>JAESUZ010003139.1:0-748813 GCA_017311185.1 Proteles cristata cristata | reverse complement strand
GCTCTGTGCTGACTGCCAGCTCAGAGCCCGAAGCCTGTTTCAGTCTGTGACTCCCTCTCTCTCTGACCCTCCCCTGCTCATGCTGCCTCTCTCTCTCTCTCTCCTAGAAATAAATAAAACATTAAAAAAAAAAGTGTGAACATTCTGATAAAACATGTCTTACCACGTCCATTTCCTACAGGATTTGTAGGTGGGTATAATTAACTCAGTGACATCAGAAAAGGGCAGGATTCCCAGTAAAGATATATGTATGTATCTTAATATATGTATAATTATACACACACACTACAAAAGCACTCTGTGTTCACTCTGTGTCAGTTGGGTAAATTCAGAAAGGTATTTAGAGGAAAACAAAGAAGAAAATTAACTATAATTCTAGTAATAACTTATAGTATTTTTATAGAAGTGTATATATGTATACTAGCATTTATATTTCTCACATGCCTTAATATTCTGAAATACTATTTTAAGGATTATATGCAGTTGAATGTATGGATTTACTACTGGTTATTTAAGCATTCTACCCCGGTTGGATATTGAGTTTCTTAGTTTTTACGGTAAAGAAAAAGGGATAGAGTGAGCACTATGCCCATTTCACTCCCATCTCTGTTAATGATCTCACGAAAATGTCCTGAAGTTGAGTGATGCAAGGTTGTGAACATACCGTTGAATCACTCTTCAAAGAAGTTGTATGTCAGCATATACTCTCCTGTCACTACATGAGAGTTCTGAATTTCCCAGACGTTTCCCAGCACTAGAGATTACATATGCTAAAAATCCTGATCCAGTTGCTAACTTAAAAAAAAATCCATCCCATCAGTTTTTAAAGTTGCATCTACTTGATTAACAGTGAGGTCAAGCACCTTTTCATCTAGGTACAAATATGTGCATGGGTGTGTATTTGGGAAGTCCATGTTCACCTCCACCTTGTTCATTTTCCTATTGCGCTATGTATCTTTTTTCTGATCGACACAGTCAAGATTTTATGTTCTTCACACTTTTTTAAATCTCTGGAGAAAGTTCTGTATCGGAGCCACCAGGTAGTGCCAAAAGCAACAGACGATAGACCACAACACACAACTCCTTGTACTGCTACCTGAAGGAGGGCTTTTTATTCTCTGCCCACAGTCACATTTTAATGCATTTGTAATAGGTAGGAAGGAGTTGCTCATCTTTTCATGAAGCCATAACCAGTACATGAACCATAATGTGAGACCATAAACAAAAACCCCCCCACAAAGAGCTCTGTGGCGGTCTTCCACCTTCCTATGCCCCTTGATTCCCATCTTGGTTCCCCTGGAAAAGTTCTAGGAAGCCCTTTGGAACCTGTCCCTGGTGTTGTAGTGAGGTAAATAGAAAATGCACATAAGAAATACAGACTTGAACAACTAGTCTGAAATACTAAATCAAGAGCAGTTGTCTCCACACGAGTTCGTAATGTCCAACATAAAGCAGTATTAATCAATATGTGGACGAGGAATCTGCCGCTTAATGATACACGAGGAGCCAGAGATGATTGGCAATTCTAACGTGAATGTCTGATTACCAGACTCAAATCTGTTTCCAAAGTTGGGAGCTCCGGGGTCCATTTAACTACCTTTAAACAAAGTTTCCAGCTGAGATATTTATGGGATTTGCTACAGGCAGCCGATTTGCTGGTGTGAGACGAAGTCCAAAGCTGAGACATTTGTCCTAGCTTGAAAACTGTCAGTGCTATTTGTATGAATGTGTTCAAAGTGGCCATGACTCTTCATAACTTTTTGGACAAGTTCAACAGGGACATCAAGGATGGGCGCTAAACTAATTCCTACGTGGAAGCATCCAGTGTTGGATGTCTGCTTGTGACTCTGAGGGGGACATTTATTATAAAAATAGCAATAACTAGTTATCATTCCTGACACATCCCGTGCTTTCAAATTAAAACTAACGATCTTATTTTTCTTCTCTCACCTCCCAGAAGGAAGTCCAATGATGGCACATTTTTTTTGTAATTCTCATCTCAGCCTCTTCTTTGCATACTTTGTTTGAAACTCCATTTTCTAGTAGAGGAATTGGAAACTGTGTTCTTCATCACCTAAACAGAGTATAAGAGCATGGTATAGACATAAAGTAATGGGTATCAGGGTTTCAGCTATTAACTTGGACTGTCTTTTTTAAAGCTTAAATAACACATGAGAACTTCTTGGAGAAGGTGTGGTTATCTTTGAGGAAATTTGTAGACACCTGCTGGCTGAGGAGCTCAAGATCTGGAGTCAGAAACTGGCTTGAATTCTGGGCTTGCCACTTTCTAGCTTAAAGAGGTTGGTGAGGGTATAGGGAAGTAGGGTTATTTGAATTAAATGGCATGTGTATATGGTATGTGCTCAACTGTTTCTGAATGTTGTCATTATTACTAAAAGTTGGCAAAAATTATTTTTATTCAACGCTGAAGACATCTGTGGATCAAGTGTTTACTTTTCCCTCACTTAAGCAGCAATAACTATGTTCCCAGCTGATTCCTGCAGGCCTAGTCCTGCTTTTGTGTAGAAATTGAAAGGGAAAACAGGGAATGACTTAAAAGATGCCAGACGAATCTTTGCCCTGAAGCCAACTGTTTATTCAGCTCATTCAACTAACAAATAATTTCACTGGTGATTTATTGTTTTCCTCAGTGAAATTTTCCTTCATACATCCATAATTAAAAAGGGTGCAGAACAGTAAATCGGTGAACCTGTCATATAACATTTGTTAGCATTGAAAACCAAGGCATCATAGCTTTTAGGAAAGAAAAATGCAGAGGTCAGAACCCGAGATACGGGATTTTTTTTTAAACAGAATTTTATTTTAGAAATGAACTGTGTACATGCATGTGAGTGTGTGTACGTTTAAAGAATAAAGAGCAAAATATAAGGTAAATGCAATATCATGTCCTCTGTCGTGATGGCCTAATTTTAATGAGTACCTGCAGTGTTTCTAGTTTCTTTTAGAGAAAGGATAATTTTTTTAATGATGGAAAGATTTTTCCAAGCCGAGGAACGAAAGAGTTACCTATGCAGTTCACAAAATATTATTTAAGGCAAGTAAAATTCATGCCTTGCCCTTAGGAAGTGCTAAAAGGAACAATAGGAAAGCATTTGAATCTCAAAGGCAGACAGCAAGGAAAAACTAGAAGTTTAACTCCAACTTGGAGCTCGGAGCAGAAGAAATGGGACCCTGACTTATGCCAAGCTCAACAGACAGATTTGGAATTCTATCCTCTAGCGTGACACATGGATCTCATAATTATACTTCAGAATGATGAGAGAGAAATAATAGGAATTAAACAAAGATTAGTGTGTTTCTCCTGTACAGGTTCCACTATAACTGAAGGTTGCTCTTTGAGAATTCTACACACACAAAAAATGAACTTGATACAAACTATTTAGTTGGTCCTGAAGCACCCTACCTCTTCTTGACTCCTTCTACTCCCCATCCCCATGCTAACTGAGAGCCCAATAAATCAGCAAACAATATAGAAGCCTCATTAAGCCTCGGAGCACTGCCTAGTCTCACAAGAGAATAGCATTTTGAAGGAGACAGAGAGTAACAACAGATATAATCATGAGGAAGATAAACACCAGAATAAAAGAAACATCAATAAAATATACCATGCACCATTAAGGACCACCTCCAGATAAGATACTCAGCATCGCAGTAAAAATCACTAGTGAATTAATGTCAAAAAAAAAAAAAATGTTTGGTCTATCAGGCTGTGTCAGACTATGTTGAAAATCATGTCCGCCTAGGGAACTGTCAAGCTTTCCCAACCTCCATTTGAGGGTTAATTGTGCCAGTGACTCTGAATGTTGAGAGAGACCTTGCCACATGACTTTTCATTGCACACAATACCCAATTTGTTGGAGCAACTATGTACCACCTAGTTGGGCTGGTCATTCATTCCAAGAATAGTTAACTTTTCTTGTAAAATTACTGTCACTTTTGTAACTTTTTATTTTGGTACAATTTCAAAATTACAGAAATAATGGAAAGAACACCTGTACACCCTTTACCAGATTCACCCATTGTATCTATTTGCCCCATTTGTCATCTGCTTTATCATTCTCTCCCTCACTCCTCTATGCCTCTCTCAGTAACACTCATTCTCTCTCTCTCTCTCTCTCTCTCTCTCGCATGCCCACCCCTCTGCCACACACGTGATTTTTTCTGAAACAAGAATATGATGCCCCCTCATCAAGCTCACGTACCCCCGAATACTTCAGTGTCTGTTTCCGAAGAACAAAGATAATTCTCTTACATAACCCCTGTCCAGTTACTGAAAAACAAAGTTAGCATTGATCTCTGAGGTCATCCTCAGTCCATATTTAAACATCATCAATTGCCCCAACAATGCCAGTTTCAGCTCTTGTTTCTCAGGCAAGTGTTGGTTGCAGGATCACACACTGCATTTCATTTTCATGTCTTTTAAGTCTCCTTTAATCTGAGGGAATTCCTTTGCCTTTGTCGTTTTTGATTATGACATTTTAAAGCTTTTTATTTACGTGTCTAATACATAGAAAGGTGTACATATCATTAATGTCCAGTCCAATGACATTTCCAGACAGATCTCACCCACATTACCAGCTCCAGAGCAAGAAATGGAGCATAAACACAGCACCCACGGGCCCTCCTCAGCAGTTAACTTTTATTGTGCTTGCCGTGTACCCAAAAGAAACTTAAATTCTTATTGACCAAATTCACCTCTTTCATCCTAGATCTCACAGTCATGGCTCTAAATGGCGCTGCTCTACCGGCAGCCCAGACATCTTGCCCTCTCAGACCAGGAAGAAGGTTTTTTGTGGTCTGAGTGAGGCCAAGTATTTGGCTTAATGAACATTAGGCAGGGGAGGATATTGTTTACATTCTCAGATCGGAACTTCTCAAAGTGTGTGTAGTGAAGGAGACTTTTATTCTCCAATTCTTGAGGGACCATATCTGATCCTTGTGCACATGACCGGTGTGCAGTTTGTACCATATGTGACTCCTCATGTGAGGCCGACATCACCCAGACTGGTCTTACCCAGTCCTAATCAAGTGTGGGATCATGGTCATGTCAAATTGCTATAAAAGTTTCTAACCATTTTCTTACAACATCTGTATTTCCCTCATGGATGCTGATTGGTTGGGGCTTATGGACCACATTTTGTGTACTAGGCTATGGCAGGCAGCTCTAGGCCATCAGAGTTCAGCTGGTTTATATTCTCATTTCCCAGCTTGCTTGAGGCCACCATTAAATGCCCCTGCACAGCACTAATCACACTTTGTAACAATACTTTTATCTCTGAGATGACTTCATCAGTGTCTTACACCCTGACCTGACTCTGGGCTCCACGAAACAGAGTCCTTCAGTTTTGCCCGCCATTGTGTCCTCCATGGTGCCTGGTGCATTATAGACAATAAAAGACTTTATCAGTAGTGACTTGTGACTAATAATGAAACAAAATAAGACCATTGGCTAATTCAAGATACGTTAAAGCCCAATGGAACTATGTTTGGCATAAAAGGACAGGGATTATTCTTCTGACAATATAAGACTATCTTGTTTGTTTGTTTTTTTAGGTTTAAATGGGAGAAATCACACTTTTGAAAACATTGAACTGTGTCTTATATATAATAGTAGGCACTTAAAAAGCATCCATTTCTAATTAATCATTTTGAGAGCATAGCACTGCTTTAGCAGTTAAGCTGCATGTTACTATTTTCAGGAAGTTCTATATTTGTCTAACTGTTTTTCTTTCTTTGAGAGTCAAATTTAGCCAGGCCTCATTTCAATGTTTATTCTTAACATTTGCAGGGGTGGGGTTGCAAAGTTAAATTTTACTAGGCAACCAGGGCTGGATTTATTTAGGAAAAAAAGATTATATGGTGTGCAGGAAAAACAACGTTTTCAAGACAAAACCTGTGGAGCAGATTGTTCTCAAGAACTTCAATAAGTTTTGCTGCCTTCTCTCTACATTTTTCTTTCATGCATATAATGATAATAAAGGTGTAAGTTGGAATCAATAGGAACTCTCCCCACAATGGCCTAGGAGTCTCTCAATTATAGGACCCGATCACCAGGGCAAACACATTAAATTGCTTGCTTTGTGTTTTCATGTTCTGATGATCAGGGGTGTATGATCTGTGCAGTGTGGCCCTGCCTTAACTCAGGCCTTCCTGGTATCTGCAAGACCCTCAGGAATGCTCTTTAATATAAGATGTCTCTGCTGGCAGAGAGGATCTTTAATAGGGAAGATAGGTATCTGAAATACACATTTCCTCACCCTTTCTCAACTAAATTTTCTCAGTCTCCAGGTGGTTTTAGTTACCTCTTATAACTCAAGGGTGACGTTTTAAGAGAACAGGTAGGGGAAGAAAGATGGTGTAAATGTAAAAGATACAGCTCATTCTGTCTTTGAAATTGTTGGTGTGAAAAGAGCTCAACAGTGTTTTATTTAAACAAGGTCGGCTTCGACCTTGATTGACTTGCAGTAAATTGCCTGGTACAAGAGGCAAAAGGAAGTGGAGAGAAAAATGGCAATCAGCACCAAATGTTTCACATATTGATTGACAAGCACCAGAGATGTGCTAGAGTAAGATAAATTGGCCAACAGGGCCCATCTTGACAGCTCCTGAGATGGGAAAATTATTCTTGTTAATTTGCTGCGGGAACCTTGTCATTTACAAAATGTGCACGTGAGTGTATCCTAATTGTGTAAACAAAGTTCACATTCCTAGGCAGCTTCGTTCTGTTGTGGAGTTTGGTAATTTTTGGTCTGAATCACCAGAATGCATTTGTAATTGGCTCTCAAACTAGAGAAGGAAAAGGGAAGCGGGACACCTGCTTTAAGCAGGCATTTTCAATTGAAATACAGGGAATTGCTTGCCAGACATTTTCTTCTTAACAGTGGGTTGCAGGCAAACTCGACTGCATGTGCTCTCCTTCCACCCATGTTCCATGATTCCCTCCTGGCATATTGGGTATCATTGGCTTTATCTTGCCTCCATTTGAGTTTGGAGTTTTCACATATGTAAAAGATAATGTTTTAGAGATTTGAGGGGGATGGCAAAAAAAAAAAAATCCTTCTCAGACTTTTTTGATCTTCACTTCTTCAGTATTCCCATCTTTCACTTTTCCTCTCCTTCTTTCGTTTTCTAGCATCATCTTTCTCCTCTTCCTCTCTTCCTGTCATGCTGAACTATGAATGTCAATTATGTCTTAGCCAATTCCTTACAACTCTTCCTGTAAAATGGACTGTATTTTACATGAAATAGTGTGAGACTGCCAAAAACATCCATTTGGAAGTCGACTTTCAGTCTTGTTTACCATTTTTTCAAGAGAGGTAAGAATTCATTTTACTTTAAGAATATAACTTCAGCAGTTGTTACAGAAGTTTCTGTTTTGATTTTTTCAAATACAAAAACTCCCCTTTGTTACTTTCTCCTCTCTCTCTCTGAATTTTTCAGACCAATACTCCATTCTTGACTGGGCAGAGATGATACTTACTTTCATTTAAAAGGACTGCATGGAAAATAACTCTAATATCAAAGACCTATTCTTAATCACCCTAATTAATGTCATAGATCAGTGTATCATGTCCCGTTAAGAGGAAGATCCAGGCTCAAACATGTTCCCACTTCCCACATTACCTTGTGCAGATCACTTTGATATTAAGTTGTTCTGGTCTTAGGTCACAGAGGCTGGAAGCGGCTTGGCCTGTGGAATAAGATGAGAAGTTGCTAGGACCAGACATGAACTGAAGGCATTCAGAGTCATACCTACAGAGAGAGTGTTCTGCAGGCTGCAGAGATGCCCAGTTTGTGATTTCCAACCTAAGTTACCAACTTTAAACTTTTCCAAAACACTATCCCTTCATCTCTCATTCCTGTCTTCAGAATAGTTTCCAGAGGCAGGTACATGGTCTTCTATTTTCCCTCTTTCTCTTTGGAAACATAAGCACCAAAAATTCAATGCAATTATTAAATGGAGACAGGCAGAGGGCCCCTGATAGCTAGCCCTGACAGCTCTTCCCATAGCCATTCCACCTGTTACTTTACACCCACTTGGTGTCATACAGGACCTTTTTCTTTCACCCTCAGCTACTAGCAACATCTAATCTAAAATTGCTCTCAATTTGTCATGGACCCCTCCTTCCCCAGGAAATGTTAACTGCACCTCTTCTGGGTTCACCAGCCACTTTAAGCAGATCCCTAGAATAGCAGTTACCACACTGAAAACAGAGCCACATATTTAGGTTTTCTGTGTCCCTTATGAAAGTGTCAATGTCTTGAGGACATAGGCCAAGGCTAGTTCCAGTAATGTTCCTCCTGTGTAACCCAGCTTCTGCAGGGGGTCAGACCTCCGTGAAGACTGGCTGAATAAAGCCAAATGTCAGTGTTCACTCAAGATAGCACAGCAACTCAGGAAAGGGTCATATCTAGTATCCCTGTGCTCAACTTTTTTCTTCATCTACATGTATCTACAGTGCCTGAGTGGCGAATCATTTGATTTAAAAATTCTCCTGAGTTGTAAAAGGAGGGAAAGGGAAATTCTGCATGTCAGCAGTTGCTTAGATTGCTAAAAAATGTCTACCACCACCGCCCCACCCACTACGTAACCTACATGAGGCCAGAAATCTTTTAAATTGTTGGGAACAGATGAATCCACAGAGAAAAATACTACAAATAACACTGAAAATTTAAATGGTATGATATTTTGGGTCTCTTTGATGAACAAATTATTAGCCTGGGGCACGCTTAAGAACCACATTCCCAAGCCTAAGGTTCACCAGGGACTAATTTATTGAGGAGAAAGCCTCTTTAGATTCGCCCTAAGTGGCATCTTTTGTTCCACATAAATGAACTTGATTTCTACCTTTCTACTTCCAGTGGATCACTTTTGTAATTTCTGTTATCTTAAGTACAGTATGGATGTGGTACCAGAAAACTTTGCTTTTGGATTAGCCCACAGAAGTCATCTTATTTTTATCCACACATGGATTTCCTTCTTACCCTCCCTTCTTGGGCCATCTAATAACTGCTTGAATGCTTCCACCCACAGTGAACTCACTTTCTTGCAAGAAACCCCATTCCAATTGTGCATCAGTCAAATCATTAGAAAATAGGCCCTTTTATTTAGCTGGGTGCTTTTTCTTATCTCCTCTATTCCCTGGTTTCTATTCTCCCCTCTGCAAACAAAATAAATGCCAACCTCCTCCTGCAGGATTGGACTAATCTGTTCATGTGCACACCAGACCCATCCTGCTCATCTCCAGTTCTCTTACCTGAGCATCTTGTTTTTTTTCTTTCCAAATCTTCTGATTCAAATTTATCCCCAAACATCATCCTCCCAATTTTCTTACAAATTTCTTCCATTTTACTGATGGCCATCCTGAATTGTCACTGCATCTATGAGCATGTTGTGACTATCTTAGAGCAGAACTTGAGGTATGGTTTCCCTTGGACAGAACCTTGACTCCTAATAGTGATTTGTTTGTGTGAAACACATCCATCAGTGTCTCCTCACAAAGCTTCTGATAGGAAACTCCTAAGCCTTTTTTTTATATGTGCTTCTGTGGAATCATATTTTCCTAGCTAGTACTGGAGTCGGATTTTTTTCTTTTATCCTAAATACAGAACTTTATATTACTCTCTTAGATTTCAGTTTGGATGATTCAGATGTGTTTGGATCTTCATTCATCCTCTTGTCCAAAATATAAGCTTTTAATTCTAGTCCTATGTTCTTTACAAATATGTTAAGACTATTATTTGTATCCATATTCAGTTTTTCAAAGAACCTCCTGAGAATATCCAAAAACAGTTCCCTGTGGCATATCACTGGGAACATGCAGAGGAATAAATATTGGTGAGTCACAACTGACGATTGAATAGGTCACAAATGCTGGATAGATCACGAGAGTTGCTTCAAAGTGTTAAATGGTAAACGCATAATAATAGAGCCACCACAGATTTTACCCTTGGATTGAAAATTCAAGGGCTCATAAGGACCAGTTAGGCCATGTGAATGACTGAAATAGGCAGGAAGAGGGAAGGTGAGGCCTGTTTCAAATTGGAGAGTACATATTTTAATCAAAGGCATTAAACTTCAATTAAAAGCAGGAAAAAAACCCCACTATTTTGGTCTTGCTCCGTGTCCCACCCCCCTTTCCCCACCATCAGTTTGCAAGGAGTTAATAGTAAATCTGTAGGGCTGGATTCAGAGATTTGTGTGACGTAGCTGAGGTTTGGCATTAAAAATGCTAAATAATTACAACTCTGAGTTTTCTCATGTTCATTCACGAATGTGTGATCTTTTCCACCTAGTACTATCACTGTTAGAGTGCATGAATCACTAATTGTTACCCTAATGCCAAGAGATAAATTTCTCCATGGAACCCAGCAGCAAAGAAGCAAAGCCTTGATTCCTATTTATGAAGAAAGAAATGTGTCAGCCTTTGTGTGGAGATTTCCATTTCACAACTTACAAATTATGTTGTTTGGAGTAAGTGAAAGCTTAAGGGTGGAGGGGGAGGTATTGTGATGTTCTGCTGGGGGTAGAGGTCACTGCTGGACAAACCCTTTGGGAGACCCAAGTTTATCTTAGTTTGTCCTATGATTCACGATTCTGAGTCCTGGTATAAAGTTCTTCGTCTTAGATGAGAATATACCCACTAAATGCTTGTGTGTATAGTTACTGATTTTAAAAGTTACAAACAATAGTGTATATGTATCCAGATTTGTCCTAGTCACCAATGATATTAAGCAAGGGTTTTATACTGCCAAATACTACAGAAACATTTGACAAGGTGAGAAAACCTGTTATCTGTTTCCTATCTAGATGTTTTATCATCAATTTGGTTTAAGGTATAAAACATTCTTACTGCAAGTCTTCCGAATTTGGCCTTGGATAGAATATCAGAGCTCAAGGGTAAACTTTTGACTATAATGAATAAAACAGTTCTGGGATTTAAGCTTTGTAGTGGACATTTCTGTTTCTGTGGGAAGCAGCAGCAGAAAAAAAAAGTCTTATGGTCAAGACTTGATTGTGTCTTTTTGCTGGAGATGGGGAGATTCCTGCAGCTCACTTGTCTGGGAGGGAGAGGAGTTGGAAAAGAAAGAAACAAAAGTGCCATTTTGCTCCCTCCGCTCTTCATTTCTTTCATGAAAGAAACAGTGGAAGCCAAAGAATTACCAACTCTTTTAGAAATGTCTCTGTTAGGGGCACCTGGGTGTCTTGGTTAAGTGTCCGACTTCAGCTCAGGTCATGATCTCACAGTTAGTGGGTTCAAGCCCGCATTGGGCTCTGTGCTGACGGCTAGCTCAGAGCCTGGGGCCTGCTTCAGATTCTGTGTCTCCCTCTCTCTCTGACCCTCCCCTGCTCGTGCTGTCTCTCTCTCTCTCTCTCTCTCTCAGAAATAAATAAAACATTAAAAAAAATTAAAGAAATGTCTCTGTCAGAGTTATGTCACTTGATAATTTAATTGACATTATGATTTTTTAATAGGAAAGGTACTAATGTTAGCTGTTTATTGCCTAATACTAATTGCCTGTACTACACACAGAGCTTTGCCCATTTCATAATTCTCATCCCCCCATTACTGTATCTCAGACATCTTTATTGGAGAACCAGTAGCCACAGATGCTTGAAATAATGTTGAAATTGTTTTAGCAAAACTACTTTTTTTTTTCTTTTTTGAGAGAAAGTGGGGGAGAGGGACAGAGAGAGAGCAGAGAAGGAGAGAGAATCTTAATCAGGCTCCGTTCTCAGTGCAGAGTCCAACTCCGGGTTTAATCCCACCGCCCTGGGGTCATGACTTGAGCCAAAGTTAAGAGTCCGATGCTCAACTGACTGAAACACCCAGGCACCCCTTTGAGAAAAACTTCCCATAAAGATATTGGGAAATATATACATCTATGTTGAAAATGTAGTTAGTTGATGTGCTTATCAACTTTTGCAGGATTTTGCAAGTTTAAACCACTCAAGTCAAAGGCAGAACTAATAAGAGCACAGTTGAACTTAATATATTATGTCAAGATTTACAGTTACAAATTATTGTTTTTCAGCTATGAAGATATCATTAAGCATATGCCAGGCAATCAGCACATGACTGTAATAGGTTCATGAAGGAAAGGCTTTTTCTAATCATATTCAGTGGTGTTTTTCCCAAGACAGCAACAGCTTTTATAAAATGATGGTTATATCTCCTCATTATAGAATCTAATCTCCCCAGAAGACATTCAGCAGCTGCAAAACACTAGCATCTTTTAGTTGTAAATTGTTTTTTATTATTTACCCCTATTTAACTAAAGAAGAAATGGCCATCAGATAATTTAACAAGACGAAAATTTAGCGGTTTTAACATTTGACAGCACCCAATTGTTAGCCCATGCATTGATCTCTTTACATCTGGGCTTAATGGTAATTGGTGTTTCTTTGCTTTTGTGCCTCTACTGTATAAGCAGAGTATGAGTCTGATTCGAAAGCAAATGTGCATGATCGGCTCTTTTACATTTCTCGTTAGCATGGAGTTCTAAGTTATGTGTCCTCCTCATAGCATTTAGGAAATTGCAGAATTAGAAAAAAGGAGAACATGTGCCTTCCCTGTAAGTCACATTTTCATCACAGGTGTCATCATGAACTGGATTTGTTACCCATGGAGTGATACAGGAAAGTCGGAAGATGGAAAACTCTGTTTGAGTGATGGGCATTATGATTTACTGGTGCGCTTCCCGTTGCAAATGATACTCCACAGTGGGAGCGCTTTGGGAAGCGATCATGCTCTGTTTGAGGCTGTTCTGTGGAATTTAAAAATAAAATGGCACTAATGAGTTTTCGCATCACTCCATTGGTAGAACTCTCAGGGGACAACCAACCAATTTAAATAAATAAGGTTCCATAACCCTATGGGAGATTACAGGGCTCAGACATTCATTTTAATCGAGGCTCCATTTGAGAAGAGGAAATTTCACTCATAACATACTTTTAGGTCGACGATTCCAGCGTGATTTCGTGGCGATGTTTCCTTTGTTGCTGTTTTAAGGAAAATGTTTGCCTTCCTTTGCAGGGTTTAGCATATTTTCCTGGAAAGGTTTGAAGCAGTTTCTCCACCATTAATGCTGCATGGCAGTCTAGAATAGTGGGTCACTCAGAACCAATTAAGCAACTGTTTCATTCAAGAGACTGTCACAATTTGCTTTTTGCTTATTCTATGCACACTGAAGTTGTATATTTGTGGCCAACCTCTATCCAGACTCTAGACTTTCAACTTTATAGACAGAAATTCATCTTCTCGTTTTACAATAAAAGGAGTCAACCACAGTAAAATTCAAATAAGACTTTAAAAAAAAAAACCCAACTTACAGAGCTTTTCATGAATAGCCACTTCCCTATCATGATAACTAGAAACTTCGTACCATTGTGAATATACAATTTTACTTACTCAATAATTGTACCCTTAATGCTGTTTACCATTTCATTTGTATTATTTATATATCAACCAAAGAGTACGAGCACTAAAAAATAATTTCACATCACCTATCTTCCATTTCTTTTTATTTTAAAAGCCCTGAAGATATAGTTCTCCTATAAATAATAATAAAAAGATGCTATATTAATATTTCAGCAAAGATCCCCATCTACTCACACACGTACAAATACATATTCTCTAATATATACACACACCCCTCCCTACAAATTAACTGTGCCTGAGGCTTGCAAGAAAATCAGGTCAAGCTAAAGGAGAAACCGGAGAACAGGACCAAAATTAATTTACTACTCTGTACCACATGTGAATATGAGTTTGCAGGGGAAAATGGCTTATTTTCTGGACCATTCCTGTCCTTGTATATGTTGAGAAATTTTAGCTCTGAGTATGTATAGCATTACTTTACCCAAACAAAGATGAAAGCTCAATTTTCTCAGCTTAGATTTTATTAGATTTCCTTAAGTCAAATAAAAGATGGGTGTCTGCTTTGTCAGTTCTGCTTTGTTCAAGAATCTTTTTTACCTCCTTCTTCCTAGGGGATATTTTTTGGTAAAGTTATGAATAAAATCATGATTTTCTTATCTATTTGGAAGGGTTTTCTAGGCAATAATTAGCATCACTTTAGAGCATTTATCTTATACTTTCATCTTATACTATGTGCTAAAGCCAATGCATAGCCTGAATATGCTAGGGCTCATGCCTCTGTAGCCATGCTTATTCAGGCTCCAAACTGAGTTGTTATTGACTACTCTTGCTGTCACACCCACATTAATGTATCCGTAAAACATATTAGTTTGACCTTCAAAATGTGTCCAGCTTCTGATCTTTGTCACTACCACTACCTCTCCAGTCCAGGCCCCAATAATCTTTGGTCTGGATTATTGAAATCACCTCCTAATGGGTCTCCCTGCCTTTGCCTTCTTCCTTTTCCTTTGTTAGGGCTCTTGTCAACATAGCGGCTAAAGTGATTTTGCTCAACTAAACGTTAGATAAGTCATTTCTCTCCAAGATCTCTCTAGGAGCCTTCCATCTCACTCAGGGTGGAAGCTAAAGACCTCACAGTGGCCCAGAAGGTCTCCCTCCTCTCCATCTCTCATTGCAGTGCAGTTTCCCTGACCTGCTTGGTATGCCTGTAATGCATCAGCCATGTTGTCTGCTCGCAGCCCGTGTTCGTGCTACTCCTTGTGTCTGGACTGTGCTTCCCCCAAGATACCAGCATGTCTCCCTCTCTCACTTCCTTTGGATCCCTGTTCAAATGTTACCTTACTTGGAAGGTCTTTCCTTATGACTTACATAAAGTAGCATCCACCCTCATGAACCCCACGGTGCCACCCCCATTCTCCTTACCTTTCTCTGTTTTCCCTAAAGCCCATATACACATGCATACTTAAATGTATGTGTTTGGATATGTCTTTAAATAAGTGTATCTCTTGTTACTTTTGCTATTTTTTATTGGTTTTTCTCTCTGCCCACCAGAATATAAGCCCCAGAAAATTCTGGTTTTTCACTTCACAGTCAGTACCTGACATGTATTAGACTCTCCAAGAATATATGTTTAATAAATAGAAAGAAGGGGGCGCCTGGGTGGCTTAGTCGGTTAAGCGTCCGACTTTCACTTAGGTCATGATCTCGCGGTTCGTGGGTTCGAGCCCTGCGTCAGGCTCTGTGCTGACTGCCAGCTCAGAGCCTGGAGCCTGTTTCAGTCTGTGACTCCCCCTCTCTCTGACTCTCCCTTGTTCACGCTGTGTCTCTCTCTCCTAGAAATAAATAAAATATTTAAAAAAAAAATAGAAAGAAGGGAACGAAAGAGAAAGGAGGCAGTGTTCAAGAGTCTTTTTCATGATGGCTTGTCTGGGAATGCTGATGAGGATTTCCCCATTAGTCCTTTTATTTTCCATGAAATAACCTATTTCAACTTCTCTTGTCCCGGAAGGAAACTATTTTAGTTTAAGTGCACATATGCCAACTCTTTGCTTAAACAGCATAACTAGTTTACCACAATCTTAGAAAAAAAAAAAATAGGTCAGAAGAGGGATCCCACCATCTCACTTTTTCCGTGGACATTGAGCAGTCACCCCATCCTACACCCATTGCCAAGTGAGCAGAGCAAACGCACCCTTACCTCCCAGGTGAACATTAATTACTGTTTGCACCATGCTTTGAGATACACAGATGAAAGCAGTCATAAAAGCAAAAAGTGTTATTACATTGAAAATGGTTATAGGCTTTCATTTAGTTCTGGAAACTGATCAAGCAGGAATGTTGAAACATGAGACGAAGGTTGGCCAAATATTACACTTGTTATAATTAATTTGAGCTTAAGCTTCAACACAGTGACATGTTTCCTTTAAATAAAGTTTAGTTCTCTAAGGATGCTTGAATCTATATGGGTCTCACTTTTCAGCTGGGAGCTAAAATTTTTCAGATATGCAGAAGGCAGGAAGACAAATGTGTTTATGACTTCTGGTAAGGCAGGAAGATTCTCTGGGCAAACTGCTTACTTTTGAGACATCATCAAAATGATCCTGTCTCTGTTACTCCTAGGGACAGTGGCAAGAATACTTCTAGAACTATAGGGATTTATAACTGGAGCTTAATTTAAAGGGCCTGTAATCATACCTCTCACTGAATACTAAAACATTCTCTCTGGATTTGCTGACAAGAGCTGCTCAGGAATACTTGCATAATCTCGGTGATGGAAAGCTTATTATCTATAAGGATGCCAATTCTGATGTTACTCAGTAACTGTTGTTAGAAAGCTCTTTGCATGCTTATCCATTTTTGTCAACATATATTTGTTAAACACTTTCTATGAGCAAGTACTTTGTTAGGTTCTCTGGGAGACAGAAAGATTACAAACAATAACACTGATAGCACAGATTCAGCAGTCACCTGAAGCAGCATTATAGCCTGAAAGAGAGCCTGAATTGTAGCTATTCAATAAGCATGTGTTGAATGAGTTAAAGAGTAGATGACCCTCTAGAAAGAATGATAAAGCATATGCTTAAGGAGCCATAATACTACACAGATGTTAGATAAGGAGAGGCATAGATAAATGTAGTAGATATTGAACTGAATCTGCCACTTTTAACTTTTATTATTTCTGGAACTGACACCTCAGACAATTTATAAAAGTCCATTTCTTCTTCTATGGGTCATGACTGCGTTATATGAGAATTGTTACAAAAAGATTTTCTGCCCCCTTTCAAGGCTCTACACCTACAGGGCCTATAGCCTATTAAATGATATCTTACATAAACATCAGTCTAAATTTCTTCCCTTGGGTAAATCCAGTTTCTCAATAAGATTTTTGAGATGATGTAAACCCGAGATGGAATGGATCAGCCAATCCAGATGTGATCACATGAGCATAGACTAGAGTGGGACTCATTTTCTTATGCTTCTCATCCTATCTCATACTGCACAAACTGTCTGGTCATGAGACTCTTCTTTTCTGGGACACATGTTTACACACTGAGAAAACTTAGTGTTCTAAAGAACATAGCTTGGAAAATAAGAGTGTAACATTATATGTTTGGCTTTATTTGGGAGTGGTAACTGTTTTATACATCTTTGATTAGAAGCCTCATGCTGGTCAGAATGGCTAAAATGAACAAATTGGGAGACTCTAGATGCTGGCGAGGATTTTGAGAAATGGGCACCTCCTACACTGTTGGTGGGAATGTAAACTGGTGCAGCCCCTCTGGAAAACAGTATGGAGGTTCCTTAAAAAATTAACAGTAGAACTCCCTTGTGACCCAGCAGTACCACTGCTAGGACTTTACCCAAGGGATACAGGACTGCTGATGCACAGGGGTACATGTACCCCCAATATTCATAGCAGCTCTCTCAACAATAGCCAAAACATGGAAAGAACCTAAGTGTCCATCAACTGATGAATGAATCAAGATGATGTGGTATATTTATGCAATGGAATACTACATGGCAATGAGAAAGAATGAAATCTGGCCATGTGTAGCAATATGGATGGACCTTGAGGGTGTTATGCTGAGTGAAATAAGTCAGGCAGAGGACAGACACCATATGTTTGCACATATAAGTGGATTAGGAGGAACTTAATGGAGGACCATGAGGGAGAAGAAGGGGAAAAATAGTTGGGGAGAGGGAGGGAGGCAAACCATGAGAGACTCTTGAATGCTGAGAACAAACTGAGGGCAGATGGGGTGGGGGGGAGGGGAAGGGGAGTGATGGGCATGGGGGAGGGCATTTGTTGGGATGAGCACTGGGTGCTATATGTAAACCAACTTGACAATAAACTATTTAAAAAATAAAAATAAAATTAAGATCTGTTTTAAAAAAAGTATAAGATTATAGCCCATAAATAAGATTTGTTGTGAAACCAGATTTTCTTCATCCTAACTTGAACTTTGGGCTTTCTATTTGTCTTTCAATTTGAACATTATTAAGAAATTTGGTGATCAGAGTCTTGGACTCAGGTTACTCATTCAATATGTGGGGTGGGAAAAGCTACTTTCTCTCCTTGAGTCATAATTTTGTCATCAGTACGATGAAATGGTTGGTCCAGATATTATCTGAGGTTCCTTCTATAGCTAGCATTCAATGGTCATTAGCCAAAACTTGCTTTGACTTTCTAGATAATTCTATGAATTATACTAATCTCGGGAAACAAAGAGCAAGAGTTAGTGAAATAACTCTTCTAAATAGAAGCATAGCAAAAGACATTAGCAGCAAGTTAACCCTAACCCCAGCTTCTGAGACTAACTGACATTGCAGAATTACATATTTGTGAAACTAGCCACAATTGTCTTTTGTCTTTCTTCTGTACCATCTGGCAAGTTTTCATAAGAAAAGTCTGAGAATTTTTGCACATGTTAATTTCAATCACATCACTTTCACCATGCTGGGGCTCGCTGGTTGCCGGCACCTGTTTGATCCTGTCCCAAATTGCATTGCATCACCTAACACGCAAGCTCTTCACTTACTCACTTACCTTAAGTCTTTCAACATTTCAGCCCTGGTTGGTGATGGTTTCTTTCCTGGCAACTGTGGTTATTTGAAAATAGTGTCAAAACAAATAATTTCCTTCTTTTACCTCCTGACAATCACTCAGTGGTTATGCCTTTTCCAGAAACTCTGCCCTTGTCTCTTTTTATTGACTCTCCTCTTTTCTTTCTTCCCCATAGATTCCCTCACCTAATTGCAATTTCCCCCCAGGAAGTTGGATATACATTTCTCAGGGTTGGGGGAAAAGAAACAAGTTCCTAATGCATGGTGATGTTTCAGAACCATGGAGAGTGATTCTGGATGGCGACTCCTGACAATCCGTTTTAGTCAGATCTTGCCTGTGGTTTCCAGTTCTCATTTGGAATCCCACAGGTGGTGGAGATGACAAAACTCTACAAAGAGGCTTTGCAGTAAGAACCATTCTCTCCAGAGCTTAGGAGCCAAACCTTACACCATCACATACAAAGAACAGATTGAATCTCAGCCCTGCTGCTGTCCTAATGTCAGCCTGCTTGGCATTTACCTTCCTCCCCCAGGCTGACCTCTGAAGTTGGGGGCAGACTCTGGGGGCATTGTTCTGACTGTGCAAACGCTAAAGCCATTGTGTCGGCATGGGAGAGCTACCGGTTCCTTTCCAGCCCAACACTGTAATTTTATCAACCCTGGCTCAGAGAAACCTATATTTATAATGCTAATTAGGAGGGCACACATTTAATTTGAGTGGAAGACTGTATCTCACTGAGCCTGATAGCATAGGGCTCAAGCGACAACAGTCAGAGGCAAAGCAGGCCTTTCTCCCTTCTCCAAGTGTTTGAAACAGGGCTTACTCTTGCCAAACAATTTCTCTGTTGGATTAAAAAGAGAGGGAGGGAGAGTGCTGAATATGCTGGAGCTCAGAAAACTTTGCGTTTATCTCCCGCCTGCATAATATATTTCTCTGTGCACTGAGAAAACATGCCTCTTATGTTATCTAATTGTTTCCTGACACATTTAGCAACATTTCACACTCTTTAAAGTGACATTAACATTGCTGACAGTGGAGGTGCTTTCATTAGATGGGCTTTGAATTGTAGCCAGGATGCACTGCAGGTCTCCAAACAGGCTTGGAAAAGGCGAGAAAAGCATTATTTATGAAAATAGAGACTTTGCCAACAGGGCCCTGTGGGTGTGTATTAATTTTGCTGACTCTAGTCAATTTAAGAACGGGTATGTGTACGCATGTGCACACATGCACACACAAAACAACTTCCATGAACTGAACTAATACACCTTTGTCATCTAACTGGCCGCTAGGCTCTTAGGCATCATGAAAACCCTCAGAAACATCTCTCTTTCCACATCTTTCCAACCAGAGCATAGCACTGTGCTACTTCAGACCCAGATGTGTCACTGTGCACCTAGTCCTGAGGCTATGTAGCTGAGAGGCTGGTCTATTTGGTAGGCATGACTATCATGCCCCGGTGGTAGAGTTAATTCTTTTTTCCCTTAATGCTTCCTCTTGCCCCTCTAAGGCCCTTTTTTTCCCCATGTCTCCAGCTGTCTATATTAATGCATAGTTTTCCCTGAAAGGTATACTAAATGAGACTTCAGAGAACACTACCACAGAGTACCCGCCTTTGCGGGGCCTGAAGAGAAAAATTTGAAGAATCATTCTGACCTTCATGAAAAAAGGAAGCCAGGCTTAGAGAAGACATGGAAGGTGTGAGTCAGGTTGTGAATTCCTGCTAGGATACAACCTCACCTGTGTTTTTGACCTGATTATTGATATCCATACTTGCTATCCAGGCAGAATGGTATTTTGAAATTGTAGACTTTTAATGCTAAAGGAGAGCTCCCTACAGATTATTTTGTCACACCCACACTGCTGTCTCTTCTAATCTGCCTTCCCGGTTTATTCTTGCTGGAATTGTCCACCCTTCTCTCTTGATATCTCTAATGTTGCAATAACCCTGTGTTGTTTAACTGTAGAGATCTGAGTTTGTATCTTGGCTTTGTTTATTTGCTATGTGACTTCGGTCAAATCCCTTGATCTCTATGAATCTCAGTTTTCTCATCTGTAAAATGGGGGTAATAATAGTACCATCCAGTATTGTTGGAAGGATTACATCAATTACAAACCAAGAAATGTGCTAAGCATACTGCCTACAGCTTGTGAGTGCTCAAAAACTTTTAGTGAATACTATCCTCTTTCACTGGAATACAGATTCAGTGTGGGTTTGATGTGGCTAACATATTACAAGTACAACAGTAAAAGTATGTATTGGGTACCAGTGGGTGGACACCTTTAAGGAGGTATTCAGAAGAAAATAAGGTTGTCAGTGAGAAGGGAATACCTTCCATACAGAGGGAAAGATGTGAAACTAGATGATCACATTTCTTAAAAGTACTAGGGGTTTTATTGTGATAGTGCAGTAACATTGTATATGTTAACTGAGACCTGGTAAGGGTAAGAAGTTTGCTCTAAGTCATACCACTAGATAGCATCTAGTAGCCACAATAAGGGTCCCTGGTCTCCTAAATCCCATACTCCAACTATACAGCTAATGGGGATTTTTTAGGTACAAGGCAATGACTTTCAAATGATGTTCCAAGAAAGAATGAGCTAATATATAGGACATCCATGGCCTAAAAGACTAGACCTAGTACCAGTCTAGTTTATGTGTTCCATTCCCATTTCAAAGCATATATATACATATATATATATATATATATGATGGCCTTTTTTCAGCCTTTCTGTTGGTTATGGGTGGTTAGATCCTAATATATCTCATCTTTAGCAACTTATCAAGGACCAATCAATGAGAAATAGATAGGGTAATGTGAGTGTAGGCAGCAGAGAGATGAAATAGTCAAGCATCTGCTGCCTAGAGCCCATGTTTTATCTTCATTGTCTCTAAGGCACATAGCAAAACATAGACTTAAGGTTGAGAACCATTTGCTATCTGCAGACAAAGCCTTTGAAAAAGAAAGCTTCCAATAATGAAAAAGAAAACAATTACCATTTTCAGACCACTTCACCATTTGCAGTGTACTTCCATATGTGTTATTATTTAATTTTCAAAATGTCCTTGAGGGAGACTAGAAGAACTACCTCATACCCTTCTAATAGATGATGGTAATACCTACCATTTACTTCAAAACATTTATATAATGTCTTAATATTTACACTATTCTGTGACATATATTTTATACACATTCTGCTTATCAAACACTGGAGCTTAGAGAAGTTAAGTGACTTATCTGAAGTTACCCAGAGTTGGTAACTAGACTCTGCCAAGATTTGAACTTTATTCTGGTTCCAATGCCAACCATACTGTCATCAATGATTGGTACTTCATCATGACAAAGGTTAATTAAATTCCATTGTCATTTCATGTACAGTGTGCTATGACCTCTAGATCCAGAATGCCTGGACTCAAATTCTTCCTCCCAACCAAACTGTCCCCTACCATCTTTAAAGTGAAGTTAATATTACCTATCCCTAAGGGTTGCTAGAAGATTAAATATAATAATATATGTAAAGGAATTGAAAGTAATGCCTAGCACACAAAGAGTTGAATGACTATTAGTGATTAGATATTATTTCCATATACCACGAACCCAAAACTGAACCTACAAGTAAGCTAGATTTCATGTGTCATGGGGGAGGTTTTTCAAGGCCCCTTGAAAATTAAGTTTTAGCAGGAACATGCAGTTTCTTTAAATCTTTCTCCAGCAGTTTTTCCCCAACTAAGCTCTTTTGAGAGTGTAACATAGGTTCATCCAACATACCTTCTGCATGTTATTCAACTCACAGACAACTCCATAACTTTGATCTCATGTTCTTAGGTAGTGTTGGGTCAGAGTTCCCCAAAAGTTCCTAGGGTGGGAAACTTTTATTGTTAGTGTGGAATTGCATCTTCCACAGTGTTAAGTTTCTAAGCTCAGTAACTGATCCAAAAAACATGATCATGCCACCACCCTGGAGAATGCTCTAGAAAGGTGCCACCTTGGAGACTGACATATTGTCTCTTAATAAATCTTAACACTTCTTTTTCTCCAGGCTTGTCACAGACCTCTAGGTATTTATTTGAGCATCAACCAAAGTAATAAACTAATATTCTAGCTACTTGTTTGAAAGTAGAAAACATATGCTTAAAATCAGAATCCCTTCTATCCAGTAAAGTACTTACACATGGAGAGGTACCTAATACCCAAGACCAACAATCACAGCAGCTAGCAGTGAAGTCAATACTGTATGCATATGATATACATTTAATAAATATTTGTGGAGTGAACTGTTGTAATCAACCAATCACACTGTTATTTTATTGCATACAAGCTCTAGTCTAGGTGATGTATTATAAGGGTATATAATCCACAGTCCCTCCCCAGTTACTCACAGTCTCATGAACAAGCCAGACATTTAAACAAATAGGCTAGCATATCACAAGTACAGCTGACCCTTTAACAACATGGATTTGAACAGTGCAGTTCCACTTATGTGCAGATGGTCTTCAGGAAATACAGTTCAGTAATGTAAATGTACTTTCTCTTATGATTTTCTTAACATTTCCTTTTCTCTAGCTTCCTTTATTGTAAGAATACAGTCTATAATAGGTATAAATACAAAGTATGTGTAAATTGACTATGTTATTGATGAGGCTTCTGGCCAACAGTGGGCTATTAATTTTTACAAGTAGTTAAGTCAAATGTTACATGTAGATTTTTCACCGCATGGGTTATCCACACACCTAACCCCCATATTATTTAAGGGTCAATTATACAGCAATAGAAGTTTGTGCTGGATACTTGTGAGCAGGGTGATAAAAAAGATTATACTTGAGTCTTTAAGGAGTGGTTCAGAAGGAAGTTGAGACTGCCAGTGAGAAGGGAATACCTACTGTGCACTGAGAGGGATTGGAGGAGAGAAAGATAGGCATTCAGTAGTATAGTAGTTTTGATGTGGTTAGAGTATAGGGAATGGGACGATCTGGCAAAGGATTATTACCATGCAAGAGTTGCAGCCTTATCTTGTAAGCTATGACTGCTCCTGGGAGACTTGAAAGAAGCATGATGTGAACAAATTTGTACAATCAGAAATATGTTGGCTCTTGTATAGAGGGCAGAAACGTAGTAGTGGGGGATACTAATAACTGGAAAGCTAGAGTCATAATCTAGAATATACTGTCCAATGTGGCCACTGGCCATATATGGCTATGGCTATATGAACTTAAATTCATTAGAAACTCACTTCCTCAGTTGAACTAGCTACATTACAAGGGGTCAATAGCCACATGTGTTAAACATTGTAGACATAGAACATACCCCTCATCACAGAAAGTTCGACTGGACAGCACTGATGTAGACATATACATATCACCAAAATAACAATGCCATTTCATCTTAAAGGAGCTGGGCACATGTGTCACATGACTGAGATTTCTGGTCAGAAGGTATTTGAGGATTCTGTCACCGCAGGTAAAGTGTATTTGTGTCCTCAAAAGGTGAAGCGTCACAGAATCACTGTGTTACACCAGGTGTTATGAACATGAAAGGGCTGGCATTAGAAAAGTATAGAAATCATATTAGTTCAAAAATAAAATCTACCTTCCATCTATAGCCTGATCTATATTTGACACTTTCCAAAGTGCAGTGCTTCTAGGAAGATGTGACATATAAACATACAAGTTGTTAGATGTAGTAACAACACCCAAATGCATAAAGCCCCAAACTGTGAAGACCGTTCATGCCTCATGAAAGAGGCCCTGTCACTGGGGCAAGTCCAACAGCCTGCCACTTTTCCAATAAATTATGTATAATAGCTTGTGGGAAATCAGGATAGTTTTATCAGGGCCATCTAAAAACACTTTGTTTCCAAGAAATGCTTAGCTGGGCTCTAGTGAATTCACTGAAGTGTGAGTGAGGAGGGCAATTAGGTCTTCTGTAAAAATAAAAACACTAAATAAGGTGATATGGAACAAGTTAGGCTGATATCACCTCATTGAGAAAACATGAGGGGTTATCATGAAAATTTCTCAGGTGAGGTTCAATAAGCTACAACTGAGTTGGAACATTGTCCCCTGAATCTCTTACCTCTATGAAGACAGCCCAACTCTCTCATGACAAACAGGTCTCCTAGCTCAAGAGAAAGGCATGCTGTAATTTCCCTCAGCGACAACTCAGACTCAGCTTGAGGAAATTCTCCAGCTTTCTAACGTAAATGTCTCAATGGCACTGTAAGTTTATTCGCTTGAACTTTTCTTGTGGGGCTGGGGAGTGATCTGATTCTGGATGAATCAAATATTTCGCTTCTAATATTTGTCCAATTCTTATCATTTGAAAAAAGGAGCTTAAATATTGACCATGTAACATGAAGCATAGTAATCTAAAGCCATCACTCCTGCTGACCCAGGGTTTCTCAACCTCAGAACTGCTGACATTTGAGCCTGGAAATTCTTTGTTGTGGAAGACTAGTCTCTGCATTGTAAGATATTTAGCAATATCTCTGGTCTCTACCCACTATAGGCCAGGAACATCCTCTCCCCACCTCAACAAATTGTGACAATCAAAATATCTCTCGACATTGCCAAATGTCCCTTGGGGAGCAAAATTGTCCCTTGTTAAAAATGACGGCTCCAACCTAACATTAGCACTAAATAGGCTGCTGCAGGGAATATATAAAATTTGATACCAGTATAAAATATAAATGTATATATGTCTGTATTTTAATTTAAAATGCTATATTCATTGTGGTCATTGCATTCTACAATTATAATGAACACTACTATCTCTGTTCTTCTTTAAAAATTAAAAATATAGATAAGAAATTGAATGCCTCTCACCCCACCCCAAGGTCAGTGTGCTGTATTTAAGGCCCAGCACCAGAAGGTAATCTGAGTTTCTCTCCAATGCTGAGGACAAACAGCTGCTACTGTGCATGCTTGATGGGTAACAGGTAGACAGCTACCTGCCGATATCCCTCCTCTTCTCTTTAGTATCCACAATATTCTTACAAATCTAGATACTTTCCACCATAAGTGGTTTCTCTGGGACCCCACATGTTTGATTTCTTGTGATTTAAAAGGGAGTGAGTCAGCTTACAGAACATGAAATTCTTATAATACTGGAGACAGAAAATCTGGGATCTATTTTCAGTTTTACTAAATAACTTTGTGACATTGGCCAAGTCATTTTCTCACTTGGACTTGATGATGAGTTTTAGGCAGGATGTGTTTAGTTCTAAGTGACAGAAATCAACTCAAGCTGGCTTAAAGAACAAAACAACAAAAAATGAAGGTAGAGTAGAGAATAAATTAGTTCATATATTGAAAAGTTTGGTGGCAATGTTGATTCAGGCACGGCTGATTTCAGGTACTCTAAGATGCAATCAGGAATGCCTGTCCCTTCTTAGCACATCTCTGCCTGTTGACTTCATTCTCAGGCAGCCTCCCACCTTGAGTGGTAAGATGGCTCTTCCAGCCTCGGCATCTCCCAGAGCCTCCCTACGTATGCACACATAGCAGTTGTTTCTGAACAAAATGTAAACAATAAGCTGCAAGTTCATTAGCTCCCTTTAGGCCCTTGTACCTACCATGTGTCAAACACAATTCTAGAGACCTTATATATATTCTCTCCAGTCTTCACAACAATGTGTGAAGTCAGTGTTCTTATCATCAGGCCCAGAGAAGTGAAGTAAGTCGCTCAGACTCACACAGAAAGTAGCAGAACTCAGTCACCTTGGCTCCAAAGTCTGTGCCTCTCTCTTCCTCACTTGGGCTTTGGAGGGCAGAAGCAATGAACAGGCCAAGAAGTTAGAAATGGGTCACATAGTACACAGAAATACTTCATGTATGAAGGCAGAAACAAATGTTTGCAAAAGATCGCATCCAGTGGAGTACAAGGTTTCATTTGCGTCATGGTGGAAATTGAGAATAGAATAAATTGTCAACTCCAGGCTTAGGAATAACTCATTGTAGCTGTGGCAATTCATACACCTGAGTGGCCATCTTGCTTCTGACTCTAAAGTGTATCTCTAGACAGTGTTGTAATAATTATGGAAGGAGCATAAATAAAATCTGTGAGCCTGATACTTAGTGCATAATATAGGCTGAGCAGATGTGTGGTGACTTCAGCCATGTCCCTTCAACTGGAGGAAGGGAGTGCAGCTAAATTTTCAGGGTATCTTGTTTGTGCCTTTTATGACAGTCACCATGGCTACCATGCCCCAGTGCATCACTGGAGCCCATCATACCTTGAAGAATGTCCCACCACACAGACTTCTGCAAACCTCATGTGCAGAACTAGGCAGAACTCCAAAACTCGATGCATTTCTGAAAAATGTTCTTATGGAACTTGAAAGCAAGTAGGCCCATATTTCTAAAAAATTGATTAATTACAACCAAAAGGAAGGCAATGTCTCAGATACTGAAATTATTTCTATTTACACAAATAGGTACCTCTCTCTTTAACCCCATCAAAAATAAGGGCTTCACAAACCTCAAACATTTGGGGAGGAAAACAGTAAGTCAAATATCTGAATAAGCAGAAAACACTAGGAAATGTCACTAGGATAGTTGTTTGAATTATCTAACCAACTGTTTAGTCTATGTTAACACAGTTATTTTGCAATACTCAACTTTAACTCAAATGCTATGTTTTTATTAAAATCTTGAATTTACGGAGCCAGGGAGGATTTCCAGTTTCTGGTTTGTGAATTGCTTTCTCTCCTCACAAATCATTTGATAGGAGTGGTCACTCAGAAGCCTTCATTCTGCCTGTGGTTAATTACCTCCCCTAGGATGACCTCATTGGTACATTCCAAAAGGGTACTGATGAGTTTAGGGTTCACATCCCATTCATTTGTAAGCAATTATTCTTGTCTGCTGCAGAAAGAGTAGAATGAACCATTCAAGGCTTGAGTTTTGGAATCAGATTGCCTTGATTAAAATCCAGCCGTCTCTGCTGCTTGCTACCAGAACAATGATTGATAGGAAAGTTAGCCCATCCCAGCCTGTGGTTTTGTTTTTTGTTTTTTTCTTTTTTTTTAATCTGTAAATGAGGTGATAAAGTACTTTGTTCATGGAAAAGTTGTGAGTGTTGAAAAGAAAGATACATATATAATCTCTGCTAAGTTCTTAGCACAAAGCAAGATCTCATTTTTTAAGTGGTAATATAGCCATTGAAATTATTATTTTGGGTTTGCTTGTTTCTGGTATTCGGTTTTGTTTTTTATTATTTTTTGTTTCTTTTTGTGTCTTTTTCACTGTCTCCTGATCAGTCTCTCTGTTCCACCAAATATTCTGACACCTATCACTACATAGATCAATTATGCATTGTCTACACAGAACATTTTAATATCTTCTTGCCATTAATCTCCTGAAAAACAAAGAAACCAGTTGTTTTAAGTGAATTTTGGGAATTTATCTGCAACATGGTCCCTACCATAAATTAGTGAATGTATTAACATTTGGGCAGAGCAGCGATTTCACAGATAATATTTACTGCTTTGGGGATGGAGAGGAGATTTTAGCCCTTTCTTGGAGAACTAAAGTTGGATCCAAATCAGGTTAAGAAGGGAAAAGGATGCTGTAATTGAGACGATGGGAATTAGAGCAATGTTCCTTCAAACACAGATGGTGCAGGATGAAGTATGGCTGAAGCTGTTGGTGAATGAAGGCCTGGGTCATGGTTGGCAAATAAGCTCTTAGCACCTTCTGCCTTTACTCCTGGTCCATGATTTTTCTAATTGATCATGGAGCTGTTTCCCACTGAATGCAGGGCACCCCAGAATCCTTCTCAAAGCAGCATTCCAAAACTACTAATCTATCCTAGTTAGCAAGGAAACTGCTTTGTCCAGCTCTAGGTCTTTTAATTTCATGAGCTGAAACTATCTCAAAATCTTACTCATTTGGAAAAGATAAATTAGTAAAATCTAAATTCGTCTCCATTTTCAAGGTTGTGGGGAACCCAATCACACAGATAATTAGTTAGACTTTGATTTACATGGGGATCTTGGAAAAGGCACACACATACACACCCACACATACACAAGACCATATGAGTTTAATGAATGACATATTGCTGCCTTTGCATGTTTCCTCTTGCTGTTTTAACAGATTAATTAAACCCAGTTTCCCTCTATTTGCTGGGGATGCTCTACACATTCAAAATGAAACTTCAGAAATAGTTTGGGGGTCAGAGAGCTTCTGTAGTTCAGAAAGTAGGAACCAGGCAAGTACATACCCCCTGGTTACATGCCCATCCCACACAAGGTATTTTAGTAAGAAATCATGGTCTATAAAGTGAGCCTGTATAAGTTCCAACTTTTCCCCCTGTACTTTGGAACCTGTTTGTGTCTGTACAGATGGTCTCTGTCAGTTGGAATAGACGGGGGAAAAATGTAGCATAAGTGAACAAAATTAGCAAATGACATAGCAAACAGAGAACAGCATACAATTTGAATGGGGGCAGATCTAGGGACTGAGAAATTTCCCAAGTAATGGTAGGTACCGTCAAGCAGCTTAAGGCGTTACGAAAGTATGGATTTAAAGGAGGCAGGGAAATAACAGGAATCAGACAGTTCCATGATGTGTATTTCATAACCCCAGCACTTTCATTGTGGTATGACTGCTCTTCCATTGTCTGTATTTGTTTAAATTAAAAAGCAGTTCTGTCTGTACTATATGAATGAAATGAATCCATGCTGAACAACATTTCAAAAAGTTCATGTAAAGAGTGATTTCACAGCAACTATCATATCAGGAGCCTGGAAAATTGCACTTGAACTTCAGTTCCACCTCAGTCACTCAAAGGAATTTAAAAATTGGCTTCCAGCCATTCTTTTTCTTCAACATACATTTCCAGATATGCCTCAATAATACAAACATTAAAGCCTATTGATTGTTAGTTAAAATCTGTTCTTACCAGAGCCTCACTTCTAAGTGGACGTCAACACTGACTTAACAGTGCCCTGGTCAGGACACCTCCACATTCAGGAGCCTTGAAGAAGGCACAGGGTAACACTGCTGTTAAGGAACCACTTCATAACAAAATTACAAGAAAAGCTTTGAACTCTGCCAGATGATAGCTGCTATAAATAACCATTTATTCAAAGAAACATTTCTTACTTGAAATCTTGAGAGTGCCTTGGGACTAGTAGATGGGAAACAGGAAACATGAGTTGTAAATCAACCCTCCTCCCTCCTTGTAGGTCATCATCATCATCTTCTTTTCTCCTTCTCCATCATCATGCTGTTAGGGAAAACATGATACAGAGTGATTAGATGGTGGATTTGGGAACACACAAACCTGAGTTGGACTCCTGGTTCCTGTCCCTTGCTAACTACGCAGTTTTGCCACTTTGTGTCTCAGTTTCCTCACTTACAAAATGGGGATTATAATAATTCTAACCTCATAGGATTATTTTGAGAAGTAAATGAGATGCTATATTTAAAGTGGCTGACACAGTGAGTGGCAGATAGTCATTGTACAAAAACATTGGCAGTTAAAATACTACTAATGATAGTTAGTAGTGGCAGAACTATGGGAGAAGTATTGATTGAATGTTAGTCCCAGTTCTGATGAAACTCTGATGTGTTCATGCTAGCTTTGCTAGAGACTCTGGTAAGAACATCATGCCTTACAGGGCTTCCAAATTGTTACATATAAATTGATTTTTTCAAATCAAACTCCACTTATCCATTGTTCCGTTTCAAGGATGATTTGTTAATTGTGTTACTAGACAGGAGCCCCTAACATTTGAGCTATAAGAGTCTCTTATTCCCTGTTTCTTTCTGCAAATACCACCTCTCAAAAAGGGTAACAGGTTCGTGGCTTGGTGGCTACGTGCTACTGTTTGTCATGTTTCTTCTCCCCAGAGGTCCATTTCTTCTTGTTTCAAAGATTGTTGGGGCGCCAGGGGGGCTCAGTCAGTTAAGCGTCCAACTTCGGCTCAGGGGGTGTACTCACAGTTCATGGGTTTGAGCCCTGCATCAGGCTCTGTGCTGACAGCTAGATCAGAGCCTAGAGCCTGCTTCAGATTCTGTGTCTCCCTCTCTCTCGGACCCTCCTCTGCTCGTGCGCTCGCATGCTCGCTCTCTCTCTCTCTCTCTCTCTCTCGGAAATAAATAAAACATAAAAAAAAATTAAAGGTTGTTCAGGCATCAACTTTCCCAGGAATTCTTTTTACACTTTCCACCCTGACATCTCCCTGGCCAGGCTGGACCAAGTGTCCCTTTTCTTCACCTCCACAACACCATGTCATTACATGCCTCCTCTTTATCGTGTGGTACCGAATTGATGTCCTTACCTGTCTGCCTTCCCCACTAGGCTGTGACCTCTCTGAGGGTAAGAATGATGTCTTATTTTTTATGTTTATTTATTTATTGTGAGTGATAGAGAGAGCATGTTTGCACAAGCAGACAAACAGAGGATGGGCAGAGAGAGGGAAAGAGAGAGAATCCTAAGTAGGTTCCTCACTGTCAGCATAGAGCCTTATGGAGGTCTTGATCTCATGAATTGTGAGATCATGACATGAGCCAAAATCAAGAATTGGACACCTAACTGACTGAGCTACCCAGGCGCCCCTGTCTTATTTTTATATTCTCAATATTGAATATACATAAGAGTCACATAAATTTTACTGAACCAAACTGGTCTATCAATAAAATTTAAAGCCCTGAGGAATAGATCAAGAAATACAATTGTAAATGTGGAGACAAAAAATGGCATCCATTTGAGGTGCTAAAAACATATTCACATATGTAGTGCAGCTAAAAGCAGGAAAACACATTTCTTCTGACTCAGACACTTCTTGCCTGAGTTGAAATCTAACCTGATTTCTTGGGTTTGCTTTCTCAACACCCTACCCTTCTTTCCACACCTCCAGCTCTAGGGTATATCCTGTGGGCTGCTAGTCTTGGCTAAATTTTTTTTTTTTTGAGCTTCCTAAATGAGCAAACCATCATACAAACAATTGCAAGGACCCCAACATGTAAGGGTGAATCAGGTGAAAGTACACACAACAATTATCTTCACTCAGCAATTTGGCTGCCAGGAGCTCCCTGCCATGTGAAAGAGAGGTTGCAGCCGGCTTCTGTGTGGTAGGAGAAATTTTTGACCTTCCAGAAGCTCCAAGTTACTGCCCACCACCTAGTGGGCTGGCTGTTATTCCTCCTGCCTGGAGTAGGCCATGCTTTGTAGGAATTCCCCCATGGTATGCAGAACAAAACAGTGGTGGTGGAGGAGAGAGTGGGGGCATTGGCCAATTCTTTAGGATGCAAATGTGTGGCCCTTTCTACCACTACCCTGAAACAATTTGGTTGCTCATTCATTCCTCAGGTACTATTCCTTAGAAAATTATTGAGGGTACAGGGGTGAATAATGTAGGGAGATGTCCACCTTCAGATAGTAACAAGGGCTATGAAGAAATTTAAACAGGCTAAGAGGATAAAGTGCATGGGTGAGCGACTTTCAAGAAGGCAAACAGGAAAAGTTTCAGGAGAAGGAGCAGGCTTGTGAATATCAGTGAGGTGGCAGGTGGGAAGAATATTCCACAGGGGAACAAGAAATGTAAAGGCTCAGAAAACAGAATGATATGGCATGCTCAAGTAACAGAAGTAAAAATGGCCACATTGGCTGGAGAATAAGGGGTCAAGTAGAGGCCACTATTAGAGGTAAGGTGGAAGCAGCTTGTGCTAGAGGAGACAAAATATGTAGGTCATCACAAGGAGTTTTGTTTTCTTTCAACATGTAGTGGAAAGCCATTGAAGGGTTCCAAGCAGGAGAGTGATGAGACCTGATTTCTGTCTTGAAAATACTACTCTGGGGTCACCTGGGTGGCTCAGTCAGTTGGGCATCTGACTTCGGCTCAGATCATGATCTCACAATTTGTGAGTTCGAGCCACGCATCAGGCTCTCTGCTGTCAGCACAGAGCCCACTTGAGATCCAATGTCCCCTTCTATCTCTCTCCATCCTGCACTCATGCTCGCTCTCTCACTCTCTGTCTCAAAAATAAATATATTATTCTGGTATCTGTAGAGAAGAGATGTGTACAGTAGGGAGTAGATGGATGTATGGGGGTATGGGCAAGAGAGGAAGCAGGGAAACCAGTAAAGAAGACAGTCCATTGAGAGATTATAGGGAATTATAGTAGGGCTATAACAGGGAAGAGAGAAAGAAGTGGATGTTTTCCTGATCGCATTTTGGCCCTATAGATGGATATTTTCACTCATGCCCGTTTTGTGAAATATGTAGCTACCTACAGAATGAATTTGGACACTTGGAGAAATATCAAACCACTCAAAAGAATATATTTGGAGAGTTTCTTTCTTTCTTTCCTTTCTTTCCCTTCTTGATATTTATATTGTGAGGTGGTTTCAATGTAACTTTCTCTGGATGCTCTCATGACACTCATTGCTGACCTTTGACCCCTCTGTCCTCTCTCCCAGGTCGTCCCATCCCACCTACATCCTCGTCTAGCCTCCTCCCATCTGCTCAGCTGCCTAGCTCCCATAATCCTCCACCAGTTAGCTGCCAGATGCCATTGCTAGACAGCAACACCTCCCATCAAATCATGGACACCAACCCTGATGAGGAGTTCTCCCCCAATTCATACCTGCTCAGAGCATGCTCAGGGCCCCAGCAAGCCTCCAGCAGTGGTAAGGAAACTGTGGTGTCTGAATGTGCGGTGTTGTCTGTGTGATATTCTCATGTCTCTGGCAAAATGACAACTCTGACTCAAGGGCTGGGAAAGATGATGTGGGCAGCGTCAGGTGAAATATGCTTGTCGCTTTGTGGCATTGCAGTTCCAGGATACATTTATTGAAGGTCGCAGTTACTGAAGAGGTTTTGCTTATCTTATCAGGGCTTGGGCCTCCTTCAGTGAGAGGAATTTGCCCACTGCTGCACATGAGAGCACTCAGGTCTCAAAGGTGAAGTGCAGAGAGACAATGGAATATTGAATTTTGTATTACTACCATTCTGGTCATAGCTGAGTGACCCTGGACACCCTCACGTGCCCAATTTGTGTGCATTTCAGATCTCTTGCTTTTTGATGGTTTGCTTCTGACTTTTTTGCTTGCTTGTTTAGATGATTTTGTGATTAAAATGCATTCCCTTGACATGAATACTGAATGCCTTGCCAAGTCTAAGGTGTTCAGGGGGTGACCTCTCCTATAGCCCTCAGCATGTGCCACTTCACTTGATTTTAACAAACTGATAGCATGGTACCATGACAAATATTGCCTCTAAGGGTCTAGTTGTCCTCCTTGTGATTTTCACGTGCACAGAGCAGACGTAGTGGTCACAAGGTTCTGTGCCACCTTTGAGGATTTTGTAGCTACTACTGCAGTTCCCAGTCTCTGGATCTTAGGAAGAATTGCCCTGAGGTCAACGATAATCATGCCTTATTTTGGTATCTTGTTGGTGAAATGTTTATAAAACATACAAACTTAAGAGTGGGCAACATCTAGGGTTAAGTACCCAATGGCCCAAGGAGAGACATTTGCAGAAATAAATTGCTCCTGACCCAAAAGCTTTGGAGTTATCCTCTCAATTTGCCACTTGTGATATTAATTAACATATCCTATCAAAAGCAGTAAGGAGCTTTCCATGCCAAGAGTGTACCTTGGTGAGGTTGTGTTTTGGCTTCATCCACGAGAATGTGCCACCACGGGCCTCAACCCCTGCATTAGAGACGACCTCCCAAATACACTGAAGATGATTCATTCTGAAGATGGAATGATGAACTGCCCCCTATGATGGCCCATGCCCTTCTTCAAAGCCAGGCCTGATATATTTAGTAAACTCTTTGTATTCTTTTTCAAAAAAATTACCTAATCAAATCTCTCATCAAATGAGCAATCCATTGTTGATATTATGAAGGCCTTTAATCTACCATAAATCTTTATTAGAACTCATCAGAGCTTCTAGTTTGAGAGAAATGTGATTATGGCACTCTTAAAATGACATTACATCATTGGGGTGATTGGTTTATCATTTGGAGAAGAGACATCAATCATAACTAGCATAACCACACAGTAAATGAATTCAACCTTTCTACCGCGGAACAATGACACTGTAATTGCTCAAAATCAGGCTTAAAATGAAATCGGAAAATGCTCTTTCTTCAAATGTGATGTTAACTTAATGGAATATATTATGAAAAATCATGTTTGAGGAAATTCTATATAATTAAAAATATGTGGAAATATATTCCCTTTTTCCTTTCATCGGAACCTGATTTTAGCTACAGAACCATTTTTTGCTGTAGAGATTATGTTGCATTTAATTGAACTATCCTCGCTTATGTTTTGCTGCTTTTTATTTCATACTATGTAATCGTGATGAATATTGTATTATGAAGGACAAGAGGCTTTTGAAATGAGGTGCACCTGCTGATAGCTTTTTAAAAACAGACAATTATTAGGGAGAAAATGAGCTTTTAAAAACTATATCCTTTTATGCATGTATGGATAGCCAGGCAAAGATGATTTCCATAAGAGAGGTCAGTTTGTATCTCAGGGCCATCCAGAATGTTTTCTCGGTGATAACACTGAGTGATTTCTTTTTCTTTTTGACATTGTATCAGATTATAAGTTGTTGATAGGGTATTTTTGTTGGCTTTCTGCCTAATCAAGACCTCATTTTGGTGGACACAAGAGTTCTGTGTGTTTGGAGTCAAACTTATCCATTTTTCATCACTCACATCAATTTGTTCAGCTCACTTAAGATTGATAGCAATTTAAGCTTCGGTAGCAGGGGAAAATACTGCAGAACAGTTGAGGGTCCATTTTCATCCCAAACAAGAGCTGTATGGATACGATTTCTTCACCTGAGGGGTGAAGACCCAATCGTGCAATACCCTTGTTTTCAGCAGCTACTTATATGAAAACTTGTTAAAGTTCTGGCCAACAGGCAGTCATTCAAAATTCTTGACTCTGACTTAGCTAAGTGAGTGCAAATCAAGTACAAATGTGTGTGCTCTTAGGTGTGTGTGTATCTTGTGGAATGGATTTGGGGTCTAGGGTGATTGGGGGATTCTATCAAGAGCTGAATGCAGTTGTCATGAATTTAGATTTGACATAAAGGATTGAAAATAGAGTTTGACATAGAAGATGCAAAGTACAGAGCTGTGCCTGAGTGTTCTGAATTAAATTTGATGAAAGGGGTTGGATTTTTTGTAGGTGTCTGGGCATAAACAAAATGACGAGGTGATTGGTTGTGTTACATTTAGCTGGTTAATTACACAGAATTTTTTAAGCTAGTTTCTTGTCAGTGACCTTGTATTCTGAAGATTTGATACCAATTTGATCTTTGTCTCTTAGGTGAAATAAAACCTCTTCCAACATATTCAGCCCATACATGACAGTAAAAAAATTTATTTGTCCTCTTATTGTTGCTATTAATACTTGACATTAGTGAAGCCCATCATTAGGGGAGTCACTGTGCACATTTCCTGCCCAAAGAGCCTCTGTTCTAAGAAGAGACAACCCAGACATAAACTATACAACTAAAATGTTTTTGACAACATGAAGACATCCTCAAAGCAACAACAAAACTTCACCTTTATGACTTGACTGTCATTATTTTCTATGACTGTAGTGCATTTTTTAGTGGACAGTACTAAAACCTCAGCACCTCCGGAGCCAAATTGCTCTAACCCTCAATCTATGCCAATCGAGCAGATACCCAGGTGTGGCTAGTTAGATGCTTTGAAGAGTGGTGTTTTCCTTTCCCTTCAAGCATTTTCTTCCAGGTAGCTGAGCTCTGGCAAGTGGCTCATCGTGTGTTCTGACCTGCCAAGGCGGGTTAGCTCCAGAGATGTTTCTTGTATACAGAAGCATAATTTCAAATGCTATGAAATAACTCATCTGGAAAAAAATCTGGATCCCAGCAGCAGAATAATGGAGGCTCCTGTGGATGGAAGAATAAGACAACATTCCAAATCAGAATAGGATTTGCAGTTTGCTATCATCATACAAGGCAGAAAATATACGTGCAGACACATTATAATCTAAAAACCTTGGCTCACCTCCCCTCTCATAAAAGGTTGCGTTTTGGGGTTTTTTTAAGTCTAAATAAAGGGTTTGGAACCCTCATTAGTAACATCAAACTATACAGAAGGAATGTAAAAAGGAAGCCTCTGCCAGGACCCTTTCACTTGGTCCTACATGGCAAAGGAGAGGTCTCAGTTGGAGTGTCTCCATTTGTGCATTAAAGGTGCCCCAAGCCCTTTTTAAAAAAGCAATGTCTTGGTTAATTATAAACAAAAATAGTACATCAGAATCAGCCAGCTTCAGGTTTCCATGAGTGGTCCAAGAATTCAGTTGCTTACCTAACTTAATGATTATCATACTTATTCAGCATCAAAAAGCAAGAACTCCATTGCTTCTCGCCTTTTGGCTAAGATCCAATGTAGAAAGCAACTCCATTCATTTATTCAGCCATCCAGGCCTTCACTCATTCAACCATCTATTTATTTATTTTCTTACATCTCTTCCATAAGGTTTGATAGCTTACAACATTTTTTTTTTTAAGTGGAAAACTATAATTAGATGACACAGTAAGGGTGAAGGAAAAAAATGTATGGGGAGTTGGGTGGGAAATATGTACAGGCTTATAAGTAAAGTCCTGTTCCATTATTTAAGATAGGCAGAAAGCTTGATTCTAAGCTTCCTAGAAACCAAACCAAAAAGTGAAACACATTTAGGACAAGATGCATAACATCTATGAGATGAAAACAAATCAACTGCTTCAGGGAAATTCTGTGTATCCTCATAGAGAGGCCAGAAAGAAATTTCTCTTAAAAAAGATAATGTGTGCATCCCAGATGACTGAATTCTCAGTACCATGCCATAATACATATGCTAAAGAATCTCCTGTCAAAATTTCTTGTAAACATCCCCCACATAAGCCATAGAAAACACTTGCAGTTAAAAGACAATTCTACACATGTCCAAACATTGCACAGCCCAGGGATAAAACTTGATCCATAGATAAACCTTAGTTTTCCTAAAGGGCTATGTATACTGTATTCCAAGAAACAAGAGACCTTAAATATCATTGCTAGTAACTAAATTTTTCTGGGAATTAACTGACTCTGAGATTGTAGTCAGACCTATAAAAACAGGTGTTCTGTGTTACAAATTTGTATGAATAGCCAGAGATATGTTAGAACTCTGTCTTCTGATGAAAATTAAAGCACACCATTCCAAGATGGCCCACCCATCATCCGTGGGCTGGATTTGGGTCAAGCCAAAAGGGGGCCCCCAGAATTTTTCTTAAGCTCATGAAACTTCTTCCCCCTTATTATGGTTTAGGTTTGGGTGATTTTTTTTTCCTCTAACACACTATAAATAGTCTTGTCCTCTTAAGCAGCTATGCTCAGTGTAATTTAATTTAGTTTTGGATTTTCTGAAGAGCTCACAGCAGTTACTATGCACATTGATGATTGTACTGTGCTGAAAACACTGACTCCTTTCTTAAAAGTCATTGTACAGTGTGAGGTGCTTCACCCCCTCTCCTAATGTCCTGCATTTTAACTTCATCTCTGTCCTTTGTAGGCTCTGCTCTCTCCTGCACTTCACTCCATCATGCAAAGACCTCCACCACAGGGTTTCTGATCTCCGATTCATAGCAGATGCTCAATACTTATTAAATTAATTAATTAATGTCTTTAGTAACTCCCTTCATTTTATTAATTGACTTATTTTTATCACGTAGAATGGAAAAATGGGTAATAAAGGGGAAGGAGGATAGACCAGAATGTCTCCACATGGGGGAATATACTTATTTTATAAAATATATTTAGTAGACCTATTTTGTGTCATGTTTTGGCTGTTTTTAGGCACTTTAGAACTGGGTGGATGCTCTGGGTAGAACTCCTGACTGCAGAGGCTACACCTGTCTGGGAGAGACTCCCTTTCTCACTTGTGATCTTAGGATCTGGAAATCAAGTCCCAGTGTCATTCCCTTAATCACAGTGAATTGTTTTGTGCATGAGCTACTTGGTTCCAAATTCTTCCCAGTTCAACCTGCCTGTCTGAGCCAGACATTCAGAGCTTCCTATAACCCCTTCCTCGGGCCCAGGCAGTGGTTGGCCCTGGCTGCTTCTCCTCCTCGGGCCCAGGCAGTGGTTGGCCCTGGCTGCTTCTCCTCCAGAGGATTTCCCAACCCGCTGGACAGTGCAGCCAAGTCCAGGGTGCTGTCTCTCGAGGCTGTAGAGGTTGCAGAGACAGCCACTGCTCTTGCCCCAAGTACAGAGCCACACGGGGTTTGGCCCTCATCCTGAGAGCTTTTTCTCCCCTCATGTTACCTGTTAGACAAAGCACTTTATATACCTTTCTTCATTTACTGTTATGTGACACCCCACCACCACCACATACCAAGGCAGTAAGGTTTGCCATTGTACCCATTTTATTGATGAGACAACTGAGGCACAGAGAAGTTAAATAACTTGCCCAAATCACAAAGCTGGGAAATGCATAACCTGGATTTCAAATCCAACTTTCCTAATTTTGGATACTTTTTTCCTCACCCCTCTCTTAAATGTTAAAATACTTGTGTAGCTCAATGAGATACACAGAATGCAATGAAAACAATATATTAAGGAGCATGGGTTACAGTTTTTTTAAAGGCTGAAAAAATGAAGACAGCATCACAATACTTTTCAACTTCTCTCCTTGAAAAGCACACATATCCCCACACTCTTCCCCTAGACTTTGGTTTAGTAAATTTCAGAGGGGTTTAGGAACTGTGACTTTATGGCTCCCTTCAAGTGTTCTTCTGGTCTGATAAGTTTAGGAATCATGGACTTAATGGAGCAGCTCTGATGTGGAACTTGGAGAACTCAGGTGTTCTCTGCTCTGTCTCTGATTTACAGCTTGATCTTTGACAACTCATTCAATTATCCTGTGCTTCTGCTTCCCTACCTTTAAGGTTGTCCTTTGGCCCAAAAGGTCTCTAAGCTTCCATTCTTGCTCTGACATTCTTTTTGTAAGTTTCTTGTGCCCAGCTTGACCAGGCTGTCCCATTTATAGGCCCCCCAATCCCTCCTCCTGGATAGCTTGGATTTCACTCCACTGTCTAGGCCACTGACAGAATAGACCTACTGTCATGCAAAGCAGCTCCTTGCAGTTTTCTTGCAGAAGATGAGAAATGTGATCTGGGGCCCTGTTACACTTAGATGAAAATGTTAAAAGCAATCCCAGCAGCAAGTGGAAAAAGTATAGTGCCTCGAGCACTGACCTGGGCTCCTAGAGATTCACACTGGCCTCTGAAACAGTGTCTCCACCCTGAGAAATGGGAAACAATGGTTCTCAAGACTCCTTCCTAACTCTGGTAACTGGCCCAGGAGTACAGCAATAGAGATCAGAGCTTTTCTTTTCTCATGTGCCCTCTTGAAACACAGATACACTCTTTGATTGAAGGTCCGGCAGTTTCCAGCCCAGCTAGGGTTGGAACAGCTTTTCTGTACCGTGGTGCAAATGAGTACACAGGCAAGATGGACAGGTAATTCCTTTGGAGATGCACAGCATAGAAGTGACATATGGCACGAAGCTGTTCCTCCTCAGCAAATAATCTTGCTATTGACAAAATTCCCAAGGTCGATACACGTTGTGTACATTCTTCCTCTCCATCTCTGTCCCTGCTCCTTGGTACATACACAGAGGTCCTGGGCAAGCCCACAGAATAGGAGCTATAGGCCACATCTTAACAGTTTCCTGTCCTAACAGCTTTTATCCAGAACTTCAGCTTCTCCCAAAGTCCCTTAAAAACTGCATTTAATCTTAAGTAGCTTCCTGCATACCATTCAACAGCCATTTTAAAGTGTGGCCCCAATCCCTTATTAGGGATATATCTCAATTCTCTGTTGAATGAAAAGATAGATTTCATGTACCAATGGGCAGTTTCAACAGAAGTTAAACTCCTAACCCTGCTAAATCTTTTGACTTCCCCCCAAAATAATACACAGTAACCATATTCTTTTTTTTTCACATTGTACACTTTATTTTTTATTTATTTAATTTTTTTTTTTTACAAATAGTTTGTCAAGTTGCTTTCCATATAACACCCAGTGTTCATCCCCACAAGTGCCCTCCTCCATGCCCATCTCCCCCCTCGCCCCCCCGCACCCATGAGTCTTCAGTTTGTTCTCAGCACTCAAGAGTCTCTCATGGTTTGCCTCTCTCCCTAACCATATTCTTAAGAGTCGGACTTTGAGGTCATCCTACTTGGATTCAAATTATAGCTCAGCCACTTTCTAACACAATAATCTTGAACAACATAATCTAGGGTTCCTTTCTTTTTTTTTTTTTACCTGTAAGAGAGTGGTAAAAGTAAGAAAACTTTTACAGTTGTAATGAATATTAAATGGCATTTTTTTTTTGCATTAAATATCTTAAAAGGAGAATTAGGCAGTTGGAGCAGCGGTCAGGTTTGATACTATTTTTTAGTTTAGCTAACTTATTGTAGTCATATATATGACTGGAAATCTTCCATTTCTACCATTTTAAAAATATTTATTTATTTTGGAGAGCATAAGCAGGGGAGGAATGTATAGAGGGGGTCAGAGGATCTGAAGCAGGCTCTGTGCTGACAGGTTGACAGCAGTGAGCCCATTGTGGGTCTTGAACTCACAAACTGCAAGATCATGACCTGAGCCGAAAATGGAAGCTCAACTGAGTCAGCTGCCCAGGTGCCCTCCATTTTTACCATTTTTAAGGGTACAGTTCTATGACATTAAATGCATTTACACTGTTGTAACCATCCCTACCATCCATCTCCAAACATCTTAATCTTCCCTAACAGAAACTTTGGACTCATAAAACCCTACCTCCCCTCCCCACTCCACCCCCTGCAACCACCATATTATTTTGTCTCTGTAAGTTGGACCACTATAGGTACCTCCTAGAAGTGGAATCACACAATATGTGCCCTTATGTAACCAGCTTATTTCACTCAGTACAGTGTTTTCAAGGTTCATCCATATTGTAGCATATGTCAGAACTTTCTACCTTGTTAAGACTGAACAATATCCTTTTGTATCTCTATGCCACACTTTGTTTCTTCATGCATTGGTCAATGGACACTTGGGTTGTTACCACCTTTTGGCTATTGTGAATAATGCTGCTATGAACATGGGTGTGCAAATACTTGTCCCAATACCTGCTTTGGCTTCTTTTGGGTGTATCACCCAGAAGGGGAATCACTGAATCACACAGTAATTCTGTGTTTAATTTTGTGAGAACTTGCCATACTATTTTCCATAGTGGCTATACCATTTTACATTTTCTCTAACAGTGCACATGGGTTCTAGTTTCTGTCCTTACTAACGCTTATTTTCTGTTTCCCCTTTTTATTATAATAGCCATTCTGATGAGTGTAAGGTGATAGATCATTGTGGTTTTGATTTGCATTTTTCTAATGATTAGTGATCATAAGCATCTTTTCAGGTACTTACTGGCTATTTGTGTGTTATCTTTGGAGAAATATGTACTTCAGTCCTTTGCCTACTTTTTAATAAGATGTTTGTTATTGTTGAATTGGAGTTCTTTATGTACTCTAAATAATCAGTCACTTATTAGAAGCATGACTTGCAAACATTTTCTCCTGTTCTGCAAGTTGCCTTTTCACTCTGTTGAGTGTCCTTGGATAGGAGAAGATTTTTAATTTTTATGTCCATCTTCCCTACTTTTTCTTTTGTTTCCTGTGCTTTTAGTGCATTATAACATACATTTTAAGGGCTTGTTCTATAACCATTTTGCTAATGTTTTTGGTATATAAATGGCATCTCATTTAATCCTCACTAGTGAGAAAGAGAAAAGTAGCACTTGGTGCTAGGAACCAGTGTGATGCCAACATCTAGGCAGAGGATGCTATTGGGAGCTAGCCTGGCATCCCCAGCTTGGTCATGGTGTTCTCTCCTTTAGTAGAAACAACCCTGGAGTACACCAAAACTCACCAAGGCCATTCTGTGGGTAGGATGAAATAAAAATAACACTACTTTATAATATTGCTTAAACACAGACAGAAACAAGGTTACTATCCCGAACATAAATATTCAAAACATTTCTCTCTCCGAGCTGAAATGAGTGACTGTTATTTCTTTAACAGTTATCACATTAGCCTCTTCTTGTCAGACCTTCCTATAAATACAATACATTGAAATGTCTGATCATGGAATCACGCCCTCTCTCTCTGACAGCACCAAATGCAGAGTGAACCTGTTTCCTTGAGCCTTCTCTAATACCACCTACTACAGTCTCTTATAGTCCCCTTTTACTGAAGCTCCATGGCTCCACATACTTCCTTGCAGTGATTTAATAAACTCAACTTTGACCACAGCATGTTTTGTGGTGTTTTGTGGAGAACATTGACACCACTACACTGAGTATTACTATTATCCCTGTTTTACAGAAAGGAAAACTGTGGCACAGAATGGTTCCAGTAATACAACAGGAACTTGGCCCACAGGAATCAGTCTCTTCAGTGACATTTGTATGTAAATTAGAGTAAATCTTATTTTTTAATGTTTATTTATTTATTTTGAGAGAGAAAGAGAGAACAGGGGAGGGGAGAGGCAGAGAGAGAGAGAGGGAGAGAGAATCCCAAGCAGGCTCCCAGCTGTTAGCACAGAGCCTGATGTGGAGCTTGAACTCACAAACCGTGAGATCATAACCTGAGCCTAAATCAAGAGTTGAATGCTTAATGGACTAAGCCACTCAGACACCCCTAAAGTAAACTTTAAAAAGACAATACCAGGAAAAAAATCAAGAAATTAAAGAGTCATCATTTACTACATGGTTTAGCTCTGAATAGCATTTACATGGGCATAATAGTGTCAACATTGAATTACAGTCTGAAAGAAAGATGGGGAGATGGAAAAGATACTATGTATTGGGCAGGTAGAGGGAAAAGCCAAGATCAGTGTCTCCTTTGTATAAAAAAAAGGTAAATATAGTTGCCTCTGGGAGAGAAAAAAATTGCCAGTGATGGAAAATGATTGCTATTTTTGAACCAAGCATTGTATAAATATTTGATTATTTAAACTGAGTTTTTTCCTAAATTTTAATCAAAAGGAAAAAAAGTCAAAAGAAAGTACAAAAGATGGGGCATGCAGAACACTTAATTCAATGTCAGAACTCCAAATGGTAGCTGTTTAATATTCTCAGACACATTGTCATTCAACAAATATGTATTGATCAGGGGCTGTGTGTTTGAGGCAGTGCTAGGTGTTGTGAACTTGAATGGTTAGGCACTGGAGCATTTTTATCATATGTGTAGATTCAACTCTCCTTGCATCTGTTGATTAGGGAGCCCTGTGAAGTTGTTAGGACTTTAGCTCTTTATCCCAATCCTGCCCCCAGCCCTACTAAAAATCTCAGGCTTAAGATGTCATGAGACAGAGAAGGTAATGTAATTACCATGCTTCCTCATTACTAAGCCAGCATCCATCTCAGTATAGGTCCCATCTTGTTCCCAAAGCTTTCCCAACCAACTCTACCCAACGTGAGCCAGAGTCAGAATTGCCTCACAGTCTTATAGTCTGCCTTATTCAATTTAGCACCTCATTACATTCTGATTTGTAATATTCTCTTGGTATTTCATGCATATAAGTCACTTGTGTCAACATTAAATTGTCACCACTTAAAGACAAGGGTCATTTCTTTGGTCTCTCTGTATCATTTAATATTTGGTGCAGGTTGAGACACATTCAAGGCATTCTCACTGATCCAGTTTTAAAAGGACAGTGCTAGACAGGAGCAGAATAGAGGCAGATGCATCTTCAGTAAAGGCCTTCCTACTTGGGCCTGTTGACTGCAGGTCATTGTAATATCTGTAGATCTAAAATCATCTCTGATTGTGGGTGTGAGCTTGATCACTGTTAGAACAGAAGCAGGTACCATATGGTGTAATGAGAAAAGATGCATGTTTGTCTAATCTATTGTCTTCCTTGGACCTAAGGAAGATTTCTTTTTTTGTTCTTTCTAGTAGCGGCTGCCCTGAGTTGATGGTGCCTTTGAGATAGTTGCCTCTGATGCTAAATTTTTGGTGGTACAGCCATAATCTCTAGGTACTGGTCTAGGGAATGCCTGATTTTGGCCATCTGTATCAGTTTCCTACAGCTACTGTTACAAGGCACCTCAAACTGGGAGATTTAAAAAAATAGAAGCTTGATTTCAGCTCCGGTCATGATCTCACTGTTTGTGGGTTTCAGCCCGGTGTTGGGCTCTGTGCTGACAATATAGTGCCTTCTTGGGATTCTTCCTCTCTCTCTCTCTGACCCTCTCTGGCTTGCTGGCTAAATAAATAAATAAAAATTAAAAGGATAGAAACTTACTCTTTTATAGTTCTAGAGGCTAAAAGTCCAAACTCATGGTGTTGGTTGGTTCATGCTCTCTCTAAAGGCTCTTGGGAAAAATCCTTCCTTTCCTCTCCTGGCTACTGATGGTTGCCACAACACTTGGCATTCCTTGGTTGTAGCAATGTAACTCTAACCTCTGCCTCTATGGCTATCTTCTCACTATGTGTATCTCTGGTTCTCCAAATCACTCTTTTTAAGGATACAGTGATGGGATTTAAGGCTCATTCTAATCCACTATAACCTCATCTTAATTACATCTGCTGAGATCCTGTTTCCAAATAAGATCACATTCACAGATACCAAGGGTTAGGACTTCAACATATCTTTTCAGGGACACAGTTCAACCTGCATCGGCATCCAGTTGAAAACGAAGTAAGGCAGAGCTGCTAGATGTTGTTTGTGGCTATAGAGCTCCAAGCCTCCGATCTTATTTCTGCCACAATGGGAAAAGCATCATAGGTCTTTTTTCCCTCCGCCTGTATTCTAGATCCCATCTGAACACCTGATCTCACCTTCTTCCTGTATTAAGTATCCCCTCCCTGGAGGATCTTTGCCAACAGGATTTAAAAATATAGGGAATTATTCCTCTCCATGAAAAATTTCTAGAAAGTGTTTCCTATTCTCTCTCACTCTCACTTCCCACATACTCTGCAACCTATTTCACTTAGTTGTTAACTACTACTATGTTCACCAAAGCCTCCTACTTCCTAAATTTAGTAAACATTTCTCATCAGATCTCACAGTTTACGACTATTCCTTACTCCTTAAATGTCCTTTCCTTTGGCATCTCTGGTTCTACATACTTCTCTTCCTCATTCTTTTGTTTCTGACCACTTCTGTCTTTCTATAAATACCTTTTCTCTGTTTATCCCTCAAATGCCAAGGCATTTGCAAGTTAAAACCCAGACCACTTTTCTTTTACTTTTTACATACTCTCCCATGGGGAGATCATTCATACTCAAAACTAAAATTACTGTTAATGACTTTATGGTCTGCTACCCCTTTTTCCAGGTCAAATCTTTTACCTAATATATCTAATTGCCCCTGGATATTTCCGCTAGGATCTCCAACAGACAATTCAAATGCAACAGTTCTGAAATGAAGCTTAACAGATTTAAACCCAAATATGTTCCTCCATTTGATCCTTCTCAGGTCTTCTTTATCTCAATGTATGCCCCATCATCCAGTCATTTGCTCAAGTCAGAAACCAAGGAGGCATCTTTCCTACCCCTCAATTCTACCCAAAATAAATTGCCAAACCCTATCAATTTTGACTCAGATATTTTTCTATCCCTGCTGCCACTCCCCTGGCTCAAATTAATATTATCTTTGGCCCAGGGATATAAGTGCTTCTAACTGATCCTTCTTTCTGTTAGTCTGTATGTCTGCTAATCCAGTTCACAATTCAGTCTGCAGAATCTCTGTAAAATGCATGTGTGAACAAGTCTCTCTGCTGCTTGAAACTCTTCGGTGGGACCCCCTTGTTCCCAGGATATAGTCTATACCTCTTAGCCTATTGTCAAAGGCTTCTGTGCCCCTCCCTACTCCCATCTCTCATCATTCACCCCACTCCATGAATATCCCACAGCTGTGACTTAGAATCTTTGCACATGGTGGTCTTCTCTCCAAGAAATCTTTCCGATCTTCCTGGTCTGTGTTAATCTCCCTTCCCTTGTCTCTCTCTGATTGAACCCCCTGTGGTATTTGTCTACATTCAGCATTAGATTTAAGCTCTTGGAAGACCAGAATCAAATCTCCCTGTCTTCTGTTTTACTTACTCTACACATTTAGTTCGCACAGATTCTGACACATAGCAGACTCTCAGTAAACATCAGGTGAATGAGCAACAAATAATGAATGAAGTCAAAGGATGGATGAAAGGTGGGCAGAGGGTATTTTCAATTTCTTAAGAATGGCCCAAGAAAGTAGTGGGGGCAGACCCTGGCCCTCAAGCTGTTTTCCTCATTCTGTAATAGAAGAGTTAAAGAATGAAGAGGACATTTCTGGCTGGTGACATAGTGCAGCAAGGTTGGCACAGGAAACAAAGAGCTGGTAAAGAAAATGAATACAGTTAATACTTAAAATCTAAAATCTGAACAAACTAATAAGGTATGGGAAAACTATTTTGTGTGGCACTTTAGAATTCCAGTACCAGCCTGTCTGATTCCCCTCAAGCCAGTGCCAGCACTCTCTTTTGTCATCTTCTGTCAAATCTTTTCTTTTATGATTTCCATTGCTTATTGTCCTTATTTCTTGGCTTATTAATCCGAAAATGAGAGGACACACACAATCTTGATATTGAAGCATTTAGGCAGTTATCACTTAAATTAATGTTTTCTGCTACAGTTGTGTTTTAGTGGAAAACAATAATTGTTTCTAAGACAACATCTTGGATTTGAACCAGTTCTATCTTTGAACACTCAACCATGGGAAGCTAACAATAAAGGCAGTGATCAATTGTTCCTGTTCCCCCAACCCCCCACTTTTGCATTCCAAAGGCCAACTTTGCATCTCTTTGCTTAAACTTTAAAAACAAATAAATAAACTCAGCTGATGGTGTGTCATCTTTTTAACACCTGAGCCGAACAGTCCAGGCCCCTATTCAGAAAGATCACTAATTTTTCTTTATCACATCTTCCCACTCCTCATCCTTGCTTAGAATTTACAAAGATTCATTCATCTAAGTGATGACCTTACAAATCACTGCTTTTGAATTGTGATGATGTCCAACTGAGGGGTGAGGACAGGACTCATATTCCTTCCTGCCCGTTCCCCAAACAGTTCTACAGTGCATTCAGTGGCATTCACACTTGACTGGAATTGCATTTCAATCTGTTCCATATGATTGGACACTGTGTTTTCTTCCCATCTGTGGTAATGGAGCACTCTTTCCAAGTTTCCCAAGCTTATTTTCATCTCAATGACCTTTTCCATCTCCCTGGGGCATCTCACCATTACCCACCCACCCCTTTCACTCAGCCTGCTTAAGATACTGCTTTACACATTACTCTTTCTGCAGTAACTGCTGTCTTTGATACATTTTTATCAGATTCTGTTGCTGCAGTAAAGGAACAGTGATCTTTACCAGCTTATGAGTCCACACCTATTTCTTTGTGGCTTATTCTCATCTTCTTTTCACTCAGGTCAAACAATTTGCTTTAAAAAATGCAAAGAGGAAGGATGGAACACCACTTATTTAAATATTAGGATGCTAATATTATTATTTCTTTTGCTAACCTGTGCATCATCTCTTGAAAACTGAAAACTAGTTAGAATATTAAGACTGAAGATTGGTTGTGAAAATAACTCACTGGGAGGGGAAAAAAGTTGTATTACACTGGGCAGATTTGGCCTTTTCTGCCTCTTTTTATTGATCTCAAATTGCTGAAAGGGTTCAGAAGATAAAAAGAATCTGTGAAACAAAGAAAGAAAGTCATGGTAAGAAAGAAAAGAGCCCTGGAGACAGTGGGGGCCAGAGAATCCAATCTCAGTCCTAATTTTACTGACAACTCCCCATGTTACCAGGGCGGTTACCTGTCTTCTTGGACCTTTCATTTTTAATTCTGTAGTGTTGGGAGAATTTCTATTTATTGAAGTATAATTCACATATAATATCCTATTAGTTTTAGGTGTATATCATAATGAGTTGATATTTTTATACATTACAAAATGATCCCCATGATCAGTGTAGTTACCATCTGTCATCATACAAAGTTTTTAAAATGTTAGTGACTGTATTCCCTGTGCTATAGCCCATGACTTATTTTGTAACTGGAAGTTTGTACCTCCTGATCCCCATCACCTGTTTTGTTCTCCTCCCCAAAATTTGTTTCCTGTATCAGTCTGTTTTCTTGCATTTGTGCATTTGTTTTGTTTTTATTTTTAGATTCCACATATAAGTGAAATCATACAGTATTTGTCCTTCTCTGACTTATTTCATGTGATACCCTCTGAGTCGACCCATATTGTTACAAATGGCATGATTTCATTTTCTTTTATGGCTGAATAGTGTTTCATTGTCCACATCATCTTTATCCATTCATCTATCAGTGAACACTTAGGTTGCTTCCTCATCTTGGCTATTGTAAATAATGTTACAATGAACATATGTCTTCAAATTGCTGTTTTTGTTTTTTTTTGGATAAATGCTCAAAAGTAGAGTTACTGGATCATATGGTAGTTCTATTTTTAATTTCTTAAGGAAACTCCATATTGCTTTCCACATTGGCTGTACCAATTTACATTTCCACCAACAGTGCACGAGGGTTCCTATTTCATCACATCCTCATCATCACTTGTTACTATCTTTTTCTAATAATCATTCTGACGGATGTGAGGTGGTATCTCCTTGTGGTTTTGATGTGAACATTTTTTCCTGTGCTGTTGGCCTTCTGTAGGTCTTCTTTGGGTAAATATCTATTCAAGTATTCTGCCTATTTTTTAATTGGGTTGTTCATTTAGTGTTTTGTTTTGTAATATTAAGTCATGTTAAGTTCTTATCAGATGATTTGCAAAATCTTCCCCACTCGTTATGTTGCCTTTTCATTTTGTTGTGGTTTTTTCCCCCATTGTAGAAAAGTTTTTAGTTTGATTTGCTCCCATTTGTTTATTTTAGCTTTTGTTGCTTTTGCCTAAGAAGACTGGTCCAAAAAATATTGCTAAAAGACTGATGTCAAAGAGATTACTGCCTGTTTTCTTCTAGCAGTTTTATGGTTTTGGATTTTATATTCAAGTCTTTAATCCATTTTGAATTTATTTTTGTATATAGCGTAAGAAGGTGGTCCAGTTTCCTTCTCATGCATGTAGCTGCCTAGTTTTCCCAACACCATTTATTGAAGATACTGTCTTTTCTCCATTGTATATTTCTCTCCTTTGTCATAGATTAATTGACCTATATGCATGGGTTTATTTCTGGACTGTCTATTCTGTTCTGTTGATCCACGTGTCTGTTTTTGTGCCAGTAACATACTGTTTTGATTACTAGAGCTTTGTAGTAGAGCTTGAAATTAAGAAGTGTGATGCTTCCAGCTTTGTTCTTTTTTCTCAAGATTTCTTGGGCTATTGAGGGCCTTTTGTGGCTCTGTACCTATCTTAGGGTTCTTTTTCCTAGTCTGAGAAAAATGTCATTGGTGTTTTGATGGGGATTACACTGAATCTGTACATTGCTTTGGGTAGTGTGGACATTTTAGCAGTATTCCTCCAGTTCATGAGGAATGAAGTTCATATGCCTTTTCATTTGAAGATATAGTATATCTTCATAGTATTGGGAGAACTGGGGCCAGATATTTTCTTTCAAAGGTCACAATTCTGAGAAAATAACAAGAACAAAGCATAATACATTTACTCCATTTCTAAAGATATCTTGTGTTGCTAAGTGTGTCAGCTCTCTTTAAAAGCACAGAAGCAGGGGTGCCTGACTGCCTTAGTTGGTTAAGCTTCGAACTTCAGATCAGGTTATGATCTCACAGTTCTTGAGTTCGAGCCCCACATTGGGCCCTGCACTGACAGCTCAGAGCCTGAGCCTGCTTCAGATTGTGTCTCCCTCTCTCTGCCCCTCCCCTGCTCATGCTCTGACTCTTTCTTTCAAAAATTAAAAAAAAATTTTTTTAAGCACAGAAGCAGGTTTTCCCACCCAAAGATAGGAGACTAAAACTGTTGACCCTCTGGATTTATGATAATGGTCATACGGTGACATCACTTACATTAGTATAACATTTTCTGTTTCAAGGAACAAGCTTATGTACATTATTTCAGAGGTAAATGACAAATGAGCTTACAAAGCTATTGGGATTTGTTTTTACTGGTATTTTTTAAGTGCTTTTACTTAGGTGACCACATTGAAACATCAGGATATCTTACATAAATATTCTTTTTTAAAATATTTTATTTATTTCTGAGAGAGAGAGCATGAGCAGGGGAGGGTCAGAGAGGGAGGGAGACACAGAATCCAAAACAGGCTCCAGACTCTGAGCTATCTATCAGCACAGAGCCCGATGTGGGGCTTGAACCCACAAACTGTGAGACCATGACCTGAGCTGAAGTTGGATGTTTAACCGACTGAGCCACCCAGGTGCCCCTTATGTAAATATTCTTATTTCTTTTTTGAAAATAACAACAAATGTAGTACTATTCTCTTGCATTATATCACAGCCAAAAATTACTTAAACCAAACAGAAGATGTCCATTTTAGATAGAGCAGGCATTTTCCATTTACTTCTTTCTGTGATTTCCTTGGCCTCCATAGGTATTTGAATTTTTAGTCCCAGTTATCTAGTTTATTGATCACCACTTTGATGGTGGTGATGAGACTATAACCATTGTCACCAATAATAATCCCTGTTGGCATTACATTTTGCCTTTAGAAAACACTGTTATGTGCTGTATCTGTTTAAAACCCTTATTACCACTATGTGGTGAGGTACATACAAAAGGTACTAATACCCCTACTTAACAGATAAGACTTTTAAGGATCAGAAAACTCAAGTACCTTGTCAGTACTCTAATGGAATCAAACTTCCCACCACCAAGGTCTCCTATTATTTTCCCCCATGTGTGCAATGTGGTATAAGGCTGTGTCTATCTTTTCACATATATTAAGTCATAGTTTGTTTCTCATTTTGTGTTACATGAAGATATGCATATATGTGTTTCAAACCACTGATTTGTTGTAACACACTGAATTAATAAACGTCTTACACCCTAGACTTACACTACCCCCAAAATATGCTCTTACTTTTGTTATTGATTCCCCTTGGTTTCCCCTAAGCTACCAGTAGCAGTTTCACCTACATTCAGCTTCTGTCTAACCTCTACACTCAGTGATGAGTTTAATGTATTTACCAAGTAAGATCATAACTTCCAATGGACAAATTATTTGGTTCCTTTGCACAGTTACACTGCTTTTCTATACTTCCCTAGGTGGACTTAACAACAAGTACATAGGAAGAAAAGCTTACATGGGTCATGAAAAGGTTAGGTGAGTTTTAGGGAGTCTGGACCAAATATCTTTATAACAGAGCTGAGTTTTATGCTGGTCTGCTAAGGTCACTGCTGAGGAGCTAGAAGGAGAAGAATTCAAAATCCAGTATTTTTGTCGTTGTTGTTATTTTTGATGTGGGAGTATGCAGTGTAGAAGATTGCCTCACCTCTGGTTCTGATGTTAGCCATGGACTGTCAGCACATCTTGATTAAATATCCACAGTGCATCCATCGTGTCACAGGTGCTGGGCATTGCTTGGATTTGAAGGGCCATCGTCATACCAGAGCCAGCTCCCCTGGCTTCCTTCTGGCAATGTGTCTGACACTGATGAGTTGTGCAACTCTGAGACTCTGCTGGCCCTAACTTGCCTATGTTCTCATAGCAGCATAAGATCAGTATGAGATTCCTTTCTCAAAATAACCTGGAGGCTTCTACGGTTTGATTTTACTCTAGCCTGCCTTGGAAAAGATTCAGACTTTCACAAGTGAGACTTCCTGTGCTGAGTAAATTCTATTTATATTTCATTGTATTTTGTTCTATGATGCCATAAGTCCTTTAGTGAAAGGGGCTTGTGATAGAAACAAATAAATATGATATATTCTTGATTAAAAGATGGCATTGATGGTAGATACCCTATAGACTGAATTACAGTATCCCATGGAAGGAAAAAATAAATGCTACATTAAAAGTGACCAATAATTGTAAAGTCCTAATTTCAGTAACATTAAATATGAAAAACTCTTTTCTGGGATGGAGAAAGTATAGCATATATATTATATAAGCTAAATGCAGTTCCTTATACATGTATAGAAGATATATACCTACCTCGTATTCATGCCAAGTTGCATGTTCTAAACAACTTGGATTGAATTAGGTTGATCTAAGAAACATCCCATATTTCAGTGCATCCAGAATTTTCAAGGGCCTCTATACAGGAGTGATTTTCCTTCTTGAGGTGGAGACCCAGTGGTAGAGCATGCCCTGTTGTCAGGGTACTGAACCAAAGCAGAGAACACATGGAAAAAGTTTACATGGGATGGCAAGTGCCATCCAGAATCCGTTGTGCAACTACTTGGGGATGAGAGTGTTTCTATTTTCAAAACCTATTGTTTCAGAGGGCAAGACCAGAAAAAGACTTTGAAAACTGTTTCCTAGGGAGGGAAAAGTGGGAGTCCATGGGTTTATTTTGCCTCCATCACAGTTCTGAAAAACCCTCTCTTAGGAGTTCCAAAGTCTAATGCCTTATTCCGTTTCCCATTTGGACTATTGTTACCTTGGGCAAGTTCTTTAATTAACTTCTCTGTATTTTAGTTTCACCATTTATAACACAGGGATAATTATGCTTCAAGATAATGTGTGGAAAAAATAGTCTCTCCTTTGCACAGTGAGAAGCAGGCATGCCAAGTTACCATTACTGTTTATTAATAGTAATGATACACTACATGGACAGTAGAATCAAGCACACTCCCCTAGAGAACTTAGAACCTTTGTCCAGCTTCCCTCATTAAACTTGACATTAACTTGGAGATTCCTTTGGAGGCTATAGAGAGGTAGGGCATCCTCTCTTCACTGGGCTTCTTTTTCTCTTTCTGACTTTTTATTGTGAATCAGCACCTCCTGTAAACAGTTGGGCTACTCAAAATTGACAGACTATAAAAATCACAAGAGAAATTCAAAATGGGACAAAAACTGAGTAGCTGCTCAAGCCAAAGAGTTGGCAGATTCTAAAAACTAATGACATACCTCAGGTGTAGTGTTTATACACACATTTCCATGATCCTACCCCTTCCACAATTGCTCATACCAGTTCAAGGTTGAATGATAGATATGAGAAAAGCAATTTCAGAGAAGTTGAGCGTAACTTTAACTTCCTACATTATAGTAGAAAATTCCACCCATAAAACAACTAAGCACACTGATCAAGACCCCTGCCGTGTCCAATTAGACTTCTTTATAAAGGAACAACCTCTTTAACTTTGTGGGTTTCTGGGGGCTGTTTATCTTTCCTTTTGGCTTATCACAACTCTTAAATTACCTTAGCATATGCTTCGTTGCTACTATTTTTCTTCCTTTCCTTTGCCACAGGAAACAGAAAAAGGTTTTTATAAGAGGCATTTCAAAAAAGTGTTAGAGGGGAAAAGACTTTGGTTAATGAAATAAAGAAATAATTTCCAAGGGCTTTTAAAACTATGTAGTAGAACAATCATTCAAGTATGGGAGCCAACCCCTAAGCAAGATTAAGTCTTATGGGTGACAGAGGAACTAAGTTTGATGTGTCAGCTTTGAAACCCTAGTTTCTGTGCTCCACACAAGTTCAGGGTGCAAACAATGATGATTTGCACACTTTTGAACATGGTCAAATAGCACATTGTATGTAGTAAGCAATCAAAGTTTTGTGGTGTTTCATTCCACCCAAAGATTTAGCCTCAATATGTCTATTGACTGCAAGAAATATGGCAAGGAATTTCAATGCAATGAACAATCATTTATACCTCTACCAGGCCTCTTTCACATTGTAAGTATTTTATTAGATGATCAATTCCTTGAGAGTGGAAGCTTTGTCTTACTTATCTTTATATGGTTGCTACCTATTAAGTACAGTGCCTGGTATGTTGGAAGCCAGAGGTGACTCTTGGTGGGAGGGGGAGTAGGGAGGTTTGAGGAGATAGGTGAGTGGATGGGGTGGATGGAGAGAAAAGACTTGGCTTTCTCTGTGTTTGAAGTTTCTGTGTTTTACCAGTGAAGATTGAGAATATAGGGCAAGATTCTCATGACTAAAAATTAGGCCAAAGCAGCATATTTAGTAAAAAGACATTTTCACTGTACTTAGAATAAAACCAAACCATATTCTGGGGCTAATGTGATATGATTTGGCCAGCCTGGCACTCATAACTTCTTATCTTTCCATTCTTTATTCTCCCCACTCTGCAACAATAGACACTTTTTTTTTCCTGCATTCTTCAGAAGCACCAAGTTTTTTCCTTTGACAGTCCTCTTCCTATTCCATATGCCTAGATCTTTCTCCTTATCTCCCCATGGCTGACTTGTTCATTCACTTGGCTCAAATATTATCTCTTCATACAGGTCTTTCTGATCCAGATTTGTTCTTTCCCCTTTTTCTGTATGCTCAACACCCAAGACAGCACCTGACATTTAGTATGTATTCAATAAACGTTCGTTGGGTGATTGCCAAACAATAATTCAAATTTTCCAAACATTCAGTATGTCAATAAGAAATTCTTGAGGTCATTCTTCTTCCAAAATTTCAATAAAAAAAGCAAACAATGTAAAATGCAAATCCAGGGTGGAAATGTTCTGTTTGTTTTGTCCTCCTAAATAACCAGAAACTAAGTGTTTGACTCCTATTGACTGCTACCCACCCACACACCCTACCCCTACTCTCCTCTCCCCAAGTAAAAAGGAAAGGAGGGAAAGGCACCTGGGTGGCTCAGTCAGTTAGGCATCCATCCAGCTTCAGCTCAGGTCATGATCTCATGGGTTCATGAGTTCGAGCCCCTTGTAGGGCTCTCTGCTGACAGCTCAGAGCCTGGAGCCTGCTTCAGATTATGTGTCTCCCTCTCTCTCTGCCCATCCCTTCCTCTCAAAAATAAACAATCATTTAAATTTTTTTAAAAAGAAGGGAGAGAGAGGAGAGGAAAGAGAAAGAAAACAAATAGAAAAGTCTTGGAAAAGGTAGGATCAAAGTTTTGAAAAAAGTTGTAAGTCTTCTCAGAGCCTTTAATATGCTTATGTGAATGGAGGATCTCTAAGAAATGAACAAATACCTTACTTCTCAGTTATTTGACCAGGCAGCATTATTGTTTCTTCTCTTCCTCAATATTTTTGGGATGAATCTTTGATGGCATATGTTTTGGGAAACAAGAAGTTAGGAACCACCATCTGCTGAACATTTACTATAGGCATTTTAAGTTGGTCACTAGACTTGGGTCCCTTTGCCTTACATTAATGAAGAAAGTGAGTCTCACAGAATTTGGCTGACTTGACCAAATTAGCCTAACCATCAAAGCAAGCAGAGGACCTAAGATTTGGATGGACCTAAGATTTGAACTTGATATTCCCCAAATATTGCTTCTAATTAATTAAAGCAGTTGTTCTTGCCAGCAATCACTAGAATCCTCTTGACTGCTGGTAAGATACAGATTTCTAGGCCCTATATCAGAATATTTTACTTTAGAGTCCTTAGATGACAGGATCTGAAATTTTGTATTTCTTTTTTTTTTTTAATTTTCAACATTTATTTATTTTTTAGAGACAGAGCATGAGCAGGGGAGGGGCAGAGAGAGAGGGAGACACAGAATCTGAAGCAGGGTCCAGGCTCTGAGCTATCAGCACAGAGTCCTATGCAGGGCTCCAACTCATGGACCAGACACTGAAGTCAGACGCTTAACTAACTGAGCCACCCAGGTGCCCCTCTAATGTGTTCTATGGTGGTGTCTGATACTGCTGGTGTGGGTAATTTTGAGAACCACTGGCTGAAACGGTGACAGTCAATATTTAATGTTTTCTGTAATAATGTTTTTAGAGGCATAAGGAGCTAAAGTCTCTTTCAGGTAGTTTTTACTGCCTTAAAATGATACAACTAATTCATTTTGATCCTACAAATATTTATTGAGACTCTACTGTTATAGACGCATTATTCAATATACAGGGAGTGAGCCATTACTAAGAGCAGGTACATGGCCTCAGGGAGACCCTAACCTAGTTTGTGACAGTGCATGTGAGCAGAGAAGGGCATAATGAGTCCCCTCCCAGCCTGGGCTGGAGCTAGGACTGGGAAAACTCTCCCACAGAGCTGACACCTGCCTGGCATCCTAAACCGTGACTCGTAGTCAGCTGGAGCAGGCAGGTGGGTTTTCAGGAAAAGCCACCAGCAAGTGTGAAAGCCTGGCAGTAGTAACATAGTGCACCTGGGGAGATCTTAAAATGCTGATGCAGAGCCCTCATGCAGGTGTGTCTGGATTCAGGAGAGGAGGGGGAATAACTGGGTATGAGGGTGGAATCTGGTGGTCAAGGGCCTTATCTGCAAACCATGGGTTATGAATGGAAGGCAGAGACGGAAGAAAGCTCATGGTGGAGGTATGTGACCCCTGACCAAAATATATGACATCTACTATTTGTTCATACATGGATTCATTCAGTAAATATTTTTGAACTAGTGCTAGATGATGGGGGCAGTAGAAAGGAGTCGAACTTGAATCTGTCCTCTAGGAAGAAAAAGAAAACATTTATAATCTAAAGTCCAACACTGAGATGAAAATGTGCCCTTATTAAAAGGCACCAGGATACAGAATGAAAGTTCTGGAGTGACATGAAGAAAAAGAGCTTGCTTGCTGGGAGAATCACTGAACCTGCGTTTGTGGTGTTTGTGGTCAGAGGGAGTCAGAGCTGGGAGGTAAAGCCAGTCTCCATTATCAACCTCTCAGGACCTTTCTGGATATTTTTATAGATGGCTCTCTGATTTCCCTCAAAGAGTGTAGGGATAGAAACTGGGAAGTGTAAACTCCAAGGCAGTTAGAGAGAAATTGCTTTTAGAATCATGTCTGCTTTTTCCTCCTTGCTAAACATTCAGAAAATAGCTAGCATGTGCGTTTCCCTAGCCTGATTAAAGGGTGGATGTGCAAGCCTCTAAATAATTGCTGCATGAATCTTTATAACCACCCGAAATGAGCTTAACTCGGTTGGTCTGTGATGGCAGAAGGCTTATAATGTTGGGCTCATCATTCTATCGTGCTTCAAAGAATGGGAGGCAGAGGCCCAGCTCCATTCTTCCCTCACTTCTTGATTAATCCACACTTTTAGAATATGACTAAGGACTGACTGATGAGCTGGTTTAGTTTAGCTTTGTAGGATTTTTTCCCCCAATTTAGCAAGCAATAAGGACCCATGCTATTTCTACTCTTTCATTTGGTTGTTAAGTCTCATTTGTGCCATTAGCTGAACTGGTACAGGTCATGGTACCTTTTTTTCCCCCTCTGCTCAGATCATTCCCTTATAAAGTGGTCATAGTCAAGACAGCCCGGGTAAACTTTGCTTTTTGGCATAAGAACAATATTAGCTAAAGATCTGGTTGTAATACAGTTGCTCAGAAAAGTAGGGAAAAATCATGTTTTGAAAAGATGTATAAACTCCATTACAGATTATATTCATCATCTTTCTTTCTTGCTATAAAGTCTCAAGAATTCAGGTAGGAATGCTATTTACAATGATCTCTGTCAAGAGATGCTGAATACAGATTTATCTGCCTGCCAGGTCAGAATTACCTTTAAAACCTAAATGAAATGAAAAAGGAGAAACCACATTCTTCTCAGTAATGGGATATTTCTGCAATTGCCTTCTTGGCATCCATATTCTTTGCCACATTTGTAACAGCTGCCTTGAGCTAGTCCAAAGGTCCTATTTTAGGAGGAAGAAAAGGAAGGGAAGGGAGGAAAGAAGGAAGAAAGAAAGAAAAGGGGGGTAGAGATGGAAGAAGGGAAGGAAGGGAGAAGGAAGAATGAAGATGATTAATTGGCAGATAGACACTGGTAGGATGATAAGTAGAGAGAGAAACAGAGATACCTAAACTCATGAGCTTGGAAAATCCCTTAGGAGTTTGAGTTTGAAAAGCACACACAAACAGTCCATGTAATCTGTACCATAGTTTTTTGCTTGTTTTGCATCTCTTGGGCACCTGGTATCACCCTAACTATTGCAAATGGGGTCAGAACATTAATAGTCTTTTCACTGTGGGCAAAGTGATTACAGAGATAAGGGATTTGTAAATAAAGGACATGACTACCTCTTACCTCCTGCTCATCAGGGTCATCTCTAAGAGCTATTTGTTGCAGCATTGCTTAGGGTTTCTTAGTCTACTCAGACCTAATGAAGTGTGACTTTCCTCTCAATGAAGTCACCTTCAGATGCCTCCAGTAGAACAGTTTAGTGCATGATGCACAAAGTCTGGTCACCCTCAGGCCAGCAGCATCAGCAGCTCCAAGGAACTCACTAGAAATGCAAATTTTAGCATCCCCTTCACCTCTCTCCCCAGACCTGCAGAATCAGAAACTCTAGGGGTGGAGCTCAGCAATCTGTACTTTACCAAGCTCTCCAAGTGATCCTGAGATCTGCTGAAGTTAGAGAAGCACTGATCTTATAGTGGAGTCTTGCTTAGCTCTGTCTTTAAACTGTAGTTTGTAGCCTGGATTACACATTGGAATCACTTCGGGAGTTTGAAGCAATGTGGATACCTGGGTACAGAGATTCTGATATAGTAGGACTAGGGAAAGGCCTGGGCACCACGGTGTTTAAAATCTCCCCAGATGTTCTTGAGGAAGGGTTCACATGGAGGCGGGTGCAAGACAAACTGGGGTGAGGGGCTACAGAGGTACAGAGCATTAGCCGGTTAATGCAAAACATAACCCAGGCTCTCAGTAGTGAGCTCACCCTGGGCTGTGTCTCATTGGAGGCTAGGAGATGCTAGGACTATGACGGGAAAGAAGCCATAGACCCTGCATGTTGTATGAATGTGAAGGAATAAAAGAAAAGGAAAAATCAAAGGGAGTTCTGGGTTCTTGAGTACAGCTAGGAAAACCATGAGGTCCTTCTTAGTATAAGAAAGACTGGGTTTGGGGAAGGAAGGAGATCATTAATGGGAGGCAGGAAATACATCTGACCCCAATCAGCCGGATTGATCTGATGGCGATGCCCCACAGGCAGCTGAAATTTGGGTCTGGAATTCCAGAAAGAGACATGGAGAGAAAGGAAGAATGGATGGGAAGAGAAGAGCAAGAAAGGAAAACAGACTGTGAGAAATGCTAGGAAATACTTGGACTGTGTAGTTACTGAACAGAGGTGACATCTGAAGCCTGTGGACAGATGGTCATTCCTGACAGAGGGTATGCCAACTGGAGGCAACAGGTCTGAGGACACAGACTCCAACATGTTCTGGAAAAAGAGTAAAGAGAACAAAAGGGGCCAGAATTAGGAGAAGAATCACAATCACGTTGATGTAGTGTCATCAAAACTAAAGAAGGAGTATGTAGGGGGATAGAGGCAGGAAATATAATCCCCAACTGTATCAAATGCTAAAGACTGGCAGGGAGCAGAATGTGCGATATGTCAGGTAAGAAAAATCTGGCAGTCATAATGACAGCCATAATGATAATAACTTGTGGTTACGACCCTTTTAACATGAGCCAGGCCCTTAGTCAAGTGCTTTATGTTAACTCAGCAACAGCCCAGGAAGTACTAGGTATCCCCATTTTACAGATGAAGAAATTGAGGCACGGAGATACTAGTACGAGATTACATGGAGAAAAGGGCGGGGGGAGCCTGGATGAGAACTTGGGGCAGTCTGACACTAGACATCTGGCTTTTCTATGGAAACCAGCATGACCCATTTAGAAAGCACTGCCTGTGGGTGGAAAAACCAGCAGGGGCTGGAGGTCTCTGTCCAGGTAGATGAAAATACCTCCCAAGTTGCTCCAGAATTCCGTACAGAAAGCGGGCTCTCCTGACTGAGAGAATGTTGCTGGGCGAATGTGCAAGAGCCCATCAGGACAGAAGGAAAGCAGCACACTAGATTCTGACAAAAAGTTGACATTTGAACAAAGAGAATTAAATAAAAGAGAGTATGTTAAATTAATTTGAAAGGTCTTGCTTAAATCCACTCACACAAAGGCATTCTCAATTAAGGCTTTTATTCTAGCCTTGGCTCGCCTCCCTGAGTTGAGTTAGCACCGCAGCTCAGAGCTCATTGGCGATGATGCCAGGGAAAGTTCATTTCACACCTGAAATGGTTAGACCTCATACTGTTTCTTACAGTGTCTTTTCGTTTGTGTCCTCTTCCCGCTAAAAAAAGAAGGTGGGGGGGTGGATAAAGGAAAGATATCTTCCTCTGGAAACATCACATGGAGGCAAACCTTTCACTTTGGTGCATAAGGAAAGCCTTAGATGTGAGGGGACAGAGAGATTTGAAACAGCATTGGCACTGCCCTTGCAATTTAAAAAAAAATCATCAAAGCGCTTTACATACATGAAACCACCAACACTTATGTGGGGGAGGAATTATTATCTGTGTATCGTGAAGGTGGAAATTGTGGCCCTAAGAGGTTAAACGATATTCCCAGCAGGCAAGAAAGAAAACTTTCCCAGGCCCACATGAGAAGTTCTATATTTGTATTTGTTTTCTAATTAAGGCTCCTCTGATGATCCAAAGTAAAATTTGGGAATTGGGGTAATGATTTATAAATGCAAGGTTTTTCAATATCATTTCCCATGTTTGGAAGGGAAATTTGGCTGTGAGGAATAATTGCAAATGAGCTAGATGGAGGAGGCTGACACAGATTAGTTTTTGAAGTGAGAGGATTGGAGGATTGGCCTTGTTTTCAGAATGTTAATTTTCTTGTTAATCATGGTGTTGGTTAATAACTACCTGGTTATAATTGTGGCAGGGAGAGAATGTCTGAAATAGGTCATGCCTTCAGTCTTTGTGGAGTGTCCCATCATGATGGAAGCACAAAGGCTGGAGAGGTGGGTGGGGCAGGTGGGTAGTATCCATAGCACCATGACCAGTGTTGACCTTGCCAGGAAGGGGAGGACTGTGGTGACAAGCCCAGGGAGCTTTTCTGTTGGAGACTGGCAGTTCAGAACACATGGGAATCCTCCAGGGGGACAGGAGAGTAAAAACAGCCTGATGTGTCTTTTTTGGAATGGATGTGCCTTTTCATTCCTTGAACCTATTTTTGGTTAATGACATGAATAACTCTCCTCTTTTTTTCTATATTCTGTGAACATAGGAGAACAATTGGAATATACAGACAAGATTTAGGGAGACAGTTAAAACTGTGCAAAATGACATGGCCAGAGATATTAGTAACCTTTGGATATATAGCTTTCCTCCCTTTTCCTTTCACTCTCTCTCTCAGTATGCATTCGAAATAGTAAAATAGAAGATCCATAAGAGCAGAAACTTTGTCTTAATTGCTTACCAGAAAATAATTTGCACCCAGAACTGTTCCTGATTACAGAGCAAATGCTTAATAAATATTTGTTTATTGTCTTATAAGGACAGAAAGAAAAGATACATTATTCTTATTATATATGATATATTATACACATAATTATATGTAACTTCAGAGTCATACAGTTTTTCAAATCATGACATGAGATACTACTCTGTACATTCCCTCTTTTGTATGGCAACATACCGCAGCATGAACCAGCACACAGGAACACAACATGATTGGGGCTCTGGAGTCACCCGGGTCGAGTTGGAATCTACAGTCCAACACTTACAAGTGGGGTGACCTTAAGTATTTCTTTAGATCTCAGTTTCTTAATCTTCCAATAATACCTATCTCATAGAAACCTTGTAAAAGAAAAAAAATTAGTATATATAATGTGCTTAGCACTATGACTGGTATGTTCAAAATTGCTTGTAAGTACTAGTTATTAATATTAGTGTATGTTATTAAATATTATTCCGAGCATCATATTAATGTTATTCCATCATGCTGTTGTATTATGTCAGGCATTTTTGCTCTTTCCAATTTTTTGGTAAAAAAGAAAAATCACTGCAAAGATTATCCTTCTATAAAAATTTCTGTATATCTATAGTTATTTCCTTATGATAAAATTGTAGAAAGGTAAACATGAGATAATAGGCAATGGATCTAAGTTTATATATTGCCAAAAATGTGTTTTAGCAGCACAGAAATCGCCAACAGTGTATGAGCCGAGCTCTTTCCTTTTCGCCATTTATGCACATTCATTTTGAAGAACAAATTCTCTTCCATTTCTTCAGGCCATCTTGAGTTAAACCAAGGAGTTTCTCTGCCAACAAACAATAGCTTTGGGTGTTGGTGCATGTGAGGGGGCTGTGGGATGGGGTGCAGAGGTGTAGACCTTCTGTCTTGGGAAGCTGCATGAGTATCAGAGATGAACCAGGCTGTCCCCTTCAAAAAAATCTAAGTGCTCAAAGCCAAGTGTAGAAAGTGCTGTACTCAACATGTGGACCAGGGCTGGAATCTCCAGGATGGAAGGGGGAATCTCTGCTGCTGTGATTGGTGCACTTGGTTGCCTTGTCATTTTCATTACCTTGCCCTTCTCAAGATATCAGATTCAAGGCCATTCCAGCCTCCTCCTCAGCCTCCAGCTTCTGCCTCTGTGACACAAGTAATATAACTCACTTCCTGGGGCTGCCCCAGTATAAGAGGATTAATCCCTCCTATGGAGTTACCTCCTCAAGAGGAAAACTGATAAGATGGTTGTAAAACTCCTCAGAGAAATGGAATGAGTTGTATAAATAAAGTGTTATGGCAGCCGACTCATCGAGAATGAGACCTGATGTCACTTAAATGTTTTGGAGCTCTCTGTATCTTATGAAGGGGAACCTGTTTTCATATTGCAATGCTTCAACTCCGCCTGGAAAGTGATCGTGTGTGACAGCTTGCTTTTGTACTCCCCCGGTTTATATGAAAGGAGCGATGCACTTAGGTTGGCTGTATTTGTTCCGAACAGGAAAACAAATCTGGCATTTTTACATATTATTCTGTACTCCTGGGAAAAATAGCTTTGGCAGCCTAAGGGAAATGCAGTTCAAACTGTAGCAATTCCCTTGAATGTTTTGATGTAAAGTAAATCCACCATTTGACTGGATAGCGTGTTCATTCATCTAATAATCACTGCATACCTACCCCCAGCTGGCACCTTTTAAGCCCTATGGGCCTCACAGTACCTAAGAAGGATGTGGCTCCTGACTTCATGAAGCTTCTATTCTAAAGGGGAATGTAAAATCTTGGAGTAATAAAACTATGATGACCAGTGTGAGTGCTGAAACAAAAACATACCATATGCTGAGAATACACACACACTTCTACTTAGAATAGAGAGGAATACTTTTGAAGAAGTGACACTAAGTATAAATCTGAAAAGTAAAATTGAGATCACCATGTAATAAGGTTTGAGGGGTGGGGTGGACAGCAGGAGGGCTTTTGTTTTCCTACAGAGACTAGCAAAGAGAGGCGCCTGGATGGCTCAGTTCATTAAGCGTCCAGCTTTGGTCCGGGTCATGATTTCACGGTTCCTGAGTTCAAGCCCCGCATCGGGCTCTCTTTGGATCCCTCTTTCTCCCTCTCTCTCTGTGTTCCTTCCCCACTCACTCTCTCAAAAATTAATTAATTAATTAATTAAACAATAGCAAAGAAAGGGCCGGGAAAGCTCTTGGTCATGTTGAGGAACCAGAAGAAATTGTGTAAAGTTGAGATGGAGAGAGCCTGAGATTTACCTTGAGAGGGAAAGTAGATGGAAGTCAGACCCACAGCATCTGCATTGCCTGGGAGCTGATAAAATGTATAAAATCTGAGGGGTGCCTGGGCGGCTCAGTCGTCTAAGCGTCCGACTTCGGCTCAGGTCATGATCTCACAGTTCCTGGGTTCGAGCCCGGTGTCGGGCTCTATGCTGACAGCTAGCTCAGAGCCTGGAGCCTGTCTTCTGATTCTGTATCTCCCTCTCTCTCTCTGACCCTCCCCTGCTCACACTGTCTCTCTCTCTCGAAAATAAATAAAAAACATTTAAAATATATATATATGTATAAAAGAAATATATATATATACACACACATATATATTTATGTATATAATCTGAGCCCCAGCCCAGAGCTTCTGAATTAGAATTGCCATTGCACTAGCCTGGGTTCTCAGGTGGTTCGTGGACCTACATGTTAAGGTTTCAGAAGCACCGGTACAGGTAAATGGCATGAGGTTCAGGTTTTGTTTCAATGACAATGAGAAGTTATTGATAGGGTTTAAGCATCATGTGGCATGCTCTAACTACATCTTTAAAGACCACTCTGGCTGGTGGGGAAGGACTGGAGAGTAACAAGAATGGAAGTTAGAGGATTAGTTAGGAGGTTGTAGGGGCTCATTTAATCAAGAGGTGAATTTAATCAAGACTGGATTACAGAGAAATTCCAAACATTGCTGTGTACCTGTGACACTATTCTGCTATCCCAAGAGTACGAGCAAACAGAGAAAAATATGTTCCCCAGGCAGTATAGTAGAAAATTTATTTCCTCTAAATGAGACCCTTTGTCTTCGGACTCCCAGAGAGTGAATAGCACCATAGGGTTGGATAAGACCTGACGGTCCTTCTTTCCAAAGTGTCATCATATAGTTAAGAGCTTTGGCTGTTGAAACATCAGAACTTCATCCACAACCCCCTACCTTGCCAGTCCCCTACCTGGGCAACAGTGATGCTGTTTCCTGGACTCTCTAAGTTCTAGTTTCCTCACTAATACAGAAGGAATAACAGTACCATAACACTTTCTTCAGTTAGTTGGTGTGTGTATTAATTGCAAAAATGAATTTATGTTACTGAGCAAGGTAATTTAATAAAGGTTCTACAAACACAAGATATTAGCATTAGTAATATTATTTCACAAATGTGTATTGAGCACCTACAACAGGCTAGAGAGAGTGCTGAAGCCTACATGAAAAAAATAAATGCCCACCACCTCTTGCTCACAGAAATTGCAAGCTCATTGGGAAAATAGGTAAGGAAGATGATGAAAGCCAGCCTTGAAGGCCATTTTTATTTCTTTCTCTGCATTTCCCACTTATAGCTCTGTCTCCTACTCTGAAAATTCTAAACATAAAAGGAGCCCAATGTAGAAAATTTCTCACCTGTATGTTCTCCCACTCAGAGCCAAGTTAACTTCAACTGTAGGTAGAATGAACCACCATCCCAGCCAGCCTGGTGTTAACCCTGAAAGGGCTGTGTCCCGAGGACCCCAGATAGCCGCAGACTAGATATAAAGCCTTGAGCAACTCTTCAAGCTTCAGTTTCTTTATCTGCAAAGTAGGATTTTAATGCCTAGCCTGCATGTCTCAGGACATGGTTGAAGGATGAAATTGCACAACATTTCATACCATCATATAAATGGGGATGTTGAGTCCCAACCATTTCATGGTCCCAATCATTTTTATTAGGGCAACCGTATATGAAAATAGTTGAGGGAAAAGGGAAAAAAATCCCCAAATCTGAACATAACTGTTTCATGGAAACCCTCATTGGTCTTCATTCAGTTTTCAGACAGTCAGAAATACATAGATAGAAACTTCTAGGTAAAAAAAAAAAAAAAAAAAAATCAGCTCTCCAGCCTCATTCTTTTGTAATGAAAATAGGTGACTTGGTGTTATTTAGGAGGTATTTGTGATATAGCAAGTTACTGCTAATGAGATGAGAGATTCGACCTGTTGAATGAATAAAAATGAGCCGTCATGAATGACGATTATGAGAAGCTAGAGTCACACCAGCTCGTGGCGGTGGCATGCTGTCTGTAGCTGGGCCAAGGCTGAGATTTTTTTCAATGAGAGCATCTGGCTTAAAAATTCCACCAGAGGGGGAAGGGGGTGGTGCAAAGAAAGTCAAGTAATCCCTAGGAGACCTTTTTAAATTGAGCGCGCAAGGGACTAGTATAAGAATATACCAGTGTGTGGATGAGAAAATGCAGGAGTCTCTACAAATAGGAGAATTCGGGATATCTGTGTTTGAGAAATTCTTTTGGACAAAAGCGGAGAAAATGACATTATCTGTAATTAGAAATAATAATGTGTAATTGGTTCATTTGCCATATTTCTACAGTTCTGATTTAGTTGAACAATGTGATCATTATGCCACCAGTTTTCAATAGAGGTGTCACAATGAAAAATAATTGCAATATTCCACAATATTAACTGCACCCTAATTGCAAAAGTTTTGAAATATAATTACCATGAAAGCTAATGCGACAGGGAACATTAAGCATAATTAGTGTTTTTTAAAAAAAGGAAAAACTGTTAGGAGCTTGTTATTGTCTAGTAAGGTAGCTTCAAATTAGCTGGCTGTAGAGCACTTTCATCTTGCTTTTCTATAATTTTCATTATTAGCACAGACTGTAATAAATTTATTTGACATAGCTCACACCTGCCAACCCTGCAGGAGATAACTTATAATGTGCGCCAGCCCCAAGATTTCCCACTGAACCTGTCAGTGCTTCCTACAAGGAGGCAGCCAGGAGTGAGGTTATTTAAAAAAAATAAAATAAAATAAAAACCTTCAATTGCACATTACACAGTTCAGATTTAACACTTAAGCTGTGTTTTAAGTAATTTCCGTAGAAAGCCAATGCTCTAGGAATGCAATTAAGAGCCTCTTGTGGGTGGTGCTAAACAATCAAATCAGTGAACATTTCAAAGAGCTCCTAAGGCGCAGGCCCGCTCTCCAGTGGCTAGCAAACCCTGCTGGGGAGCGGACAATTAGCCCGTGCACCTGTTTGCCTGAGTACAACCCCTGATTTTCTGAGAAAGGCACCACTACCCACCAACCCCGAACTCAGTGGCCACAATCAAACCCCTCAATTTCTCCTTTGACAAAACTACTCAAGGACAGCATTCCCAAGCAATCATCTGCACCTCCTACCCATTCTGGCCTCAGTGTCTGTAATGAGGCTTAAGAGTCAAAATCTTGACTCCACACAGACCATCTGATTCAGCTAGGAGCGTGCTCAACACGGCAGGATGCATAACTCCAGGGGTAGCCATTCACATTGTTCTGTATGTAAAGTTGTGCATTGGAGGTGTCCAATGTGAATGATGCCCCGTGTTGCTTCTGATTTCTCTTTTTAGGCTCTCTGCTGACTGACTATATTACATTCCCTTGAGTAAGAGAGAGAGAAGAGAAAACTAGGAAAAGGAGAGGAGAGAGATTGGGAGTCGGTATTTTTGTGAACTGACATAGAGTCTTATTAAACAGACCCTCTATTCTAGAGGCATAGCAGATGATATTTCAAATGAAGGAAGAATATCAACTTCAGAGAGCATATATCTGAAATGTTAAATTCCATGTTCTTACATCTCCATTTTCAAACACACAGACCTTAGTTTGCAAAATCCTTCATCAGAAGCTGAACATTGTCACTTTAGATGTCACTCATGATGCCAACTCAGTAATAAAAAATGGTATATATAAAAGTAGGCAAAAAATTTTTTGTCTGGCCAAGATGGTCCTGCTGGCTTTAGTTCATTTAAGTCATCCTGAAAATGAAAATATATGCCTTTGTAAAGTTCTGTAGCATATTCATAGACCTAAGAATTCGGGAGGAGGTATTACCCCATCTTCGCTCTTGCTGCCCCACCATGGAGATTAAAGCAGCACCAACTTTGTATTAATAGCTTCACAATCAATTTTTAAACATAATGCTACCCTGACTTAATTTAATCTGATAGAGCTAAAGCCATTTCCTCTTAGGAAAACATGAAGTTCTCTGTTGCATAAAGGCATCATGTGCTATAGCAAAACAACCACAAGAGAACAAGTCACTTCTCAGTATACTTCAGTTTCCTCATTTGTAAAATGAGGATGTTCAACCCGATGATCTTCTAGGGTCCTTTCAAGAGCTCACATTTTCTGTCACAAAATTAGTTTTGAGTGGAGCATTGTCTTTGATTGTGTGTGTAATATTTCTGGCCAATTCTCTCTTCTCAGAGTCACCCTGTTCTTTCATTTCTCTTGTCAGACCACAAGTTCCGTTAGCAACGGGTGGGCCTTAAAGTGTCTTCTGGAGACTACTGGCAAGACCTGAGTAGGCTGTAAATCCTTGGAGGGAAAGTCTGAATCTATACCTCTATTCTTCTCTTACCCTGCCTCCTTCCCTCCGTCTCTCTCCCCAACACAGCCCTTAGCATATCGGTTCTCAACAAATATCCCCTGACGAAAGAGAAGAGAAAGCCAAACCTTGGCAGTTCTCCAAGCAGAGCATAGTGCTTGCTTGGAGAGAAAGCTACCACGGATCAGAGTTAATCTTTAGGTCTACAAGGCATGGGCATCTTAGGAGCTTCCCTTAGTTCAGCATTTGAGGCTCATAATCTGCTGAATACAGTGCCTTTCAATTTATGGAAAGGGGTCATATATTTTAGTGGTTATGCATGACTTAAATAATGCTTAATGCTTATTATGATTCCTCAGTGTGACATTTCTGCTGAATTTTATATTTTCATTTTCTTTTCTCTTTTTTTAAAAGCAAAAACTGAACTAGTTTTATTCTTTTCCAAGGGAGAGAGCTTCCTTTTCTAAGGGGAGGAGAGAAACAAGCTAGAAACTCCCAGCATAATTCTTTAAATCTTGGCTACTACAGAGAAGTTTTTTGGGTTTTTTTTGTTTGGTTGGTTTTGGTTTTTACTTGATCCTGTGTCAGAGGTTAAAGTTGGACATTAAACTGGAAAGGGCTAGTAGGCTAAATGCGTGATCATTGTCTTACTTTCAAAATAGTTGCTATGATCCCTTTGTCCTACTACATAAAGTAATCATTGTGTTTAATCTCCCTGCTTTAGAGAATGAAGGATTATCAAAAGTATTGTTTCAGTGTTACTGTAAAATCACTCTTAAAGAGATCTACTTTGTCATTACTCTGCTCTTGGCCTTCATTTATAATTGTGTGGCCATTCATTCTTACTTGGCAGTACTCCTTAGGTTAGAATTTCTCTTTGAGTCTTAAGGACTAGCCTTCATTTATTTTTTTTAATGTTTTATTTATTTTTAAGAAAGTGAGAGAGACAGTGGGAGCAGGAGAGGGTCAGAGAGAGAGGCAGACACAGAATCTGAGGACAGACTCCAGGCTCTGTGCTAGCTGTCAGCACAGAGCCCAACATGGGGCTCGAACCCATGAACCATGGGATCGTGACCTGAACCAAAGCCGGATGTTCAACAGAGCCACCCAGGTGCCCTAGGACTAGCCTTCATTTAGCAATCAGTCATCAAATTTGTATTTGAATTTAATTTTTAAGTGAAAAGTACACATAGTTGGGATTTTAATACAAAAATTAGGGTGTTGTTCTACTACCCAAATGCAGGACTTTGCAGGACTTTATCCTGCAAACTAGAAATACGATTTTGTACCAATGGTTTTATTTGGTAGAGAAAAATAACTTCAGGATAGCACTTAAATCATGGATGGAACAAGAGACTACTAATAGATGTCAGGTGGCTAGAGAAAGTTAAGCCTTTGGAAGTTCACACCTGTATTTGCAATTGTGAGTAGGCTTTTTCCAACACAAACTACATTTGTACACAATGTTAGATTTAGTGTCAGTACATATACGTATTTTTAAACTTAAGAGCAAAACGAACCAGTGACTTGACTTCTAGAATTTGTGTAGGATTCAGTTTGCCTTCTATAAAATCCTGGCACATTGGATGTGTAGCTTAATTATGTATCAGTAATACCAGAAAAATGACAGTTTTCTCTCCTGGTTTTGGCATTACAATTCATTTTGGCAGATACTAAACACATGTGTTATCACTTCTCATTCTTGCACCCAGGGCAGACATCACTAATCGATCACAGCCCTCTTTCCTGCTTGGAGCAGATGCAGCCTGTCAATACTTCTCAACAGTCCTCTAAGCAGCCACTACTAATCAATCAAATCGGCATGCACGATGAAATGCATTTGCTTTTCAGGGCAATAATCACATAAATTGGCAATCTCACAGATGTGATTCCCTGGGGTAACCAGGATGCCAAAACCTATTATAATTGCCTCTTCAAAATGTGTATTTAATGCTTTCTTTTCCTCCATTATAAGTAAAAAGAATAAAGACATGCAAAGTAGGTTCTGTTTGGGAAAGAAACTTCTAACATCCTTGAATTTCTTTATGGATCTGAGATCCAAACTGTTCTTGCACAAAAGGAGCCATCATCGAAATCCACTAACTTATAGTTCACTTCATATTCATTTCCTCCAAAAAAGGAAAGCACAACCCTTATAGTACAACTTTACTATTATTAAATCACTCTTCTATGGGCACATAGTTCTGAATACTTAGCATCCTTTGTCTTGAATACTGATACTAAATCGTGTCCTTCCACAGAATGAAATATTCTGAATCTTGAAAGAGTTATATTTATAGAGGAATAATTTATCCTAAGTTACATTAAAATAAGTAAATCCATGGCAGCACAGTTAAATTCATAAGGACAAGAACCTATCATTACTCTCAGATTCTCTTTAGATCTCTGCTAAATTGAGGACTATGCAATTTATGAATACATATTTTTTGGTTAAACAAACCCTAGGAGAAAAGCATGTTTATGCATCAAAAACCTGTTATTAAGAGCTCAAAATATAAACTTCTTATTAGAAGATTTGAATTTTTTTCCAACTGCAACAATCTCTAGAATTAAGAGTGATTTTATATTTCCTTTTGTGATAAGGGATGATCATATCATGTTTTTCTTGATATAAATATAACTGCTTGCGGTTTTAATTATTACTGTAGAATGGAATCATTTCACAGAAATGGCAATTCATGCTGTAGAGTGGGTAGTGAGGTGAAAAATCCAAATGAGACCAATAAATATCTGTTGAGCACCTGCTCTGTGTTAGGCACCAACACTAGAACTGAGATACCTTTGGGAAGTCCTGGAAGTTCCATAGGAGAGCCCATAGTGGGATGCAGGATGCTGTGGGCAGTCAACCCCTAGCAGTCACTCATGCAGTGAATATTTATTGATGTTTTCTTTGTGTCTGACAGTGTCCTTGCCTTCCAGGGGCACTGTTAGACTACAGAAATATGTACAAGAAGCAATGATGGCTTGCAACCCATGAATGATTCATTTTAAGTTTCTCTTGAATGAAGTTCTTTGGGGGGTCAGTAACCATGCCCTCTCTAGTTCATGTTGGATCCCCAGCAAGTAGCATAGTACTAGCACAGAGTAGGCACAGAGTAAACACATGCTGATGAAATGGATTCCACAAAGTCAGCAGGAAGAGGCAGTGAGTGAGTTAATGTTATTTATTTTGCATATTCCTTTTACAGACAATGAGCTCCCTAAGGGCAGGACACAAGTTTGTTATCTCTGTATTCTGAGATCTTAGAACCGCAGAGCCATACCAAAAAAAAAAAAAAAAAAGATGCAGAATGACTTCAGAGGTATCCAAGGAATGGATCAGAGGTAAATTAAATGTTAAGATAAGAAACAAAGGGAAGGATAGAAGCATAAGGTAATTTTAGTCCAATGTGGTTATGAAAATAGAAATTCGAGGTACCTTTTCCTTCTCTCAGTAGCAAGTGGAAAGTGTAAGTGCTTTACTCAGAGTATATGATCTGATCACTATTCCTTATGCCAGCCACCGGTATACCTTGGGCAAGGGCAGAGAAAGGAGAAGGCATTCCCAAGTGGAACAAGACTGGCCAAACAGCAAGAGAAGTTCAGGCAAGCATGAAGTGATGGATGAGGGGGTATCTCTTAGAAGACCTGGAGGCATTCATTCCTCAGCATCTTCACTCCAGCAAAACTCTGCAGCAACCTTAGTGAGATGGAGTAGTGCAATCATGATGTTGAGAAGCACAGGGGCACCCAACAGAGCTCCCTGACCAGATAGCTGGTGGAGTGCTTTAACTCTTCATGCCCCTACCTCTTTGTGTTGCACAGCCCAGAGCCTTGACTGTATGGCTGAATGCATTCTCTTTGCATGGGATTTGAGTGTATTAACTCCATGCCAAGATCAGTGGGTTTTATAAACTTTGCTAAAGTGCTGAAAGCAGCAAGCTTCACATACTATTACCCATCATATTATAATATCAAGAAGAAAGAATAAGTTTAAATGATGTTACAAAGCATATTTATTTATACAGACATTCTTTTTATCCTTTTCTCGACAGGATATTGGCACCACAATTGAAATGGGGTGGGGTTGGGGGAAGCAACATGTTCCCATTTCTCAATCCCCTTCCTGCCAACTTTAAATTGAGACCAACATCAAGATTTTGAATATTGATCTTCAACATTGATCTATTGCTAGTTTGCGATAGAGAAATTAAAACAATAGAAGCCTTATACTGAGATAGTTGGCCAATTGCAATGTGATTGCCCCATTCAGTGTAGTCACTTGTAGGAAGGAGGAAAGAGTTACATGCTTTTCTCCGACTCAGTCTGGCCATCCCCTTTCCAGGAGGCCCATTCACTCCAGAAACTTCTGATTCTCACCAACTTGCCATTTCTATCCATTGCAGTCAAGGCTCCACCACTGAATATCTGTGTAACTTAGGTCAACGTTTCTGTTTATAATCTATTTTGCTTTGTTTCATCATCAGTTCTATGGAAATAAGGACAGGACCTAATACTAAGATGGTGGCAAGGAATCATGTATGTTAAGTACTAAGAATGACACCTGTGTCTGGTGGGCAATTAGTGCATGTGAGCAGCTATTCTTATTGGTACTACTTTTTGTAGTTACATGTCTAAGAAGAGGCCATCCTCTGTGTGCCTTGAACTGAAGAGCCAGGAAGGTGTAAATGGGGAGAAGTAGGGGAATAACCAGGATTGAGTTTTCCCTAGGTCACCTGGGTGGCTCAGTTGGTGAAATGTCTGATTTCAGCTCAGGCCATGATCTCAACGTTCATGAGATGAGCCCTGCATTGGAGTCTGTGCTAGCAGTGTGGAGCCTGCTTGGGATTGTCTCTCTCTCCACCTCCCCTCTCCCTTTCTCTCTTCCTCTACCCCTCTGCCTCTCTCTCCCTCCCTCTCTCCCTCTCATTGTCTCCCTGCCTCCCTCCCTCCCTCTCTGTCCCTCCCATGCTGATGTGCATTCACATGCATTCTCTCTCTCTCTCTACTTGCTGGGGACCCAACATGAACTAGAGAGGGCATGGTTACAGACCCCCCAAAGAACTTAAAAAAATTTTTTTAAGAGATTGAGTTTTCCCATTTATATTATATTGTACTTGGCCTGGGGCATGCCTGACTCTGAGTTTTCTTTGTGCAGGTTCAGCATCACCCCCTGTTTCAGTTCATTATGGTTATTGTAAAAAAAAAAAAAAAAATTACCACAATTTAGTGGCTTAACACAACACAAATTTATTATCTTGCAATTATAGAAGTCAGAAGTCTGAAATAGGTTGATGAAGCTAAAGTCAGTGTGTCAATAGGGTTGCATTCTTTCTGAAGCCTCTAGGGAAGAGTCTGTTCTCTTACCTTTTCTAGTTTGTAGAGGATTCCTTGGCTCATGGCTCCTTCTTCCATCTTCAAAACGAGCAGTGTCAGGCTGAGGTTTTCTGGTCTCAGTCTCTGGTTCTTTTTCTTCTGCTTCCTTCTCCCACTTATAAAGACCCTTCTGGTTCTACTTGGCCCACCCAGATAACCCAGGATAATTTGCCATCTTAAAGACAGCTGATTAGCAACTGTAAGTCCATCTGCAACCTTCATTCCCCCTTGCCATCTGTATCAAATTTCTAGATCTGCCATAATGAAGTGCCACAAACTAGGTGAGCTATAATAAGAGAAATTCATTTGCTTACAACTCCAAAGCCTAGAAGTCCAAGTATCAACATGGTGGTAGGACCATGCTCTCTCTGAAGTCTGTAGAGGAGACTTCCCCTGCTGCTCCCCAGCTCCTGGTAGCTTGCCAGCAATCTCCTGTGTTCCTGGGCTTTGTAGTAACTCCAAACCTTGATTTTATGGTCACATAGTGTTCTCTGTGTCTCTGTATCTTCACAAATCCTTTTCCTTAAAATGACATCAGTCTTATTGGATCAAGAGCCCACTCTACTCTAGTATGACCTCATCTTAACTCATTACATTTACAATGACTCTGTTATCAGAGTCACATCTGAGATATTAGGGATTAGAACTTCAACTTATTTGTTGTGGGGTGCAGGGGGAGGACACAATTCAACTCATAACACCATATAACCTATCATAGTCATATGTTTTGGGGAGGGGGACACGGGCATCTTTAGGGGGCTGTCATTCCCTACAACCCACCCTTTAGGTCACTGTCATTCCCTGTTTGGCTGTGAAGTAAACAGCATAAAATGATCGGAAAGAGAAGCTTCTGTTTATTCCCAGCCCTGAGGTGCTAACTTCTCAAGGTCCATTAATGCAAGAAGAGGTAGAGCCCAAATTACACTTGAAGGACAAGTAGACACAGTGTTGTCAAAGTGATTTCAGTCCACAGCGACAGAGTAGGGAGTTGGAGAGATAGGAAAAGGAAGAAATTAAATCCCTGACAACATATGGTCACATCTCATCCCAACTGAGCTTTCATTTAAGGTGTCTGAATCCGTTCTTGGAAGTGTCTTTTCTCCTCCTGTTGGGTGAAGCTTGCTCCATATTGAATTTCTTTTCTCCTCTACAGCCCCCACCAACCACCAGCTCCCTTCTGCTGGCATTGGCCTCTCTTACTCTACTGATATTCAAAGCGTGCAGCTTGATCTCACTTTCCCAGAAAAATCTTTTGTTCCCCTGTATCGATTCACCAATTATCCGCTAATCCCCACTCTGCAGTCCCTCCCCTTACTACAATAACAACAACAGAAATTAAAAGCATAAACCAAAAGAGCAGCCCTCCCAGCATCCCTAAGAGAAAAACCTGTGTACTAACAAGAAAGGCTATCTGTCCTCTATTTCTTTTTCTATAGGAAAACACACTCAGGATTTTATTTTATGAAATTCCGGTATTTCCTTAATTTGGAGGGCACGAATTGTTCTAAAACGGACCTACCTATTAACTGTATTTGCCCTGGATGCAAGATGTATGGTATATAATTATGAAATGTGGGTTCAGATTTTGACAGGTTTGCCTTTGATTACTTATGCTGCCATTTTACCTGACCTTGGGGAAGTAACTTAGTCTACTTTTAATCTGTAAAATGAGGACAAAAAAAGTAGCGAATTTACAGATTTGTGATGAGGATTAAAGAAGCTGATAATATACTGAGCACGTGGTGGGCTCCAGGCACCCTTGAAACACTTTCTGTGGACTATCACTTAATGCTGAGTGCCACTGAGCAGAGGGTCTGATGCATAATCAACAATGAATGGGCGCTATTTGTGTTCCCGCATGCCTTCATCCAATCTGCTATGGAAAGCAAAATATTCATACTGTCCTTCCTGTCCAGTCCTGGAACCTGCTCAGAAGCCATTGAAAGAGCCCCAGTTGCTCTTGGGGTTTGTTTCAGACGTCATTGTACTATCTATTTGTTCAGCGAGTTAGAACCAAAGGACCAGGTTGGTGAAAAATTTAAATCAGATCGGTAAGAGTCCGCAATCTTCATCCCCCCCACTGTTCAGCTCCGCACCTTTGCCACCAGGTCAGGGAAATCATCAGTCCCAGGGAGCAACTACAAAGCTGTTTCCAGAGCCAATTTCCTGCTGAACTGTGTGTTACACTCTTAGCAACATTCCAAAAATTATACTCACTTCAAAGCTGGCTTTGATCTGGACCCCCTCCCTCCTTTCTCCCCCAGCCTTTGCCGGGAAGCACATCTCCAGGAGTAGAGGTTCACCTTGAAAGGTTGAGATGCCAGTGTGCAGAACTAGGCTCTTCCTGAGAGGGAGGGAGGCACCGGAACAGGAAAAAAAAAAAAAAGAAAAGAAAAGAAAGAAAACGAAGGAAAGAAAAAAGAGAAAGAAAATTCGTGGGAGGCCTCACTTATTCTCAGTGGTCTACTGCCCTTGATGAGGCAGTTCAGTTCCTTCTCAGGGTGAGCGAACCGCCTGCACAGCCTTACGTCGTCCACAGAATAGCAGCGGCAGGCAGCTGTGATTTCAGCATTGTTGTTGTTACTTAAAGAAAGAGCTGAGTTGGCTTTCCAGCTCAAGGCCTGTGTGCAGAGGTGTGTAGGGAAGGAGTAGAAGGGGGTAGGGAGGAAAAGCTTTTGCTGAAGGGGGGGATACTGTACCAGTGCCTTTTGAAGTGAAGAAGGCCCATCTTTGCTGCTGCCATCAGGCATCAGAAGCACCTGACAATTCTTGGAAAGGAAGAATTCTCAGAGGAGCTTTGTTTTCCTCCTCCTCCTTCTTCTTCTCCCTCATTCCCAAATTATAATGTAGAAACTGAGGTAGAGTAAGAGACTGCTCACCCAGCAAGTTGCCCATAGAATCCAGGGTGACTTGCAAATCCCTGTTGTAGCCCAAAAGAACATTCCCTAAGAAGGAAAGAGAAAGTGACACCCCAATGAACAGACTTCATCTATCAATGAGGTTTTAACGTCTCTGGGACTTATGAGGATCAAGGGCTGTAAACCCAGTAGGTATGTAGCATTATCTTCATCTGTGAATTGCAAATCTCAGGATGTCCCAACCAGGTAATTTTTAAATAACAATTGGTAATTTTAAGGACTGTATTTCCACTTCAGATAAGAGAGTAGAAAGAAGGATACATGGGCAACTGGGTGGCTGAGGGTGGTTAAGTGTCTGACTCTTGGTTTTGGATCAGGTCATGATCTCAGGGTTGGTGTGTTTGAGCCCTGCATTGGGCTCTGTGCTGGCATCACAGAGCCTGTTTAGGATTCTCTTTCTCACTTACCCTCCCCAACTTGTGCTTCATCTTTCAAAATGAATGAACTTTATTAAAAAAGAAAAAGATGTGTAATAACAGAACTGGGGAGGGGGGAGGGTGCAAAGCCCTGAGACCTGCTTTCTGGTGACCTTGAAAAACTCATCTCAACTCCTTGAATCTTAGGTTCCTCACCTGTAAAATGGAAGAATTCATGGTGAGAATAAATTAGAAAAATCCACTTGCTTCAGCCAGTGCCTGACACAGCTCGTGCCCCACAAAGTTGGTAGCTCAGGAGCGTAACAGGCAGGTAACTGCAAAGCATCTCACACTGCACCTAGTACGTTGCCTTGCATTTCATGGACACTCAATATACATTGGTTAGATTGAGTTGACTTAAAAGACAAATAACATTTCTGGGTGCCTAAGTGGCTCAGTCAGTTAAGCATGACTCTTTTTTTTTTTTCCCAAAAATTTTTTTAATGTTTTTATTTATTTCTAGGAGAGAAAGAGAGAGAGACAGCATGAGCAGGGGAGGGTCAGAGAGAGAGGGAGTCACAGACTGAAACAGGCTCCAGTCTCTGAGCTGGCAGTCAGCACAGAGCCCGATGCAGGGCCTGAACCCACGAACCGCAGGATCATGACCCAAGCGAAAGTCGGACGCTTAACCAACGAAGCCACCCAGGCGCCCCAAGCATGACTCTTGACTTTGGCTCAGGTCATGATCTCAGGGTTCATGAGTTCGAGCCCTATATTGGACTCTGCACTGATAGTGTGGAGCTTGCTTGAGATTCTCTCTTTCCCCTCTCTCTGCTCCTCTCTTTCTCTGTTTCTCTCTCTCTTTCTCTCTCTCTGTCTCTGTCTCTTTCTCTCTCATAAAAAATAAAACTTTAAAAATATATTTCCAATATATTGAGGAAAGTCTGTATAAGGGAACCTTGTGATGAATTATTTTGTAAAGTGAAGAATTTTTTGTAACCATCCCCATATATTATCGCTACTAGTTAATGTTGTTATTACTGGCTGGAGAGGACAATGGCTACTCCTGTTCACTGATAGGTGATATTTATTATAGTATTATAGTATTTAGCACAAGGTAGTGCTCAAGGAAGGTTAAATAATAATGAAAGAACACATAGCCTGTCTTTCAAAATATTGGCTTCTATATGCATTTTTGGCATTGCATTGGTGAGATAAAGTAGGGTTTGTTTATATTTCTCTTTTTTATTAAAGCAAAACAATTAAATTGAGTGAATAAAAACAGTTACCACTGGTCCCTAAAAAGAGGTGCTGAGATGTGTGTTGAGCAAACACAGAACATTTCCAGAATGTGGCCAGTTCTCTGGCCCCCCTTCATCATGCTGACCACTCTGGTAATTAATAACCACCTTGACACTTGGGGCCCATCAGGAATGAGCTACAGACTAGGGCAAGGATGGTGGGACACACTGCCACCTGTACACCTCCCCGTAAGCTCCGCCTGCTGTGTTAGCAAGCTGTACTGATTCTATTAGATGGAGCCACAGCTGAGCCCATGGTTTGATTTTTGTCACCATAAAGACAGGACCAGAAATGATACGAGAGTAATTAGTAGGAATGAATTCTCAGGTCTTGACTTATCCAGCACACCACCAGGAAGGGAGGCAGGAGCCATGTGGCAGTGTTTTGGAAGCTGAGATCGTGGCCCTGTGGCTTGACCTCTATCAGAAAGAGCAGTGAGCATTTGGCCAAAACCTCCCATTAGGCTCACAATGAAGGCAATTGAGTGTGTGTGTGGGTTATGGTGGGGGGGGAGTGTAGCCTGTAGATACTTAGAAAAAGCAGCAGAAGAAAGGAAGCCAATATGGGAAGCAAACTTACCACGGGGACAAAATGTTCTTCCGAGCAGCTTGAAATGAGCATAATTTTGGAGAATTTCTGCAATAGCCGGTTAATTCATAATTGGGTTTGCTGAGCAATCAACAATGTGTTGCTTGTATTTTCATATGCTGGGAGCATATGACTCGGCGTGTGCGTGCGTGTGTGTTATAATGTTCCAGTAGTTTGATACTTCACTAATGTGCAATCTCTATTTCTTGCTTTTGTCTGGGGGCCTCTCATATTACATTTAGATTGTATCCTTTATCATCCCAAATTGACATTTATGCTTTTACTTCTATTGTTTCCCTAGCTTCTCCCTGGTATGGATCAACAATTTATTTTAATCTGTGTCACTTCTCTTATCTCCCTTGACACAGAGGAGCAGTCATTTTGCACCGCCATCCGCCTACAGAGGTTGTGTTATCAAGAGTATGGTGGGGTCCCTCACCCTCTCCCCACTACCTAAAGTGCTGGCGAATGTTAATTGCTTTTCCAGTTAGTTTATATGAATGCAGAAACCGCTGAATGCAGCTTGACTGGTTTTGATGAAAGTAATGGAATACTAGTGCCTATGAATAAATAAATCTGATTTACATAGAAGACTATTGTGGTGCTGGATAGGAAACTGCCGAATGCAAGCAAATTATAGTTTAAGGACACATTATTCCATGGCTTTTCTTCTAAGTGAGGGAGAAGAGCTCAGGTTTCCCTGGATTCCCAGAGGGGGAGACGAAGGTGATCCCCGGGTCTGAGAGAAAATCACTTTCAGAGAGCAGCATGGGTCTGAAGCTTCAGGGGGATGCATTTGTTTGGAAAGAAGCTGCAGTTTCTATGTCTACTACTTCCTGAAATCCCCTTACAGAAAGCGTAGAAAATAGAAGGTGGGGAAGAATTTATGAGAAATAAACTGAAAACGTTTGAGAGCATATCAGAGTGCATTGGTGATAGATCCAATGAGGGTTCTTGGAGGGAGAAGGGATCACAACCATTTCTATTTCAAGTTTGTGTTTCTTAAATTCCCGCAAGATCATGGAGACTCAAAGTGGAATAAATCAAGACACTGTTTTTTTCAGACAATTCAAGGCAAATGTGAGGTAGCTCTCTCTTGTCTGAGTATGCTGATCTCAACTGACTGTTGAGTTGTAAGGGTGGAAGTCAGAGGAATGACATCAAGGTATCTGCATTTCAGAGCCTCCAAGGATTCTTCTGGGATGGGTCCTTCTGACAAGAAAGGATCTGGGAGGAGGATCTTAGCAATTCAAGTTGACACCAGACTATGCAAGCAAAAATACTGTGTTTTTGAAGGGACTCTTTTGGTGCCTTCTGATAAATGAGTGAGAATTAAACATCAATGTTCAGTTACTCAAAAAATACTTGCTATATGTCATGTATTCTCAGTGCTGGGGGTACAGCATCGAATGAAGCCAAGTCACAGCCTTGAGGGTATATATATCCTTCCACCCAGCCCTTGGAAAATTCTGCACTGTGAAAGGTATATAATTGAGGGAGATCTTGAAGCTTGAATATAAGGCTTTAATTAGATAAAATTTCCAGAAAAGCAACAGTGGTGGGTTGTTTTGTTTTGGGGGTAGGTTTTTTTGTTTATTTTGTTTAGTTTTGTTTTGCATTTAGTGGCATTCAAAACATGACAGCATCTATAAAGCCTAAGAAGACATCCCTAAGGAGTCCAATGTGCAAGTTAGGAGTAAAATAAAAATAATCAATAATATCAGGGAGGAAAATACCTGACTTATTTTACCCATCCCAGGGTCCTGTGTCTATAAATGTATTTGGAATTGGGTTATTATCCACAACCACCCGTGCTTATCTTCCAAGTTCTTCTTAATCATTTCTCAGGTCCTGATGATGTATTGATAGGCTATAGATTAAATATGAAATTGGTACAAATCTCCAGCACCCAAGGATTTATGGATGAGGGCTTAGGCCTTGTATCAAACCAACCATCTAGGAAAATATATGATTTCACCATAATATTAAAAATTACTGGCAGCATCTTCATCTTATCCAGTTGTTGTTGTCCTGATGATAAGCCACAGTAAGCAGGGAGAGAAATTGTGTGATAAATTATGGAACAGACATTGAAAAATATATTTATTATATTTGGATGTGGAAAGATTTCACTTGCAGTGTGCGAAATAAATAGAACTTGTTTTTCAGTGACCATTTCAGTTCCAAGTATTTTAAAGTCTCAAAACACAAGGTAAACTGGAGTTGGTCCCATTTGTAGGAATTAAGTGTATAGATGGGAAAACAAAGGATACAGTTCCAGTGAAGCTATTTGCTGTAAAAAGAACTGTTTCCTGGTCAATGTGAATGATATACATAAAAAAAATAAATAAACAAATTTGGTTACAGTCTTTGTTTTGTTCTCCTCTCTAGAATTGTCTAGAGAATCTAGATCCTTTTTCCCTAAAGTGTGGTCCATAGACTTGCACATTGGCAGGCCCTGGAGCTTGTGAGAAATCCAGCCCCTCAGGCCCCACCTCAGACTTCCCAAATTAGATTCTGTATCCTGAATTAGACAAAATGACCTAGATGATTCATGTGTCTTACAGTTGGACAAGTGCAGGTTGAGACGCCAATCATGCTATCAAAGATAGGAAACCTGAAAGGAAGAGGAAATCTCTTAATGTATCTCAGAAAATGTGCTAAATGACATGTGACTATAATAATAATAACAACAATCCCAAAGACCCAAACAATAAAAATAGTGGTTAACATTTATTGAAGACTTACTATGAGCAAGACATTGTACACAGGCTATTATATACTTGACCTCATAAACTCTTCATGAAGACAACCCAGTGAGAAGAGTATAGTAGTATCACTACTTGACAAATGAGGACGTAAAAGACTAAGGGCATCAAAGAACTCTTCTCTGGTCTGAAAGCTTTTAATTTTTATTATTTTCTTTAAATGTTTATTTTTTAGAGAGAAAGACAGATTGTGAGCAGGGTTGGAAGAGAGAGAGAGACAGAATCAGGACCAGTCTCCAGATTCTGAGCTGTGCACAGAGACTGATGCAGGGCTTAAACCCATGAACTGTGACATCATGACCCAAGCTGAAGTCAGACACTTAACCACCTGAGCCACCCAGGTGCCCCTGAAAACTTCTCTAAGTACCAGGCCTGGATTACACTCCGATCTGTCTGACTTTCTAACCACTTTTGTAAACTCCTGTTACTCAGAACTGCCAGTAAACAAGGGGCAGTCATGGAGGAAAGACTACAGTATTGAAAGTGGAATAAGTCGTGAAATGAGAACTGTCTTTATGGTGAAAGAGAAAAGTAAGACCAACAAATGGTCTTTTAGATTCTATTAGAATGGTCCCTTTGAGTTTCCTCACTAAAAATGTGTAGTCACCTTGCTTCTTCCCTTTCCCTTATGTCCCATAGCCAGTTCATCTCCCATTTCTGTTACTCCTCTTCCTTAGTATCCTTTAACTGTTCCCCTGGTTCTTCAAGTCCACTCTGCTGTCCTAGTTCAAACCTCATCATCTGTAGCTGGGTGTAGACAAACACTCTCCAAACTAGTCTCCTGGACTCCAGCCTCTCTGTTTTCCAGCCCATCCACCATACTGGTGTTAATCACCACGATCTTTCTAAAACCCAATTCAACCATAGTGTTTCTCTGCCTGGATGTGTGCCAGATGCTGAAACACAAAGGCAAATGAAACATGTATTCTTCCCTCAAGGAAGTGACAAGTCTAAGGAAATCCCTTGCACTCAACTTGGTCTACCTGTCCGATCTCATTCCTCCCTCCCCATGTTTAAATATAACATCCCACCCACCTTCAACTTCTCATCCTTCATACTCTTTGCAGTACCTTGGGTCCTCTTTTTCCCTTGACTATCTGGTAAACTACAACCCATTCTTTAATAGCCTTTTCAGGTGTGAAGTCTCTTGCTTCACCTTACCCAAGCAGAAGCCCCTGCTCCTTTCTTGTAAATCCACTTTCTTGTAAATCAGTCAGCATTTTGCTTTTTCTTTACTGCCCCTTCTAGATCAGAATTTACATTCCCACCATGTTCCTGTAACAAAGAAAAAACAAGGAAATGATAGAATAGCTCACAAGTCCAAAAAACTGGACTTTAAAGCTTGTTACTGAGTTTAAGACATTTTAGATGCATTCCACCACCACACCATCCAGTGCCTATCCCTTACACTCTAACCAAAGCCATGTGAAGAGAGTGTGGAATGTTTTCAGGTTTTCATCCACAATGTGAGGACACCACTTAGTCTGTCAGCCACCTCTTATCCAACAGCCTTGTTTGCATCTGAATAGAAATAGAATTAGTTGATGCAAAAATAAGTTGAATTATCTATATAATCTCCAAACCTCTGCCAGTGAGGTAGAAAGGCCACATGGGTGACTTCAAACTAGAATTATGTCCCCATGGAGTGTGTGGTTAGCTTCAGTCCACATATGAGTCCTGGTAATGTTTCAGGCTGCAGGTTAGATGACTTCCACAAGCATCAGCTTATTGATTTCTTACGGTGGCTCTATAAAATAACTGTTACAACTTCCATGTTAAAGATGAGGAAATTGGGAAGCTGAATATGTAATTTTTTTTTTTTTTTTTTGCCCATGCTTTTCCCTCCTATGGCTTATAAGTGGGGAAGTTGGGAGTTAACTTTGAAGTGGCAAGCCCAATGTTTCCCAGTATGCCATCTGTCTCACACCCCTCTCTCTCTTTACTGGTCACCATCTTGCTACCAAATCTTCTCAGAATATATTTGTATCTATATAGAGACACAAGGTGTGATTGTAAAGAAGAAAGATGTCAGTCAGAATAAAACACAAATGAAAGTCTGTCATCATGCTTTACAATCATGCCTATTATTTAACCTTGCCCCTGTGCTTATATGCGTGACCAATTGTGTTTGCTGATAGAGTATCCAAGTGGTGGGTCTCTGTATTTCTGTTTTCTTATCTCCTAAATGCACCCTGCAGAGTAAAGGATGCTTCATTTTAGCTCAAGGATCTGATTATTGCATCTCTCTACATCAAAACTTCAGTAACATATTTGTCTTTATACATATTCTTTACAGGTGAACAGAATCAGGTATGCAGTTAACGCTTGGGCTTAGTTAGCTGAATGCAGATGACACACAAGGTACTCTTGCTGACTACTGTGTCAGTGTAATGGGGACCAGCTCTGATCCATTTCTGTCCATGGGTGCTTGCCAAGAACCATACAGGCGAGTCAATAGGATGCCCATTGATGGGCCAAACGTTGTTTTTCTCGACAGGAGCATGCAGAGTAGGCGAAAATGTCCAACTGGCTGGTCTGACCCATCAGCCAATTTTATCTCTCCTGACAATAGCATAAAAATGGTAAAATATTTAGAGATCATGACATAGGTTAACCCTTTTTTCAACTCAAGGTAACCAAAGCATGGAGAAAGTATTTATCACAACCTAAAAGGGGCTCCACTGAAATGGATACATCAGAAATACATGGAACTTATTCCCCAGCACTATTTATCAAAGTGAACTTGGAAGACCACCTGCATTAAAAGCACCTGGAGAACTTGAACTTGCATGCCTTGCCTAGTGTTGCCAGCTAGGTGCTGAAGCTAGAGCTTTGACCTAGATCTGACAATAAGTCAGATTTGGATTGCAAAATGTGTCTCAAGACCCTCTTTTTACCATGTCTTTGGGTAGAAAAAAATAAAACACTTAGGTATCGTTTCACACCTACCAGAATGGCTAAAATTAAAACCACTGGCAATACAAGTACTGGCAAGAATATAGAGTAGCCCGCATACAATGGTGCTGGGAGTGTAAACTGACACAATCACTTTGGAAAACAGTTTTTATTATTATTTTTAAATGTTTATTTATTTATTTTGAGAGAGAGAGAGAGAGAGCGAGCATGTGGGCCAGGGAAGGGCGGGGTGGGGGCGGAGAATCCCAAGCTCACACCACAGAGCCTGGTGTGGGGGCAGAGCCCCCCTCACATAAACTGTGAGATCATGACCAGAGTCAAAATCAAGAGTCAGATGCTTAACGAGTTGAGTCACCCAAGCACCCTGGTTTACATATTCTTAGACAATTAAATATGTACCCAGGAATCCCACTCCCAAGAATTGACAGAAAAGAAAAGAAAAATATATGCTCAAGAGTAGATAAGTGCATGAATGTTAGTATCAACTTTCATTCTCAATAACCACTAACTGGAAACAAACTCAAATGTCCATCCTCAAATGGATGGATAAGCGAACTCTGATGTTATTATATAATGGGATATTATTCAGCAGTACAAAGGGATGAAACACACAATGTGGATGAATCTCAAAAATGTGCTGAGCAAAAGAAATCATTTACAAAATAGTATACTTATCATCCCCTTTATTTGAGTTTAAAACATAAAACTAGGGGTGCCTGGGTGGCTTAGTCGGTTAAGCGTCCGACTTTCCCTTAGGTCATGATCTCGCGGTTTGTGGGTTTGAGCCCCACGTTGGGCTCTGTGCTGACTGCCAGCTCAGAGCCTGGAGCCTGTTTCAGTCTGTGACTCCCTCTCTCTCTGACCCTCCCCTGCTCACGCTGTCTCTCTCTCTCCTAGAAATAAATAAAACATTTTAAAAAATGTAAAACATAAAACTAATTTATGGTGATAGAAATCATAGCATGATGTTGAGGGGTTGGAGATTAACAGGAGAAGGGCACAAGAGAAATGTCTGTGGTGATGGAAATAGTCTCTATCTTGATAGTTATATGGATATATGTACTATCAAAAATTTTCAAATTGTATGCTTCAGATTTGTGTGTGTACATTTCAATTTTTAAAAAGGGTTGGGGAGAAGTGGATATGATTATAGAAGAGCAATATGAGGGATCCTCCTGGTGATGGAAATTTATATCTTCACTGCATCAGTATTGGCATCTTAGTTGTGATATTATGCTATTGTTTTACAAGATGATGGGTCATCTGGATGGCCCAGTCCATTGAGTAACCAACTTCATCTCAGGTCATAGTCTCAGGACTTATGAGTTCAAGCCCCATATCGGGCTCACTGCTGTCAGTGCGGAGGCTGCTTCGGATCCTCTGTCTCCTTCTCTCTTTCCCCCTCTGTTGTTTATGCTCCTTCTCTCAAAAATAAATAAACATTTTAAAAATATGGGGGAAACTGGACAAAGAGTACTTGGAATATTTTTGCATTATTCTTACAATGGGGCATATATTTACAATTCTCTCAAATTTAAAAGTTTTAATTAAAAAACAAAACAACAAGCATTTGGTATTAACAGCTTGAGATTTGAATTTTCTTGTAGGTAACCCATTGTGTCTGTATATAGTGTGGATGTGTTCATGCATGCTATATGTGTGGGAAAGAGAAAGGATTTTTAAATTTATTTTTTGCTTTGATTTCTCCTTTTTTATGTTTTTAACTTTGTGTTCTCATGATTAAATACCTCCCCCTTCATTTGTCCTGACTTCATTTGTCCAAGGTCAAAAATCTGTCACTAAACACTTCTTCCCAGTGTTTCATGATTGCTATGCAATACAAGGAACCCCTTTCTTGACCATTCCGTTATTTCACTAATATCATAGAGCAAATAGTGCCTGTGAGGCATCTTTGCTGCCAAAGTGGGAGGGGGGAGGGATTGATGTCAGCCACATGTGATTTTGCACATCTCTGGGGTAACGCAGTAGTGCTAATGTAGTCTCCTGGATGCGGGGACACCAACTGAGTTTATGTTACTCCCCTGGGGGCCTTAAGTGCATAAATCAATCCTTATTTTTTTTTTTTTTACAATCCATACAGAGGGCTTCCTCATGTGTGTTGCACATAGAGAGGGAGGGGGAAGGATGCCTCCTTGAGCAAATGGTTTGTATTTGAGGAAAGCAAGTGATGCATGCAATATCAGAATCCGGTTTTGGGGGTGTTTTCATTTATTTAACTCCCCTGAGACAGCTGCTCTGGCTTGAATGGAACTAAGAATGAAGGGATTCATCATCTGGAAAAGAGGTTGATGTCAGTCAGGACAAAAATAGGGTGCCTGCCTTGGCTTGCCAGGGCTGCAGAATGGCATACATGAGTTTCCATTGCTGACCTGTCTCCTGGTGCCTGCCTGTACCACTCTGAAAGAAAGGCACCTAGCCTGTAAATTCTGCCTTAGCCAAATGTCTGCTATGGTAAGGCTGATGTTCTGAATTCCAAATGCTAATGATTACAAAGGTGTACTGTAGAAAGACTAACTGCCCTTTCTTTTGGCAGGAACATCACCAACATTGTCCCATTATGCCCAATGATGTCCACAATGTGGACTGGTATTGTTTATTCCATTTCAAAGAATGGAATATCAATAACAGCTAAATCTCTTGATCTTCCCTCTCTATACTTGCTCTTTCATTTCCACCTCTTTCTCTTCTTCTTTGTGTATTCTTCTCTTTCTTCCTCTTCTTTCTTTCTCTTCCTATTCCTCCTCCTCCTTCTTGGGAGGGTGCATAATAAGAATTTAAAACATGTATGAAAATGATCTTTGTCTTTTCTCATTTCTTCTATTAGCATTTCTTTACCCTCTCTAAGGACCACCCTCCCCCCAGAATGCCTGTGGTTCCCATCTCATTTTCATTCTGACATCAAAACTTACCAATTCTGTTTTCTAGTCCCTCAGGCCCCTGAGTCTTGATAAGACACTGAGTGATAATTAGATTAATCGGATAACATGAAGCTCTAACGTGTCATGAAGGCATTCATTTACTTAGGCCCATAAAGGATATTCCTAATGTAATGCCAGGCACCATAGTAAAACTGTGGGAGGGAGATTTTTAGGCAGATAGAGCTTTCATGTTCCTGAAATTACATCCAATGTGAAGAGGAGCACATTTAACTATTCAGTAATAAGTGCAGGTAGAGTAATGTACCTATATCATCGCAGGGCACATGAGAAACATCCAAGAGTGCATTGGAAGAATTTGTAAAAAAAAAAAAAAAAAAAAAAGTTGGGGGGAAGGTAATTCCTAAACTTTTCTATGAGCATTTGAGAAATAACACCTACAGAAAGTTAGAGCTTGCCCATGCAATTGCTCTAGTCTGGAAAACTCTGAGTCCATACAGAAGCTTATGAGTTTTAATTATGTCATCATTATAAGAAGACATGTTCAGAATACCCTGCATGTTCCCCTTTCTTACCACTTACAGGATCTACTGAAGTTGTCTGTCACTCCTACTAGACTATGAACACCTCTAGGATGGGGACAAAATTTTAGACACCACTGTGTTCCTAGCATTAAGCTCAGGCCCAGGTGCAAAACAGATGCTCAGTAAATGTCTATGGAATGTATCAAGCCTCATTTTTGACTCCTCTTCAGATGAGATTGCCCATAAAATGGATTGTCAAGAAACTTGGGGTCTGGACCTGAAAGAATGTGAGAGAGGTTCTTCAGGGATCTTATTTCAGATCATTTTGAATCCTTACATGGGAGATTGGTTTCTAATCAAGGTCAGCCATGGGCCACAAGAAAGAATAGAGACTGACAAAACTGGTGGGGGAAGATTTATGAAACTTCCCTTTATGGCTCAAGGCTCTGTTTTCCCATAAGAGAAGATGTTGTCCCTTCAATGGGAGCACCAATGAGCAGTTCAGCTCTGCCTCTGCCTTCTGTCCTCTTCATGCATCAGTTCTCAAGACAACACTGTTATTGTGCCAGAAAATACAGCCCAAAGCATTACAGATGTCTGGTACAAGCGGAACCCGTATTAATGGTTATTGCTTAAAGAAGAGGCATGCTCAGATCTCTTTACTGTGCTCTGGGGAAATAGCAGTTTTTATTTTCTTCCAGAGAAGACCAAAGACATATAAAGATCAATTGGGTTTGGCCTGTCTCAGATAGGGGAGACTTTTTCAGAGGTAATTTACATGACAGGCTTGATGTGACCTGAGACACATCCCCACAAATACAGATATCTTAACAATTAATTTTTATTAAGGTTCTGATGGATGTCTAGACACAAAATTTTCCATTTGTTGTAGAAACAAATAAGTTTGTGACATTGTAGGATGATTTAATGAGTCAAACAAAAAGGGAATTTTTTGTTTTAATGGCATAGACTCCAGGCTTGCTCCGAAAATCCTCATTTTGATGTCTATTGACAAATGACTTGTGGTTTATTTTAGATTAACTGAATTTTTTTTGCCTTCTTTTAAAAGTTGCTTAGCCAGTTGCTGACAGTGAGTAGATCATTCCTAAAGCATAAAAAGGTTTTTTGAAAAGAAGCATCTCTTTTCAAGATGCCATTAATTGAACCAAACTGGAAATTCATTAAATGACCTTTTAAATGGCCAAAAAAAGTTTCTGTTTATGCTGTGGTAGATGGCCAGTTTAAAACACTGACAGATGTGTTTACCATATTATATAGCTGTGTAATGTTTATAACTTTATCAATGCCAGCCTTAGCTGGGGGAAGTTCTTTTCCTTTGATTTCTACAAAGCAAAAGATCCCACACTAATGCCACAGACTTCTGACCATGCCTTACACTATATTCTCTGGAAATAAGATAACACCTTTTGCCCCTTGAAAAACACTGCCATTTGTAATCAGCCCAGGTCTCCTGCTAGGGACACTGTCAACAGCCAAGAGAAATTTTTAAATTGGTTGCTTTTGATGAAAATGAAAATTTTATCCATGAAACATCTCTAAGAAAATAAACTCAGGCCTGATTCCTTCTATGCAAACAGATATATATCTACAAGATCTATATCTATATCTATATATCTATGTCTATATATCTATATCTATCTATCTATCTATCTATCATCTATCTATCTATCTATCTATCTATCTATCTATCTATAATATCTCCCCAAATCAGCTTTTCTCATCTGAGATGGAGCTACTGTACTTTATTATGATGTCAGAGATTGAACTTGGGCAAGAAAGCACTTCTGATAATTAAGATCATATCAGGCTTAGAAAGCTTAAATTCCTAAAAGGAGATGAAAGTTTCCTGATGGTGTAGACTCACAATCTTTGTGAATTGGTCATAGAAATATAGGGATGAGTTTGATATTTCTTACTGCAGAAATGTGCAGACAATACCAGAAAGGAGAGCACCTCATTCCCTTAAGCCCTTTAAAAACAAAAACAAAAAACAAAGCATCTCTTCAAACAGGCAGGTGGTGTATCATATGTTCCTGGGGAGGAGAATGAGCGTCTTGCTTTTAAAAGTAATTGATTTGATAGTGAAACGTGTCAAGAGCACTGGTTTTCAAAATGCTTCTGTTCATGAGTGTCAGGAAATAATACATACTGCTAATTGCTTCAGAAATAGCCAGATTATTTAACTTTGGTTTTGACTGTGGCTGGAAGAAAAATCTCACACCTTTATGCTATTTCTCCTATCACGGATTAATAGCTGTTTTAAGACTGTGTCTACTTTTGCTGTTCAGGCATGAAATCTGCATCCCCTTACTTTTTGTCTAGGGAATCAGCTCCTGTGTTTTTAGTTCAAACTCTCTGAGTGTTCTAAAGATAGCAGTGTGACATTTCTGTTTCAATGAAGCTCAAATAGAAGGCAAGATATAAAACACCAGAGAAGAAAAAGATATGTTTGCTGATTTTACCATCGTCCGTACTGAGCTGCCTAGGTGAACAGTTGTAAGTGGGGAGACTGATTGCAGGTGGGGAGGGGAAGGAGGGAATGTTAACTTCTGTGAGGTGTAATTTATTGGATGCTTAGCAGTGCACCCCTTGAGGTAATTCTATATTTGAATGTTTCAATCCTGTACAGATTGATTGGGTATAATGTGGCACCTGAGAAAGGAAACTCAATTGTTTCTTTATGTTTTGTTTTGTTTTGTTTCAATTGTTTCCTCAATGAACTGATGTAAGTGTGTCTGATTTAGAAAGAGACTGTTGTTTGCTGAAGGTGTCAGCTCAGTGGAGTGAGCCCCAACCACAGCCTGTGATCAAGACTAATTGAAGCTACCATTTATACCTGTTTGCTTCATCATGCATTTATTCAAACAAACACAATACAAACACACATAATAAACATATATGCATATGTATAGAAGACTGAAGTAGACCCTGATGCATGTAGAATGTGACCATTTATATACCTCTTCCTCCAGGAAGTCAGGGTGAGCAATTTTTTTCTGTGAAGGTCCAGAGAGCAAATATTTTAGACTTCACTTTCAGAGCCATGTATGGTCTTTATCGCATATTTTTCTTTTTTCATTTCTTTTCTTTCTTTTTTCTTTCTTTTCTTTTCTTTCTTTCTTTTCTTTTCTTTTTTTTTTTTTTTACAACACTTCAAAATAGACAAAACAGTCTACTTAGCTCAGGGGCTGAATATGGCCCATGAGCCATGGTTTGTTCAAGTCAAGTGTCCCTTGTTTCATTCCATAGCAGCCTTCACATTGTTTTGAAAAAAACCTAAACTCAAGATTCCTGGAGTGGAGACTCTTTTCTTTGCAACCCTGGCCTAACCACTAGCAAGTGTTCATTTTCCAAATATACAGTGATCTCTACCTTCCAGTTTTATATTCCAGCTGGGAAAACAAGATCCTGTGTAGAAACTGGTTAAGTAACAATTCAGAATACAGTGAGTGTGCTTGACAGGCCCTTGGCAACTCTGGCTTTTTAGAATATAACCCCAAGTTGAGAAATAAGTTTTTAAAAAATGCCCTCTTATGTTCTCAAAATAGCTTTATTTTGTTCTGCACTTCATTAGGCCTTCATCTGGGGTCTCGTTTGTTCTTCCTTAACATGTAATCTTTAGCAAACTTAACAACTTTCTACAAAATAAGAACGTAAGAGACACACAGAAAATGGAAAGGTAAGTATGGTACAGAGCAGAGCAGTAGGTCCAGAAGATTGACACCCAAGATTGACACCTGACAGCCTGACCTCAAGGAAGGAGACAGAATAAATCACAAGAGATACAGAATTATATGACTGCATATAGCATAATTATGTTTGCTCTTAATAGGTTTTCAGTCATTAATTAAGTATTGAATTATGCTCATTATGCTCTCTTTAAAAATGCAGCCAAATAGAGCTTCCAATTTTGGATTATTATATCCACACAACATGAGTAAAATAAAAATATCTACCATTTGGGGCACCTAGGGGGCTCAGTTGGTTAAACATCCGACTCTTGATTTTGGCTCAGGTCATGATGTCACAGTCATGACATCGAGCCCCACTTGGGGCTCCAAACTGGGCCTGGAGCCTGCTTAAGATTCATATTCTCTCTCTCTTTCTCTCTCTTTCCCCATTTCTCTCTGCCCCGCCCCACCCCACCCCCTCCCCGCACGCGCTCCCTTTCTCCCTTAGGAAAAAAAAATCTACCATTGGCAGATGTTGAGTTTTGGTTATTTGGAAATTTCACTCATTTCAACCTCCTCGCTTATGAATGATGTGTGATAAAAGACACATTTATGACCCAGGACCATGTAGCATGAAGAGCCAGGGCTATGGAATTAGTAGCTTAGGATGATTCTCCCTTTCCAGTTCTGTAACCTGAGGCAAGTCACTTAACCTCTCAAATTTCGGTCTCCTGGTCTAGATAATGAGCACCTTCCCTAGACTCATTGTGAGGACCAACTAGGATTATCATACTTAGATAACCGTGCTATTACTGTGTGTTAAGTAGGTAACCATCTTATCATTCTTTATTATTCTGTGATAAGTAAAGTTCTTAAGATAGAATGTGGCACAAAGTGAGTTCTCAAGAAAGTTAGCTATTAGTATTATAATTATTATCCTCACTCTTGTCTATGATGAAGTGTTTTCATGAATGTGACACACACATGGTACTACAGGAGACTACATATATACTATATATGTATATATAGTGTGTGTGTATATATATATATAGTATATGTGTGTGTCTATATACTATATGTACTATAGTATGTATATATATATATACTATATACTATAGTGTATACTATAGTATAGTGTGTGTGTGTGTGTGTGTGTGTATATATATATATATATATAAAGTACACAGTGAAGACATCTGAGATTTCACCTTAGACAAAGGTGCTGCTTGATCTCCAATTATCCAACCAACTCAAAGCAGGCCCACCTGGGACTAATTCCTCTGGAACGCATCTTATCCTGGACTTTCTTTGGTTAGGTTGAGAAAGGCTGTTTTCGGGGTGCCTGGGTGGCTTAATCGGTTAAGCGTCCGACTTTCGCTTAGGTCATGATCTCGCGGTTCGTGGGTTCGAGCCCCGCGTCGGGCTCTGTGCTGACTGCCAGTTCAGAGCCTGGAGCCTGTTTCAGTCTGTGGCTCCCTCTCTCTCTGACCCTCTCCTGCTCACGCTGTCTCTCTCTCTCTCCTAGAAATAAATTTAAAAAAAAAGAGAGAGAAAGGCTGTTTTCTAGAATAGTAAAATCCATTCACCTAATATTGCAACAAATCCTACTATAAGCTCTCATATATTTTGATTCTCCAACATCCCATCACATTGTTATATTCTTAAACAATAGGAGAGAGAGAATATGGGTGTGGAATGAGACAGTTGCATTTCACTTACTCCAGAACACCAGATCCCCTCCCAAGAGAAGGGGAAAGATTCAAATTTTCTCTCAAACTGTTTTGGCTTTAAGCCACACTTCACTTAACCAAAATGTAACCCAGTAGGGACACAGACATGCCACATTGGTTGTGACCTTTAAAAGCAAGGGCCTGAAAAGGGCTGCTTCCTTCTGAAAAACACATACTAATGACTATCCTAGCCACTGATGTAACTCGGAGAAAGGGCTGGTTCAGAGGAAGAAATTGGGACAAGGGAGTTTGGCTGGAACACTGAGGCGTTGAGAGCCTTTGGGTATTAACCAGACTGGCAGAGTGATCCCTGAGAGGAAAGACAAAGATAGCTCCTGCCTTTCTGGGCTCAGGGCTTGCCTACATCTCTGGCATCTTCCTGCCCTCTTGCAAGGCTCTCATTCAGGACGCAGTCTGCATTGAGGGAGAAGCTCAGCTCCAGCCCATGCCACGGCGGCTTTCCAGGACCTGGTTATTTGTGTCCTTGGCTCCACGGTCAGCTGTAGCAACTGAGGTAGCTTACTACAAGTTCAGCCAGACGGTCGTGCAGGTGGCTCTGCCTTGAATCGTCCAGGTAGGCAGAATAATAGATTTTTTATTGATTTCCCCTGAGATTGGAAGCAAAGAAAAGCGGTGGGAAGTATCAAATCAGTAGATGGCATTTTATCTGGGTACTCACGAGTGTTTGTGGGAAGCATTCGAACACCTTAGCGGCAAGGACAGAGCAAGGGGGAGAGTGTGCCCGGGAAGAGAGAAGGAAATAAGGTGTGCAATGCTCTATAAATTGAGAGAGTAACAGGAGCAGAGAAGAGCAGCTGGCGCAACAGGGGCATTCTGAGTTACTTGTCAGTGCCCACGGTACCCTTGTTAGAATTCTCACTTCTCACACTTTGCCCTCGTCCCCTTCCTGAGACTGGCCCTCATAAGTCACAGTCCCTGTTGTCAACCTGGAAAGTGTCATTTTTCTGCACTTCCCCCCCCTCCTTTTTGCTAGTTCCCAGTCCCCACAGTTAGGAACCTCCTGGGCTCTGAAGGACAGGACTGATGTGGGTCACAGGTGCCGGAGCTGCACAGACCTTTGCTAATTACACCACACCTGTTTCCCTAGGTTAGACTGTTGCTATTGGAAACCTTGATATCCCTTTTCATTTATCTGTTTACCAACCAGCCGTTGCTGCTCCCCCACCCCGTTGTCCAACAGATCCTGGTCCTGGGGATCAGACCCTGGATGCAAGGGGACAAGGACAGTAAGGAATGGCATGTGGCAAAATCACATCTATGTCTGGTACCTAAAGGTCATGACAAAGAGAAGAGAGTGTTCCACCTGCTAGGAGGATGTGAGATGTAAAAGATAAGATGAGCATTTGCTAGTTGCCGGCATTTGTGGCAAAGGGATCAGAATAAGCCAAGCCGTTTTCGATGGCTACAGGGATGGCCAGACCCGTATTCAACGCTGCTGGCATTTCTTCCATTTCTAAAGGTGTTTTTCCAATAAATCCATGGCAACGTGCAGAGCTGTGCCATCACATTAAACGAAACAGGGATGCTTTTTCCATTCCCCCAAGCTTATGGTCTGTATCTCTACTGGGCATGTTGCTGAGCTGTGAGTGCCCTGAGGAGGTCGTTCTAAATACTGTTTAAACTTTTTCTCTTCTTTTATTTTATTACCCTTTTTCGATAGCAGAATTGATCCCTTCTCCTGTTGGAACTATCAAAAGACAAACACAAGTTTCTCTTCCTGGGTAGCAATTTCCATTCATGAAAAATTGCCTTGTATGCATTCAGGAAGTATAGCAGGTTGTGAAGCTCTGTAATTTGTTTCCCATCAACTAATAATCTTATTGTGATGAATAATGTAGTGCTGTTAATGTTTCTACAAGGTTATAGATTGTGCTGAGTGTCAGTAGAGAAGCCGACAGCATTCTGCAGCAAAGCCATTCTTTCTCCTTTTTACACAGTATAGTTTCTTAAAAACCTACAGCAGGTTCGCGAGCTGAGAAAAAGGTATTCACGTGAATTCAAGTACAAAAATTGTTAGTGATATACCAGTAGAAGTCTTACACCAATGTTGACTCTGTTCTTGTTTTTTTCTTCTTCTTTTCTTTCTTTTTTTCTTAATGTTTACCTATATTTGAGAGAGACAGTCGGAGTGTGAACGGGAGGGGCAGAGAGAAAGACACAGGATCTGAAGCAGACTCCAAGCTCTAAGCTGTTAGCATAGAACCTGATGCGGGGCTTGAACACACGAACCACAAGATTCTGACCTGAGCTGAAGTCCAACACTTAACCAACTGAGCCACCCAGGCGCCCCTGTTCATGTTTTTTTCTAGGGTGCTTTTTTCCCCCTTATTTTTAAGGATGTGGCATATATATTGGAAACAGATTTCCAAGTTTTGGCAATGATTTGCTCCCTTGTTTTTCAGAGAATAGCCTCAGCTTCTCTACCTAGAGTGGCTCACACTCTGTTGCAAGTCTGACCCCTTCAACACCAAATATTCTGTCCTATTCTTTCTTTATTATTTTTTTAATGTTTATTTGAAAGAGAGAGAGAGAGCATATGCACAAGTGAGGGAGGGAGCAGAGAGAGGGGAACAGAAGATCCAAAGTGGGCTCTACACTGACAGCAGAGACCCCAGTGCAGGGCTTGGACCCGCAAACTGTGAGATCATGACCTGAACCAAAGTCAGACACTTAACCACCTGAGCCACCTGGGTGCCCTTCTGTCCTTTTCTTAACATTCAGTCACAGGTTTAATTTTTGTTTTATTGTGTACTTTTTAAGTAGCATGGAATAAAATTGCCTTTTATGAATTGTGACACATGTATAGATTTGTGGAACCCCACCACCATGATCATGATGCAGAGCAATTTTGTCCCTTCAAAAACCTCCTTTAAGTTACATCATCTCCCCATCCCAAACCCTGGCAGTCACCAATCTGTTCTCAGTCACTATAGTTTTATATTTTTTTAATTTTTTAAATTTATTTTTTGAGAAAAAAAGTGACAGAGCATGAGCATGGGCGGGGCAGAGAGAGATGGAAACACAGAATATGAAGCAGGCTCCAGGCTCTGAGCTAGCCGTCAGCACAGAGCCAGGCACGGAGCTTGAACTCATGAACCACAAAATCATGACCAGAGCCCGAATTTGGCCACTTAACCAACTGGGCCACCCAGGCACCCCTAGTTTTATCTTTTTTTTTTTAAGTTTATTTATTTTGAGAGCGAGAGGGAGAGAAAGAGAGAGAAGGAGTTAAAGAATCTCAAGCAGGCTCCACAATGATAGTACAGAGCCTGAGGTGGAACTCCGACTCACGAACCGTGAGATTATGATCTGAGCCGAAATCAAGAGTCCAATGCTTAAGCGACTGAGTCACCCAGGCAGCCCTAGTTTTGTCTTTTTGAGAATGTCATATGAATGCAATTATACAGTATGTAACATTTTGAAACTGCCTTCTTTCCTTCAGTATGATACCTTTGAGATGTTTCCAAGCTGTTGCATGTATCAATAGTTGATTCATTTTTAATACTGAGTACCATTCCATCACACAGATTACCCCACTTTGTTTATCAATTCACTAGTACAATATGTGGGTTGTTTCTAGTTTTTGGTGATCGTAACAGAACTGCTGTAAACTTTCATGTATAGGTTGTCATGTGAAGATAGATTTTTATTTCTGTAGGGTGAATACCTAGAATTGAGATTATTACATCTGTGGTAAGTGTAACAATATAGGAAACTGACAAACTTTTCTAGAATGTCTGTGTAGTTTGCATCCCCACTAGCAATGTATAAGAGTTTCTGTCATGGTATTTTGATTAGCTTTCATGTCTGTGAAAACTATATTGTAGCATAATACTCTGTTTTGTCATGTGCTGCTTCTGGTTGATTTAGTAGGTCATTTATTAATATTTTTAGTGCCTTAATGAGATAGCCCTTACATTTTCTGTCAGGTGGTGCACCTGGCTGGCTCAGTTGGTAGAACATGCAACACTTGATTTTGGGGTTGTGGGTTTGGGCCCCATGGTGGGTGTAGAGATTGCTTAAAAAATAAAATCTTGAAATGAATTTCTGCTAAAATTTCTCAAAAAAAGCATAAAGTGTATTACCCTACTTTTCTCAATGCTGTTTATGGCTTCTTTGGTTTAGACTACATGTGTTTTAATTAGAAAAAAATATAAATGATGGGTCTTTCAGTTATTCTTAGAGTCAAGGTGATGATGCTCAGAGTACTTGTAGATGTGCTGATAGATCAGGATGGGATAATTGGAGTAAACTCAAGTGGTGAAACCTCATTAATCCTGTCTCACTCAAGTGGTGAAATTCATTAATTCACTTCATGAATATAGACGTCTCACTCTACTTTCTGTGTGCAAAGTCTCCCCCCCCAAAGGCCATGTGAGTCCTACTGATGGAACTGAGAATCCACGGCAAGAATTCTGAATCTTACAAGGAAAGCAATACAGAATATGTATTCCATATGCATAATAGAGGGCTCCATTTCACCATGCTCTATTATCTACAATTAAACATAAAAGAGAGTTCATAAATACCACATTCAATTGAAAACACAAATGAATCAAAATGTTATAGTTTCTCTCCACAGGTAATAATTAACATTCTTGTGAATTTCTCTGTATGCCAGGGAGCACCCTTTAACTGGTATTCTAGCACAAAATCTTATATATTGGAAGACAGATTTGACAGAAGAGTGAGTTCGTCTTGGAAAATAAGGCAGGGTATAAGGGACAGGGGGAATGGTCCATGTTGAGTCTAATGATATGCATATATGAAAACTTGTCAGAGCAGTATGTCATAATGGCCCTTATAAAATTGTTACACATAAGCTGAAATGTGAATAAAAACATTCATGGGAAAATGAAGTCTTTGGGTAGTTAATAAGCAGAAGAAAAATACAAGAGTTACCGTGGGATCTTTGAGGTTCAACAAAAAGGTCAGAATAGGATGTGATTCTCCTTACCTTCCTAGAGGCCAGAGACTCTGCCACCTCAAAAATCTACCAGACTCAGCATAGATGCACAATAATAATGAGCCCATGAAGATATGAATGAAGTAATAAAGAAGGAAGTGATTGAAAATGCTTTGTCTCAAGTGGGCTTAGCTCATATGCCACTCTTCTTGTTTCAGGATTTAATTAGAGAGAAAGCAAAAAGGAATTTTGTGGAGAGAGCCGTCACTCTTTGGGCTTCTCTCCAGGAATATGAAAGGCTTTACCGAGTGGCTACTTGCATCTAATTTTGCTGAAATCCCTACTAAGAAAAACCATGGAATGAAAACTCTTTCCAATTATATTCCATGTACAGGTTAGAAAAGTTTATAAAGATCTAATAGGCTAAATGTGGTCAAATGGAGTCATTCAGTATATAATGTGCCAGTGTCAGTTCCAATGTTAGTGCCAGAACAGAGCAATCATAAAATATCTTACATAGGTCAGCACAGGGTTAGGAAGACATTGGACTTGGTCTGATGCAATCTGAAAAGGCTTCCTGAAGGAGGAAGAGCTCCATATATACTGCTTTTGACTTGCAGACCTTTTACAGCATACTCTTTGTCCTTGCCTAGGCTTCTCCTACCACCAGTTGTATGGATGACTTAGGATTGACCCTGTTCAGGTGGGCCAGTGGCCTTTACCAAAGATCCTTGAATACAATAAATGTGTGATGGAAAGCGAACATTTTCAAGTGGCACGGAGAGCCACAGGAGATCCTGTCAGAGTCTGGAAGCGAACTGTGTCTATTCCCACTTGGGGTGTGTCAGAGGCCTCTGCTATCATTAATTCCATGGGGATTTCTGCTTGTAAGGCATTTGTTGTCATGTTTGGATTACTGCAGGAAAAGAAAAAATTGCTACAGTTTGCGTGAGATAGAGCTGTGTTTTGGCAAGGATGCCCACAATAATTTTTTTCTTGAACTTTAGTCAAGTTCAAGCATTTGAGATATGTCTCAGATGGCACCATGCAGCAGCCCCTTTGGAAGACCTTCATTTCTGTTGGAATTTGGACTCCCCTTTTGACTCCTTTGCTCTGGCCATATGTCTCAATATGTAATTAATTATTTGATTAATTCAGAACTTCTTTATTGTGCCTACTAAGCGTTCGAGGAGCCAGGGATTAAGCATAGAATAAAATAACATCGTTGCTTTTAAGGTACTTAATTTCTAGTGCAGAAAGACAGTTATTGGGGGGGAAATGTGATGATACACGGTTTAGGGAAACACCATATAAAAGAGGATAAGACTGCCGAGATTGTCTTAAAGGGGAGATTAGAGCTGAGACATTCCAACATGAAAGGAGTGAGCCACTCAGTTATCTGTATCCCGAGGCCAAATGTATGACAAGTGCAAAGGGCCTGAGACAGAAGCCTGCCTGGCTCAGTCCTATATCAGAGGTCGGTGAGGATCAGGACCTTTCCTCCTTACTTTGCTGTTTACTTTGAGAAGTAAGCTTGAACCTGAATGGAAGAGACAAACCTAAACTGGTATTCTGGCCAATTTCTGTACACATTCCACATTTAAAGTGTCTCTGTTCTTGCTTTTCCCTCCACCTGAAACGTTGTCCCCCCCAGACATTGCAGCGGCTCCCTCCCTATTTCCTGCAGGTCTCTGATCAAGTATCATCTTATTGAGAAGTCTTCCCAGACCACACTATTAAAGTGTCAGATAAGCAGTGTTAGAAATGGAAATTATTTTCTCCTCCAAATCTGATATTTCATGAGAGAGATTACTCACTCTCTACATTATGGGATTAAGAATGATCCTATTTGAGATGATAAATACTAAAGAATTTCTGTAACCCAAGAAGCCTTGAGAAACAAATTGCTAATTCATGACTTAAACCATCGCAATGTGATGAATAACTCAGGACCTGCGTGAGTTGTTCAGTGGTGAATTGCATGATAGAGCAAACTGCATGGTTCATAGATGAGCATGAGCAAAACAAAAAAACAACAACAAAGAAAATCTTGATTTTATCAAGAGCTTTTCATGAGAAATGGGAGCTGATGCTAAACAGAAATACCAGGATTCAAGAAAACCTAGTCGTTCCTTATGCTCATTTTCATACGGAATAAGAGAATTTATACAAAGTAAGCTAATGTAGGGCCCTTCAAATTGTCTACCACCAGGTGGTTTTGTTTCCAAGTGTTTAAGTTGCAAAAGGTAGAAATTAAGAGCACTGATTATTTTGGTAGTCTGTAAGACCTAGAGTTTCTATAACTCATAAGAAGGAAAAGGGATCCTTCTTTTTTTTTTTTTTTTTAATGTTTTATTTATTTCTAGGAGAGAGAGAGACAGCGTGAGCAGGGGAGGGTCAGAGAGAGAGGGAGTCACAGACTGAAACAGGATCCAGGCTCTGAGCTGGCAGTCAGCACAGAGCCCGACGTGGGGCTCGAACCCACGAACCGCAAGATCATGACCTAAGCAAAAGTCGGACGCTCAACCGACTAAGCCACCCAGGCGCCCCGGGATCCTTAATTCTTAATAGTGCTATTTACCTTTAAAATACATGGTAACAGGAAGTTTTCCAAGTCATTACAATAACAATCTTTGAATCACAAGGTCTATTTCACTTCTCTCTACACAGCCTCAAGAAAGAATTAGCCTGTTCAGGAAAAGATAAATAAATCCTGACATTTCTTAAGTACTTCCTATTTGTCATGCATTTTCCAAGCACTTTAACTTAAAATATTCTACCTCATTTAACTCTTGACCAAGTAGGAATGGGGTATTAGCCCCCTTTTTTGGATAGGGAAACAAAGGCACAGAAAGGCTAAGTGCTTCATAATTCTGACTGTCTAATTCCAGAAGTCCCTCAGGCAAAACTGGAGAGATCAGTGTCAAAGAGACTGAGAAAGCCCTGAAAACCACAGTATGAGCCATGGCTAGGAAGAAACCCTTGTTTTCTGGGGTGGGGGTGGGGACAGTAAGCGACAGTGACTCCCCTGCCATTGCCTCCTCTTCCTGCACAGAACTAAGATCTGCAGAGCACACTGGCATCCCAGTGGTCCCAGCCTTTTTCTGAAAGTTGTTTGCATCCTGGGACTGGGGCTCTTGGATGGGGTGGGGGTGGACTTCCTCGTCTTTCTCTGCTCAGCCCTGGGTATTCCAGCCATGCTACATGAGAGAAAAGGCCATGAGCATGGTCTTATCCACTTTAATTGGGAAATGCAAAACAACTTCAAGACTTTGAAAAAAAACCACTGAACAGTTGTGAATAAAACCCAGAGGGCAGTCTCTCTGACAGTACCTGTGCCATGCAACCCTGGGAGGAGATATGTCTTTAGGAAGCTCTCAGATATTTTTCTTTAGTAATTCCTTGCTCTGGCATATGTGTTTGTATACTGTGAAGGCAGAAAGAGTGTCCTGAAAATCTCTCCAGCAATATACCCTATACATCCCATTACATCAGCTGTCACTTGACATGAAACCAGATGCAGTTCAAGGTCTGACATTCAGCTGACTTTTGTTTATATAGTATGGAGAAACTTTTGTTCCCTTGCCCTATAAGGTGTGTATCATGAGAGATTTGGGGAAAAGGTCACCCAGATAGCAAATAATTCTGTCGAGCTTTGTAGTGAAAATGCTCCAGGAACCTTTATCCTCTCCTTGCCATTTAACTAGTGTGCTTCAGTCATTCTTGATGTTAATGAATGGTGTAGATCAGAGCTTGTCTCCATCGTCCTGTTCATCAGACGCTCAGCCTAAAATCAAAATCATATTTTATCTTTGTTTTGATCTTCTCCCTGTGATCAGGGGAAAACATTGTGACCATCCAAAGGAAAAGAAAATGAAATATACCCCAACAAAACCTGGTTAAAGAGCTAAAGAATGCCATCGTGATAGAAGAAAACTCCACTTGTGATTTTTATTTTTCAAAAAAAATAATAACAGTCTGGGCTGTGAAAAACATATTATCTTTCATGGGTAGGGAAATATCCAAATTTTGCCCAGACTATTTTACAATAAGACCTTGAAAAGCTATGCAATGAGCTGGAATGAGAAGAGTTTAAATTTTTGATGCAATCCTCTGCTTGGGAAAGTGATAATGCAGCTCAAATAACAGAGAGCATTTTCTGCTACAGCGCAACAATCAACATAACGTCTGGGCATATTAATAATTTCACTCCTAAACTTCTCGACAGGGAGAGCATGGGTCTTAATAGCATTGTCAAGATCCTTAGGGCAATTGAAAAACCCAAAATCATTACTTTCTACTGATAGGCTTTCCTCTCCCAGAGGATGCCAAAATACCTAGGGTAATGTAGATTTATTGAAATGCTCAGATAGGCAATGCTCAGACATAACTTTGCAATAAAATCTTCTCTTTAGAAGGGTTCCTCTCAAGTATTTCAAGTAGTCTTTTTTTTTTTTTTTGTCTTTGTCACTTAGAAAGTAGCTAATGGAGTTGACATTGATCTCAAGTGATACCTTCCAGATGATTGAAGAACACAAAGAATGAGTATAGGGGAATGGTATAATGATGTGGCACCTGTGATTAAAATTCATTTCTGCCCCTATTTGTGAGAACCTGCCCACTTGGGGCAGGATGGTCCCCTACAAATGGTATTAAGGTCATCTTTCAAGGGCAGCTACTGGTTGGGCATCCAATTCGAGTTCCCTCCTTCATTTTTCCTCCCCGCCTCCCTCGCCCCTGTCCTGCCTTTGCATGTTTGTGTTTTAGTTGAACAGGAATGGCTCTCTGCCATGATTACAGCCATGCCTGAAGCACTAGAACAAATTCCAGGATCCCCCTCAGACCCTCAAGTATACAATTGGCTCTCGAATGGCCATACCTAACAATCTCCATCTGAAAAATATCAACAGCTGTGGGGTCCCAGCCAAAAAGCTCCTGTGAACACCAGCTTCAGGTTGCCAGGGAAAGATATTTTTAAGTGGTATGAAGTATGCCTCATCTGAGATCTAACTTTGATTGGTTTCAATGGGATTCTGCAACAGACAGACATTGTGGTTCTAAAAAACAGAGGCAATCACCTTTTATATGAAGTGCCCAGGATAGGCAAATCCGGAAAGTAGTTTGATATTTGTCCGGGGTAGGGGACCTGGGGAGTGACTGCTAAACACTATGAGGTTTCCCATGGAGGTAATGAAAATGCTTTAAGACAGACAGTACTGATGGCGTATATCTTGGTGAATATTGTAGACGAAAACACTAAAGTATACATGTTTGAAAGCTGAATTTCATTATATCTCAATAAATCTGTTATTTAAAATTTATTTATTTGGGGAGAGACAAGAGAGAGTGCAAGTGGAGGGAGAATCTCAAGCAGGCTCTGTGCAGAGCCCTTCCCAGGGCTCGAACCCCCAAAACTGTGAGACCATGACCTGAGATGAAATCAGGAGGCAAACGCTCAATTGACTGAGCCACCCAGGCACCCCAGCACATCTGTTATTTAAAAGAGAGAGAGACTAGGTGATCAGGAAGAAACAGGAAAAAACAAAAACAAAAATAAAGAGGAACAAAGTCACCTTCTCCCTAGGTCCAATTGTTTCCCTGTTGAAGGACCTATGAGGGTAATAGGAACTCAAGTACTTAAGGGAATGCCCATCAGATGCTAGCAGCCTGGAAATGCCAAGGAACAGAGCAAGAAATCTGCTCTGATCGCTCTCTGCTGAGGTTTTGCAAACATAACCCCAGGAAACATGATGCGTTCATTGGTTCATTCATTCACTCACTCACTCACTCACTCACTCAGCACTACTTCTGTGCTAGCCACCATAGCCTTGTGTTGAAGGAGCTCACAGTCTAGCAGGAAAAACAGGAGAGTCCAAAAATGATATGAAACCATGAGCCTAGGGTATGAAAGAGACATGCCCAGTGTGCACTCAGGAGGGGTCCAGATATATTATAGTTAAATACAACACGTAAGGAGAGAAACTTAGATCTCTTAAAACCCTGCACTTCCATTTCTTTGTCTTTATCATGGAGGACAATATCCACTTTGACAGTTATTTTAAGTTTAAATAAGGTGAAATATACAGAGTGCCTACCACACAGCTGGTGCTTATTAAATGGAAGCAATTGCTCTTCGATGATCTACGGTGTCCCTCTAACCACTGTGTTTTTTAGGAATATAGGTAGAGCTGACAAAACTTTGGTTTCTAAGCCTGCAAATTATTGCTCTTTGTGATGGCAATTCCCATGCTTCTGCCATGCAGTGTTGGTCTGTATGTCATTGCAAATGCACTCAGAATGCTTTTTCTCTGAGGTCATATATTTAGTGTAAGCAAGAGAACTACAAATCATTCCTTACAAGTGAGCACAGCCCTCTCCTTCTCTGGTACTCTGCTCAGGCTAAATGGGTCCTTTCCATCAAGGGCAGTCCCCTTGATCCAGGACTGTGCAATCTAGGCTGAGAAGCACTGGTCAAACCTGTAGCTGAGCACTGGGAAATGAGAAAGACGTCATAACTTCACTCATTCCTTCATCCTTTCTTCTCTTTTCCCCTCCATTCTAAAATGTGAAGAGGGGGCTGCAGCTTGCTACAGTAGTGACCACATCTGAAAAACACTACAGATCAGTCACTGCCCTACAAAGCCAGCAATACCATCCAAGGGTCAGTAACAAAAAATAAAAGTCCATTCTTGAGAGGACAAATCATTCAGTAGATGCTTCAACAGGGAAGGAGCAAGCAAGCTAAATGTCCAAAGTGTCCAGTACGTAGACACAAATCTCTTTCTACCTCTTTATAAGCACAGGCAGAGGCTGGATCTGGACTCCCCCAACTCCTCCCTCTTGCCTCCAGGCTGTTGGCAAAGTACTTTCAGTCAGAGCAGTAACGATGAGAAGGGACCTCATGTGCTCTTGTTTCTGCCCCCAAAAGACCTAATTGCTGCTTATCCCTCATGCCACTGGTTATGGGAGCCAGGATGCAGCACAGAGGAGGAAGTTTGAGAAGGGCCTTTTGGGAAGACACAAAAAAGAGATTGTACTGCAGTTTGGCTCTTCTGGCCTATTTCTCCTGATTTAAGCAGCATTGTGAGGTGCAGAGCTTTGAGGTAGGCACTTCCCTCCAATTCCTCATAAGATATTGTTCTGCCATTTAAGCAAATGTGCGAAGAAGTGAGTTAAGCCAGTTTTCCTCTGTATTTGCCAGGGAAATTTGTGTAAACCAGGGCAGAGGTCTTTGTTCTCTTTCTGCGTGAGTATACTTTGGGGCCTCCTGATCTTTTGTATATGACAGACTGGGGAAGAAGCTCTGGGATCCAAAAGCAGCTATTTCTCTTACTAAGCTACGTGAAATTTGAGGCTTTACTTAACCTCTCTGAGCCTCACTGGCTAGATCCGTAGAATGGGGATGATATCTTATGATATCTTATCCCTTAAGAGTGAGTGGTAATACACTGAGATACCACCTCACGCCAGTCAGAGTGGCTAAAATGAGCCAATCAGAGAACTCTAGATGCTGGCGAGGATGTGGAGAAACGGGCACCCTCCTACACTCTTGGTGGGAATGTAAACTGGTACAGCCCCTCTGGAAAACAGTGTGGAGGTTCCTCAGGAAACTAACAATAGAACTCCCCTATGACCCAGCAATAGCACTGCTAGGAATTTACCCAAGGGATACAGAAATGCTGAGGCATAGGAGCACATGTACCCCAATGTTCATAGCAGCACTCTCCACAATAGCTAAAACATGGAAAGAGCCTAAGTGTCCATCAACAGATGAATGGATCAAGAAGATGTGGTTTATCTATACCATGGGATACTCCATGGCAATGAGAAACAATGAAATCTGACCTTGTGTAGCAACGTGGATGGACCTTGAGGGTGTTATGCTGAGCGAAATAAGTCAGGCAGAGAAAGACAAATACCATATGTGTGCACGTATAGGAGGATTAGGAGGAACTTGACGGAGGACCAAGGGGGAGAAGAAGGGCGGAAATGGTGGGGGAAAGGGAGAGAGGCAAACCATGAGAGACTCTTGAATGCTGACAAAAACTGAGGACTGATGGATGGGGGGGAGGGGGATGGGCATGGAGGAGGGCACTTGTGGGGATGAGCACTGAGTGTTATGTGGAAACTAATTTGACAATAAACTATTTGTAAAAAAAAAAAAAAAAAAAGAGTGAGTGGTAATAAATTGAAATAATTTCTGTACAGCACTTGGCCCAGGACTGGACACACAGGGAGGGCTTGGCTCCTAGCAGCTATTGTTGGTGTTGTTTTGCTGTGATTAACATCAATTGTTTTGTTTATAGAAATGGAACACTTCTGAATCCCAAGTTCCATTTCTGCAAGCTCTTAGAGAGATGCTCTAGTGATGGCCCGTATTAATACCTCTGCCATGTCACTTAGTTATAATGCCCTTCAGCAGACAGCGATTGAAGCTGGAAGAGGTCTGAGGTTGGTGATTTTGCCTTTTTATGTTGATTTGATATCATCCTCCAACAGCTACTCCTCAAAAATGGCTGGAAAGCTTGAGTTCCTTAAGAGGTATTCACCGTTTTCCCCAGAGTCAAAGTTGCTAATGCTATGATCAGTATTATTAATTATAACACATAATATATAATAATATTTATTAGTATTTAGTATGTGCCAAGAATTATGGTAGGCTTTTTATAGATGTATTCTCATTTCATGCTCCTATCATATGAGAGAAGTAAAATTACCCATTTTATGGATGAAGAAACAGAAAAAAATACATAACTTTTCAGGGGTCACACTGTTAGTGTGGCTAAATGGGGGTTCAGAGCCAGCCACAAAGCTGGTCATCTGCAACAGTCTCCCAGTTATAACTAGAGGCTGTTATTCTTGAAAATCTTCACCTCTGATTCCCTCTGCCTCCTATTTGAAGTCAGATCTGAACAGCATGTCCTGGTGCCAATTTTCACCAACCAGAGACTCCAGAATCTCTGCCAACACCAACATCACTTCTACCATCTTCACATTGCTCTCAAGATGTAACTTGCTCCAATGACATAGTTCAGTAGAGGAAGGCAGAGAGTTTGTGGTTAATTCATCAACTCAGGGTCCGAGGGGTTGAAATTTTTAAAGACAAACAGCTGGCATACCGTCTCCAAAAAGAGTGAATTATTAGCAATTAGGCAGGCCTAGACTTATAACTTTTTCTTTCATACATTTTATCATTTTAATCACCAGGAAAAAAAATAGTGTGGACTACAGAGCAAGACAAAGCTATCTTAGTCTATACCTGCCCGCCTACTCTCCTCTACACCCACCCACCTTGGCAAGGGTAGACCTAACCTAAATACATCCCCCATCTGTTTATTTAGGAAAAGTGCAACAATAGCCAATTATTAAGAATTTACTTCCTTCACTCCAGAGAAAATCCTTAATACATTATGGACAATGTAGGTGTTGGTTGTTTCCACATGCTGTTTGAGTTCTGCTAGTCTAGTCAACACAAGAGCTAATACTCCAGGATTTTGCAGGCCCCATGGCTAACCTTGTTAGACTTGATGTTGTTACCCAACAACAAAGAACTGCTTCATTTTTCTTATGACTCCACTGTCAACCAGTTGGCATTTAGGAAGGCCAGAATATGGGAATGGCATCCCTGTCAGGATCAAGATTTCTGCCATCAACAAATACAAATCTGAGCATAGATTTTTCCAGCAAATAAGACCAAACAAGCAAACGGGACAATTGAAGCACTTAGTTTTTAAATACACAGGCAGCACCCTCTCTCTAAATTCCCTTATCCTTGCCAGGAGTCCTACCTGTCCTGCTATAGCTTTTCACAAAGAACAAATGTGCAGCTCCTCCTTGTTAGGACTAAAAGCCATACAGTACCTAAAAATAAATTCTAGGTTCTCAACTGCAGATAAATAAGGTGCACTATAATAGGCTAGCACTGTGATTTTAATGACAGTTGCCTTTTGCCTGCTAATAGCATACTTATTAAATTGATACTGTGTAAGCATTTATGTTACATAGTTATTCGTGGCTCAATTGCATTATTATGTGATTTCATATTTATGTAATAGAAGAGCCATTAATATGCACATTAATTAAGCCCAATAAATGTGTAGAACTCAGAGTGGACGTGAAGGTTCCTTCATCAAGCTGTTAATCATTTCTGCTTCAGCATATATTGAAGACATTAGTTGCCTTGGAGAAGGCCTTTTTCATGTAATTTGGCTTCCTGGAAAACAGTAAGGCATGTTGCTGTCCATTGTTCGCATTTTTGAAATGGAAAACCATCACATCCAGCAAGCTCACTGGATGACTAATGAAAACCAGGAAACACAAAAAGTGGTTGAAATGAGTAATTGTAGCAGAGGTGTTGTTATATGAAAGATATGTGACCCACCCAGAATACTAAGTTACCACGAGTGAGACCTAAATGCCTACCAGCAGCAATATAAATGCTTAAACCTGGTCAGATTAAAATAACTGGGATTGTTAGGGTTAATGGCAAACCAGAAAACCACCCAAAAGCATTCAGCTATATCCTGCTGTTGCCATGAGGGAATAGACTCAGTATTTTTGTTCTCTTTTTGTTTTCAAGAGAAGTCAGCGATCTGGAACAATATACAAAATCTTGACTTGGAATTTTTGGTCATATCCACCTTGCAGGCTACTGTACTTGAATCTGGGTTCCTTGAGAGCTTGCAGTTATGTTTTATCTGTGTTTTTATTCCTGAAAGAAACAAACAGTGTTCCATGCACATATTTGGGGACCTTGTCAGGCTCAGGTGGCATGTTTGGCACTCTCCATTCCTCCTTCTCTCCGTCTTTCATGTTGACTCACAGGCACTTGCTGTTTTGTCCCTGGTGGTGTGTGAGTGCTCAGAGAATTAAAGCAATGGAGTTGTAGGCCTAGGTTCACATTATTTAAAAGTAGCAGACCCAGGGGCACCTGGGTGGCTCAGTCGGTTGAGCCTCCGACTTCGGCTCAGGTCATGATCTCACAGTTTGTGGGTTCGAGCCCCACGTCGGGCTCGGTGCTGACAGCTCGCTCTGAGCCTGGAGCCTGTCTTTGGATTCTGTGTCTCCCTCTCTCTCTGACCCTCCCCTGCTCACGCTGCCTCTCTCTCTCAAAAATAAATAAAACATTAAAAAAGAAAAAAGTAACAGACCCAACCCTTGTACCCAGTTCTTTAGATTTCATCTCCTAACCAGTGGCCAAATGCCTCTCCCATGTCGCTCTATATATACCTCAGTGGTAGCTTTTCCCACCCTGTATTCTAATTGGTCCTTTTCTATTTCTTGTACATAGTTGAAAAATATGCTTGTTGGATGGATAGATAAACGAGCAAATATAATCAGTGTCACAGTGGAAATGAACAACAATAGTGAGGAAAACATCTAATACTGAGGATGCTGGATAGTTTTTGTTGTTGCCATCAATAATTTGAGTTATTTGCAGTGAAATAATATGCTGCTGTGCAGAAGGCCAGGGTGAGAAGAGAACTACATATTCTTTCATCTCCCCCATGAAGCTCTAGGTCTTCTCTTTAGTAGAAATGGAAAAAGAACTGGGGGAGCCTGGGTGGCTCAGTTGGTTAAGCTTCCAGCTCTTGATTTTGGATCCATTTATTTTTTTTTTAATGTTTTATTTATTTCTAGGAGAGAGAGAGACAGCATGAGCAGGGGAGGGTCAGAGAGAGAGAGTCAGACTGAAACAGGCTCCAGGCTCTGAGCTGGCAGTCAGCACAGAGCCCATCGCGGGGCTCGAACCCACAAACCGTGAGATCATGACCTAAGTGAAAGTCGGACGCTTAACCGACTAAGCCACCCAGGCGCCCCAATTTTGGATCCATTTATGATCTCACAGTTCATGGGAACGAGCCCTGCATCATACTCCATGCTGAGTGTGAGGCCTGCTTGGAGTTTTTTCTCTCCCTCTTTCTCTCCCCCATTCCACTCATGCTGGTGCAGTATTTCTAAATAAATAAATAATCTTTAAAAAAAGAAATGGAAAAAGAGCTTGACATCTCTTCCAATTAACTTGAAAGCTCATCCTTCATTTTATAGTGAACATGCCACATAGCACCTGGGTCTGTGGCTCCTTTTCCCCCTTAGCACCACCCCTGGATAGCATCATCAAGAGGGAACCACAGGAATTCCACCCACACAGAACACAGATGGACAAATTAGGGCCACACAAGTTGGAGCAAGCAAAGAAACCTTAGCTCAGGGTGAATAGACAGGAAGCAGGAGAGTTCTGGTATCTCATTTAGTGAATTAAATACTTCACATGGCCTCTTTGTACTTTGGGAGAGTGTGTGGTCTGGAGTCCTGGAGGTGCAGCCAGGAGCCAAGGGAGATGGGAAGTTGGGGCTTGGAACTGAGGAGGGTGGGTTCTCACTTGTACGCTGATTCATCTCATTTTCTTGAAGTAAGTCTCAAGATTACCTCACTAATGGAGAATAATGACACCACTTGGATAAGAGTTGAGAGAGGGGGAAAGGAAAGCATGAAAATTCATTAACCCTGTGTGAGGGGCTTGGATAGTGTGATCTGAAGGATCATTATTACATCATTTCACCCCCCTTTTCTCACCTCTTCCCACTAATACGAGACAGACAAATGCTAAATAACTATATAATAATACATTACGAGACAGACAACAAAGCCAGAAAATGTAATCGCCTGCTACAGCTATGAAACTCCCTCAAAGATATATTTAAAATGTCACTGGTGCATAATGTAAAATACGAATTGCAGGTTCATTTGGAGGACGCGATTTAAAATCTGCACAACTGTACGGTGGCATTTCCCACTGGAGTTTAGTTTTAGTTGTCTTTCTCTGAAGACCAAAAAAAAAAAAAAAGGAAAGGAAAAGAAAAAAAAAATTCCCCAAATAATTTCAGCCCAGAGATAGAAACTTCGGGGAACCACTTGTGTCTGTTATTTTTCCTTCTTGTTTTCCTTGGTCATGATGCTCTCCAAACCTAGTATCTTCTTGACATGTTGTCTTTCTTTCAGAATATTTCTGCAGGCTTCACAGGAGTCACGGAATGTAGATTACACCTTTTGGAGATGTAGCCCGGCCACATAAGGAGACAAGTAGTTGAAATTTGTGTCAAATTGCTTGTTTAAATGATGTGAGCCAACTTCTTAAAGCCAGGACAGCAGGGGCTGAGGATTTTAAAAGTTGGCAGGGGCCAAAATGACAAGGCTTGGCAGTCACCTGGTGAGCTGCCAACCTCGACTGGAGGCTTCAAAAAAGGACACAAATTAAAAGTCATGTTTCAGCAGCCATTAAAACCAAATTATAGGCTTACATTGCATAGTGAACTACTTTCGTTTTCATTATGCTTAAAATATTTCATTTTGTAGATTGAGAATGGGTTGCTAGGAAAACCCTGTGTGGAGTTGTCATCTGTGGTCATATTTACAGGGGATACATGCAGAGATATAGTTCTCCTTTATGTATTTTTCTTGCAAGGATAGTGGATTTCAAGATGAGAAAAGAGGAGGCAATTTGGAGTAAGGGTCAGGGTTTAAAAACATCAACCCTGATGTCTGAGCAGGCTCACAAGTATTTTCTTGACTCTCATGAAAAAAAAAAAAAAACCCACATACATCTCTACATATACCTAAAACACATACACTTCTTCTAATATTAATTGTCAACACTTTCAAGAAACAGGAAATTTTATCTAGAAGTCCAAGTCGTCAGCTTCCCTAGGAAAACCAGAAGACCTGACTGCCTTGAGCTCTTATCCCCACATTTCCACATGGGCCTGGGTCTGAGTCAGGGCTGCTTCCTCCCCTTTCCAAATGACCTCAGTCCACAACTGGCCCACTTCACTTCCCTGCTTGCCTGCTACAGGTGCTTAAATATGCTACTCTCTGACTTAGAGTGTGCCATATTCTCGTTAATTTTAGAAAAAGGAAATGTTTGTAAAGAATGCATGCAATGTACTGGTTTACCAGGAAATGATACAGGGACTTGTTACATCAATGACCAGCCCTGACTGTCAGAGCTGTGTTATTTACACTTGAAGATGAACATATTCAAGATTAATATGTTCCAGCCTGGTTTTACTAATTTAGTTTCTCCTTCTTCCTTTGAGGCTTACAGGAAAAGGCAAATGAAAGCCTGTTATTTAGTAGTAACCAACCCTGGAACGCTTTATGCCACCTCACCTCTGTCTCTGGAGTTTATGACTTTCAGCAATTACCAACGTAGAGACTTTGGTTCTAGGCTTTCTTCCATAGGTTTGCAGAGCATCTGGGGCCATAGCCTGCAGCCACTGATAGCTGTTTCTCCTTCCTCTCTTTGCAGGTCCTCCAAACCACCACAGCCAGTCGACTCTGAGGCCCCCTCTGCCTCCCCCTCACAACCACACTCTGTCCCATCACCACTCATCTGCCAACTCCCTCAACAGGAATTCACTGACCAACCGGCGGAGTCAAATCCACGCCCCAGCTCCTGCGCCCAATGACCTGGCCACCACACCGGAGTCTGTTCAGCTTCAGGACAGCTGGGTGCTAAACAGCAACGTGCCACTGGAGACCAGGTAAGTCTCCATCGCTGATCACACCCATCACCCCACCGGAGTCATGTGCACAGAGTCCCTCGGGTGGTTTCAGGGTTCTTCTCGAGGAGGTAGTCCTGGTGTAAACAACAGGACAAGAGTGCACCTCCTTGTTGTTCCCTTGGTAATTTGACCCTGGATAGTAAGTTGACAGGTATTTCTTTGTTCACATGCGTCTCGTTTTAATGCTTGTTTACTCTCTTAGACAGATCTTGTGTACCCAACTAATAGAATTAGCATAACATATTTTTACTCAAAGACTCATGGGAAACATGCTTATAAGGGTATATTGACTGAAAGCTGCTGATAAATTATGCATTTGGCCTTTCCTGAAGTAATAAATGAAGACTCATTTGAACGTAAGTGTTTGGGGAGACCTTGAGAAACAATTCCTGATTCCAGACTGACAGAAGTATAATTTTAATTTCTATTTCATCCAACATGCCGTCTGACTTTAATCCCTCCTGTACACACTAACAGCTTGATGCCTAAGGGGCAAACAAGAATGTACAAAAACAAACAAGAGAAAAGGGGCAGCACTTAGTTGGAGGGAAGAGTTTCAAAGTGATCTCCAGGTCTGGCTTTGTGTTGTTTTGCCTTTTCTTCTGTCCCTTTCTCACCTCCCCCTTTGGTTCTCCGAAACCATGCCCATCTTAATGCCCTGAGGCAAGGAGTGTTGGTCACAGCATGGTGGGCTGTGAAGGAATGGCTGTGAAAGATGTGGGTGGGCTGCTAGATGGGAGGATGCTGCCACACCCCAACCCCAGACCCTGCCCTGCCTGGTTTGTGTGCTCCAGTTATTATTCCCCTTGCCCAATCCCTGATTCCAGACTGACAGAAGTATAATTTGCCCAAAAGAACCATGAAAAGGAAACAGAGAAAGGGGATAATTCATGCTGACCCTTCAAAAAGTTCTCACTTAGGGGCACCTTAGCGTCTCAGTCTGTTAAGTGTCCCACTCTTGGTTTGGGCTCAGGTCATGATCTCACGGTGTATGAGTTTGAGCCCTGTGTCAGGCTCAGCACTGAAAGTGCAGAGCCTACTTGGGATTATCTCTCTCCCTCTCTCTCTGTCCCTCCCCCTCTCACTCTCTGTCTCTCTCAAAAAAAAGAAAAAATACTACACTCATTTAAGTTTTTATTTTTATTTTTTTATTTTTTTTACTGTTTTTTTTTTATTTATTTCTAGGAGAGAGAGAGAGAGACAGCGTGAGGAGGAGAGGGTCAGAGAGAGAGGGAGTCACAGACTGAATCAGGCTCCAGGCTCTGAGCTGGCAGTCAGCACAGAGCCCAACGCAGGGCTCGGGCCCATGAACCACAAGATCATGACCTAAGCGAAAGTCGGACGCTTAACCAACTAAGCCACCCAGGCGCCCCATGCACTCACTTAAGTTTTTAAATGTTCATAAGCTAGATTTGAGGAAAGGCCAAAGAAATCTGTAATCTTTCTGCTAAGGCCAGTGAATTTTCTGCATGCTTCTGGAAGCAACCATGCAAGCCATAGCATTTATATGATTTCATATCTATAATATTCTTTTGCTTTTTTTTTTTTATAAGATCATGAATAGTTTGTGCACCATTGTCACTGTGGTTACTCTAAACTGTAATAAATTTTATACTCTGATGATTATAAGTTCTTTTTAACCATGGCTACAGTCTTAATTTGTGAGGCTTAAAATATGAAAGTCGGTAGAAACTATGAGTCTATTGTATTTAATAGGTATATTTAAACATCTGCACTAATGTGGGTGCCTGGATGCCTCAGTCAGTTAAGCGTCTGACTTTGGCTCTGGTCATGATCTCAGGGTTTGTGGGTTGGAGCCTTGTGTCAGACTCTCCTCTAATGGCAGGAAGCGTGCTTTGGATTCTCTGTCTCCTCTCTCCCTCTCATTCTCTGTCTCTCAAAAACAAATAAATAAACATTTGAAAAATATTTGCATTAGTAAAGAGCTTTGTCAAAAGGTTTCCAGACTGAAAGGAGAGAGGTCCATAAGGTTGGACTTAGGATATTTTCATAGTCGATGGTGATCTTTAAGGCTGTATAAGATGTTCTATCTTTTTCTTCCTTCTGTCATAGAGTTTGTTGGGCATTAGTCAGCCTCCTTTTATATTGACACACTATTGTTTGAAAAAGAGTTTGTGGACATAAAGGCTACATAGAGTGGACTACATGAAGAAGGAGAAGAATGCAGAGAAAGGGAAAGAAAAATGTACTAGCCATTGCAGAAAATAGAGGAGGAGAAGGAAGGAAGAGGACCACCATCACCATTTATCACCAGTTTTTACTATGTACTTTGTATATGCCTGTCATTCATTCTTTATTGTATTATCCCATTAGAGCCTGAAAGAATAGAGTGAGGTAGGAAGGGACCATTACTTCCACCATTTTAATGATGCACAATTTAGTTGTGGAGGGGCAAAGTAACTTGCTAGAGGTCTAGACTTCAGGGAGATGGGACATTCTGAGCCACATAGGATGGAATTCTATTGGTTTCCACACACAAAATTGGTTTCCACACACGCAAGGTGTCTGGTAAGTAAATAAATATAGGACTACATTTATTGTCCTAATTGTTAGGTTTACAGGGCAAAATCCATCAGACTGTTTGCTCCTCACAAAGATTCTCCCCTTGGTGATTAGAATGCATATGGCACATAAACCATCTCCTGTCTCCCAGCTGCTGATTAAAATAATTCATTTTCCAAAAGATTTATTTTACAAAACCATTTGTAATCAAGTGTTATCTTGACAAGGATCTGGTAGAAAGGACTGACAGAGCCAAACCTATCACCTTCCTATTTTTCTGAAGTTAGGTTTCCTAGAATTTGTATCTGATCTGTAGAGTCCTTCTGTAGATCATTTAGATATTTGTCATTTATCTAAGGATTAGAGCTTCCCAGTGGAGCTTTTTGAGGAGGCAAGTTAAATACAAAGTTTGAGGAGTAGATAGGATTGCCAAAATGTTGAAGTCAATCAGAAGGAAAAAACAAGCAAGGACAATATCTGGATGTCCTTGGATCAGTGCATTCCAGGGCCAACGATTAGAGAATGTGAGGCCCTTGGAATAGGGCTATCACCAGAAGTCAAACACAGGGTGCAGAAGTCAGCAGAAAGCTCCATTCATGGAATTCATGAATACATATAACTTGATGTGCATCTGGTCTCATGTATGAAAACTTCAGCAGTAATTAATAGAATTGTTGAGCTTTACATTTCTTTTTAAAATATTATTGTTTAGTGTCTTATTAGCAAATACTTACTGAGTCCCTTATAGACACCAAGCACTGTATGAGGTCCTAGGGAGGTAATGAGTAACACATGAATCTTGCTCTTTAAGTTCATGCAATCTAAAGGAAGAAATAGTACATAAACAGAGAGGTAGTGCCTTGTACAATAATGGAAATGTAAAGTGACCATACCATGAATGAAGTGATTAACTCTCCCAGGATGATCAGGGGAACATTTCAAACTGAGAGTCTGTTTGGGACTGGGTTTTTAAAGGATGGTAAGAATTTGCCTAATAGATAAGTAGAAAAAAAAGTCAAAGATTATAGCATATTATTTGTTTTTAATCCCTACTATTTTTTAATATAATCTTGGAAACTATAGAACTGAACAAATTGATTCATTCATATGTTGAAACATTGTGAGTTTCATAGGATTATTTTCTTACCCACAAGAGAAAGTGTAAATATGAGAGCTCTTCTTTCAGGGGCATGATGCCATACTGGGATTCCCGTTCCTATTTTTATACCAAATAAGGATTGATTAACTACATCCAGGAGAGATAACCATTGAAGGCAGGTCATTCTAGAAGCTGATTGTGATGCAATCATCAATTTAAAAAATGCAATGGAAATTTACAAACAGCCTCACCACCTCTACTTTCCCTAATACAGACTACTGGGTGTGATGGAAGAATTTCATAACTCTGGGAAGTGATGGGCAGGCACACTACCACCCCCAGAGACTCTAAGCCAAGTCCAACGTGTTTCTTTAGACTAGTGAGGCACAAACTCTTGCTTCTCTGCATTGTTTTTTGATGTTTCCATCAGTCTTAATGAGGCATGTTACATCTTCTCTGGACTGTGCTTTTTTTTTTCCATTTTTTTCTGACAAGTAGAATTAAAGATGCTGGTTAAGAAGGCATACCCCAAAATAGGACTGTATGAATCTGGAATTTAACACAAGACAAAAAAGTCTACAAGTTCTGTACCCATGTTAATCATGTAAAAGACCAGTGCATATACATTTCTACTACCAAAGCCAGTCAACTCATGTATAAACCATAACGTAATCTAAAACAAAAACAAACTCAGGGCAGAGGAACTAAATAGCAAGCAATTGATATTGTCTTTCTCTTATATGATGTGTAACAAAATCACTCCACCACCATCTTTCTCTCCGCCTATTTATGTCTTGCAGTAAAATTCATGTGTAATTCTTGGTTGATACCACCCATCTACACCTTTATTTCCTGAGAACAAGGTCAGGAATCTTCCTGGCCAGCTGCTTCTTGAGGAGCTTCTGAAGTCAGCTTCTTTTGTCTGAAATGGTAGAAAGTAGCTTGATGACAGAAGCTAACTTACCTTCTTCTGTGTGTTTTGTTGAAGCAAGCTTCTCTCTGAATCTCTCAGAAGAAGGTCAAGTAAAGAGAATCCCCTAGCAGAATAAAACTTCCCTCTGGTTTTACTTTTTCCCTAAAATACCAGCTCCCATTCTTGGTCAGTAATGCCTTTTCTATCTTTACAAATTTTGACACAGGATGAACAAAAAATAAATACATTAAAAAAATTCCATCAGATCCCAAATTCCAGAAGCCCTAGTTTTAGCCATCAAAATCCCCAAACTACAAACAAGTTTGCAAGTTGCTTTTTAAGATGGTCACCCATTATTCGTTCAAGAAATATCTATGAGAACTTATCATGTGCCAAGCACTGAAGATTCATCAGTGAAGAAGAAAAGCAAACCCCTTGCCCTTGTGGTGATTCCAGGCTGGATGTAGATAGAAATGTGGAAATGATTAGACATATCCCTCCCCCCACCCTATGACAAATGTACTAAGTGCTGTGTGAAGTATAGTGAAGTCAGACTGTGAGAAATTGACATTTAAGCTGAGCCCTAAGGATGAGTAAGTGTTAATTAGACTTGAAGAATGTTCTAGGTGGCAAAAACAATGACCCGCTGGGGAAAGAAGCACTAAGTTGCCAGGAAGGGAAAGCAAGCTAGAAGGGCAGGCGAGGGCAGGATGTTGCAGGCCGTTGGGCTGGGTTAAAGGTTTGGACTCTAGCCCAAGAATAATGAAAAGTCAATGAAGCATTTTAAACAAGAGAATGAAATAATAAATTACTGTTGTTTGGTTTTGTTTTGAATTATGGTAGCTGCCATATGGCAAACAAGTTGGGGGTAGGGTGGAAGGTATAATAAGACTGTAGGTCCAGTTTGGAGAATGTCCTCATGGTTAAGATGAAAGGGGCCTGGTCTCTGGTAGGTTCCTGGTAGCTGTCGTACTCATATCTGGCTTTCCCCTACCAATCTGGCAAGAAGGTGAACTTTCATAGATGTCAGGTATATTTTGAAGGTAGAGTCAGTGGGAATGAACACTTGCGGAGTTGTGGGTTAGACTAAGAGTACAATGACCAGTTTTTTGACTTAGGAGGCCGGTTGGATAGTGATGTTGCTTCCCGAGGATGCAATAAGTTTTGTGACCGAAAACGGAAGTGCAGTTTCAGGCACATTAAATCTACAAATGTAACAAGAGACTTAAGTGTAGCTGTTTTGATTCTAAATATTTTGATTCAAAATAATAGATGTGACATGGAAATTCAGCCATTTACAAATAACAGCATATTTAGTGTGTTCAGAGCTCTCAGCAATTGATTTTTTTCCCTTTAAAAAATAACTCTCCAGAAAATCTGTACAATTTAGCAGTTATCCTACATGATCACACAGGCCTACAAATAACAATTTTTCTTTATTAAATGCCTTTTGCTTGGCACTTAGTATTAACATCATGATTGCATTGAGCCCCTTAGCCCTTCTGTTAGGTTTATGTTACTCTCCCCATCTTCAATAAAGGGAAACTGAGGCTTGGGAAAATTAAGTTACCTACACATCTGCAAAAAAGTAAGTGATGGAGCTGGAACTTGAACTGGGTCTGACTACAAATGTCATGTCCATAACTATCACATGATAGTTCCTTTGGAACTAGAAAAAAACAAAACTGCTTCTTTTGTTGGCAAACAAAAACTTAATTTGCCAGGCCATGGGAATGGTGAAGTCAATGTGTTATAAGTGATGTAAGGCAAGAGATTATCTATGGGGTGAATTCTGGCCTGTTACTGGATATAGACTGAGTCACTGACAAAACCATAAGCACAACAAGAGCTAAAGGATGCCCCTTGGGACTGGTGGCAGCCACAGTGCTAAACTGCTAATCCTGGCAGTGTAGGATCCGTGTGAACTGAGTTGCAGAGTTTTAATACACCGCATCTGATAAAATGTGAGAGAAAATTGACTACGTGGAAATAAGCACTGCTACTTTTCCAGCTCTGTGATTTGTAGATTTATTTTCCCCCAAACAGAGCTTTGCCACATTAATAGGAGAAAGCCAAACAGCTAGGGGTAACGTGGCTGACCACTTGGTCATACCTGGAGTGCCATGATAATCCTTGCTAGCTGGAGGTTGTGTAAGTGCTCTGGTAAAGAAATGAGTACATTGGGCTTGATGAGTGACATTTTAAAAATCTAATTTTGGTATTGGAATTTTAGAAGACACACTTTTTGTCTTTACCATGAAGTAATCTTAGCCTAATCTAGATGCTTTATTGGTAGTGCATATTTGGGAATCAAGACACAAGACCTTTAGTAAATAAGGTTTTCACAGAGAAGCAACAAGATTGTTGAAACATCCTCACCATGCTGAGCCTGAAGACTATTCCAAACTTGTTCTCAGATTGATTTTTCTACCTACGGATTAATTTTCTGACAGAATCACTGACAAGCTTGATCTTGAGAATATTAAGCCAAGGTAACCTGTTTGGGTTTGGGGGGCTTTTATTGTTTTGTTTTCAAGTGAAGTTGAAAACCAGAATTCATTCTGGGTGAATCAAATACATTCAAACACTTTTCAAATCAATAGACATCTTGATTTCTCCATATTGCAAAACATTATGCCCCCTCTAAATTCTCATCAGAGGCAACATGGAAATTAATGAGACCTTTAGGTTAGCCTTTCAAGCTCAGCCTTATTTTATAGCTTTACCTTGCCTTTTTGACACTGTGATTCCGCCTGGCCACCAGCAGCATTTCACGTTGCAGTGCACTTTAATTTTGTAGTTTTCTTAGTCTTCCTTGGAAACTGGCAGCTTATTAATCTCAATAACTGAGCTGCTCAATAGGCAAGCTCTCCAATGAGAATTTAGGCTTGTTCTTTTTTTTTTTTTTTTTTCTTGACAGATGGAGACAAGGGTTGGTTGTCAGATAGAGGCAAGGGGTGGGGGAATGGGAGACAGAAAGCCAGTTAGAAGAGGCACCCCTGTACCCCACATCACTTTCTGACAGTTGGCAGGAAAATAAAGAGAACCTGATCTTATCTACTGCTCTGCAATTTACAGCTTGTGGTATTTAACACACTCTAGACCATTAATAAGAGAATAAATAAAGTGCCATGGCACATGTGCAAATTACAAGGTGCATTAAGAAAGAAACAAGCATCGCATCTTATTTAAGACCACTCCAGCTTGCTCTTGGTTTGGATTTGCAAATTTGGAAGAATCCCTGAAAGTGGAGGTATCCAAGGAGAGGCTGTCCTTTTCAAATTTGGCTCTCACTGTAAAGCTAAAGCCTTATAAAGTTTATTAAAGCTTTGAGGACTTCAAGTTCTTACTTGTATGTTAACTACAGCTAATTTCTAGGTACAGAGAACTTTTTTAAAAAAGCTGTCCCTCAGCAACCTAGACCATGGGGACCCAATCACAGATTGAGGCCACCTTGTGATGATGCCTTGTATGTGCAAGACTCTGCCCTGAGTCTATGTAAATGTCAAAGACTCTTGGGTCAAGTTCACAATTGAAAAAAGCCAGATATTTCCATCTCTGTCTGTGCTCTTTCACCCATTCAACTAATAACAAGTCTCGCTCCCTTGGGGCATTTTCTGAAGCCTTCCCAGGGGATACTTTATCTGGCTAAGACAGGGAGAGACTTAATGAAATGCAAGTCTTTTTCTAATTCTGGCTCCCCAATGATCCTTTTCTTTTCACAGGGGCCAGATAAGGCATTCATGGTTTTCCTAGGCAGGAGAAGTAGGCTCTGAAACTTTTCTGCAGCTCCCTTTGATTTATTAGTCTCAGCCTCGCCTGCCTTTGTAAGGTGGAGTTTTGTGTCCCTAGTCCTGCAGTCCTGCACAGGGCACTCAGCCAGGTCATTCCACTGTGGCTGCGTCCTCTAGATTAGAGGAGAGGGTTTCTGAAACTTATTCCCAGACAGCTTTTTTCTGTCCCAAGCCCAGCAAATGATTTCAGGCTATTTCATGAGTCATGTTTGCAAATATTCATTTTTAGAGGTCATGACAATGCTAACCACAAAGGCTTGCCCTCAAAATTGTGTATTTTTAAATCCCTTATAGAATCACTTCTTAACCAGAATGACTGAGCAATTGGCAAGTGCCCCCAATTTCTGTCATCATTGTTTTAACTGCTCTTGCCTTATATGTCAAAAGAGAGTGAGTAACGCTTCTTTCTTATTTGTGAGATTGTATTGAAGTTATATTTCAGTTTGTTAAACCTTCAGTTGGGTACAAACATCTGTAAGTCAATTTCTCAACAATTAGTCCTCCTGTAAAGATGTTGCACACCTATGATAAAACAAACTCTCATTTTTTATTGAAAATAGAGCTACCCTATGACCCAGCAGTAACACTATTAGGAATTTACCCAAGGGATCCAGGAATGCTGATGCATAGGGACATGTGTAGCCCAATGTTTATAACAGTACTTTCAACAATAGCCAAATTATGGAAAGAGCCTAAATGTTCATCATTTGATGAATGGATAATGATGTGGTTTATATATACAATGGAATACTACTTGGCAATGAGAAAGAATGAAATCATTCCATTTGCAGCAATGTGGATGGAACTGGTAAGTATTATGCGGAGTGAAATAAGTCAGTCAGAGAAGGACAGATATCATGTATTCACTCACTTGTGGATCTTGAGAAACTTAACAGAAGACCATAGGGGAAAGGAAAAGGGGGAAAATAGTTACAAACAGAGAGGGAGGGAGATAAACCACAAAAGACTCCTATATACTGAGAACAAACTGAGGATGGATCAGGGGGTGGGGGAGAGGGAAAATAGGTGATGGGCATTGAGGAGGGCACTTGTTGGGATGAGCGCTAGGTCTTGTATGTAAGCCAATTTGACAATAAATTATATTCATAAAAAAGGTTATTTAGCGCTATTATAATAGAAATCTATTTCTGTTGTAAAAGCAAATAATGTAAAGTATTTTTATTAATGTGGAATAGTATCCAAGGTACTGTGAGTAATAAAAAACACCTTTTAAATTAAAAAAATCATTTTCTAAAATTATTTGAGCAAGTGGATTTAAAATTCTGCACTTAGAAGAAGGTAGAAAATGTCGTTTTTTCTTGCATTGGTATGTACTTAGATAAGAATTTAAAATGGAAAGCTTAATCGTAGTGACTTTTTAATCTCTTATCAACCCAGACTTCCTCTACCAGGGAACATGGATAAGAAAGCATAAGGTGATATTGGGCCTGTTTAAGCATTTGCTGGGACCTGGGGAAATCTACCCCACCCCGGCATCAAGCCGCCTCGGAGTGGGGACGGTGCTCTGTACACCCAGTTGTCATAGGTGTCTTGTCCTCAGCTTCAGTTTGTTCTCTTTTGCTATGTTAGTGTCTCTAGGGATATTCTGAAGGCAGAGGACCACAAAGATAATCTTCTTTAGCTTCTAGAACCCAGAATCCATGTGAGGAGAGACCATGGCTCTATTAAATGTCTTTTTACTTCCAGGAAACAACTGAACACTCTTTGTGGTTTTATTTTTTAGACATCATCACCCCCTAAATACCTGTTTTGTGCCAAGTATTATAATAGGTACTTTATGTTATCTTAGTGGAAGCCCTGTGGAATAGATATTATTGTCCTTTTTTTTTTTTTTTTTTTTTGGCATGTCAGGAAGATTGAACTTGGAAAGATGAAGAGCCTAGGGCAGAATCAAGATTCTGGAAAAACTAGTTTCACAGAAATAAACTCAGGCATTAGAAGTCTGTCCCTCAGCTTTGCTTTTCTCTTTCCATTCATCATTCTTAAGTAGTTCTTCTTATGTGAGATCTTTGTGGGAACTACAGGCTATATGCTTATAGCTCAGAAATCTAACAGAAAAAAGATATATTCTTCATATCTCAGCAACACCCCCTTCATTAAGTTTCATTGAACTCAACGAGGGTCACATACCCACAACGCCCCAATCCCCAACACCGGGAGAAGAGACCATGTTAATTGGCCAGACCTGGGTCATGCACCCACTTAGAACATCATAGCAGGAAGAAGGGCATGGTCATAACCAGGTACCATGATTTTAGGAGACTATAAAATGAAGGCCTGACAGGACAAAAACAAACAAAACAAAACAAAAAAGTTCAATGCTAGTTTTGTCTTTGCTCCACTACCTTCTCCCATTGCCTGATGATAGTTATTTTTTCCTCTGGGCACACACAGTTCTGGCCAGGATGGGGGGATGGGAGAATTTTAGGGCATCAGGTTATCTCACTTGCCTGGACACAGAAGGGGGTATACAGCTGATTCCAATATGAAGTAGAAAGAATAAGTTCCACTGACTAATTTCCATCCCCTTCTGATTCATTGCCCTCTCTGGTTCACTTCTCAAACATCCCACGACTTTACCTTTGAGTTCACTATGGCCACTTAATGCATTTTAACTTTTATTAGTCTCCCGATGTCTCTTTGAAGCTATCATCTTCTTTCCTGCAAAACTGCTTGGATTCCACATTTTCTAATTAAAACATGCTCATTTATTGTCTTACTAACCAGTGCTCTTTACGAGGGCTCATGATGAGAAAGTTAACTCAAAACAACTCAATGCATTTCCCATCTCCTGAAAATGGCTTGAGATGCAGTTTTACCTTTATCAAGTTGAATTACTTTGGACAATTTTTGGTTGTGCTTTTTTAATAAAACCATGAATGGAATACATTTAAACTCCATGCTTCAAGCTCCTATTCTCAGCAATGCATTCTGTCGATTTCTTGGTAACAATCTCAGGTAGGCCGGGGTCATTCAGCTCCATAATGGACCACAATATAGGTGACAATTGAATTGTGCTACATTTAACTAGACAAAAAACTTGGTCCTAAAATGCAACATGTCCAAATGTCAATTATGCCCATCACTATTTACGCTCCTGTGATTTAATCTGGCATTACTAGAAGTACTAAAACTCACTGTAACGGGGGAAGGTAGTACACATACATTTAAACCCTCGTAGAATTTCATACTGATGTGGGTGAGAGAACAAGTTCCAAGGACACGGTGTGTATCTAGGTTTTCTGAGTCTTCATCACTCTTGGCCCTGTTTAGAAATAGGGAAGCAGTATTTGTATGGGAACCTCCTCATGTCCTGCCCCTAATGTGCATCTTCAGGGTCACAGTACCATTCAATTAGGGAAAGACAATGTATAGAGTTTGGTACAGAGCTAAGCCAAAGCCTATTTCAGGTAGAGAGGTGGAGACAGAGAGTCAGAGATAGAGAAGAAAGGATCTGGTGATGAGAATACAGAAGTAAGTTCATGCGATCTTCTGGGAAATTGGTCCTTTGATTCTGACCATTACACCTGAAGGCAGACCAGAAGAAGAAATCAAGGTCAACATGATTTAGGTTGGCTTGATCATTTAAGAGAAGTGGGAATAATTTAGCAGCACAGAGGCAGAATTTTCAAGCTGGAATCCATATTTAGATTACCTAGTATAGTCCAATATCTATTTTATGGGTGAGGAGAGTGAGACCCAGAGGACTCACTCAGAATGTCCAAGTAGTGCCACAAAGCAGGTCTCTTGGTTCAAGCATTCCTCACCATTCTTCACTGTTCCCAGCATGGTTACAGGACTTTGTTACCTATTCGTCCTTTATATACTGTTTCACTTCCTTCCACAAGGAAATCATCAAGAATTTAAGACAAAGATTAGAGCACATACTGCAATAGATTTGGTCTTTCTGTTCATACATTACAAAATGCATAGTTTCTCTTGATAAAAATATTCAACAATCAGGAAGAGAGAAAATGGAAAGTAAGATGCCCTGCCCCTCTGCTTCTATTTCAAGGAAATCTTTTTTGAAGGTTTATTGTTTTAGACTTCCTGAAATATTTATGGATGTCTGAGCATGTTTTTGTTTACGTTTAATATAAATGGGATCACATTATACATACCATTTGGCAACTTTCTTTTTTAACTTCATGAGATATTGTGGAAATCACTTCAGGTAAATTTCCTGTGGACCTACCTCATCCTTGCTTTAAAGTCTGTGTAATATTCCAGAATGGAATTTATTTAACCAGTCTCTTCTTTATGGACACTTAGATCACTTTCACATTTTTGCTATTACAAACAAAACTGTAATGAGGAGTCTTGTGTATATACCTTTCTTTGCATACTTACATGATTATATTCAAGAGTCAAATTCCTGGAAGTGAAATTGTTAGATCAAAGGGTATATATAATGTGCATTTTAAATTTTGATAGATTGTGCCAAATTATGTTCATCTCAATTCAAATGCTATAGTCTCTCTTTATTCCTCCTCCTCTAATGGCCTGAATTTTCTTTTATGGGCTTGAGATAAGAGCCCTGAAGTTTATGGTATTGGATTTAAAACGTAGAATTGAAAGAATTTTCTTTTTCAAGGAACAACGTACTAAATAATATTAGAATACTCTAGAAATTCAACTCCCTTCTCATGTGCCAGGTGTAGGATGAGAAAGAGGTATGGCTGTAGGGAAAATTTGACTCACTCACTTTCCTTGGTTCTAGCTGTAGGGCCCTACTCTTTATTCCCAAATTATGCTACAATGTGGCCTATGTGATTCAGGATACCTAACCTTTGCTGCCTTTTGTTTTCTCATTTATAATTTGGTAGTATTTAAATTTGCCTCTTCTCCCTGTCTACTTTGCCTCTATCTACCTAATGGGGATATTATAAGAATATCTAAGATGACTTAGTCAAGTTTCTGAATCCCCAGGAGAAATGCCTAGTACGGCAGGATTATTGTTCTAACTATTATAGAAGAACGTTTATGATCAAGGGCTTGAAAATCCAGCAAGGAAGACAGCGTCTTTGTGAAATAAATATGTGAGGGTTCTGTCAATAAGAGGCCCTCAGGCTAAACTTACATAGTTTCTGTATCTGAAACTCTGATTTTATGCTAAATAAGGATTTTTTGTATTTCCCACCTCCTGTTGGTAATCCTATTACCAGCTACTATGTTCATAGGACTTCAGCTTAATTCAGCCAACATTTATGGAGGCTCTATTATTAGGGGCTGACTGCCATGCAGGATGCTGAGGATAAAGCATGAAAAAGACGGGGCCCTTGTCCCTTGACATTTATAGTCTAGTGGGAGAAAGACAGCTAAGTAGATAATTTATATTGATATAAAACACTATAATATGGACAGAAGCTCAGGACAGTATGGGAGCACATGGTGGTCGGGGACATCCACATCTAGCTAGTGTCTGATTCCCATTTTGATGGAAGAGTACACCCCATCAAAAGGGTACTCAAGGAAGAGGTAAGAGAATAAGGCCAGAAAACCAAGACTCTGCAATGATTCTGGGTCACCTGGGGACAATTTAGGGGACAATGCTAGAGATGTCTTGTGTCCCATGTCAGGGACACCTTTTAGATCCAGTGACCTTTTAGACCTTATGGTTTGTCCTATGTGAGATGGGGAGTCTCCAAAGGTGTGCTATGGTCACATTTGCAGTGAGAAGTAGGGAAAAAAAATCCTTGGCTGGTATACCAGAAAGACAAGAAATTAAAGTTTACAGCACTTTCCTAAGCATACCATGTTGAAGAAAGGAAAGGAGAAGGGAAGGAAGCAAAGGGGGCGGGACAAGAAGGAAAGATCTGGCCTTTAAGTAGGCAGTTTATGGGACTCATTGATAGTTAAAAGCCAACATTTGTTGAGGGTCTCTTTAGTGACATGTATGTTGTGAGCTCATTTATTACACACGATATCCCTATGAAATATTTTCAGTTGTTTACATCTTCCATGCAAAAAACCCAGATTCCTCAAATCATTTTCCCAAGGCTGCCCAGATTACAGATGAGGCAATCAGGCTCTGAACCCCGCTTGCTGCCAACAGTTTGTCAGTTCACCACTGTCATGCTCAGCCTCCTAGAATAGAAAGGCGATTTCTGCCTGACCCTGACCTAGACCTTCCTCTTCCTTCTTGGTCCCTGCCCTCTCCATCCCCTCTTCTTCCCCTCCGTCCCACTGCCCTAACAGAAATGCACACCATGCTTTGCTTTTCATGTAGCCGCTTAACTTTTGTCAAACAAAATCTAAGAGTCAGAAAGGATCCCAGTTCAAGTCCAAGCCTCTGACGTGTCTGCAAAGACAGCTTTCCCTGACCAGACTCTCCTTTAGTTTTGTTTAATTCTGCCGCTTGCAAAGAAAATGCCTGGAGGCGGGCACCTGGCTTTTAGTCTAACATGCCCCCTCCCTGTCAGGCAGCTTTCAATTTACCATGCCTCAGCATGTCCAACCGCATCTTCATCAAGACTTCCAAGATGGCAGTGACAAGCTTTTCAGGTACTTAAGGCAAACATGCATGACAGTTTTCCTTGACACTTGCATTTTTAAAAAGCCTTGCCTGGGGCCCTAGGAAACCCAGCATTTAGGAAGCCAGCAGCCTTTCAAGGAAGCCAAGCTTTCAGAACCTGGTTCCCTGGGACTTGTTTTGTGACAGGAACACTGCAGGATCTGCTTGAGAGTATATTAAGCACCATGGCAATATTTACGTGTTGATGCTAAATGATGGTTGCCTTTTTTAATGGCATTTTTTGACGACTGAAATGTATGGATCTGCTCAATGCATTGTCACTGGGTATGTGGCTGGCCTACAAACACACTTAAATGGCACACTTCTGCAAAGCATTAATTTCTAAGTGTCCAACAGATATATGTAGGCAGGCAGACATGTCACAGAGGTTGCTATAAAGCTTAATTAATATCCCTGAAGAGCTCTTATATCATTTCAAGAAGAGTGCTAAATAAGAAGAAAACATTGTACCTATGGATATTACACATATAAAGAAATGTGGGTGAATACACCGATAAGTCTTTGTGTATTTGCTCATTTCTCAAAGGGTCTGATGTAAATTCAAATGGGAAAATACATTGTATTAAAAAGAACTATCTTTTATTTGAGTGTTTAAAAAAAACAAAAGCAGCCCCAAACTTACATGCTAGAAATCTCTACACACTACTGATGTGGAAGCAAATCTATAATACACAAAAGTGAATAGTAGTTTTCTTTCTTTCTTTGTTTTCCTTCTCCTCTGCCTGTCCCTACATCTTAGGATTGCTTTGATGACTTAAGAATTATTTCCAGCTATGTAAAAATTCAGTAAATCAGTTTTTTCTTTCTAAACCTTGAAGAAATTCCATAAAACACTTTATCTACCCCTTTTCATTTTTCTATCATGATATAACTTCCTTCTTTCTCTGCCTTTCCCCATCACTCCTTTCCCTCACTCCCCTCCCTCCATTCTCTCCTTGCTTTTCTCCTTCCTCCCTCTTTCCACCAAGTCTTAGTACCCTCTAAGTACTTTTCTACTAAAATCTCTTTTCTAAAATGAGAGCCTGTTGAGTTGGTATGTTAAAACATTTTGTAAGATATGAAGTATTATTACTCTTTCTGCAACTACTGCTACTTGGCTCTTTGGTGATGCTTTTTGTTCTTATAATTTGAAAGTTTAAAAAAAAAGTTCATAACGTGTGTAGGATGAAAGTAGACTAGCAACATGTTCAAGGCCAACTAGAATTGGACCTTGCTGAGGAGTACAAGGCTGATCATTTTCTACATTTAGAAAATAGCTAAAGGTTCCCCATAACATTTAACGTAGAATTACCATATGACCCAGCAATTCTCCTATCTATATTCCATCCCCCCCAAAATTGTAAATAGGTGCTCAAATATTTGTACACAGATGTACCAAGCAGCAATATTCACCAAAACCAAAAGATCATAATCACCCAAATGCCCCTCCATGTATGAATGGGTAAACAAAGTGTGGTGTGTGTATAGTTGTATATGCAATATATCTACAGGCACACAAAATGGAATAGTATTCAGCTTTAAAAGTGAATGAAATACTAATAAATGCTATAGTGGAAATGAACTTGAAATATTATACTAAATGAGAGAAGCCAGGCACAAAAGGTCACATATAATATGATTCCATATATATGAAATACCCATAATGGGAAAATCCATAGAGACAAAAATCAGATTAGTGGTTACCCAGAAACTAGGCGTAAGAGACCAGGGATATAGGAATTACTGTTTAATGGGTACAGGGTTTTCTTTTGGGGTAATGAAAATGTTTCGCAACAAAATAGGGATGGTAGTTGTACAGTATTTTAAATGCACTGAATGCCATTGAATAGTATGCTTTAAGATGACTAATTTTGTTATGTGAATTTCACCTCAATACAAAACAAAGTACATTAATTAATTAATTAATTAATTAATTAATTGAAAGAAAACAACTAGAGAATAAAGGTTCCCCTTAGTATGAAAAATCTACTCAAGGAAAAGTCAACAAGATAGTTAGGCTGGGAAGTCCATCTCTGGCTCCAATATTTTCCAAGAAAAATGCTAAGAAAAAATGCCTGTTTCCAAAACATGCTTTGGAATGGTTAACTTTAAAGGCACTACACAAAATACCAGTATAGGTTATTTGATTAATACTGATAAATGGATCCAAGGGTGTAATATATTAACATCTGGAAGATTGTCAACGTGACCCCCATTCAGTATCATGGTAAATGCAACTCATCAGACTTTCCTAAAGTTGTTGAAGCACCAATGATAAGGAAATATAGGTGTATCAGACATGAGTCCTTTGTTACAGAGGTGGCAGGGGAGGGAGGGTAGAGAAAGATAAATGGATTCTTACCTGGATGGAGGATGGTGTACACAAGATTTTTCTGAGATGAAAACTGTTCTCATCATACTTTTTAAAAAGTGATTTGGAAGAGAAAATGCACTGTGAAATCTTTATGTTTGCAGAGATACCAAACCTATGAAGATAAACTGCTCTATAGGTGGGCAGAGAAGTGACAGATAAGGAGCAAGTACATTTACCAAAAAATTCTTCCAGCCTTGTAGGAAGATTATCTCTGAGCTCCTGGTTACAAACCAGAAACTGGCCCCGAGATTAGTGTAAACTAATGCCTAAGCATAGATGTCCATTAGGTTGCTGAGGAAAGAGAGGAGGGAAAGGGCTGAAAAATGCACAGCATCACTAAGTGGAATCCTAGAAATTAATCAAAAGTGCATTATCACTATTTCAAAAACTATTGTGAGTTCTCAATGGAAATAGTCAATGTGATTATAGCTAACATACTTCAAGAATGACAGAAAGGTTGAGGAGAATTCTAACCTAAAATATGAAGAAAATGGGAAGGCTCTCATAAAATGTGCTAAAAGCCTTCTCATAATACAAAGATGCAAGTTTCTCAAAGGGATTATAATAACCATGTATAGGCATAATGAGAACATGGTCCTGTTTACCAAAATCTTGAAACCCAGAGTGGCAGGGCATTCCTTGAAGAGGACACTGCAGGATAAATAAATAGATGTGTTGGACCTGAGAACAGATAGAGAAGTTTTCAACATCTAGATTGGTTCATTCTTCATTCATTTCCTAAAAATTGATCAAAGACCAAACATCTGCTGGACATGCTTCCAGAAGCAGGGGATACAGTGATGGGGAAGACTAAATCTGGGCCCTGAAGGAAAGTGAATGCTGTTGGGTGAAGCAGGTAATAAGCAAGGAGATAGCTACTCAAAGGATAAGTGTGGAGCAGATGACATGGCAAGGCCTTTATATGAATACCATCACTCTCCCTCCCTCAAAAATCAGTCATTGGAAGTGGAAAGTCCCTGGGGTGCAGCCTTCGGCAAGGTAGGGTAATAAAGTAAAAACCTGATTGAGGAAGCCTTTCTTAGAAATGAGGTTTGAAGGGAGACTGAAAGGCCTGAGGAGGAGCAGTCATGCAGAGATCTGAGTTAAGAAATTTTGAAAGGGAAACACAATGTGGTTACCCTGAGATGCAGAGAAGCTTGGCATATTTGAGCAACAGGGAAGAATATGGTGGAAGCCTCAAGATCATAACCAGTGAAGGAGAGGAAGAAACAAGGTTGACCATAATGAGGTGCTGTGTAGACTTGCATAAGGAGCTGGGTTACTTTTAAGTATAAAGGAGGTAGATAGTTTTAAGCAGGAGAGTAATATGATTTGATTTGTATTTATAGACAATGACTGGCTCCTGTGTAGAGCATGGATATAAATGGCCAAAGTGGAAACAGGGAGATCTATTTGAGGCTGCTGTATGCAATAGTCCAGGCACAAGGTATAAGTGGTAAGAAGAGAATGGATATCTATATGTATTATTCCCGGCCGAGAGAAACGAGCTGGTGATGAATGGGGGTTATAGGAAGGACAGGAACCATGGTGAAGCCTAGTTAGGTAAATGGCATGGCACCCAGCCAGCTATCACACACAAGAACTGACAGCTGTTGTCTTAGTTGCTGGGAATGTTGGTGGACCACACATCTCAGCCAGCTTCTCTGAGACTGGACTTCAGGTGGGGGCTGGTCCCTAAGTTTAATAAGTCCCAACCCTCTCAGATCAAATTGGAACAGCTCTGTAGAGCCATCCCATGACCCAAGACCAACAGGTCCAGAGCTCCCCATGAGATTGACCAAGGAATCCTTACAACATCACAGTTCAGTTTTTTCCTCTGCCCAGCCTGCTTTCTTCACTCTCTGACAGGTGGTATGCCCAAGAGCACTTTCTAATAAAACTTCCTGCATTCACATTTCTTTCTCAGAGTCTACTTTCTGGAAATGGCACCCGCATAACTGATAAGTGATGACTTCTTTGGCTAACAGGTATGCGACCTGGAAGCGAAGGACACTTTGGAGCAAAAATCAAGAGTTGTGTTCTGGTCATGTCAAATATAAGATGTCTGACTATATCCAAATATAGGATGATAGGAGTAATAATGAGTGTGGCTAGAATATTCTGGACAAAAACCAAAACCCTCCAGGCAGAGCACAAAAAAGGCCACCAAGCCTTTTATCACAGAAGACAATTGAATTCCCAATGAGTCTCTTCTGCCTGCCTTAATTCTTTTATAACTGGAATGCTCCTAAAGATCCGTCACCCTTTGCTTGAAGAGAAGACATAGTTTAAAACCCTTTGTATGTGCACTAAAATCCAGGTCCCATGCCCTCAAAACCTTGCATAGTGTCATTCTCACCTTGCCTACCTCTCTCTCCCACCACTCACCCTGTGGAGCACTGGGTTCCAGCCACATGTTCTTCTCTCACTTCTTCAAAAAGTAGAGCTTTCCCAATGCAGGGCCTTTGCACACACTGTTTCCTCTGTTTGGGATGCCCTTTCATCACTCGTTGGATGCTTAACTCCTTCTTATTCTTAGACCTCCCTTTTTGGTCATCTACTCAGAGAGGAGTTACCATACTACTGTAGTCCCACATTTCTTCAATCTTAGTCCGTTCTTCCTTCCTGGGACTTCTCAGTTTGTAATTATTTCATATACTTGTTGGTTTACCTGGATTTGAGTTTTGTTTATTCTATCTCTCCAATGAGTAATTCCATATGAGGACTTATTCACCATTTTATCCAAAGCATCTGGTAACATGTGATACATATTCCATGCTCAGTAAATATTGCTGACTTGTGATTATTTCATTTTTTAAAAAATTTTAATGTTTATTCATTTTTTTTTGAGAGAGACAGAGAATAAGTTGGGGAGGGGCAGCGAGAGAGAGCGAGACACAGAATCCAAAGTAGGCTAAAGGTTTTGAACTGTCAGCACAGAGCCCGACATGGGGCTTCAACTCACAAACCATGAGATCATGACCTGGCCAAAGTCTGACGCTTAATCGACTAAGCCACCCAGGTGCCCTGTAACTTCCCATTTTAGATTTTGAACTTTTTAGAAGGAAAGGGGGAAACATGGTACATACATGTGTTAGAAACTTCCTGTGGGTCAGCCTCCATGCTCACAGATTGTATTCAGTATCTCTTTCAACCATTCCAACAGTTCTGTAATGCAGACATTGTTATTTACTCAGTTTTTAGAGGAGGCATCTGCGGCTCAGGGAGATTAATGGGCCTTTCCAACCCAATGCAGTTCCTGGTGGGGTTGAGATTTGAGTTCGGATACGCCTGACTCCAAATCCTGTGCATTTCCACTATTCATAATTGCTGTGTTCCTTCAGCAGATATCTGTGAGCACCTACTATGAACAGAGAAAGATATCAGGAAACTAAAGGTATAGGATCTGCCTTTGGGAAGCTTGTAATATGACCGGAGAGACAAGGCAAACATACAGGACAAATGTAGTACCATGAAGCAGAATATGATAAAGGGACATGCCCTAAGGTTTCTTCCAGCTCAAAAATTCTTTGACTCTCTGAATGGTACAGGCAATAAACTCGATGGGAGAAATCATTCTGCTCGTTGATTGTATCTGATGGCGGGCATTCTTTCTTCATCTACCTCTGGCTGCCTGTGAACACAAATGCAAGTCTATTTGAAATGGCTGTCTGTACAATCCCATATTATAGTGTATGGTGAATTCAAGGTCAAGTTTGAAGTCAGAGTCAGAAGTCTTTGTTTTTTTCCTCTACTGTATCAAGACTTTTACCAATTAACTTGAAAAAAGTCAACAAGTTAACAACTCCAGGGGAAAAAAAAAAGACTCCTCATTTCATCCCAAAGACTCTGAAATGGATTTGCTCACAAAACACCAGGTTTCTTTAGTGACCTCCAGAGACCTTGCCTGTCACACTGAGCAGTATATCATTTCATGGGGGAAAAAAGAGAAGTTTTACCATGAAAAATGCTACGTTATATCACAGTGTGACACTATTTAAATATCAAGAGTCGAAGCTTCTATTTAAAAAACGGAAGGCAATAAATTGAGTTGCTAATTATTCCAGCTGTGAGTATTTTTGGTATGACTGCAAATTTTGAAGAGGGCAAAATAGAGGATTTTCCTGTTGTTCATGGCATATGCAAATGTAATGATGGTCCCCTATGATCTAAAAGGTTCAGGGATCAGAAACCTTGAAAGCCTATTTTTCATTGAATCAAAATTGGTTTGAGTTTAAGCTTAGGGAATCATGAAATGAAATGGGCTTTTAATTATACTAATTGGGTTACTGGCTTCTTTTTCAAACTTGGGAAGTAGCAATTTTTTAAAAACATTTTTAAAGTTTTATGTTAAAAGCAACAGTTCACTTCTCAACTCAAGCATAAATTCCCAACTGGAAGAAGAGAACAAGCATATTAGTTATATCTTCAGTTCCTTCCCTTCCTAATAAAATTGTTTTGGGAAGTGGGATACCTGCAATGTTCCAGTTACAATGCTAATTAGAATGACTCATGCATTCAACAAATATTTTAAATGAGCTAAGTCAAGGAGATCTAGTAAAGACCACGATATACATAATTTCTGCCTTTCAGTGATTAGTAGCTACATTTATTGACCATCCACTGGACATCAAGCTTGATTTAAGCATCTAACATGAACAAAGGCACCCAATCCCCCTAAACAAGCACATGAAGTTACTAACATTCCCTCACTTTACAGGTGAGGCCACCTAGAGAGGATGAGTAACTTACCCAAATCACACAGTGATAAGAATAGGAGCTAGAGGGCAGATGGGTGGCTCAGACAGGTAAGCATCCAACTCTTGATATCAGCTCAGGTCATGATCTCAGAGTCGGGAGATAAAGACCAGCATCTGGGCTCTGCCTGACAGTACAAAGCCTTCCTCCTTGGGATTCTCTCTCTCCCTCTCTCTCTCCCTCCTCTCTTTCTCTCTCTCTCTCTCTCTCTCAAAAAAGAAGAAGAAAAAAAAAAAAGGAGCCAGCATCTGAATTCTGGCTGTCTACATCCAGATTCTGCAGACTTAATACTGTATCCTTGATATGATCCTATTCATTTCAAAAGTAATAAGAAAAACCAATGTTTAAATATAGGGAAAGTGGGGCTCCTGGGTGGCTTAGTCGATTGAGCGTCTGACTTTCGCTTAGGTCATGATCTCACGGTTCGTGGGTTCGAGCCCCGCGTCGGGCCCTGTGCTGACTGCCAGCTCAGAGCCTGGAGCCTGTTTCAGTCTGTGACTCCCTCTCTCTCTGACTCTCCCCTGCTCACGCTGTCTCTTTCTCTCTCCTAGAAATAAATAAAACATTTAAAAAATTTTAAAAAAATAAATATAGGGAAAGAGTCTGACATAAAATGTTTATCAGTCTGTCTCTCAAGAGGATAAAAATTTTCCCTATATCTTCTAATTTATACATTTGAGTATTTACAATATACATTTTATATTTGCAAGCAGGAAAATAAAGACCTAACTTTTAAAAATAACTCAACTTTACTATTCAAGAAGTGGCTGAACAATAGAGTATCCAATATTATCTTTCTCATTATCTTGCTTGCTTTTTCCATCCCATCCTATATGCTTTTCTCTCTCCCTCTTTTTCTCTCCCTCCCTCCCTTCCACCGTCTCCCTTTCTCTCTGTCTCTGCCCATGTCTCTCCATGTCTCTCTCAGGAGTCCACCCCTTTGAGTTTCCCTCTACCACCATCATTCCTTCTTGTACTGGAGAGTACAATAATGATGCAAGAAAGTGTGGTGGTTATTTAACCTCTCTCCAGCTAAATGTTTTATTATAACTCCTGAAAACCTAATTACAGTAACTTTACATGCTACAGTACCCTTTATGGGCTGCCTCTTTATTAAACTTACTCCTTTAGAGACAATAAACCTGATGCTTCAAAGGGCAGAGCCAGGACCAGTAAAATGTGATGAAATCTCCCATTTTCCGGTGCACACCTGATCTCCCTCACTGATCACCCCATCCCCACTCCAGGTGCATCTCTGCTTCTATCCTTTCTCTGACTTTTTAATCAAATTTCAGCAATTGCATGTATGATATTAAAAATCTTTTAGGTATTAATGGGCTGTGTATCAATATTTTTATCCACTACTCTGAATGCTTGTGAATTTATTTACTGGGAGGTCAGTTTTCTCAGTAGAACAACAGTCAACACCTGGTTTCTCTGATAACCAGACCTGCTTTTCTGCACACAGCACTATGTTGAGACCATTCAATAGTATTGCTTGATTTCAAGGAGAATGCTTCCTGCAGCTGACTTCATGAGCAAGAGAGAACTCATCTGCACTGTTAGCCATTAGTTGTTGTGGTTAGCTGAATGCTGCACTGTGAGAAAATAGTGGGAAACAGGTTGAGAGAGAGGAGAACAGAGAGGGGTGGAGGTAGGGAAAAAAACTTGACCTTTAGAGTTGAGGCACTGCAATCATCTGTGTAGTACATTTCTGTTTCAAAGCCTGCTGGGAGTTCCCCCTGGGAATAAAGCCAATCGAAAGCAGGGAGACTGCCTCTGAGGATCCCACTGATTGCAACCTGAAAAATGGTACTTGGTGTTGAGGGATTTTCTCTGTTTGTTTGTTTCCTTCTTTAGCAGGGTTTGAGGTTAATGAATGAGTTTACTTGTGATGGACTCAGAGGGAAAGGAAAGGAAATCTTTTGTTGGAGTCTCAAGTAGTTTAACCGGCTACTACTTCCCAATGCTTCTCCCCTTAGATGAGTCAAGCCCCTTCTGTATCATAAGAATAAAATAAATATTCACAGCATTTTGACTTGATGGGCTCCTTCTTGAATGGATGTTATGCATGAGTTTCTTGTTTGTTAGATTTCTCTTTAAAATTTTCCGTGGTTATTTAATCAGAGAAAATGTATGCCCTTAATTTTCTAAGCCAATTTGAAGTAAAATCCTGGTCTGCCAAGATGCTGCCTCAGTGCATGTCTTTGCTGTAATGTAAAATGTATGGGAGAATGGCTGTTAGGTATGTTCTCTCTCTCTCTCTCTCTCTCAACAGTTTTGTTTTCATATGAGGAAAAGTGAAATTTACCAGAAAGATAGTTTCAGGTGAAGTGATAACCACTGTATTCTTAAGAACTCACTGGAATCTAGTGTACAGAGATGAGGACACAGAGCCACTCCCCTTCCTTAGCATTACTATTCAATTCCATGGCCATTCTGAGCCCCTAACCTGTAGCAGGAAGGATGCTGGGTGCTACAACTGAAGGCCCGATAACCCACATGGCTAGGAAAGGAAACAAGTGTGCAAGCTCTTCTTTTATTTTTTGTAACACATCAAGGACTGGTTTTCTCTATCCCTTTGAGTGTTAGCAAACTCCAAGGACAGCACTTTGGGGGCCCCTCATTTGCCTTTCCTTTCCGAGGCACAAGTGGCCAATTCTGAGAGCAATTGAGTTGTGCTTGAAAAATGTCAAGTGCATTTGGAAACTACACATTTTTGCTGACGCCTGGAGTCCTGAGCTGAGCTACTTCCATGACCGACCGCTGGGAAGAAGTTCAGTTGGGGCATCACAAATGATTCATACTGAGCATACTGAGCAGGCCCCTGAGGGGAAAAAGCTGTCTTAATAGCCAGTTCAGGGAAAAATCAGGAGAAGTCCCCTAAGCCTTCTTGGTCCTCCTAGTGACCATCTGGCCAGACCATTACCTTGTGGGTCTTGCTTCATTTTATTTATCTTTTTTTTCCTGCAGCATGTGACAGCAATCCTTGGTGAATCAAAGCTTGCATTTTTTCAGCTTGTGATTATGAAAATTTTCAACAGACAGGAAAGTTGAGAGAATAGTACAACGTAAGAATAACCATCTGGTTTCAAAAATTGCTGTCATTTTGCCATATTTGCCTCGTCTATCTGTAAAGAGAGAGACACAAAGATCTTTTTTGCTGAATCATTTGAAAGTAAGTTGTAGACTTCCTGACACTTTACCCCTAAAGATACCAGCATTCAAAATTCACATTTAGAAAAGATACAAGTGTCCATCAACAGATGAATGGATCAAGAAGATGTGGTTTATCCATACCATGGAATACTACATGGCAATGAGAAAGAATGAAATCTGGCCATGTGTAGCAACATGGATGGACCTTGAGGGTGTTAAGCTGAGCGAAGTAAGTCAGGCAGAGAAGGACAAATATCATATGTTTGCCCGTATAGGAGGATTAGGAGGAACTTGACGGAGGAACAAGGGGGAGAAGAAGGGCGGAAATGGTGGGGGAAAGGGAAAGAGGCAAACCATGAGAGACTCTTGAATGCTGACAAAAACTGAGGACTGCTGGATGTGGGGGGAGGGGGGATGGGCATGGAGGAGGGCACTTGTGGGGATGAGCACTGGGTGTTATGTGGAAACTAATTTGACAATAAACTATTTGTAAAAAAAAAAAAAAGATACATGCTGATATCAGCTTATCTAGTATGTTCTCTAGGTGTATCATATTTAAAAAGATACATCTACTAGCCATGAGACACATTTGAAAGGTGCAAAATGGGTAAAGGGGACTTTCTTAAACTTTAAAATACATTAGAATCACATAGAGTGCTATTTAACCCATACCTTCCCAGACTCTAGCTCTGGGTCTGGATGGAGCCTTATAAGTTGTACTTTTCTAACAGAGCACTCAAGTGATCACAAAGGAGGTATTTATGAGACAGAATCTGAAGATCACATCTTTAGAATCTCTTTTTTTGTTTGCTGAATTTAACCTTCTAAAGATTTGCAACACCAGAGAGTATAGCTGTGTTGTGGAGAAATAGGAGCCTACATGTCTTTGGTACTTTGGTTTAATCATTTTAAGCATCAGAAACTAGAAAGAAAGAAAAAAAAAGAATGCAATAACAAAATGAATTCCAGTTAGCCATGAATATCACAGACACCACGATACCAAAGAGAGCTCTATTCTGCTAGGGTTAATGGAGTGCTGAAAAGTATATGGTGTTATTATCTTTATTTTCCTATGGAGAGATCTGGCTTTGTATGTATAAATATGAACATCTTCCTATATGCACATATATGAACTTGTAAATCTGGAAAGCAGGAGTCAGCATAGCAGAAGGAATCCTAATTTTAAAATTAAAAATGTTCACAGTGCTGTCCTATTAACATTCATTGTTTTGGCCATGGAAAGGTAGTAGGTCATTCATTTAACAAAGATGTGTTGAATTCTCACTATATGCCCGGCTCTATTCTAAATGTTAGGATACAGTGTTGAACAAATTTTGCAAAATATCTCTTTATTTTAAACTTCATAGAAGTTCAGATCTAATGGTAGAGATACACAATAAATAATATAAACACGTACATAATTTAGAAAAAGAAAGCAGTTATAATAGGATGGAGAACAACAGAGAAGGAAGGTGGGGGGGCCTGGGAAGATCTCCCTGGGTAAGAAACATGGGAGCAGAGTGATGAATGATGTGGAGAAACAAGTTGTGCAAGTATTTCCAGCAGAGGGCACAGCAAATGCAAAGGCCCTTAGGTGAAAATGTGTTGGGTATGTATGATTGGTAATATCAAAAGGACAGTGTGATGGAGACAGAGAGAAGGGCTAAAGTGGTAGAAGATACCTCTGGAAAGGCTGTCAGAAGGCAAATCATAACAGAAGGCCATAGCAAGGGCTCCTGATTTCATTTTAAGTATTATTAAAAGCCTTGATTGATTGATTGATGGGGGAGGGGTGTGAGAATAGCAACAGGTGACATAATCTGACTTCCACTTTAGAAAGAAGTTTGGAAAACAGATTAGGTTGTCAAGAGACAATTTTAAGATCTCAGGAAAGAAGCCCATACAAACAAAATAATCATCTTATCCCTCTATTACTTTTTATAGATGAGTGCATTAAAAATAACATTAAAGCAATTTTGGGGCGCCTGGGTGGCTTAGTCGGTTAAGCATCCGACTTTCGCTTGGGTCATGATCTCGCGGTTCGTGGGTTCGAGCCCCGCGTCGGGCTCTGTGCTGACTGCCAGCTCAGAGCCTGGAGCCTGTTTCAGTCTGTGACTCCCTCTCTCTCTGACCCTCCCCTGCTCACGCTGTCTCTCTCTCTCTCCTAGAAATAAATAAAACATTAAAAAAAAAATAACATTAAAGCAATTTAAACTTCTTAATCTTCTTTGTATGATTTCTTTCATGTTACCAAAACATTGTTTCCAATTTACTGATTTTGTCCACAAACATGACTGATGTTCAGGAGCCAGGAACTGGGGCAAACACTATGGATATAAATAATGTATATAATCTCCAAGTGGATGATCGATTCTTTAGTGCAAAAAGTGATAGACAATGGGGTGAGGGATGTTTTTGGAATAGGCTTCCCAAGTAGGTGTTTGGAAGGTGAGTAGGAGTTGGCTAGGGTGTGGTGGGTTGGGAAGCCCAGGAACAGCCATTCCTGAAAGCATTCTGCATCATTCACAAAGGCATGGGGACATGAACAGGCTGGTTAAGGAAGGAGGCATCCTTTGGCATGACTGAAGCAGAGAGTTTGGGGAGCTGGGAGCACAAGGATAGAGACAAAGGTAAAAGCTGGGTAGTTTTTGCAGAGTGTGGCTGCATATTGAGATTTAGGTTTCTTCTTATAGGCATTGGAGGATCAGCAGGGATTTATAAGCCAGAGCACAATGACATTTGCAGTTTGGGAAGAAAGCTAGCAGGAGGATTGAAGGGGAGGGTTGGTCGGAGAGGTTTTCAGAAATAAAATTGATAGGATTCTTTCACCCATTGCATGGGAGAAGGTGAAGGGAAGGGAGGAGGTGAAAAATGGCTACCGTCTCTCAGGCACCTGGGAATGACAGGATTGCAAGAGGAATGTGAATGCGGAGGAGAAAGTAGGGTCTGTGCTTGGTTGTAACTTGTTCAATACAGCTGTGGGATGTAGAGTGAGAGATCTCAGTGTACAAGTGGAATATGAATCTGGGCCTAACAGAAGAAGCTGGTTGGAAATGGAGACCCAAAGACTTGAGTCATATTGATAATGCCTGAAGTCATGGAAAGGGGTGACATATCTGTGGGGCTGAGAACTGGTGTTCCTGTATTTCTAAATATTGAGATATCTTGATATTTCTTGGTTTCAGTTTGATTTCCTGTTTTCAATACCCACTCTTGGAAGGCTGTTCAAAAAGTACATTTGAGCTAGTTCTAAATCAAATTCCAACATTGTCCCATCCCCCTGGCTATCTGGTGTACATATGTTCAAGCTTAATTATAAGGCAGTGGACTATTATTTAGTGATTTGGAGAGCTCTTCAGGTGTTTGTTCGACATTTGTCAGGCTTTAAATTAAAACTCATGTTTTAGGCTCCTTATGTCGCTCTGAGAATTAATAATAAAAAGTTACTCATCATGTGTTGAGCACTTACTATGCAACATGCCCTTGGTTAAATGCTTTTTGTACATGATCTTGTGTGCCCCTTAAAATGACCTAACCTATGACATGAAGTGCCTGTGCTGTTTTTGCCCCCATGTTAAAGATGAGGAGATGGAGGCTTTTAAAGGCAACATTAGGTAACGTGTGAGCTTACTTGTCCAGGAATGGCACTGCCAAGACTCCAGTCCAGGTGAATCTTGTTCCAAAATGCTGCGTCTAAACACTGCCCACTGCCACCACTTCTAGAAGACACTTTTAATCTGGAGCATTAAATGAGTGCTATTGGATAAGGAATACAAAGGCTTATTTATGGAATCCAATCTCTTGCCTTTATTCAGATCATCAAACCATTCTTATAGTACAAAGAAAATTTATCTGTTATTTTAATGTTGGCTATATTAAATAACTCACTAATCAGATACTCATTTTTTTGATATCATTGTCAGTCACATCAGTCTTGTTTGATCTTTGTCAAGGATTAAAATACTTTCACAGACTTATCTGGAAGCTTCCAAGATATAAATATTTGTAATAGCAGTCATCTTGCCTCAGAACCCTACCAGGATAGCTTGGTAAGCCCCATATGCAGGGGCGGTATGGCATAGTATGTCCACTGGAGCATTGAGAGTCTGGCAGACTGGAGTTTTAACTCCAATGACCCTGCTTGCTAACTCCTGGATTCACTGTTCTCATTTGTAAAACTGTGGTCATAATATAAGGTTGATGTGAGGTTTGCGCGCAAGTAAAACATTTACCATTGTAATTGACACATAATATGTGGTCACCTACTAAAGACTTTAAAGGATATACCTGTATAACATTTTGGAATCTTAGGACCTTAAATTTACCCCAAAAATGCAGAAACTCCATTCATTCATTCATTCATTCAAGTATCCCTTGCATGTGGAAATTTGAGTTGGGTACTAGGAACAATAAAATGTACAAGGTATCAAAGATATAGTCCCCAGCCTCAAGTTGCTCAGACTCTAGACACTGCTTAATCCATGCTTTACAGTTCACTATAGATTTCCTAGATGACAGTCATCATTTTAAATAAAGTATGGCAAGTCACATTTGAAGACTTATAAATGGCACACACGAGAGAAAAATCTGTCAGAGAATTTATGGTCCTTGAAGTGTCCTTGGAGTGACAGTCTCCTGACCCTGAAGAAGGGTTACTTTAGGTGTCAACAGTAGACCCCATTACCCTCATGTCACACTATAACCCTGGAGACCAAGGGCACCCTGTTTAATTGGCAGGCAAAGCTGTTTCCAAAGGAAAAACATCACAAGACCTAGAGAGGCAATCTCAGAACAGGAAGCAAGATGGAGGGGGGCAGACAGCCCAGGAATAAGGCTCAAAACAGATAGTTTAGGGTAACACTGAAGAGCACACACTTTAGCATGATGCAGAGATCAGAGTTCAGATCCTTGGACAACTGCTTGAGTTCTCCCAAGCTGATTTCTCATATCTTAAATGTGTGGATATTTTAATATTTAATTTGTAAGTTGTTGTAACAATATTATTTCAAGTGTCTTTGAATGTTTATTTATTTTGAGAGAGAGTGCACATGTGTGTGCTTGAGCAGAGTGTAGGGGTAAAAAGAGAGAGAGAGAGAGAGAGAATATCCCAGGCAGGTTCCATGATGTTATCCCAGGGCCTGACAAGAAGCTCGATCCCATGAGCCATGAGATCCTGAGCCAAAATCAAAAGTCAGATGCTGAAACTTAACCAACCTTAACCCAACCAACCAGGCACCCCTCAAGTGCCTTTAATAGTAGGTTCTAGTACCTGATACTGCTTAGTATTATCATCATCATCATCGTCATTGTCATCATCTCCAAGTGACAAATGGTAACTTGATTTCCATATTTGCTTTGAATACTTGTCAGAATTGTTGTGAAGCATAAAATCTAGATGTATATGGAAACGAATAAAATGATGTGAATTTTTGGAATTAATTTATATCACTGTCAGATGTAATCTTTGCCCCTTTGTCCATGAGAGAAGGTAGAACAGTTAACTAGGACTCTCTAGAACTACATAAAGCAGAGTGAAAAGAAAAAGCAGGTCTATGTTCTCCAGGAGCCACCCATGCCCATTCCGACTCTTTCCTTTTACTTGCCAGGCACTTTCTCTTTAAGACCTCCTCCGGAAGCACACCCCTGTTCAGCAGCTCTTCTCCGGGATACCCTTTGACCTCAGGAACCGTTTACACGCCACCACCCCGCCTGCTGCCCCGGAATACCTTCTCCAGGAAGGCCTTCAAGCTGAAGAAGCCCTCCAAATACTGCAGCTGGAAATGTGCCGCTCTGTCCGCCATTGCCGCAGCCCTCCTCTTGGCAATTCTGCTCGCGTATTTCATAGGTAAGTCAGGGCAGCCTGCTCCATGACCCTGGCCATGAGGAGATTGGGCAGAGGCTGTGGGCTTATGAATGGAGAAGCCCTTTCTTGTCTGTACAGTTTGTTTGTTGGCTTCTGAAAGATGTGAAAATGAATGAGGGATGGGAGTACTTTTTCTCTCCTGAAATGTATTTAAATCTGATGAGTTTATTTCTCAAGACTCCAGTTGACATTTATCAGATGAATTAAGCATGCCTACTGTATTCTTCCTTGGACATGAGCTGAAAACTGTTGTTCCTGTGAACCCATCCCTCTTTCCTAAAGTAGTCTTCGAGTCTCTTCCATCACTGGATTTTAACCCAGGTCTGTGCTCTAAAATTAATGCAACATGGGTTAACTTCAGCCAAAAACTGAATAGAAGAATAGTAACCAGCATGTCTGGGAGCATCTTGAATCAAAGGAAAGCTAAATTGCGAGTGTATTTTCAGAGGTGTGGAGCAGAAACAGGATTGAGAGGTGAGAGCATCCAACCAGGCTTTTATGTGGAATCAAGTCACCTAAGCACAGTGGATGTTGCCTACATCCTCTTTTTTGCTTCTGTCCTTTTAGTGTTAAATTGAATTGCACCACATTCATGAATGAGGTTTATCTCACATGCCACCTTTGTATCTGAACTCAGGATACAACTTAGGATAGGAGGTTGGTGAAGTTGCAGCACTATTTTTCTTCCTATGCCAGGCATGTTGGTTTGCACCCATGGGGGTGTAGCCCTGTAACTGCAGAAAGCAGCAGATGCCAAGAGCTCAGGGGCAGGGTGCCATGTGCATATGAGCACCCAGGGCTGGACACAAAGCTTGATCACAGCTCCTGGCCTCAGCAAAGAGCCATGGTGCTGCTGCTCTCTCAACTAAGCTTGCCAATGTAGATCTCCTGGCCCAGACAGAAGACCCATGACGTTTGATAAAGTTTATTTGAAACACTTGATGGCTCTGGCTTAGTTTCAGGGCAGCTATGACAGGCCTCCCCAATTTGGGGCTCTGCCATGCTGCATAGCAAACCCATAAAACATCAGCATAAAGAGACCAACTCCAAAATTCTTCTCAACACTTAGGATGAAACTCCTTTCATTTAAGAGGAGGGGGAGAAGCAACCCTGATTATTCTGATTTCGTCCCTTTTCCTTCAGCGAATACTTCCTTCATCATTAGGCAGCCAGCTTGGTGTCTGTCAAAGAAGGAATTGGTCCAGGACTTCCCAGACCATTCTACCCAAGCTTACCTGATGGGAAGAGAGGTTGACTATGCAGCCCCAGTGATCTGGGGCTCTGCCTAAAGCCATTACAAGCCAAAACATGATGTGCAGTTTTCACTCTCTCCCATAATATCAGTATGCTCACCTTAATATAGAAATATAAGTTTTTACATTCTTTTCCAGTTTCATCTCCTGGGAATGACCTCCAAAAGAGAGAAAATTAACACTCTGGGGAAAGGCACCATGTTTATCTGGAACTTTGCAAAATCCTTGATGTTATAAACCCAGCTCTATTTGGGGCTGAGGTCTGATACCCATATACCCCTAATTTAAAGTCATGCCTGCTTCTCACTTGCTCTCAATGAAGGATGGAGTCATGGATTAACCAGGGAGGGGGAGGGGCGTCTGTTGCACTCTCAATCACTTGAGTAGAATCTTTTGTGTTGTTAGAGGTAGTTTTGTGTAGTTCCCCAGGTAACTGTTCAGGGAGGCTTGATAGAAGTAAATTGAATTGCCTTCAGGATCTTTGCATGATTTGGCTTTGTGTCAGGAGCTGTGAAAAGGGTCCATGAGCTCACTTCTCACGCTTAATGTTCTGCTAAGCCTTTGGGCACCATGGGGAGCCCAGATACAGAAATTGAGGCACTGCTCACCTCTGCCAATACCATCCCCCGTGTACCTCCTACTCCACTTGCTGGAGAGAGATAGATGGCTATTGCCTCATGTATTGAGCTTGATAGTTAAAATATAATAGCTTTCTGTAGGGCGATTACATAAATGGGAAACCATATAGTGAGAGTTTAATGTTTTAATTGGATGTGTAACTTGTAAATGATAGATTAGGAAACATGTTTATCCTCAGTCTGGAGGCTACTAGAAGCTGGACCTGAGCATCTTAGGATAGTTTATTAGATTATAGTCCATCATTTTCTGTTATGTATGTGTTAGGTAAGATTATGCCTTAACCCTGGAGTATTAAAGAATAGTTTATGACTCAAAATGAGTGATGGTAGGGGCTAGTTTTCCCAGCAGAAATGGTGGTAAGGGTGGAGCCATAGGCCACTCTCCAGAGGTGAAAGCAAATCTGTAAGCACCATGAAGGGGTCAAGGTTTTGAGTGCTGATCTTGACCTAGTGATCCATTTCTCCTTTGCCTTGACAAAGTTGTTTTCCTTCTGGGTCTCGGTTTCCCAAGTAAAATCTGGAAGCATGATGGATATTTACATGCAGAAACTCCAAAGTATGGTGAGGATTAATTAATGTGTATAAATCACTTTGAAGATGAAAAGCAGTATATTATTAATTACAGAGCTGCAAGGATATAAACAGTGCATTACAAACACAGAGAAAAGTGCTTTAGGGGCAACGAGTGATTGTACCCACCAAGGAAACAAGCCATCGGCTAAGGGTGGAAGGGCAACATAAAAATCAAAGCCCTCCTATTAAGGGAGACCAGAGTTTTTAAGACCGGAGCCCATTCTGGTTCATACCTGACTCCATGTTTCACTAGAACATGTAAGTCCTGAAATTGAAGCATCAGCCCCAAGGTATTTATGGACAGGGACTGGGTTCAGACCTGCCAGGAGCTATGACAAATAGATCAAATTATCTTGCTTTCTCATGTTCAAACCTGTGGAGAGAAGACTCCAGAAATGAGCAATCTGGAATAGCTCAGCCCCATGACAAGCTCTTCTTTACATCTGGCATGTAGGTTGAGTGTGAAAGCAGAATAAGGTCAACCCTTGAGCACATTGGAAGCATGGGCCTTTACCAACTCAGGATAGATCCTCCTTTCCTATTCACACAACTGGAATCAATGATCTTTTATGATGTACTCTGCCATCAGGTTCTTCTATGCCACATTCTCCCAGTGTACATAACATACTGGGATAAATTACTCTGAAAAGCTGCATGAACCTCTAGGGGACTATTTTGTGCCTCACTCAGCCCCTAGCCCACATAGTTCCTAGGGGGTACTGGCTATGAAATATAAGAGAGCTTCCCTCTCAGGAAGTTATCTTCCATCCTCAGTCATCTCAAGTGCTTTCAATGCCTGTAACACCAGAAATCCCTCGAGATCTCTGAGTTCCTGGCTTGTGTAAATAATGTAGAGTTTCTCACCTGTTTCATGCCAACTGTACTGTTCTTATCCTCATAGTATACATAACAATAACTGAGTGAAAACTTCTGTTTGCTTAGAACTGTAAGCCTTTTCATTTAAAGCATTTTTCTGTAATTATTGCATCTGAACCATATTCCCAGCCCCAACATCCACTCTAGCAGAAAATACAATTGGCAGATTACAATCATTTCATGAGGGTGATGCTGAGGCCCAGGGAGCCTGCCATCATATGGCTGGTTAGTTATAAGGGTAAAAGACTAGGTCCTTGGTCTCCTGATTAGTCTCCTGATGATTTCTAAATATCGCGTGAGACCTAAATCATCCCTTAGTAGCATCAACTCCCTGTATCTGATTTTGTCCTCATTAGTAAGGGAAAACAGTTCTTTCCCTCCCGAACTATCTCCTGATGATTCCTACAGTGGAAAGAAACTGTATTTCTTCCTCAGTCTCCTAAACCTGTCTTTTTGTGTCTGTTTTCACAAACCTCTTCTGTTATAGCAGTCAGCAGACACTTTCTGTCAAGAGCCAGATAGCAGATCTTTTCTGGTTTTGTGGGTCGTGCAGTCTGTGTCACAGTTGCTCTACTCTGCTGTTGTATGGCAGAAGCAGCCATACACATGTGTAAGCAAACAGGCAGCGCTGTGTTCCAGGAGACTTTAATTATGGACACTGAAACTTGCATTACATGTACTTTTCATGTGTCATGAAATATTGTTCTTTTGAATTTTTTAATTTAAAATGTAAAACTAGCCCTTACTTCATGTGTTGCTGTTAAAAACATACAAGCAAACAGGTGGCAGACTGGATTTGGCCCCCAGGCCATGGTTTGCCAGACCCTCTTTGATTACATTAATGTAATCAAAATACAGTTCTTTTCCTCAAAATATCTTTTCAGAGTGTCTCCATTTTTACAGAAAGAAAACCTTTGCTTTCCAAATGGCCAAGGGTCCAACTACTCATCCACCATAAGTGCATTGGGTAATTTTTTCTGACGCTGCCATCCTACTTTGTAATGAATAATTACATCTGACTTCCTGATCCAAACCAAAAGGTAGAAAAAGCAAGCCACTTTTCTCTTTAAAACTTTGCAAAGGGTAAAAGTTTCCATTCTAATGGATAGCTGGAGATAGTGCTTCAACCCATGGGTAGAGTAGAATGACCTAAAAACTTTGCCACATACACACTTGTCTTCAATCTTCAGTTACCCTAGATTCCTCTGCAAAATCATGGCCTGTTTTTCAAGGTGACCCAGCACCTGGTGCCTTCTTTGTTAAGGTTTTCCAACAGGTTGTAACAGTGCAGAGTCCCTGAGTGACATCATTGATTTCTTCTCCTAGGTTAAGGTCAAATAAATCCAGTTTCCTTAAAAGGCACCGAAGTTCTTATAGGCTACCCACATCAAGGAAGAAAGGTGCTTGTAATGTATGAATTTAGTGCTTAAATCCAGATAATCCTAGAACTTTTAAGATGAGAGTCAACACAACAGTTCACCATGACACAGGACTCAGACTGTCATGCCCAAGTTAAAGACAATACGCAACATACACTGAGTTTCTGTCAAAAACTCTTCTTGTGGTTGGGAAGGGAAGGGGGTGGAGAGAAAGATAAGAGCATTTATGTCATCCTAAATTAGTTTTTAGCTCTTCAGATCTCTGCCAAACCAAAATACATATATATATTAGAAAGTCACCTTGTCTTTTTTCACTACAGTAATTCCTGCCAAATATGAAATACTATGTTTTAAGTAAGCTGCTCAACGCTCTGTCTTCTGCCACTCTCACTTTGATCTGGGAAGAACGTGGGCCATCAACATGTCAGGATGTTAAAAGTGTGGTAATTTGGGGTGCTTTCAGTTTCTTTTGAAAACAATGAGAGATTATTTTCTATGGAAACTAAAAGCCTACAATGTGTTTAAAGTTGCTACACTTGAAAATTGATATGTTGAGACTCCGACTGATGAATCCTCTGTTCAGAGCTGCTATTTTGTGTATTCCCATCTCACTGAACAGAGCAGATTTGGGGAAAACAGAAAGAAAATGACAGAAAATGATGAGAAGCATACACTTACCTGGCATCATTTGTGAAGATACAGTCTAGGAAAAATGTTGGTCCTCTCATTCAAACTCACTGTTCTTTGATGATCCAGAGAGATGCTAATCCTTGCTCTCTATACGAATCCCAAATTGTGTATTTACCTCCCATTATCTAAAGGGTAAAATGGTAGTGATTAAATCTGGACAATCCTGCAAGAAACATTTCCACCCAACTCCCCAGCCTCAGATGGTCAAAGCCTGATTTAGTCCCACAGAGAAAAAAAGAACTGCCCACAAATAAGTCAGGGGACCCAGTTATGTCATCCAAGTTCTGATGTTGGCAACAGACTTTTTATCTAATAGATATGCTAATGCGCTCTTAACCAGATAATAAAGTCCTGTCCCTGCTTATACACTGGTGAGTCTCTGGCAGTGGGGCTGCCATTTCATAATCGTGTTCTCAATTTCAGAGGATCAGTCAATTTATGGAAACCAAATTAAGCCATTAGCTGGGCCTCCGGTCCCAGTCACCTAGCAGCCGTGTGGCAACAAGTCTATCTCATGTGTGACATTCAGAAGAGTCCCTTTACTGAGGTGAGGTGCCTTTCCTTTCCTCCACAAGTCACCTGTAAGAAATCAAGGTAACCTGTTGATAGAGGGCTTTCCCACCCTGATGGGAAAGCTGCATGGATGAGGAAGAGGAAGCAACTTTTGGTCTTCACTTTGTATACCCTCTTAATGAAAAACCAGGGGAAAGTGAGTAGTGCTACCACCTTGGGCCCCTCAAAGACCACAGAAATGAGACAGCGTATCAATATGCTCTGCTGGACCAGGACACTGTGGCTCCACAGAGTGTGTGTTCGGTGAATGACAATGGAGTGTTCACCAACTGTCTGTCTGTCAACAGGCTTTTGTCCTGAAATTTCTCTGTGACCGTTATCTCTCTGGCAGTCATCAATCAGTTCAGAAGCAGTAATGGGATACAATGCTATGACATTATTTTGTCCATCTCCACATGCTCTGTTTATTTGGCTGGGTCATGTAGGGGGGTCACCAAGCACACAGACCCTTCACCTTCCACAGGAAGCTTTTAAATTCTTCATTTCCTACGCCTTGCATGTGTTTGTTTATATTTACATATTTCATGATTTAGAATTCTGGATACAGCTTCTGTTGTAGTGTAAATAAGTATTATTTCATTCTACATTTTACTTATAACACAATTGTGTAAGTTCTTGCCATGGTAATTAGAAAAGTACCGCCTTGATGTAATGGATATCATATGAATGAGCTTTGGGTCAGGGAGGCCTGAGTTCAAATTTTTATGTGTATAATTAAAAGCCATATGATATGGGCTTGCTGCTTAATCTCCCTGTACCTTAGTTTCCTCATCCAAATCAGTGGGATAGTCCCTGCCTTGTAAAGATGCTTCAAGTGTTCACTGATATTCTATATATATTCAACTTTCCTTCAAATGCAATATGTCAACAGGTATGAGAAATGTCATTTTTGTATGTATCCCCAAAGCCCTATGACAAGTACTTAGCATTTATAATTTTTATTTTGTAGTTTTGGAAAGAGGTAGACACAGACCACTTGGAACGGCACATGGCCCTGTGAATAGATAGGTCTATAATCAGACTAGCAGATCAGTGTGCTGCTGGACCAGCCATGACTGTAAGAAAACGCCAGTTGTAAAATGCATTCTGGTTTCAGAGATAGGGAAATGTGAAAACATCTGAGTTTTAGAATCAGTGAAATGTGGTACCCAGCACACAGTAGAAGCTCAACTAAATGGAGTTTTATGATTATCATATTGACTCCCACACTCCTAGACCAAGTTCACTGAGAAGTATAAATCCAGGCTCTTGGATCACTGTATCCCCAGAACAATACCTAACACCTTGTAAGCATCAATAAATGTCTATTGAATTAATAAATGCTGGTTAGGGTTAGGGCTGAGGTGGACCATTAATGGACATCATTATCAAGTGCCACAAATCCCTGACCCCTACTTTTACTTGTCCCCCCCATGTAAAAAGAAGTTTCTGTTTCCCTGATGTTGTAATTGCCTCTTTTCCCAAATTGCATTTCCAAGTTACAAAGCATTTACGCAAAGGAACAGTTAGGGGGGGTGTGTAAGTACCATATTTAAGCCCTCTAGCAGGAATCTGTGATTCCCTGAAATCGAGAGAGCTGGATGAGTGAAACTGGGAAGTGTTTTTGTCTGGCATACAGCCACCATTTGGCGCTCGTTTTACAAAAGTGTAGCAGAATTTAGTTGGAGTTCAAGGTGAAGAAGCAAATAATGGCATAAATCTGAAAGTCTGTTGGCTGCTTCTCTGTAAATGAGGATGTGCTAAGAAATGAAGCAATTGCTACAAGGCACCAAATAGAGAAAAGGACTATTATATGGTGAATTAGGTCTGTGTACACAAGCCATACAGAATGTTTTGTGCTCTGAAATGCCCAGCTTAGCTGTGTAGCCTCCTCTGACAGAAATTTGACCCCAAAGCGAACTTTTAGAACATTCATATTTTTCTTAAGGTCACCTTAAATCATATTTCCTGTGTCTTGCATTGAAAAATCTTTTCTAGAAAATTCACATTTTGGTTGTTAAGAACAGACATGCAGAATTGTTGCCTGAGCCCTTTTCTCATCAAATAAATCATTTATTAAATTGATGTCTCATATTAAGATCCTCTGCATTAGGAAAGCAAATGATCCATCAACTACATTAACATATTTAATATTACCATAAAAGAAAGGATAATGCATTGCATGTTCCACTAATTTTGTTTTTTTTATTATCAACTTCTAGCCTTAAATATGTAAATATCAGAATGTCTCAGAAAATATAGCAATCCTAAACTACGTGTTGATAAGAAAAGAGTTTTGCTGAAGAGAATATTGTCTTCCTTTCTTGGAAAGAAAGATTTATATGATACATAATAAGTATCGTCTTTCAAAGGCTTTTTTCCCTGATAAACCAGACTTCAGAGGAGAAGGGAGAATCGGCTTTGCCTCCAGTCTTTACCTTTCTTTTGTCATGACATGTGTTCACAGCTGTAAGGGAAGGCCCTTCCCTTGGGATGGGTTTTCAGTGCAGTTAGATCATTTGTGGGAAGATGTGTACACACACGTTTGACCCTCCCCTAGGGACACTGATCTTTATTAAAGAAAGGCATATTGCCTTGCTTTTGCCTTTACAGTCATGATGCAATCCTACCCACTGGCTTACTTATATTACACCATGAGTGTTTTAGAAGCACGTTAATGAAGTTTAGATTAGACTTGCTTATATTCCAAAGGGAAAGATAAGTGGCAGTATATCAAATGCATTCTGTTCTTCAAGCCATGCTAAACAAGATGACATCTTTCAAAGACATTCAGTTTGCCATTGAATTAGAAGCATTGTCAAAACTGGTTTTAAAACTACCTTATGCACCAAAGTTTACAAACCAAGACTCCTAAAGCATCCACTGAATTTGAGTTCATGTGCTTAAACTTTCCATTAAGTTTATTTATTTATTTTTGTTTTGTTTTGCTAGAGACAGACGACAAGCATGAAGGGACACAGAGAGAGAATTCCTGATGCAGGGCTCCATCCCACTATCTGTGATGTCATGACCTGAGCAGGAATCAATTAGCCAATTAGCCCAATAAGTTGGGCACTTAACTGACTAAGCCACCTTGGCTTACCTTAAACCTTTCTTTAATAAGATTTGTATACTTCTTGAGAAAGGTCTCTCTTCTCTTGAGAGAATTGTAGGTTAAAGACTTTTTCACCATGAAAAATCTTCTTGCAACTTTGGATATTTATTTAATGTACTTTTTTATTTATTTAAAATGTACAAAATTTATTATATTAATTTCACATTTTTCCATTGCACCAGAAATTTTATTTAGGCAAAGGATTGGCCAGTCACATTGTATACCAGAATTTGCTGACCAGCCTCTGAATCTAGGACATTTTTACTTGAAAATTTTCCCTAGGCCTAGAGTCTATAAGCACCCCATAAAATAGTACACTTAACAAGAAAGCTGAGAAAGCCTGGGCAAGTTGTTTTTCATAAATGACCTGCAACATGATGTTAAGACATTTGAGTTTCATTTTTCCCAGATCCATCAGGAAACTTCTGTTTTTATACTAAAAAAGCTTTTATTAACTCGTTGGTATGATAAATGATCAGCCATCCTTGTTTCCCCCTAGAAATGTGAAGTGGTCTAACCATTACACAATAGGAAATTGCAGAGATTTGTGCCCATTTTTATTCAGTCTGTTTTTGTCCATTGAAGGCACTGTCTCCTCTTGAATTTATTTCAAAAAACTGTAAAGCTTCTCAAAAAAAAAAAAGTTGGGGGCGCCTGGGTGGCTTAGTCGGTTAAGCGTCTGACTTTCGCTTAGATCATGATCTCGCGGTTCGTGGGGTTGAGCCGCGTCGGGCTCTGTGCTGACTGCCAGCTCAGAGCCTGGAGACTGTTTCAGTCTGTGACTCCCTCTCTCTCTGACCCTCCCCTGCTCATCCTGTCTCTCTCTCTCTCCTAGAAATAAAACATTAAAAAAAAAAAAAAAAAAAAAAAAGAAGTTGGCCTGTGATTAGCTTACATTTCTCAGGACCACAGCAATGAAGGGTGAAGATCTGAAGAAAGAAGAATACGTACAAAAAAGAGTGTGATGAAGTTAAGACAAGTAAGGAAAAGGCATTAGAAGCTATGAACACAGTGATTAGAAATGCTACCAAGCATTGCAGGCTATGAGATGCCACATGCTAAACAGGATAAAACATGGAACAATTAGAAGACAAGGATGGGGGGAAGGTGACACCCAGCACATCAAATTACACATAATCTTCTGCATGATTTCTTGACCCAATAAGTCCAACCAAGGTAATGAGATCAAAAGCAATCCTTGAGAATTGCTTGGAGGTGCTGTTTCACCCCCTCATCTTACATCATTAAACTTTCTGTTCCCTCATGAACTGCTTAGATAAATAACAGTGGACAGCTCAACATTTATCCAAATAAACCAGAAAGCCACCATGATAAAGGAAATTGAATTTATAGACACGGCAGGCTCTTGCCTAATAGATGAGAATAATGTGTCTAATGTTGAACATCAATCTATATTTCAAATACATTGTATGAAGGCAGGGCACTAAAAACACCTCCTACAAAATCGTTTCTTACTAAGGTTGGTTTATCTTGTGCTGTGTCTAATTGATACCCATGTAATTCCACTACAGTCTTTGCTACAGCAAATGATGTAAGATATGGAAAGAATGAATGTGGCTGTTGGCTCCCAGGAGAGCATTGAAAGTTAGGCTTAGAAAAATCACCTTTGTCTTCAGATGTGTTGTCTTTAGAATGACCCTTAAAGCCAGAAAGCAAGCATATTTGTTTTTTAATAAGGTGAGGGCATCCTCAAAAATCTTCTATTCAGTCTTAATCAGAAATGGACATGAAGGAGAGAATTATTTTATACTAGATCCTTTCCCTGCCTTATTTTGCCTGTCTTCATGGTGTAAAGGAAGTCCATCTGACACTACACTTTTAACTCCTAATCAAATTCAATGAATTTTTGAACTTGTAATGTTTAGAAGGTTTCCGAATTCCTAATTGGGCACGTCTTGGTCTAGGATAGGACATGGGCATGTCCTGGCTGGTAGCAACTCGTTACTCAGCCAAGTCCAGATTGGTGGGGATTGGGGAGGGAGGGCAGGGAAAGAGAAGGGAAAGGAGGTCATAACCACCCCCCCCCATTTGGCATGTGTATAAGTGTGGTCCCAACACCACTCCTCCCACAGATCCTGGCCCAAAAGTTCTGGTCAGAAACAGTTTTCAGTATGTACACATTTTAATGAAATGTTTTGACAGCTACATTTAGTATGCCTTGGAGGAAGCCAGCTTCAGATCCTGCTTCTAGAGGTTTCATCTTTCACAGCATTTGTTTGCATTCGTGGAGATATGGATGTCGCTGCTCCTTCCCCTCCTGTCCCCTATTCTCTACATTCTGCCTTTAAGTATCCTTGGAACAAGTCCAGATTTATTAAAATTAATATACATACATTGCAGTTCATTTAACTTTAAACTTTTAAAAAATATGCTGGTATGCTGACTACAACTTTATCCCACCTCTTGTCCACCCGACCCCCACCTCTGCAACTTGGCTCTTTAGGTGGGGGTGGTCAGGGAAAAAGTGCTACCCAAGGGCTCGTGGTCTTGGCCCTGTCTGGAAGAAAATATCTCTATTTCTTTTGTAGGGATGTGGTTACTGATTGCATGATATTTTATTCTTCTCTTCAAAACTGACAGGAATTAAGCCTTTGGAAAGGTCAGCTGACCCTCCAGTGCTATCCGTATTGTAGTGAAATACCAATGGCTTGTTTTAATGTCAGAAGCAAATTGGAGAGTGGACCCGACTGAAATATCTGTGACTAAATTTGTCCTGAAGGAAGAAAAAGAATTGTCTATCACGTTCGCATAACTAAGGGGTTTATTAAACCAGCACTTGTGTACCCCACCCAGGGAGAATGCTGTTAAAACATGAAGAAAAAAAAATTGAGATCACATGAAAGCCAAGTCTGAACTCTTCTCATAATTGCGTGTCTGAGTACCTTTGCTAATTTGCCCACGCCCTTTGTAATTCTTTCTTCATCACACACCACTGCTGCCTCACCCCTGACCAAAAACTTTACTGTGCCTGTGTCTCCCACAGTAGCATGAAACAAAACAACAAAACAAACCCCAAAACCTGGCTCCTTGAGAAGATACCTAGAGTGGATTGAATTGACTCTTAGCTTGTCACCACACCCTTCAAAACTCAACATCCAGGTTGCATATACAACAGGGTTTCCTTCAAAGGGCTGGTCTGAAATCTCTCTCAGTGGAAATGTAGAGAAGGACTCCAGAGCTGAAAAGGAACAAGTTGTGAATTGCAAAAAAGAAAAAAATGTGGAAAGGATTCTTGACATTGTGCACCTGCTATCAAATTTTGGCTGATTTTCATATGTGTGATAGGCCAAGTAGGGTACAGGTGCTAATGGCAAAGAATATTTGTTTATGCCAAGGGGAGAACTCATATCACAACAAGAAGCAAGTGTGCACAAAGACCAAAAATCCAGGACAGCATTCCTTTGAGTAACCGTGGTATATATGATATGGGTATTTTTTTTCCTGGGGATATAAAGGGAGAAGGCGCTAGATGAATAGCTAGAGAAAATTATAGTTTCCACTGGCTTCTGTAGAACAAGAAGGAACCACATGGTCACCATTGGCCTAGTGAATAAACGGAAACTCAGGCTTCATGGTCTGCTTAGAAAATCCTCTGACTTAGATTAAGCCAGTTCTTATTTTTCCACTGGATGATGAGACTACAGTTTTAGCCCATCTCTTCACAGCCCTGTCCCCAGCATCCTAAGAGACTCTATCCATTTATCTTCCAAAGCCAAAGGAAAAAGCCTGATGTGAGACGAGGGAGTAAAGCCGGTGGCCCAGGAAGAATTACTCTGATGCTGAACGGGGAGGGACAATCTCTACCCCAACATATGTGATCATGGTAGCGTCTGAGGTTCTAGTACACGACAGGTGATCGGGGACTGTGGTATCTTGACGGAAGGTTTGCCACACCTACAGAAAGGTTCTCTGTGTAGAAAAGCATTTTGATTTGGGGCTTTAATGCCTTTGAAAGCGCATCAAGAGGAACACTGACATGCTTTCACCGGAGCCTTGGAATCCTAAAATAAATAATAGAAAAATTGTGATTTAAAATATAATTCCAAATACTAACTGGGCCCCGCTGCCTAGATGAGTAATAGGCTTCAATAAATGTGTGACAGGCACAAGGCTCTTCAGTATGAAGAGTAGTGAGGCCTCAGAAATAGAAATAGGTTTTTCATTACATGAGGGATTATGTTCAGCCTGACTGTGGAGCCTGTTCGCGGGGCCACAGCTGCATCTTCTGCCTGCAGACATATTAACAGGTAATGGTAAAGCAGGCCCGCGCAGCCTGAAACAGCGATTTGTTTTAGGCAAGGGAGAAAGGTCGCTATCTCCCGCTTAAGTCAGGATTAGCATTGTTTACTACACACTTTCCCTTAAACTTCTATTCCTCTGTGCTAATGAGTTGCAATTTGACTCAGGTTCCACCTGGGTGCCTGCTAAAATCTGCAGGGAAGCCAGGGATGGAGAAGTCGGCATCGTTTTAGGGGTGGTGGTGGTTGCTGTTTTGTTTTGGCCCACATATGCTCACCAACACACACAAGTATACTTTTCTTTGAAGATAGTACAAAGATTTATTGTTTAATTTCAAGCAAACTCAGCTATTCATTTGAGTCTTTCCTAGTACAGGAACTTAAAGTCAGCACAGGCACAGTCTGGGTCTCCCTTCTTTTCCGGACTGAGATTTGAGTGTCAAGAAACTGAATTGAGCCCACCCTGTCTCTTAATGGCCACGGAAACAATGGGGTCTTGGAAGATGAGTTTTAAGAAGAATTTGAGAAAGGTCTGCGCACTTGGCCATAGAAGAGCACCCAGGATGAGGAGAGTTAATTTCAATTTGAGATAGGTTTTCTTTTACACATGTTATCAACACAAAATTCCCAGCCTTTGTGCCCTCTTGACCCAAATAATGACTCATTGAAACTTCATACTTCTGGCATCATTGTTCACCTGGATCAGGAAACCTAATTTGTATGTGTAATGGTTCCTCACTTTAGTGACCAGGTGGGCAATGGAGGAGTCCTGTAAAGAAAGTCCTGGGTGTAGTTTGGCTAGGTTCCCATCTCAACTCTTACTAACTGCATGCTTTGGGGAAAGTCACTTTAATTGTCCTGAGCCTCATCTTTCTCAACTGTAAGAAATGGTTAACAACAGCTATAATGATGATGGTACCTTTTTCATAGTCTTTCCATGAGACGTTTAAAGTAGATATTGGTATCAATAGTTTTAATGAATTTGCACATTCATTAAAAAGAAAAAGTGTACAGATGCTAAGTTGCAATTTGGAATTTAGGCTATCAAAGTTCAGAGACTAGAGGAGTTGAGGATGACCCAGCCTTGGGAAGATGGAGATAAATTGAAGTAGGAATGAGTTCAGAAGCACTATGGGCAGCAAGGAAAGGGAGAGGCCAGAATTAACAGGCCATGGTGCAGGGAAAATGAGGAGCTCAGCCAGTGAGGAAAAGGGTGCCTACTGAAGAGCAGTGGAAAATAGGAGGTGAGGTAGAGCAGGACCAGGTGATGGACAGCCTAGAAGTCTGGCAGAATATTCAACTTGGTTAGTTTGGCTATAGGGAGGTACTTAAAGTTCATAAGCAGGAATGTGATATAAAATTATGACATACTAGGGGTGCCTAGGTGGTTCAGTTGGTTAAGCATCCAACTTCAGCTCAGGTCATGATCTCTAGGTTCGTGAGTTTGAGCCCCACATTGGATTCTTTGCTGACAGCTCAGAGCCTGGAGCCTGCTTCATATTCTGTGTCTCCTTCCCTCCCTCCCTCCCTCCCTCTCTCTCTCTCTCTCTCTCTCTCTCTGCCCCTCCCCCACTCACACTCTGTTTTTCTCTCTCAAAAATAAAATAAACATTAAAAATTGTCTTTAAATTATGACATGCTATCATGATAGTTACCTAGTAGATGTTCCATAAATATTTATTTGCTAATTGATCGAGGATTCAGGATAGATCGGGAAATGGGACAGAAGACAGGGAGATTTATCCAACGGCTCTGGCCTTAATCAGTGGGTATGTGAATTGGTAAGGACTTAGATTAGAGGGGAGACTTCAAAAGAAGAAAAGACAGATGTGTGATAGAATTTGTACTGTGTTGACTGGAGATGAAGACCGAGATATATGATGTGACCTTCAGGTTTCTAACTTGAATCCTTCATAGAAGAACATTGTCAAGAATGGTGGAACTGAAGAATTTAAAACTAACACAATCTTTAAATCGCTACACAGTTTTCCAAAAGCATGATTGGCCAAAACATTTTTTTATTGGCGTGTAATTCTACCAGGGCTGGCAAGGAGCCATTCTTTTTTTTAATGCACTCAGTAAATCTCTGTGTGGTTTCTTTATTATGAGAGGGCCCTTTGATCCAATTAAACCCATCAAGACCCCTTCTGAGGCATTCACTTTGGATTTTGTATGGAAGTCTGTGGAGAAAAAGGAGAACAGAATTGGGTTAAAACTACACTCTAAAAAGCTAACAAAATGCCTCCATGACATTGCTCATAGGTAGTGCAAATTTCATGAACCAAAAAGGGGCATCAGGAAATACGCTGAAATTCAGCATACCCATTTATAAATAGAAAAGCACACTCCAGGACTTGAAGGCACTTGCCTAGCAAATGCAGAATGCGGTCCTGGGAGTCCATACCATTGCCCTTTATGATTTGGGGCAGTGAAACTTACAAATGAAAATCTTCAAAGAACAAAGTTGCCTTTTGATCAGCTGGTTAGAGGCAGGTTTGAAATTATGATAAATCTGCTACATATTCACTGTATGAGCAGGTTTAAACTCTAATGCAGCTGCCTGTGTCTCTGCAAATGAGGCTGACTCATGGTATCCAGGCTGAAGGGTCAGATGGATGAGGTTGGCTCTGGGTTTATGGATCCAGACAGAGAGGGCCAGACATCAGGGAATGTGCCTGTACCATCCTCCCCTCTGCCCTCCCTCTGCACCATGGTGAAGTATCCATTTATTTTCTATGCTTTAACATCTGACTGAAGTGCATGAAATGCCGTCTCAGATGCTAGGTACCCAGATTAAAGAATAAAATGGTATGCTTACCTGGGTAATTTTAGAGTCAGCTTCTAAACTAACCAAGAGAGTTTAGTCCACAAGGGTGTTATGTGGATTACTGAGTGGATGAGCTTTAATTTAGGAGATAATTATGTCTCTGTGCTTTCTTTTTGTCTTTATCCTACTTCTCACCTCTTCTGGTCTCCTTTCTGCCGCAGGGTAGCAGGAGATTAGCCTCAGCCACAAAGCTGGACTTCCCATTCCTATCCAGTGTTTGACCCTAAGCCATGGTGTGGGTCTCTAGGGACTCCTAAATCAGCAACCATTTTCCAAGCTCAGTTGGGTTAAGACAGATGTCAGATCTCTGCCTTCTCCACCTCACCCCACAACAGGAATACCGTAATGGTCTCGTAATCCCACCCCTGAAGCCTTCAGAGTCCTCTGGCAGCTTCCCCAAGGAGGGAGATCGGGGATCAGATGTCATGCTTGCATGCTGATTAAATGTGGGGTTCATCCTCAACATAGCTCAATCATAAATGTAGAGGGTTACTTTAAATGCCACTCAAAATTTAGTCGACTTATCAGCCAGTTAGAATAATCATGGGACAATATGGCATTATTGTCTAATAACATTACTGTAGCTGATGACACTCTGAAAACCTCTTTAAAATAGAAAGGAACCTGATCTTAGGACTCAAAGATTGGTTGAGAGTTGTAAGACATCCAGGAGAAGTTTAAAGTGGAGTTTGGAACAGAGTGAACAGGCTCTTAACCATGGGTAAAATTGTAAGAGAATATCTTACACTATTCTTGCAAACCAACTTGTCATTTCTCAAGTGTATAATGAAATAATGTGTATGAATATTTTCATGCAGAACAGCCTTTCTTCCAAGTTTTGCCCTCTTCACTGCTTCGAGGTACATACAACAGAGTCTTTTAGAACAGTGCTTCACAATCTCAGGACCAAGGGCTCCCAAAAAGATCCTGAGAGAAGTGTAAATGAATAGCAACTATCTCTAAGACTACATTTTTATAAGTAAATGATGATGGGGAAGAACCCTCGAAAAATTGTTAGGAATGATAGAGAGTGAAAGTAAAATGCAAATAATCCTATTCTGCACCTACGCCAATTAGCTGATGTTGTATAGTCTGGGTGTGTGAGATGAGCTGAGGGCAAATAGTGCTGCCTGTGTATGGGAGGAATGCCCTTCTCTGTTTAAGTTGGGAGTGTAGCTAGAAAACAGGGATGAGGCTCCTTCTCGGGCACCACTTGCTTTTCATAACTGCTCTCCCTGTGATCCTTCTTCTTTCTTTTTTTTTTCTTTGCTATAAGAGTGCTCTGTGTGAAAAGGATGAATTGGAAACCGCTAGGTCTTTTTACAGAATATCAAATATTTTACCCATTAAGCTGACTCGATTTGAAGAGGTCCTTGGCACAGATTGATGAAATAGTCCAAATATTATCCCTCCTTGTTCTGCAGTCTCGATGGAGTAATAACCGGTTGCCTGGACCTTCACTCATTAATGAGGTGGTCAGGGCTCAAAGATGTGCAAAATTCTCTTCTTTCTTCTTTTACAACTTTTTGCACTATGCGGGGTTATAGTGCACTGGGGACCACTTGCTTATCGACCCTAGTAACATTCACCTGGAGAGACTCTTTTGCACATTGGCACTCTGTCGCCTTTTGCTCTAACTCAGTGCACCCCCACCATACCCCTAGGAACATTTGACAATGTCTAGAGACATTTTTAGTTGTCACAATTGGGGAACACTACCGGTATCTAGTGGGTAGGAGCCCAGAGAGGCTGATAAACATCCTGTAATGCACAGCACTGCCCCCCACAACAAAAAAGCATCCAAACCAAAATGTCAGTAGTGCCACAACTGAGAAATCTTGTTATCCTTGATTTATAATCATGTCTTTAGGTATATGTTTTTTCGTCTTTTACCACCAAAATGAAAATGAAGTCTCAGACCTCTATATTGCCAAGTGTGGGTCAGCTTTGGCTGTGTTGCTTATTCCTCTTGGGACTATTTTTTCTTGCTCAAAGTCCTCAGTCTCTTTCATGGAGGCAAGTTGTAGTGCTAAGTTCTGAAAAGTTATTTGACTAAACTGGTCTGTTTTGTGCTGTGGAAAGAGAGCTCACCTGAAGAGTTGTAATGACAAGTACCCCCTGAATGTAGGTCTTTCCCAAAGGAGAACGAAGTCGGCCACTTATTAAGGACATACCATGGATAGGACATTCACATTCCCTGTCTGATCCAGTCTTCCCAATGACTTGACTTTTCTATTCATAATTAAGGAAAGAGATTCAGAGAGGTTGAGTAACTTGCCCACACTTACACACTGGTCAGTAGTTGGGATTTTGAATTTAAACACAGGTCCATTCTACTCCCAAGTCCACATCCTCACCTATGTGTTTACTGCCATCAACCTGTAATGATGTGCCTGGTGACTTTGACTTCATGTGTTTCCCTACCCCTGGAAGTCCTTGCAACTACTCTTAATGACAGTGTTCCCAAGAAAAGAGAAAACAGAGTCCCTCTGGCCATGCAAACACTGGTCAGCTGCACCTTAGCTTTGTCCTGACAGCAGAAAGATGACACATTCCCTAACCAGCTCTCCATGTCAGAGTGTGCAAGAAGAGCAGAAGCAGGCAGAAAGGGGAAGATAACTGAAATGCACTTCAAAACTGAAACTCACAAGGGGAGTTCAAAGTCCTGCTCTGGATGGCCATTCAAGACAGCATTTCAATGAGGGAGGCATTCAGCTACAAGTTATCATAAACTAACAATCATAAGGATGCTGTCTTACAAAACGGCAAGGCTCTATGTTCCTTACATAGCTAGCTAGATATCCAAGGTTGGCAGAAACTGGCACTGTTTATGCTGCTCAGTGATGTCATCCAGGACATGAACTCTTCCTATTTCTCTACTTTGCCCGTGTCAGCATTTTAGGGTTTTTTTACCCCTTGGTTTTGCTGCCTTGTTAACCAGGCAGCAAGATAGCTGTTGCAGCTCCAGGCACCATATCTACTTTCGTGGGAGGAAGAAAGAGGGGAGAAAGATTCAAGATCTCTGTCCCTTTTATCTGGAAAAGTATGAATTATCCCCCTGTACACACACACACACACACACACACACACACACACACACACACACACACCAACCAAACTTTACTTATGTATCTTATTGTTGGAATTGTGTCACACGGCTGTCCCTTGCTTCAAAGAAAGTTAGGAAAGCTTTTCTAGACTCCTTGGAAACCAGGGAGAAGAAAAAAAAAAGGTTGGAATTGTCTGATAAATCCAAAAACGAACAGTGTCTTTTTATAGTGATTTTTACACTCAAGTTTCTACTTTTCTGAAAATAGATACAACAGCTCCTCTAAGATATCTCTTGTATATATGTGTCCACTGTGGTACTCTGAAGGAGGGTGTGTTGGTTTGCTAGAACTGACATAACAGAGTACCACTAAATGAATGGTTTGTGACAAAAGTTTATTATCTTGCCCCTCTGGAGCCTAGAAATCAAAGGATTAAAGAGTCAGTTGAGCCACACATGTCAGCTTGGTCCATCCCAGGTCTCTCTCCCAGCTTCCAGTAGTTGTTTGGCCATGAAAGCACAGCTCCAGTCTTCACATGACATTTTCTCTGTGTGCATGTATGCATGCTTGTCTCTGTGCCTAAATTTTCCTTTTTCATAAGGACACCAGTCATAGATTAGATTAGGGTCCACCCTAATGAGCTCATCTTAACTTGATCATCTACAAAGATGTACTTCCAGATAAGGTCACATTCACAGATACTGTCAGGTCTTCAACATCTTTCATCGGGGGAGCATAACTCAGCCTGTAACACAGGATTTCTCTGAATCCTTCATAGTCTCTGGATAGTAATGATGATAGGTGGTATTTTTGAGCAGTTACTATATGCTAAGCAATTCATTTGGATTTTCTCATTTAATGGTACCACCAGCACATGAGATTAGGACTATCATTATCTCAGTCTCCTTTCATTTATCCATTGACTACAAGGACTTCAGCCATTTACAGCAATTTACATCCCTGGTATCACATGTATCCTGCTCATAAATGCTAAATAAGGACAGACACGTTGATTTGTCCTAAAGCTTTAAAAAAGAAAAGTTGGTTTTTGTGTTTTTTGTTCTCAGAAGCTTCCTTTGCTGCCTTAGAAACACAAATGAAACACTTCATTCCATGTGCTGGACGTGATGGGTTCCTCTTATTCAGATGCAGAACCATCTGCCCAAAGTACTTCATCAAATTTATCAGAAGTTTACTCGAAAGATGAAATCGCCCTTTAGTGGAACAATTCCCACACTGAAGGCAAACGATATATAGAAACCCAAACATGGCATCTTCAAGGCGGAAGAAGGAGCTGGGGTCTTTCCCCCTACTCCTGCCTAGCTCATGGGTGACTCTGGTTCTGCTCTGGCAACCCAGGGAGGAGGAGGGGCTCCCAGGGAAGAGGAGGTGAAGGAAATGGGGCTTTTGACAGCTACGTGGTTCAGGAGGTAGCAGTGTTGCTTGCACACTGTCCTTCTGGCCCTTATCAGCCATCAGGAAGCTGGCATTGATCTGTATGGTCTGGTGCCACTTCCTTCTGCTTTACACACATTGCTTTGGCTAAACAGCACTGTAACTGATCCCTTCTCACCATAAAACAGCCTTAGTAGCCACTTACAATTGTCCAGGGCTTTGCCGCTGTCCTTCCTCTCTAACAGGACCACAAATGGAAAAGAAGGCTGCTTCCTCATCCATAAAATACTGAGGGCTTCATGGGAAATTTGGCTTTTTTTTTTTTTAAAGGCAATCACACCAGTTTCTCATTTCCTCCAGACTGCAGGCAGACAGTGCAAGAAATGATAGTGAAAAGCAAGTAAATTTTATGTTTCAGTTGTACCTCGTGATTTCATGTGGTGGACAGGCACATGAGGCAGGCTCAGGGAAAGGACATGTCCTAGGCACACAGCTAGTAAGTGACAACTGTGCAGCAGGTACCCAGGCAGTTGGTGTCCAAATACCATGTTCCTTCCACAGTGACATTGAGCACTGCCGCAGAAAACTGGCATGCAGTGCTTCTGATCTAAGCTGAAAGAAGCTTCTTGAATCAGAAATGGAAAGAATTCTGTATAGTGGACCAAGGCATCTATCCTAGGTCTGTGACTCAAGGAGAGTGATGTGGGAGATGAGATTACTGTAAATGACCTCTCCTGGGTGGCTTCTTTTAGTTTGGGCTTTGTCCATTCCATAGTTGCTTCTTTTCTGTGGTGGGTGTGTAGCTCCTTTTCTGACTTAGCAAATAGCCTGGAGAAAAAGTTTTTTCTCATTCCTATTCCTGAGGATAAAATCTCTTTCAAATTCAAATGGAAGGAAAAGCTATGGAAGGAAGCTAAAGTTATAGCAGCTAGCATTTTGTGAGCACTAAAGATGCTTCAGGTTGAAGGCTTTGCTTGGATAGCTCCTTTAATTCCCCTCTGCATCCTTATTGGTAGAGGTGAGAAGAACTGTCCCCATTTAACAGATGGTAAAGCTAAGCCTTAGAAATTTTAAGTAATGTGCCCAAGGTTGTATCACTGAAGAGAAGCAGCATGAACAGGAGGCCTATATTCTGTTCCTTCCTGTATTATTAACTTGCACTGCAACCATCTACAAGGATTTGCCTTCCTAGGGCCTCACTTTCCCCATCAAAACAATTATAACATTGACATAGCACTCATTATGTGCAGGTCACTGGGCTTTGCCTACACCATCTCATTTCATCCCCACAACAAACTTGTTGGACTGTACTGTTTTTATCTGTTTCATAGATAAGGAAACAGAGGCTCAGAGATGTCAAGTGACTTGTCCACAGTCCCACAGCCAGAAATTGCATAAGCAAAGCATACATGCACCCAACCATATGCTCTGTGGCCATGGGTAATCCTCAAGATACTTCAGCTCTAAATTTCTATCAATCCATTATTTTATCTGAGCTGTTAATATTCATGTGTATTTTTCTTCCCAACTATGACAGGTCTATAGTGAGTTTTTGCAGTATTTCAGGGAACATGCATTATCTTCATTTTATTCCCACTCTACAGATGTGGAAACTGAGGTTCAAGTCAAATAAGTTGCTTGAAGTAATACAATCAGTGATAGGCAGGAGTGTCTTCAAAGTCAGACCTCCTGAATTCTAGTTCCATGAAATCTAGATGCCATGGACCTGACACTCAGTAACCATGTTTACTGCCTCTTAACTTCATGAGCATTCCCCAAGTATCTTAGTAGGACACAAAGAAAGCACTTTGTTTAGTGGCTAACAGCAGATAGTCTGGAATCAGAGAGAATAAGGCTGCAATCCCCAATCTTCCAGTTACCACCTATATGACTTTGAGCAAGTTACTCAAAGTAACTTGTCTGAGATAGTTTTGTTCTCTGTAAAATAGTTATAGTAAATGCACCTACTTACAAGAGTAGCTGCAAAGATGAAGTCAGATGTTGCATGCACAGCTTTTGGCACAGTGGTGGGTATAAAGTAAGCACACCTCCTATGGTCACCAGACTAGCCAGCCCAGGACTACCCGACATTGCCTGGGGTTCCTTCTTCTAACAGGCATCCTGCTAATGCTCCACAAAATGCTCAAGGCAGCATTAGGCAGCGGCTGCTTCTGCTCTCAGGGTTCCTTCACTCCCCAACTGAGCTAGAGGGACCTCTAAAAGAAGCAGAGGCAATTCATGATTAATTTTAGAACCAAGAAACTGAGGTGATAAGAATGTGGATTTGGATTCAAATTTGGATATCTTTTAGCCCTCCCCCCCCCCCCCGTCAGCATCAGATTATCATTCTAAAACAAGGATAACAAAACCCATTCCTGCAGAATTACCATTAAGACTAAAGAGGATGGCTGTAGAACATGCTGATACGGAACGGAACGGGAAAATAGCCGTCATTTTTAGATTAGCCAATCCGTTTGCGGTGGCCAGGTTGAGGTGGGCCAGTGAGGAGCGATCTGAGTCCTGCAGATGTTCTCTGCTCATTTACTTGCCGTTGTATTCTGAACATTTGTCACTCCACCTGCGACTGTTTGGTCTCTTAAAGCGTGTGACTAGAAAATTGCTTTTGAATAACATGTAGCTATTTGATTTTTATTGATTATTGGCTATCGATTGTTATCACAAGGAAAGCAGCATGCCCAACAGGACAGTCAAAAGCACTCAACCTAGGGTTGGAGCCTCTGAACCATCAGTAGGTAGTTCCTAAGAACCAAGAGGTTCCATTGGCTCAATGATTACTTTCTCAGTTATGGGTATTTGAGAAAGATGCTTTGTCTTTGAAGCAGAAGATGGTTTCAAAGTTTATCATGCCATTTTTTCCATTCATCATTGATGTTGGGTGAATCTTTGGACCCCTCTTTATCACTTTCTTCTGGACATGTTAGCTTTCTTCATTCCTTCTCCATCTTTCCATCTTGTTCTTTCTAATCTCCCTCTTCTTGTATTTCTTCCTCATCTACCTCTCATTTGCTAGCCCCAACTCTCCCACTGGTGGGTGATGGAAGACCTGTCTTTATTTAGCTTAAACTGTGTCTTCTGTCTTGTGGAGAAACTAACTGCCTACCAACATCTTGGAATTGGTTGTAACATTTACAGGAAATAATACAAGTTCAATGCTTTTAAAATTCTACTTACTATAGAAATACAAAAATTACTAGTCTTTCTCTCTTTTTCTTTCTTCCTATTCCTCTTCTGCTCCCAACATTAAGTCTGATTTCTTCTCTTTCTCAATTTATCCAGCTCACATAATTTGCCTTTTCATTTTATGAATGGAGATAATTTGTGAATAAAAATTACTTCCAAATGTTTCAAAAATATTTTCTAAGCATTTGCTTTAACATAGCCTTGTGAGCTTTTTTTCCTCTTTCTTTTTTTCATAAAGAAATAAGTGTTTCCAGGAAAACAGAGCCTGGCAGAAAAAAGGATCAGATTGCCCTGTATTCTTGGGTCTCTTTCACTGATGACACTGATCACTGGATTAACTGCAGATATGGACTTTTTCACCCTTGGAGGGCAGTTTTCTTTGGACTCCTGTCCCAGAACTCCTAGAAAGGAACTGTACAGGGGAAGAAGGGGAAGAGAGAGTTGTGAAAATGGAGCTAGTCGAGCAGCTCAGGGCTTTTTAGGTGACAGAATCCCCATGTCAGTGTTTCACTTTTAAGCCTTATTCCCAAGCTTGAGTGGACTCTAGGCTACCTCCTAAGAACTGACTCTGCCCTTAATCGCTTCAATCAGCAACCATTTACTGAGTCTTTCCTTCTCTCTAAGTGCTGAGACCCCAGCAAAGCAGAGATAGGTAACCAAGGTCCCTGCTCTCCAGCAGATCTTCATCACACAAGGAAGAAAAACACATGTGCAAACAATCATTTATACACAACATTAAGGGTACTGTACTGTGATCTATAGTAAGTTAGTGGGGAAAGGAAAAGGAGGACTTTATCTGAAGCTATCAGGGAGTACTTCAGAGAGGAGGTGCCATTTGACTTCTACCTATAAGGGTGCGTAGGAGTTTGGTGGAAGGAAAAGGTGGGAGAAGTACATTTCGGGAATAAAGAACACAGTGAGTAAAGCCCAGGAAAGTATGGTGTCGTAGGGAACCACATACCGCTAACACTGAACCAAAAATATACAGGAAGCTGAGGTGTTAATGGAGATAGGACTAGATAGAAGAGACAGATGACAAAGAGCCTTTTTGGATTTGATTCTGAAGTGATGTGCAACCTGCTGAGAGTTCTGAATAAGGGGAGCACAGAAGCAGTCTGGCAGCCCTGTGCAGAATACAGTGAGTGGGTCAAGGCCAGAAGTAGGAAGAGCTGAGGAGACCATTTCAAAGCCCAGAAAGCAGAGAATGTGGACTGAACAAGGATAGAAGCAGGGCAGCCCAAGAGGAGAACAGTTATGAGAGAGACATCTTGGAGGTTGAATGTCCAGGTTTGGTCACCGAATCATGTGGGAATGTACTTCTTAAGTTATTACACTACGTGTAATGGAAATGTTAAGACAGAATTAGATTTACTAAACTTTCCTGTGTGGTCACTGAATGATGTCTGAAGGACAATAGGTGTTAGGGGAAAGAAGAGGCTTAACAAACACCCACTTCTCTTCTCTAGAAATCAGGTGTTTCACCTACCTGGTGATTTCATTGCCTAAGAGTAAGAAACAGTCATGGTACAAATGACCTGAGCTGGGCTTCATTTACAGAGGGGCAGGGATTTCTACTCATGTGACAATTACATACTGGGTTCTCTGAGGGTTAGGATCCATACTGGGCTGGGTTGAGAGGGGTCAGGGATTAGATTGTTAGGATTAACATTCAGTATCAGATTTGGGGGATAATGTTGAGGATATAGATAGAGTAAGTTGATTTGACCTTGACCCACACAAATACACACTAACCACTTAGCTACAAAAGACAGGCTGAGGTTATAAGGTGATCCCTAAGACATCTTTAATGGGTGTTTGGAGTCTCTCATTCTCCAGAGATAAGTGAGAAAGAAGGATTCTCAAAGAACCCTCCTTCAGAGGCAAAGGCAGAAACCCCAATCTTAGAGGAAAGGTCTTGGAATAGATAGTGCCTGACTCCTGCTTTCCTTTTCTTCCTATGGACTTTAATTTTATGCTTTTGCAGAGTAGGAGGGAAGAGGGCAATGTACTCCTACAAGGCATTTTTCAATCACAGCATGTTTGACCTTACCTGGTTATCACTATCTTCATATGTTTTTGGCAGCAGTGTTTTGCTTTGTTTTCTCGATTAGAGCTGCCTGCCCTCTGACAGCCACTTCATTTCAGCAGCTTGGGTAGTAGATCCTGAAAACGATGGCCACTTCTACCTTAAGGTGTGTCTTTCAGTGATTTGTAGTTGGGTAGGATGGAACTTCTACCAGCCAGCTTCCCAAACTGAAATGTTGGCTTTTCTGAACTTCAAAAGTTGCTAAGATACTGTGTGTCTTTGGACACCATCCAGGCTGTTTCCTTCCATGCTCACAGCTTTGACGGAATATTTCCTCTCCCTGATATCGTTACAGAGGTGACATGCCAAACCAAAGTTAGAACTGTTACAAGACGTTTCTTTGAGTGCAGTTTCCTTGGGTCGCCCATTCATCTGCTGTGCTGGAAGAAAAAAGTAAAAATCAAAAAAGCTCTATTAAATAGATATGCCAAGTAACGAGGAAAAACAGGAAAGTTTCTTCAACTTTTATATGCTCAGAATTGTCTCACAAGCATATTTTTGTTCCTTTCCTCTATTTAAAAATTGATAACCTAGAAATAAAGTCGAGAGAGGGCTAGAAATGGTTTGTGGCACAAAAGTGGCACCTACTGGTAAGCGTTGGCTGAAATACGAAGTTTAGATTTGTGCATGACCTTGACCAAAGTTATATCCTCCTGAGAAGCCTTCCTAATGATTTTCTATGTCTGGAAGGGCAGACCCTCTTTAGATGTATAAATATTAAAAAGCACTTCTTAGGCATGAGGGCACTGGTTTCAGGGCTACAGAATGACTTTTTCAGCTTGTAATTAAAAACATCTACTGGATAACTAACCAGCAGCACAGTTTGCCCAAAGGAGCAAATGATTTAAAACTGGCTGGGTTGTACAACACAGGGGTGTGACCTGTGGGTATCTGTTCTTACCTCTGGTTTCTAGAAGCATCTACCCAGCTCCCCCAGCCTCCTCCAGCCATTGGGTTCTTGACATCCACAGCCTTCCTTTACTTCGATCTTTGGGATTTTTGCTTTATCCTGGTGCTATTTATTTTACGTTTTGGTTTCTATGTATTTACTCTGTATCTAAATCTATAGAACTAGTCCTTAAAGGAACACCATGGCTCCCTCATTTACAGTGTACACTTGAGGTTTGCAAGAGATACTGACTGCATTGAGCAGACAAAATAATCACTTTTGAAGGACTATAAAATTTTTCAAGAACAAGAGTTCTCCTACATATTTGAATTTTTTCCTGTTTAAGAGGCAGACTCCATGGAAGGATGCAAAGGGAAGGTATATTATCAGGTACAAAGATTTGCGATTTATCCAGTTGGCTACACAGAAGGGAAGGGCTTGACATCTACCCCCTTTGAAATGGTAAGAGGCTTTTCTTTTCATTTTCTCCTCGCATCTTTAAAACAATCTTATGTCACGGGCACTGTTGTTAAAGACATTTGATGGATGAGACACTGAAGCCTAGAGATTATTTATCCACTGCTATATGGCAGTTAAATGGTGGCCATATGAGGAGTCTTTCTGAGTCTAAAACTCAGATTGCACCCACAGTGCAATGACAACTTTTGTTTGTTTATTCATTTGCCCATTAGTTCCACAAATCTCTATTAAGTATGTACCAGCGGCCAGGCACTGTGCTGGCAGCTGGGGTGCATTGCTGAGGAAGAGCAGACAGGCGCCCTGCTCCTACAAAGCTGACTGTAGTGTCACTCAGAGTCCTCATGTCCCAATTTGCTCTTTGCTCTCAGTTGTTGTTTTTTAACCCCTGAGGGGAGGAGTTGACAGATTGTGAACACCAGTAGTTATTGAATTGGTCTTGTCCCAAGGCTTCTTAAAAACAGTTTTCAGTGAGTGCCAAGCCCTGAATGTCTCCCACGTCCCCTGAATTAAGAGCAGGTTCCCTCTCGAATGTCGAGCTACCCTCGGCCCTGAGATGCTGTGTCGGGCTTTTTCTCGGGAAGTGCTTTTTTCTCCACGGCTCTTCAGTCTTGTACCACGGGGGCTATGTTTTGTTTTGTGCATTTAAAAGCTGTGCCTTCTAGGCATGGGTGTAGCAGGATTAGAAGGAACAGCGGGGGAGAGGGAAGACAGATTTTTGGAGCTGGTAGAAAGATTCCGTGAGATGAAAGGTTCCCGGCATCTCTTAGGTCACATCTTAAAGCATCTCTTAGGTCAGATCTTAGAGACTGGATAGGGTTTCTTTGTTTTTCTTTTCAATCTCAGAGGGCGAGGTGTGGGCACAATTTGACCTTGGAGTCACCTCTGCCATACTTCTGAGCACCTTCTCTATTCCAACAACGCTACATGTGCCAACCTCCCTACCCTGGACCCTTCTGCATCCTGTTAGGCACCCCCACTGCACTCCCCCATCTTTCTTCAGTCAGTGGACAAAGTTTGCCTGCCCACCCCAGCCTGAGTAGTGAGGGACCCCGACCCAGATTAGCAGCACAGCTTTCGCTGCTGTCAGCATGGGACGTAATAGAGTTGGTAGAGAGTGTTCTTTAGAGGCGCTGGTCCTGACAAGGAAAGCTTCCGTAATCTTGCCTTTGTTTAGAAATATGAACTTCGAAACCCTACTGCAGAGAGTGTCAGCAGCCACGCTGATCCGAGGCCTTGGGCAAATTCATTTGAATTGCTTTGAAATTGGATATTCAAAATTCAATAAAAATAAGCCAGCCTGATGGTACAGCTGCAGCATTGCACCCATCCAGCTGGGTAAGCCGCAACAATTTCCAGGCCTCGGACTAGCAAAGCCTGAGTGAGAGGGGGAAATGAGCTCCTCAGTTGCCAGAGAACTCTTCCTGGCAGCCTAGCCTAGCCGAAGGCTCTCTGCCAGCCCACTCGCGGGGCGGGGCTGGCTTTGGCACTCAAAGGCCTCTTTAGCTGGCCTGCCCAGGCAGGGACACTGTGCCTGCCTCAGTCGTGGCCAGGGTCCAGGGGAAGGGAATACCTCAAGGGCAAATGGACGGGGTGTTGGAAAAACACACAACCCTCCAGTTGTTCGGAGAGTGTGTGGACTTCCCAAATACTCTGCCACAGATCCAGGGCCATCAGACACACAGGAGGGTTTAATTAAATTGTCTGCAAATGTAGACAAACACCGTAATTTGCCCTTGAGCAAATGCTACTGCTTTTGCCTCTTAAGGGGGACTTCACTTCCTGGACAATGCTGTTTCTACCTACTCTGTAAGGGCCCTCTTCACCACTGCCCATTTGGAAAGGCTATTTATTCTCACTTCCCCCAAGACTGAAACTGTTTGATCTTCCTGCTTCAAGATAAGGTATCACAACTGTGAATAAAAACTGGGAACTGCCTATTAGACATACATACACAGAAGGAGAATATATATATAGACATGTACATATACATTTATATGCATTTATGTATACATATACCTATACATTTATAGATAAACCAACCAATGAGGAGAATTCTTACCCCTAAGAAACCCTGCTCAGTTTTCACAATTGGTCCCATCATGCTACCGTGCATGGGTCCAGCTTCTTTTTTTTTTTTTTTTTTTTTTGGTTAAAATTGGTACATGTGTGAAGCGCCTTGAGTCAGAGTCCAAGAGAAATACATCTGTTAACCTTCTGATTGTCGCACTCTACCACCCACAGTACCATACCTAAAGAGGGGTAATTGGAGCGCCTGCTTGCAGGGACATTGTTAGCGGCCCACTCCATTGGCCTGCGTTATATATTGCCAACCACTCAAGGGCCAGCCGTGAAATTTAATTTGGAGTTTTACAGACACATTCTGAATCCGAAATCTCAATAATAACTTTCCCTTTGCTCAGCCTTTTAACTGTGAAATTCAGTTGGGGAGTTCGAAGCAGCAGGTAATGTCACAGCACTCCAGAGGGATTTTGCCAGAATTCTACTAAAGTGCTTGCAAGTGTCATTTCCATATTTAACTAATTTCAGTTTTTAATTAGCTCCATGTGAAAAATGAGAGTTCACGCTGAGCTCCTCTGTCAGCACAGACGCTTGTTTCCTTTCTAGGATCTCAGGACAATTAAGAAAAAAAAAATCGTTGATGCTACAGTAAGTGTGATCATGCATAGCTCTCTCAAGCCATAACGTTGTTCATTGACGGTGAGAGAGTGGCACCGGCCAGCCTGCTTGCCAAACTGAGAAAGAGCAGTTTGAAAAAGGGTTTTTAGATGCAGATCTGTGGTTTTTTAGCTGCAGACAGGGTATTCTCATCCCTGAATTCTCCAAGATGACCAGAGATCAGTTTTTGAGAGAATACTGTATGTAATAGGTAACTGCAAAAGTGGCATTTCTGTGGGAACACAGGTGACTTGGTGCCACCTGTGTGCTAACCTCCGGCATCCAGGTACCTTTAAGGTCTTTCAGTTTCAGATTCTTAAGGTTCTTGGCATACGAAAGTAACTTCTTTATGATTAAGTTTCCAAATGAAGTTCAGACATGGAAATTTGTTAATCCTACATTCAAAGTGTAAATTTACCACTTGGGACCAACATGCAAATGAAAAACTACATACTCTTCAAAAAAATGTATTGAGAGGTTCTGTTTTGCATAAACTGAAAAATATTTGATGTGATCAGGTTTCTGAAACAATTTCAAGGAAGCCAAACAAATGAGGGCCCTGCATTTCATTTGCATAGCATCCATGCTAATGGCATTATTTGTTTAAAAGAAGAGATTCATTAAAAGTTTTGAAAATGATTAAAGCGGAAAAGTATTTGATACTTGTCTTTAGTAGCAATTCCTGCAAATTGGTTTGGAAAGTAGAATCCTTCTTTCTCTTCTTTTGCGTTTTTGTTTGTTTCCTGTGTTTTAGTGTGAAGTAATTGTGCTCCTGGACAATGGACATCAACAGATGATGTGCTAGTGAGAACACTAGGTATCTCTGACAAGAATTGAAAATTGGAATCAATGGGGTTAAAAGAAGCCCCAAGTATTGGGTCTGTGTGGTTTGATTGGGAAGCAGAGTAGAATACGGGTAGATTTTTCTTCCATGTTCTCTTGTCTGCTGACGAGGCTTGAGTTACAAAAAGCAAACAAATTTGTAGATCAGGTAGACTGCCATTTTGGTATAGATTTGGAGAAGCACATGTCCGGTGGAACGGCAAAAACTCTACCATTCAAGACTTGTTTGTATAAATCACACATAAAAAGATGGAGGCAAAGTTTTGAATATAAGAGACCACCCAGAAGTTGTTTGAACTAATGTAAAGGCTTAATTAGCTAGTGGGTCTTGAGGTTGGAATTTGATCTCCCTGTTTGAGAGAGCTGCCATCTCAGCTCAGAGGGTGTGATACTCCCCTCCCCAAGGCTGTGATGGGAGTGGATGGGTGAACTGAGGAAAAACCAACAATTTCTAAATCAGAATGATCTGTTCAGTGATCCGGAGAATGACTGCAGTTTGGATCTTTTCTATATCTCTGTTCTTCTCAAGGTGTGAAATTAGGTGAGCCTCTTCTGGGTCTCTGGCAGTGGGGGGCGGGGTGGGGTAGGAGGGATAGCTACAGTAATAAGGAACTTGTCCTTACGTCAGGAGGCTTGGCCTACAACTCCTTTGAATGTTGAGGACCCCTCTGAAAATGCAAATAGCACTCAGAAGCGGTGCTCCCCCAAACATTTATCCACTGACATGGGGATCAGGAGTCAGCAATCTCAGAACAGGGAGTTCATGTAATAGAACTGTAAGAATAACACACATTCTGGAGGGTAAAGTCACAGTGAACAGCAGAGGATCTGGAAGGTCACAGATTTGAGTCAGAGGTAGAAATGCCGACATGGACAGTACTTTTAGATAATTTTATGTGAATTCTGGGCCTGAAAACTAAGGGTAAAAACCATGGTTTTGTCACCAAGCACTTTAATCTTAGGTTTACTAGCCATCCACTTATTCATTTATTTATAAAACAATTATTTTCTGGTGCAAGTTAAGAGAACAGGCTCCAGAATCCAGACTGCTCAAGATCAAATCCCAGTTTTTCTACTTACTAGCTACATGAGCACAAGGCAAGATATGTAGTCTCCCTGTGACTCAGTTTCCTCCCTGTAAAATGGGCACAATAATAGTGTTGTCTTAGAGGGCCTTTGTAAAGATTAATTGATATAGTTCTTAAAAAGCCTTTAGCACAGTGCTCAGCAAAGGGAGGCACTGAATAAAGACTTTTTACTGTACTAGGTTCTGGGTGTACAATAGTGAACCACACATACTTAGTCATTGCCCTTCTAGGATATACAGCAGCATACCCAGCTAGAACCACTCAGTAGCCATTCAAGGATCAATCAACCTTCCCCTTTCTATATGAAATAAGGATATCAAATTAGGAGTATGCAATGGGATATGTCAGTAAAAATAAGCTAATTAGTTAAAGCTACTCACTAAAATAATAATCCCTCCCATGGACAAGGTGGTCACATATACACCTACCAGAAAATTAACCCCCCCCCACACACACACACACACAGTACATGACCCTGAAGCATACTCCCCAGAAAGCCTATAGAGAACCAAGTCACCCTCACCTAACAAAAGTTGGCTCCTGACCATGGTATGAAGCACAGGCTGTGTGGAAAGGACACTGAAGGTCAATCTGTGATCACTGGCACTTCATTAAGGAGTTTATCCTAAGTGCGTGTGGCTTTCTCAGAAAAAAAGAAATACAGTCTTCTCCTTAAATCTAAACAGGCTGCTGAGAGGCCACTAAACTGGCTTTTACTTCATTAAAACTATCATATAATTTACCCAGAGTTTTTCCAGGCACCATAGCTTCTGTTAACAGATTGGAGAACACAAGGAAAAGTTGCTTGGCTCTGCATCTTGCCTAGAACTGACCTTGCCCCTGAATTGGCTTTGTGTATCCTAAATCTGAGCTTGGGTATGCACCCCATAGCTCAGGGTTCTTTCTTGGATACTTGGTGCTGAAAAATTCACTGCTCATCACCAGAATAAGAAAGTCTTGTCTAAAGAAAATTGAGCTGCCTGGTTTTCCTACTTTTAGGAAATATAATATAACTTCAGCTTTGGGGGGCTCGACCTTGTGTTAAATATTCTAACAGAGAAAAAAAATCTCTGTATAAGTTTTGTTTGTTGTTTTGCTTTTGCTTTTGCTGGTTTTATTGTTTTCCTCTGTGTGGAATGTTTCAGCAACAACTGTTTGTTCTTGCTGTCTAAGAAGTTCAGCACACAGGTAGTATAGCAGATTTATGGGGTAGTAAGAAGACATCACCTATTACTTTGTGTAATAAACTTCCTTCCAGAAGGAAAAGAAAAAATGGCTGTGCCTTGACTGCAGAGCAAGTTTAGTAAATATTTATAGGAATCAACACTGTTGGTGAAAATGGAGCTTGCAGAGATCTTTAGGTTCCAAATGTTTAGCTGAGACTAAGCAGCAGCCGACCTTATCAATTGGTTGTGGTGAGCCTCCCAAGAGGAGGCAACCAACACCCAGCCTAAGAGATGGGCACCAACCAGCAGTTAGTCTCACCCTGACACTCTCAATATCAGATTGCTCTAGGAGCTTTGGCAAGAGTGGACTCACAATTTGATTCTAGCTGAATTTTCTGATGAATTCCTTAAGTGCTACCCCGGGATCAGTATAATTAATAAAAAGAGTAACCCATGTGCTTTACACACCAAACAGCCAGGCAGTTGTGACACTTTGTGAAAAGTGTAGATGCCTGATATAGATGCTCTTCTGGTCAGAGAGCAGCCTCATCCCATCATGGAGAAGGGGCTCAGGGGTACCTGAGGAAAGCATGGACCGTGCTTTCCTCTAGAAAGAACTCTGTACTTCTTCAAGGTTTTAAAACACCTGTTATAGATACAACATGGGGAACCTGAATGACTCACGTCATTTCCCTTGGTGATAGAGTTGGCAGATTCAATGTAGGACGCCCAGTTGAATTTGAGTTTCAGACAAACAGAAAATAATGTTTTTAGTATAAGTATGCCTGAAATATTGCATGGAAAATTCTAATTTAACTGGCATCTTGTATTTTTATCTGCTGAATCCGGGAACTTTACTGGGTAGCCGTGTTTTCTTTGTGTCAGACACTGCACCTAGACAGGGTTCACAGTGTCATCTTACCTTCCTGACCACAGTGACTGGCCCGAGGAAAGCCACTGACCCCCAGCCAAGACCACCAGAGTCCATGCCTAAGATGCCGATACGTGAATTTGGAAAGACAAAGCTCTCTTTTCTTTGGTGGCCCAAGGGCATGGGGATATGAGTCTGGCATTCTTTATGGCCATTGTCCCCATCTCATGGAGAAAGTGCGTTGACAGAGAATAAAGGCAGGGTTTGACTGCCCAGCTACTCCTTCACTTCCATGAACTATCTTAACAGCCTTCCAATAATTTCCCTTTTCTGCTTAAGCTGAGTCAAGCTAATCCTTAATTTTCCTAAACTAATAATACATAGCTCAAACTCCTGAGTTCAGCCTCATGGACTATACATAAAAGGACTTTGCCATGGGAGAGCTTACAGACAGGTGTTTACAATAAGACACCCCCTCTGCAACTACCCCAGTGGATCATCTGGCTTTGGGTGGCTCTGTGTCTGATAGCAGGGAAGAGGATGCAGTCATTCTAGCAAACAGATCAGAGATCCCCCAAGGCCCATCTGCACATGGTCAGCACCTTCATGGTCAAAGCTAACTAGAATAGAGGGGGGAGCCTGCCCTTCTTGCCATCTCAGAGCCACTGTCTAAAATGTCTTCTCTCAGGACAAATATCATATGTTTGCACGTATAGGAGGATTAGGAGGAACTTAACAAAGGACCAAGGGGGAGAAGAAGGGCGGAAATGGTGGGGGAAAGGGAGAGAGGCAAACCATGAGAGACTCTTGAATGCTGACAAAAACTGAGGACTGGTGGATGTGGGGGGGAGGAGGGTGGGCATGGAGGACACTTGTGGGGATGAGCACTGGGTGTTATGTGGAAACTAATTTGACAATAAACTATTTGTAGAAAATAAATAAATAAATAAATAAATAAATAAATAAATAAATAAATAAATAAAATAAAATGTCTTCTCTCTAAAAATATCTCCCCTGCCCTATTGGCATCATGCCTAAAACCTCTACCTTTAGAGTTTATATATTTGGCTTAAATCATTAATCTTCTCTATAATTGCACATCCATTAATAGTAGAAAATGAGAGCTTGGGAAAGCTGTGGATGAATTCACATATCAAGTTCCAACAGATTTTTTAAAGTTCTCTTGAAGTGGTTGGTAGTTTGGAAGGCACAGTTCTGAGAGAATTGGATGGGAGTCCAGGAAACTTCCAAGATGATGGGAAAGCATTCATATAAGTAGAAATGCTGAGTTTGAAGGTGGCAGTGAGTCTCTCTGATAACTGGCCATCTTGGACAGGCAAAACAGACACAGAGCAGGTACTGAAAGGGGAGCAGACATGCTTAGAAGAAACTTTACCTGCTTGACCATTTTGCTTTGCTCCAAGTCTAGGTCTGGCATTTTTTCCATCTTTCCATCCTGGCTTGAATGTCTCTTTTCCCTATTGCTTCTTCCAGACTGTTTCTGACATCCTTCCCCTACTGGCAGAGACCTAGTGCACCTGGAGGGAGGGTTTGGGGCTCTCTCACCTTCTCTGCCTTCCTGGAAATAGACAAGGGCAGCTTATTCCTTCCCTTCGCGTTACCTTTCCCTAATTGCCATAAGCCTTGCTTCACACAATACCAGTGGTTCACAGGCCTGAGATTTCATCAGAATCACCTACAGGTCTCTCAATCCACAGATATCTGGGTCCCACACCTGCTTGAGTTTCTGATTTGCTGGTCTAGAATAGGGCCCAGTAATTTGCATTTCTAACAAGTTCTCAAGGAATGGTGATTCTGTGGGTCTGGGAATCCACAGCCTGAAACCACTGGCCAAGACTGAATTTTTTGAGGGCTGCCTTGTCTTAGTCATCCCTATACCCCCAGAGCCTAGCTCAGCACCAGGCACAGAATGACAGATTAGGAAATGCTTATTAACAGCTCTCCCATGCAACACAAGCCTTTGTCCTGTTATAGTGTCACGGCTCATCATATGAGCTCCCTGAATTTGCAGATATCAGGTTAAATGCAGAAAATATTGCCATTTAATGTGTTTTTATGCAGTAGTTCTCCAAAATATTAACATAGGAAAGGATTCAAGGTGGTGATCTGAGTAGAGAAAGAGAGGTTGGGGGCCTTTTCTTGAAGCTACATTTGCATAGGAAACACACAATTTTTACTTAGAAGCTGTGTATTTGTGGTTGCTTTGGAGAAGGTTGGTGGAAATCATTAAGAATTCCTATTCCCACCCCAACTGCACCTCCCAGATGCTGCTTAGTGCTGCCAGTGATATCACACATGCATGAAATATGTGATTCAGGTCAGCAGGTCTGAGACTCCTCTTTACAGCATCACTCCAGAAGGACAGCTTCACGTCAGTGCAGTAAGGTGGAAGCGAATGAGATCAGGGATCTGTGCTTCTCAAAAATGATACATGGCCTCCCTACCAAGGTATTTAACCCCTCTAAGTCTCTGTAACCTCCTCTGTAAAATGAGTCTGGAAGACATGATTCCAGTTTTCCTACACAGGATTCTGTGGTTTTCATAGGGAAGGCAAACCATCTCCAATTTAGGAATGGACTATTTGCTTGTAACCTAGATATTTGGAATCTAAAAGAAACTTTTCTCCAGGCAGACAATGTTAATTCTGACCACTCCACCCAACAACTATTGCTGGTTGAGCTCTTCACTCTGTGTTCCCCAGCTGAGCTAAGTGCTTTGCCTTCCTTGTTTCATTTAGTGTAACAACCCCACTGTGAGCTAGAGAGTATTAACACTCCCACTTCGCAGATGAGGCTACTGAGGGTCCACGAGATCAAAAATCCAAAACATACTTTCCCAGAGCCTCACAGAAACTAAGCCCAGGGCCTAGACCTGTCTGGTTTCAAAGCTACTCTAACCATCATGTTCTATTGCTTCCATTAAAGTATGCCTTACTCAATATGCCTAAAATACAGAGTCCAGCCTTTAGGTATAAAACAACATTCTTTTTTAGATATTTGTACTGCAAGAGGCAGAAAGCATTGCAGTTAAGAGCTCTGAGCCAGAGACCCCAAGCTCAAAGCCCAACTCTACCATTATTGACAGAATGACCTTGAGCAAGTTACCTAATCTCTCCCCCACACTTTCTTCAGCTCTAAATGGGTATAATAAAAGTATTTGCTTCAGAGCTGTTGTATAAGTGATTAATATATTTAAGTTAGACCATGTAAAACTACTGATAGTCCATCACAAATGATTATAACAGAAATGGCAATTTCATGTCTACATATTTAAAGTTTTTAGAACAGTGTCTAGCATCCAGTCAGCACTCTATTAGTGTGGGCTGCTATTCTTACTGAAAATTGCATTTGGGGTCTGCATCATCTGAGGCATAGTAGGCACTCAATGATTGCTGGAGGATTTATGAAATAAGTAGAAATTGTGATGCCCAAGAACACATCTGTGATGATGTGGGCTATGGAGCCCCTCCCCCAGAGGGCTGGGAAAGAGGCAGGTGGTGAGGATGGGGCTCTTGGAGTCTAACAGATTCCAGACTCTCTTGGCAATACCTAGCATAAGACAGGAAATCTCTCAGCAGGAAGGACTGATTCCGTGAATGTAGCTTCCCTGAAGCAGTGTTTGTCCTCTGGCCCTCAAGAAGTGAAGAAAAACCCAAGGTTAGGTCTTGGGTTTTGATTTTAGACAGCTAGAAATACAAGGTAGGCATAGGGAACTTTCCTTCCAGCCTGTTCCTCTACTGCTACTCCCTTTTTAGAACACCACTGAGGACAGAAAACACAGAAATAATGCTTGGCCTATGGAGACAGAAAGACAAAAGTTACAAGTTCACACTTCCCCAAGCATGGTAGGCACGCCACTAGCAGCACTGACCAGGCATGACCTTGTGTGGTATGTGGGCGTGTTCCTTCACTTCAACAGTTATGTTTACCCACATGTATCACAAAGCCTTATAACTAATACATCAAGCGTTTTATTTCACAGATACTATTTATTTTGTGATGAGGCTGAATGGATTAGAGTTTTAAAAAGGGGGACTGCTTTTTAAATATGGGAAGAATGTACTAGTGCAAGTAGCATTCAGCTTTAGTAAGTCATGAACATGGTCATTGAAGATGGAGGTGAGGGAAGTCCTTCTGACAGAGGGTGAAGAAACTTCTATGCACGTCTAGCTCTGGCTCTTAGCAGCTGTGTGAGAGCAGGCACATTCTTTAATCTCTCTAAGCCTTCATTTTCTCATCTGGAAAATGGGAATAAGGGTTCCACCCTCAAAGGGGGGCAGGGGGTAATGATCAAATGAGAAATGCCTCAAAAGCAGATAGAAACTGAGAACCTGGCACAATGTCAGAATTCCATACATATTGCTTATTACTATTACCGTTATTCCTCTTAGCCAGGCACACTGTAAGACTCATTTACATTTAATGAAATATTTTTAAACAAAAGTTTCCAAACCATTCTTTCATTTTGGAAGTATTTCTTGAATGCCATTGTGTTTAGACCTAATGCTGGTTCCTGGGGCAAATTCAAAAAAGGGAGGTGAAGACTCACTCTCGCCCATCAAGGTGCTCCCGGCTGGGAGCAGGTAGGATGAACAGTAAATAAGTAATTACCATTTAAAGTCATAAATGCTGTGGCAACTGAGTGGCTCAGTGGGTTGAGCATCCAACCAGCTCAGGTCATGATCTCATGGTTCGTGAATTCAAGCCTTGCATTGGGCTCTCTGCTGTCAGCACAGAGCCCACTTGGGATCCATTGTTCCCTCTCTCTATGCTTCCTCCTCCCCCCTCAAAAATAAACAGATACACACACACACACACACACACACACTAAGGCCATAAATGCCGTGAGAGATGTGGGTACAAAATATCCCAGGAGCACGAAAGAGAGGCGCCTAGGAGAACCCTCCAAAGCCACAATAATCTAGAACAATTCTGTCCACTAGCCACATGTGACTACTGGGTGCTTGAAACTTGGTCAGTGTGACTAAAGAACTGAATTTTCCATTTTATGTCATTGCAATTAATTCAAATTTTTAAACTGAAGCAGTAGAAGATATTTAACATACTTTTACTGTTTTAGAAGGACCACATTTCATGTTAATCACTGAAAACTTAGAATCTATATTGAGATATGCTGTAAGTGTAAAACACTCACCAGATTTGGAGGACATAGTGCAAAAAAAAAATGTACAATATTTCATTAATGATTGTTGGATGCATACTGAACTAATAATATTTTAGATATATTGGGTTTAAAAACATAGTATTAAATTTGTTTTTACTTACTAACACGGTTACTGGAAAATTTTAAATGACATATGTGGCTTGTGTTCTATTTCTGTTGGACCAGAAGCAGAATGCCAATGACATGCTGGGTAGAGAACCAGAGAAGTTCAGAGGTTAGGCCCAACTCTGATTCCCCTGGGCATTTCCTTCTGACAGTTCTGGAACGAAGCTCAGAGGGTCTGAGGACACTGGTTAGGAGGCTATTCCTGGAGCTGCAGAAGGACAGTGATGTCTCTGAGAATTAGTCCTAACTATGAGATTGGGATGCCAGATTTAACAAAATTTTTAAAATGACAACTGGCAACTCTCGACTTTGGGCGTGTTCTATAGCTGCAACAAGCCTCAGTTGCTTTATCTGTAAAATAGGGATAATAAAATACCTACCTCATTAGTGTCCTGTATTAAAGATTAGCTGAAACTAGATAAGACCAGAAGGGGACACATTTAGAAACTTAAGCCTAAAAGAACTAAGTAATGAAAACAAGTGGGGGAACGTCACAAATAGGTTCACCTTTCTTGAGATCTGAACGTGCAGACAGGGAAAATCTCTCTTCCCCGGGTGAGATCAGAGGAGACACCAACTCCCACCTGGAGGTGAATTGGATTATACCTTCTAGAGACTGGGGGGGATGGGGGAGCACAAGCCAAAGAGAGGAGGGAGGTTAATAATGAACAATGTTGAATGTCTTTGTGCTGTCATCACAGTGCTTTACATAAGGCAAAAGTGATACAGCAGTTACAGTATTGCTACCTGTTGAGAGAAATGTGTACCTTTAGCAGGAAAGAAATGTGTGGGACTTGAGTGTCACATAAAACCCCTCAAATTAGTTCTATTAAGTAAATTGTCACAAACTCAAAATAAGTCTAATTGTGTCATTTATCTAATTGCAGATGAAAATCTAGTTCTTTTTTTATGGATACAGGTGGCTTGCATTCCAAAAAGAAAGCATCCTTTTTTCTTCTTCTTCCAGATAAGCTTTCTGTCAATAAGAAGTTGACCCTGTTATGTTAAACATATCAGGAGACCAGGACTACCATATTTCTGGGGTTTTTATTTCTCCTTGTGCCATCAGGCTCTGAGAGAGAGAACCGATTTTTTAATGCAATGTTTCTTTCCATTAGAATCAAGTCTAAAATGTTTCAGGTTAGGCATGTAAAATCCACTTAACTAAAAACCAGTTAAGAGAAAGATCAAGCCCAATTTGCTAATACAAGATTTTTTATTTCTGAGTTAGAAAAAAATCCTTGAGAGAACCATGTCAAAAATTAAAAATTGAAAAGAACACTAGCAGCCTCCCCATTTGCCTAATTTAGCTTTGCTGAACAAATGACCAAATTGACATGAGAATTACATACAGGATTTGCTCAGAGTTCATATTTCTTTAACTTATTTCTCACTCCTGAAATATTGCCCAGCTTCTGTACAGGAAGGAGCCATGTCTGTATCGACCATGGCATCCTTGGACCAGGTAGAATTATAAAAATGGTGATTTTAGTTCCTCGTTGCGAATGAGCTCCTCCAGCAGAAGTAATTTGTCATAGAAACCCAATGTAATGAAGTCAGGATTGGGAAGGATTATGATCCCTCTTTTGTTGACTAGTTTATAAACAGGTTATTTTTGCTCATCCCTTACCTTGCAAATAGTAGTAATAAAAATCTTCAATGAGTGAGAAGGAGGCTTCGCTGAGGTCTCCTCATGTTCTCTGATAAGGCATTGCATTGCACGTAGGCCTCAACATTCTTTGTTCTTAAGGAGATGGAATAGGACAATAGAGAGAACACCCGAGAGAAAGTTAGGAGACCAAGTTTCAAATCCTGACAGCCAGTCATTGGTCATCATGACCTTCGGCAAGTTATTTCACCTAAGCGAGCCTCAAGGCTAGCCAGACCAGATGACCTTTGAGTCCATCGTGACTGTGGCTCTGCCATTCTGATGTGATGCAGAAAAGAATACCAAAAAGGTTTCTCTGAAAGGGGATTCTAACAAATAGGTGAAGAATATCTAGATGAATAAACCCAGTCTTCACGGGTGCTGGGAGCTGAAATTTGTCCTGCTGTGAGCTGGAATGTTGCAATGCTCAGATATTAGGTCTCATGGCTCAGGTTCAAGTCATACCTCTCTACCACTTACTAGCTGCATGTTACTCCAGCTCTCTGAGCCTCAATGTCTTTATCTGCAAAATGGGAAAATAATATACACACCTGACAAAATTTGTGCCTAGCACACGTTAAGAGCTCAATTAAACATTAGTCACAGTGGCTCTCATTGTAATGACAAAATGACCCAAGATCCAGCAGAAAGTGAGACAGAGTTCTTGGGTGCCTCCTCTGTGTTCAACACTCACAGATTCCTGCCTTCTTTGTACTGACAGCACCTTATAAGGTCAGTTTGATCACCTTCTTCCCTTAGTGGCTGAAAGTACACGCTTTGTTCTGTAAACGGCTGCCCCTCCTAGCAGCCATGTCAGTATGGGTGAATTTCTGATACTGCCTCCAGTCTCTCATCTGTAAAATGGGAAGAATAATAGTACCTACTTTAGGCTTCCTGTAAAAAGCAAATAAGATGATGCATATTAAGCTCATAAAACAATGTTAGGCACAGAGTCAGTACTTTATAAAAATGCTAACTGTTTCTTCTAGCTAAGAAAAGTGAAGCTCAGAGAGGTCAGTTAGTTTGCACAAGGTCATCCGCTTATGAGTAGTGGCATGGGGATTTAAACCCTGATGGGAATGAGTCTCTAATCTCAAAGACCCAGGATAGGGGGATGGTTCCTCCTTCACCCCATTCCTAAGACATCCCTGGCTTTGCTGTTTGTTTCTGGCTGCTTGTCTATAGGCTCCACAGCTTGATCTGATGGCCTGTTGGAAGGAGTTTAATGAGGGGGGGGGGGGAGGGCGGGGGGGAGGGGAAGGGAGGAGGCTGGGACTCAGAAAGGGAAACGAGTCCAGATCCTTCATTTCTTCATTTGCTGCAGCCAAGGGAAGAAATGTGCCCTGGGAGTATGACCAGTGCCCCCTCTGCCACCTCCCTGACCCACCTCACCATGGCTACTTGCGAAGCCTATTTTCCACAGGAGAGTTCCCCCTCTTTGTTCCAGCACACACTGCATATCTACCAATCGATATGACATCTTATCCTCTAAAACATTCATAATGTCTGCTTCCTATGATTCCGGTGGCCGCACGCCGTGTGCAGCCTGCATCACCTTCCCTTTGTAGTAGGTAGTCTTGTGCACCGGCCCCCTCTTTAACAGGGCTGCCGGGTGCTGTTCTTTAAAGAAAGACAAATATTGTTTGGGTTGTCAACACTGAATGACAAGCTTCGGAGGGAGAAGAAAGATGCGTTTAGGTGTATGTGTGCGGATTGCGGGGATGTGTTTTGCTATCACAAAAGCTCTTAAAATCCGAGACCATGATTTATTTGCTGAATAAAACCTACCGATATTATCATTCTCTAAAGGTATGTTGATCACATGGGCCCTTTCTTAGAGAAAGAAAGGCTTTTATTTTATTTCTTTCCTGGGAAAAATAGTGGCAGGAAAGGAGTAGTCTGGGTGGGAAATCTTACCCTGTGTGGCGAATGGCTCCAAGCGTGTGTTTATCTGCCCGAGGATAAGCTGGCTCAGTGGACAATGGGACGCCTGGCCAGCATCGCCAATCCTCCAGGGTACATTCCTGGAGACCGTGCACACGAAAAGACAGTGGCTGTGAGCATGTGTGTCTGTCTTATGTATTGATCCACCTGGTGATGCTGAGAGCAAAGGGCCTTGTTAGAGGTCACCTGAGCACACCAGACACCACACACCCACAGCATCCAGAGTTACCACCTGCAGCGCACAGCAGCGTGTGTAAGGGGACTTCAGGGGTAGGAGTCACACCAGCTTGGGGGCCCCATGCATCCTGAAGCTGCAAGAAGCCCCATTTGTTTCCTCCAAACACAGGAATTGATTAATCTCGTACCACTTCCCACTTGCTGCACTATCCTGAGCCTGTCATGAGAATAGATTAATGCGACGGTCCCTCCATGCGGATTCTTCTTGTCTCAAGAACGCACTGCTCCCTGGTCTCAGAGCTGCCTCACACAACTGTCACCTTGTTCTCATGGCAGACGTTCAGGAGGGGACAGAAAGCTGCTCTGCTTTTGCAAGGGACTAGCATTAGGAAGGCAGAGACAAAATCCCTGTTTTAGCACCATGGCTGGAAGATAAGAGAGTGCAGATAGAGGTGTGAATGCAGATGCATTTCTCCAAAGGCCCCTCTCATTTCCACTGGTCCTGTCAGGATTCTGGTATCCTATCTGTGACTCATTCTTCCTCTTCTGTGTCATTCCTCGGCCAGAAGCTTTGCAACCATTTTGGAAGCTGCAAACTAGAAGTTGGACACAGGCAAGTAACTTTTCAGAGCATTCTTGGGAGATAGGTACACAAATCCCATTACTAGTAAAGGGATTTGTGGGCATAACTTCCCTGCAGTGCTTTGAAAATCCATTCCATTCAAAGTATTGCAGTACAGCTGGGGTAGGGGCGGGGGAGAAGGAATAAGAGAAATCACTCCACCGAGGCAGTTTGAAAGGGATTTTTTTTAACTTCTTTATATTTAAATTTTTTAAACTCCTTTAAGACTTAAGGCATTTCCGAGAATGTTATCCCACATGGTTTTGTTTGTATCTCTCCTTTTAGGCAGAAGGTAATTTTGCAACTAACAGCGTTCCTAAAAAAGGATACCATTAATCCACTGCAGTGGGCCCCCTCCTCTTTGAGGAACGGCCACCGTACTCGAGCACGTCCCCGAAGGATGATAAGCAAACTGACCAAGGAAAAAGCCACCAGGCATATTGATTGTTAGCCTGCCTGACTGCGAACTGAGGTTGCCAAACAAAGATTTATTTTCTATTGACAATTGTGATTCCTTTCAGTTAAATAGCAAGCAAGCTGGTGGCTGACCAAGGACAGATTTATTAGAGGACTAATGACTGCCTACAAAGGGAGGTGTCTGTTGCTGAGTGAGCCTTGACAATATTTAGTAAGTAATTCTGTAGCCCACTGCCCTGTTCAGTCTTGGCTAAGTAGTGGTTCACTTAGAGAATTAGGGGCCTAATGGCCTCCAGGGAGAACTCTTGAGTAAGTCAAGGGCAGTACAGGGGTTGAGAGCTCTGACTCTGTAGTTACATGTGTCTGGGTTTAACTCCCAGATTTCCTGGTTACTGGTTACTGGCTGTGTGATCTTGGGCATGTGACTTAACCTCCCTAAGCTTCAATTTCCTTCTCTAGAAGAGGTAGTAGACTACATTACCACGACACTGAGTGAGAATAGAAATAAATAGGTTTCACACTCTTTAGAATCTTCCAGTGTTCACCTGATCTCACCTAGGTATATGGCAGTCTCTCCAAGGGCACCCACTCCCCACCTCCCACCTTCCCCGCCACCTTGCACTCTCCTTTGCCACTGATCCCACTCCAACCTCAGTGCTCCGCCAGATCTCAGCATTAATTGCTTCCTCACTCCCTTTGGGCTTTGGCTCAAATGTTACCTATCAAACCCCATCCTTGACTGGTCTACGTCTGAACAAAAACTTTGAATTACTCACCCCCTGGGCCCTGGCATCTCCAACCATATTCATCCTCTACTTTTCACTTGTGTGTGTTTAGTTTCTATGTCTCCCACTAGAATGTCAGTTCCATGAGAGCATGGGACTCCTGTTAACCGCGTTATTCCTGGAGCCTAGAAAACACCTAACACACAGTAGGTGCTCAATAAATGTTTGCTGGATGATAAGTAATGAATAAAATGATGCAATTAACACAATTAGCCCAGTACCTGGTGCATTGCTGAAATAAATGTTAATTGTCACAATCCTCATGGAGGTGGCTCTTCTGCCTGTGATGAGGCAGCTTACAAAAGCGCCTTTGCAGATTTCCTGTGTCAGTTGAGGGTTAGCATTTGTGCATTTGAGCCTTGATTATTCTGCTGTGGTTCTCTCCTCTCAGCAGGGGCACTTGGGGAATTGGCTACACTTCCCACGGGAGTCCCGGCATTGTTGACTAAATTGGCTGATGCAGGGGCAGGGAGTCCCAGCCTTCCTGGTCTCTGAAGGAGCTTTGCCATCATCTCTAAGGCCCTTGTGAATCTGACCACATGCTGAGCCACAAGACCCAGCAGGCAAGCCTCCCTCCTCCCACTTCCAAAGCTCTGCTTGGCCTCAAGCCTTCCATTTTCAAAGGGAAAGCCCAATCTCTTCCTCCGGTTATGTATCGACAAGCCTGATCTTTAAAGATACCCCCTGCTCCTGGAGGCCTGCTCAGCAAACACAGAGCATCCGTGGCCCCATGTTTGCCCTCTTTGACAAGCAGGGGCTGAGCAGCTCTCTGAGAAGCGCTGCTGACATATTGATTGACTCTCTTGTCAGGTTGATCCTCTGCCAGCCAATGAACATGGAAGGTTCTAAGTGGCACCCAGCAGGGCCCACACATACCCTAATTACTATTTCAGACAACCCCCATTCCAAGCTGCCACTTTTCAAGGCCTACATCTCCTGTCCTTGCAGTTGCTGGGGAATTCTGTTACCTGCAACCAACCCCTCTCCCTTAATCCTCACTAGGTTCCCTCTGAGTATTTCTTTTAGAGCCCATCTGGCACAAAAACAGGCAACTCCACTAAGGAACTATCACCCTAACTCCAAGTAGGTCTGTTTATTATTCTTGCTGAAATCTGGGATCTGTGTGTGGCCTGTCCATCCTGCCTTCATTCACTTTCAGCTCTTGGTGAAAGTTTTCTCCAATTAGCCAGGGAGATACTTTCAGAGTTTGGCTGCTTATTGTGCTTTTTAGTGGCTGATTTCCCAGCTGCCACCTGGATCACATGAACTTCCACTTGGAACCCTTCCCTGTTCCATCCTTGCTGACCCATGGAGCCCCGTCATTCCATATGAGGGTCTCTCTGGAGCAGAGCCTGTCAAGTCATGATAAATTGTGCATTTTGGCTATCGATGGGGGTGAGTCACATTAGAGAGAGGACCTCCCAAACTCATTTCACTTCTGACCCTGGGATGGTCTGAACAGGACCTTTTGGGATGAGCTGCTAGAGCATTTGTGGGGAGCGAGAGAGGAGACCACCCCACTGCATCCAGGATGTCTTGTTGGAGAAAATTTAAGTTGATGATGCCAGCGTTCACGCAAAATCTGAGACTTTCTAAGTCTCCGAACCAGAGTGCATCACAGCTGGATATACTATCACATAATATTTAAAGAGCTGTTTTTGTTGTTGTTTTTCATAGAAGCAAATGTGGTGACCTTAAGTATGTAGTGGTCCTAACTTTTCCCGGCTGGGTTTTAGAAAGGATCCTGACTCAATAAATATATAACTTTAAGGAATGCACAGAGCCCTGTTGTATACAAATGGAGTATCTTAATTTACTTACATGGTGCTCCCCCTTATCTGCAGTTCAGTTGCTCATGGTCCACCACGGTAAGCAGACCATCCTCCTTCTGACATATGGTCAGGTGGTCAGCAGTAGCCTAACACTGGTCACAATGCCTGCATCATTCACTTCACTTCATCTTATCACAGAGACATTTTATTGTCGCACAGCATCATAAGAAGATACTTTGGGAGAGAGACCACATTCACATAACTTTTATTATAGTGTATTTTTATAATTATTCTATTTTATTATTAGTCATTTTGTGATCTCTTACTGTGCCTAATTTATAACTTCAACTTTATCATAGGCATATATGTATAGGAAAAAACATAGGGTATATAGGGTTTGGTACTATTGTGCATTGTAAGGCATCCACCGGGAAGGCAAGTCTTGGAACATATGCCCCATGGAAGAGTTAGGGCTGCTGTAAGTGACCCTATCAGTTAGGGAAGTCCCAGGCATGCTGTTAAAACAAAGAACCCCAAACTCTCAGTGGCTTATAACAGTAACAGTTTATTTCTTCATTCATTCCGTATTTTCCCACTGATCAGCCATGGCTCTGAGCCATGTTATTGTCCCTCAAGACCCAGGTTGACCATGTGGCAGAAGGAAAACAGGTATGCAAAGTGTGTGCTGCCAGATCATGTGGCCACATCTGAAATCAACACGATAAGGAGGTATCAGCCCTTCAGGAAGGGGTGCTAAGTACAGAAAATGGTCATTCATACACCACAGTCAGATTATCATGAGTTTTGAGCAAGAGACCAGGTTTGCTGAGATCCCATTGCAAACCAGAATTTGTACCCAGATCACTATGAAATATGAAGCAGATAACCACTTTGCACTGTTACCTTCCTCTGATTCTGAAATCCTCCAGTGATCAAACTTCATAGTGAACAGTTTCTTCATCTCTGAAATGGGGATAGTACCAACCTGAGATGTAAGCCATACATCTTGATTAACGTAATGTCTGTAGAATGGCTCCTACAATGCTGGCCATAGAAGGGGTTCAAGGACTGGCAGCAGGTACTGATAACACTAATACCCAAAATAGCTTCTCTTTGCAGACTCATCCCTATTGCTGCCAACACTGTTGTAGTCCACCCTTCACGCCTCTGTATTGCATATGTTTGATTTGTGAGAGTATAATATCCTACGTTCCACCCCCTCATATCTAACTCCAAGTGTCATTATCTATTCTGATAAACATTTATGGAGTGCCTTCTATATTAAAGACATTCTGCTAGATCTTGGGGGATGTTGTGGATGCTTGACCTCTCTCGGGCCCTCAGCAGCCATTATTCTACCTGGGAATAGTAAAAGGGAATAGAAAAGGGAAACATTTTCAGAAGGTTAAGGGAGATACTGATGGACACACAGATTTCTCAGCCCCAGCCATAGAGCAAATCAGTAGCAGAATAAGAAACAGAGTTCTCATTAGTCAGGAACCTCATTTACTTCACAGCTCTCCTGGGTCTTCTTTATCCTAAGGACACTTTAGTCCATCCCCATAGGCCAAAAAGATATTCTCATTTTCTTACTCAAGGAAGAGAGAAGGAATAGCTGACCAAGAAAAAAAAAAAATACAAACAAAAGCCTCTTTCAGTCTCCCTCTCAATAAACAAAAGAAGGTGGTTATACCCCTGATATAATTCTCACTTATTTATTTAACGTTCAATTCAACAAAAGAAAATATGCCCAAACTTGAGTTTCATTTTTGTTGTCTCACTTCTGCTGGGATGACAGAGCTTACACTCAGCAGATTTGACTTTTCCCTTTTTCCCATCGGCATCTCACTTTCTTATTTTCTTTTCACTTCTGGGAGTTGTCTGAGCAGTTACTTGTCTCCTCTGACCCTATCCCTTCTCACCCCATTTCTTGTCATCTTGTTTTCAGAATACTTTTTTTTTAAATAAAGAGATGCTATGGAACCCAAAACAAAAAGAGAGGGGTGACCATTTCTGCAAACAGAACACAGTTTCATGAATGCCCTCTTTATGTGCAGTAAGATGAAGGTATTGTCTGCTTGCTCTTCTCTCAAAGTTGGCGGCTGGAGTATATTCCTCACCTTGAAGTACCAAGACTGGGTTTTTGAAGAGGGGAACAGTTTTAAAAAAAGATTCACACTGACGGGACGTTGGGCAGATTGGCATTTTTGCCTGACAGACCCACCGCTTCCTTCTCTAGATGCAAAACTCAAAGCTTTGTTAGGCCTGAGCCCAGCTGCACCTGCAGCCCATGTCTGTGTCTATCTTAAAATGCAGGGAGACCCTCCATGAAAGAACCTCCATGAAAGAACTACACCTCCATTGCAGCAGCAAGCTGTCTTAAGGGAAGCCCAAGAACCCAATAGCAGCATTTAAAAAAGGAATCATTTTAAAATAGCTAATTCCTTGGTTCCCTTCACCTGGTAATTACAAATCAGAAGCTATCGTTATCTTGAAGCAGCCACGATTAGTTCTCATTTCCTGACCTCTGTACAGTGAAAATATGTCATTATTTGAGGCAATAGAATCCGGTCTCTTCAAGTGAGTGACCTACATATAACGGATAAATGGCAGGAGAAAATTAGGTGTTACCTTGACAGAAAGTGTACAGTAAATGTCACTTATTCTTATTAGTATTTATCTTCTCAAAGAGTTGCCTTACACTTCAAAGTAATGTATGGGGGGGTGGGGGAACATGGCTCTGAGATGGAAAAGTATGCAAAAATAATAAAATAAAATAAAGCAGACATACACACAGGGACATCTTGGCACCTTAATCTGTGGCCATCAATCTGAGCTGTATTGTTTGAAGATAGGTTTTTAACCTTAATAGAATGCAGCCTGACTTTAAGTGGTGGTAGGCATGCAGAATTAATTGCCGTGTGAACAATTTCCAAAGCATTGTTAATTGCGTTTCCTGTGGTTAATTGTTTCTCCCATCCCGCATCATGCCCTGCACCTTTCCCTGTCAACAGCATTTCTCTCCTGCAGTGCTGGAACCCTAGCAACAGCATCAACCTATGTCCATTTGAAATACCAGACAGACACAGTGTGGTGATTGTTTGAATGGGCAGTATGCAGGGGAGTGGACTCCTTATTTACCTGCAAATGAACCATTTCTTAGATGGGGACTTTGAAAGAATACAGGTGTTTGGGATTTGCCTTTCATTCCACATAGTAAAAACAACTCCCCCCAGAATGGTGGGAGATGGGGTGAATTAAGCTTGCAAAACCACTGGGGAAGTGGGAGCTGGCACGGAGAGACATGAAAGACAGAAAAAAAGAAAGAAAGTTTGTGTAGGAGGTTGGGGTGCACATGGAAGTAAAGGAAGAGTCCTATAGACATACTTGTCTCTTAGCAAAGACAGCACCTTGGCACTCTGGCTCCTTCTGTCCCCATGGGAAAGTGTGGGTGTAGGGTATGAAAGGGAAGAAAGCGTCATCGTAGTATTTTCCCAAGCTTTTTGACAGTGGCCTGAAAGATACCCACTTAGCAGGAAGAGAGGTGGAAGGGAAAAGCAATTTCCTTGAACTAGAATTTCGCTTGAACTAGATAGAATGGACAGGGACCAGTCCAGCCACGGACAATACTTGCTGCACTGCTCTTTCAGTACAACTACAGTCTCACCAGCAGACCAATCCCATCTGGAGAGCCCTGTTTTGACACCAATTGTTTTTAGTAGTTTGGAGAAAACTATACTTGTCAACGCCCCTGGGCCCCCAGTCTAAAAGCAGCTGCATCCGTTGTGTGGGAGAGGTTGGATGTCACGGAGCAGTTTCCTTTACAGTGATTCTAAAGGGGCATTTTACCCTTTGTGGAAGCACCATTCAGAAGGTCTGAACTCTGGTCCCCTCCCCCCTCCTCCACCCACCCTGGGGATCCTCTCTGCCAGGATGGTGAAATAGCAGCCCTGAGAGAGGAGACCTAACCACCCAGATCTCCCTTTCTGTACTTAGCTAATCCCTGCGGCCTGGGGCAAGCCTTTTTTTTTTTTTTTTTTAACTGCAGCTTCCTTAAAAGGCAATCGCTTGGAAAAGGCACCTGGCCCTCCCCCTTGACATTTGCATTGCTGAATTATCTATTCATATTTTCATTACTTTGTCTCTCCTGCAGCAATGCATCTGCTCGGACTCAATTGGCAACTGCAGCCGGCAGATGGACACACCTTTAACAATGGGATAAGGACCGGCTTACCAGGAAACGATGATGTGGCAACAATGCCATCTGGAGGCAAAGGTGAGGTTACAGCTGCTGCTTGCCCTCTTGAGGTCACAGGGAAATTCAGAGCTCCTGCCAACCGGTTTAGGTTTTCTAATCCAAATGTTGGACGGTACGCAGAAAGGAAAAGAAAAGGGGGAACAAAGCCATTGCGTTTCGTAGGTGCCCCTGTTAGAAGCTGTTTGCTGTTCCTGTCTGTTAGCTGTGTTTGGCTGGAGTCCCTGAGAGTTGGCACCCTGCCTTCTCGGAGCAATGTGCATACCTCTGCTATCTGGAGCGACTTGAAAGCCTCCCAAGGCCTGAGCAGAAGCAGCCGCAGCAGCAGCCGCAGGAGAAAGTCCTGCCTAATCAAGAGAGCGGAGAGCAGCAGGCAGTATGTGCCGCCAGCCCAGGGCCCGCTCCCCAGACGGAGGTGCAGCTCCCAGGGGAAGAAGCGCTGCCTGGCCGGAAAGAGAAAGATCCGGAGCTGTTCCGATTTGGGAGAGAATAGAAAAGAGTTTTGACAACTCGGGAACAAAGCTTCTCTTCTCAGAACAGTAAAAGGGACAATGGAGATGTTGATTGAAGCAATTGGGCAGCTGTATTCTTCCAGGGGGAAAAAACAGGTGCTAACAAGGTGCTAAGAAGGAAGAGAAAAAACAGGACTGTGAGGAGGTGGGGACATGGGGCAATTAAAAAAGCAACAGCGGTGTGGTGGAGTGTGCTTCAGCACGGAAACAGGAGAGATGGTGTGGAAGGGCTTCTCTAAACACTGACTCTTCCACTCGGCCTCTTAGCACATCAGGGCAGTTTACCCCTTTGTTTCTTAAAATACCCCATGGAGATAGTTCATAGACAAGAAAGGAAATGACGTTTATTGGGCACCTGGTGAGCGCCAAGCTTCGCGCTGCCTGATGTCAACAGCTCTAAAGGGAAGGATATTATCTCAGGGAAACTGAGGCTCAGGGTTTTCTGGAAACTTTCGCCAAATCAAACATGTAGGCAGGTACAGACTTAAACTCAAGTCTGTGTTCTGTGCATCTTTGGGCAAGATGTTAGGTTTTTCCTTAGCACCATCATTTCCCACAGAGAAGATTCCAGAATTCATCTTCCCTTAGAGGTGCATGTTAGTCATCCTGAGATGCTAGTGTTGCTTAAATGATTCTCCCTGGAGTTGTCGTAATGGCATCAAGTGGAACTTTTTTGTCCTCTTATCCAATCTTCAAGAATCGCTCTACTCATCCATTCTAATCATAACACTAAATTACCTTTAAGTAAGCATGAAAAAGTTTTATCTGAGGATGAAATTATATGCTTTCCATTATCAAGTAACTAAAACTAGATTTTAAAATGGAAAGTATATCTTGCCTTAAGGAATCATGTTCTGCCTTAAGTGACCAAAAAGCCAAAAGCCAGATTTGTTGGTCTCTGATGCGTAGTCCATTCACTCCGGTACTTGACACCATCCACAACTCCTGTTTCCTTTATGACAGTGGTTCTCTCTGGGGCATTTTTGGACCCCACAGGACATTTGGCAAATGTCTGAAGACTTCTTTGGTTGTCACAGAGGAAGTGCAACTGGCATTTCCCAGAGAGAGGCTGAGATGCAGTTAAACAAAAGGACAGCCCCTACAGCAAAGAATGATCCTGTCCAAAAGGTCCATGGTGCTGCTCTTGGAGAAATGCTGCTTTAGGGGGGTGTCTGCTTCATCTGATCCCTAAGCACCCTTTAACCTACAAGTCAGCAGCACCCTGCCCCTTGAGAAGAATGTAGGACACACATTTGAAAGTGAATATGCATATTCACTCATCAGGCGCAGAGATATATTTGGTGTGTATACATTATGAAGTTACATACAAATGCTTCTTAAATAGCATCCTTTACCAAAGAGACTCACAGATAGGCACTGGCTTCCATAACTGAAAGTCAGCCACTCTGTGCATTTGTGATTAAGCTTTGTTTCCACCTCTGACCCCCTACTTGAACATCTCACACCAGCAGAACTAAAGATTCCCTGCAGAGAACAAGTCCTAACTAAGAGTATGGTGTCTCTCAATTAACAAATGAAGAAACACTTTCCACAGTGCCTTTGGAAAGACCAGAATTTTCCCCCTTAGATGCAATGTGCTTTTGTAAGTTGTGTAACATCACCAGTTATTTTCCAAATAAGTTACGAGACAGAAAAATGGTTGCCAGATTGTTGTCCCATGAATTTTGTCAATAGGACTGTTATGAAAAAGTGTGAGAATTTAAAATTGCTTAAAGTTAAAAGAAAACTGGGAACAACTCCTTTCTGAACACCAAAATAGTACCCGTCTTATGACTGAAGATAGCAGGTCTCTTAAGCTGTTGTAAAGTTTGGTCTAAAAAATAACTAGAATTATTTTAGTTTTCTCACAGCCACCTATATCTTTCTTATAAAGTGACCTCAGGTTTCAATTTCTTTACCTAGTGACCTCCCTCCTCCCCACTCCCCAATTCTATACATTTAGATAACCTGCATCAATTCCAATCGACTAGTTTTTCAGTGTTTCAAAGAGACAATCAAGATATATTGGCAATAAGTTAATTAAATAACACCCCCTCCATTTTTTTGTGGTATACGATAATCCTTCACTCCGATAATGTTTTAATCAAGATACACCACACATTGCCAGGGAGGTTAATCTTATTAAGCAATTACTGAGTAAGTATCCAGCAGAAGCAAATTAAAATGTAAGCAAAACAAGGGTATGTGAGTTCCATCTAAGATGGCACATCGATAGAGATTTCATTACTTGGTCTTTAGGAGTGTTTACATTGCTCAGATTTGGAAAGGAGTCTAATAGACAGGGCAGCCTACACACTCTGATATGTTAGTGGAAACAAAGCACTTGATTAATTAGTTAGGAGAGTATGTTCTTTGGGCTTTGTCTTCCCTTTTCCATTTGTTGTTGTTCATGGTTTATTTTTTCTCCATTCGCTCTTTCAATTAAACCTTAACGTGGTTGGTTTGGTTGTTGGGTTTCACATCAAGAAAAGGGAGCCCACAGACTGCCAGAATCACTCACCATCTCAAGTGTATTTCTATGTTAAAAGGAATGAACTCATACATCTTCATTACAAGAGCACAGAGCACTTTTTCTATAGATCTAGGATTAGATAAGCCTTGAGAACGAAGATTCAATACAGTGTTCTGACCTGGTCAGATAACATAAGGGAATCCAGTTTGATTGGCTAGGCCCAGAGGCAAAGAATACAAGAGCTTTTAAAGGGCACATCACACGTAGCCAATTTGTGCACTGATCTTAAGAAAGAATAAACTCCCAAGTAGAATTTCATGGATCATTCTCAACACCTATCACTCATTTTAAATTCAAGGTGTCCTCTATATCAGTGGTCAGCAAACAACATCTCATGAACCAAATCAGGCCAGCCACGTGTTTTTGCAAATAAAGTTTTATTGAAGCACAGCCATATGCATTCATGCCTATGGTTACTTTTGCACTACAACAATGGAACTGAGTAGATGCAAAAGAGATTAGATGGCCCACTAAAGCCTAAAATATTTGTTATCTGACCCATTATGGAAGTTTGCCCACTACTCTCTGTCATTTGCAAACCCATGTCTTCTTTCATTAGACTGGTTTGCAGCTATAAATTATAGGAGACGAGGCAGAAGAGAACAAACTGCCGATAGATCAGCCTCTCCTTCTTGACCAAGTGTTGGGCATGTTTTGGGTAACATCGCATTGACAGATCCTCTGTAATATATGACTCTAGAGTGGGTCCAGCTGGCTACAACTACCAGCTCCATCACTTAGCTGCTTGAACATAAGCAGGTCATTTGTCCTCCCTTAGCCATCGATTCCTCATCTGTAAAATGGCCCCCCTCACACCATTGGCATCCAGTATAAAGGAGACAGTGCTTGGAAAACAGTGTGTACCATCAGGCACTTAATAAGAGATCCAGGAATATTAGTTGTCACTGACATCATCATGCCATCTCTCGGTTACTTCATTTAACAAGCATCCATGGACTGTCACTTCTTACGAGGTGCTGTAGTTTCCAAAGGTGAAGGCTGCCTTCAGAATGTCAAGATAGACAGTTGTTCTGCTTCATCTTTTCCCTTTACCTTCTAAGAATTAGAACAAACCCAGATGTAAAGACTTCTTCCCAAACATTTGCTTGATGAGGTCAGTGGGAAGCAAGACTTCCCATTCAAAAGGGCCAGTGTACAAAACAAGCTGGCCCGCTCCCCACAGCATTATTTGTCTCACTGCAGCTTGAGTTCCATCACTGCCAGCCTGTCTGTTTTCAGCCCCACCATTCTCGGTTTATAACTCAGCTGTAAACATTTATTTGTGCCTGGAGCACATTTCTTTCCTACCCTTTGAAAAAAAAAAATCGGAATTTCCAGATGGTATGCAAGTTGGAAAAAAATGGCAAAGACTGTTATTCTGTTTAGAAACATGTTTTTCTACACTTGCCCTTTCAGCAAAAACTTCATAATGATTTTTACTAGTTGGCTTAATGCATGGTACCAGGAGCCAGATTAGCAGGGAGGTTGGTAATTCTTCCTCTGGCTCTTGTCAGCCTCTCAATGAACACAGCCCAGGGTTTCAAAATGATCACTTCTCTACATGGGGCTTTCTCAAAGTCAGTAAAGTTCCCAGAAGGGCAAGGGATGGTTATGTTTGAGCCAACCATTATAATACTGCACATCTACTGGCAAATATACCAATAGCTTACGTACCAATGCAAAAACTCTCATTCTGGAGGCCATCTTATTCTCCCTTTGTTACATATGAGTACTGCTTATGCACTTCATATTAGTGATTTTAGCTTCGGATTCCTACTCACAACCCCATTCTAAGTTGTATAATTTCTGTTGTACATGACATCGTTATGGCTTGAGATGGGTATTAATAGCAAGATAATCTACCTCCCTCCCTAGTGCATTTATTCTCACTTGTGTTGGCACATTTCTCTTTCAGAGTTGACTTGTACATCCGGAGGGTGGTCTCTGCCACCTGTTTCAATACACAGCTCTTTGTATGTGTTATACTTAGCCCAACATCTGAAAAGCAGTCAGCAGAGTGGTTAGAAATGTGGGTTCTGGAAGCAGTTGTACATGACATTCAATCCCAGCTCCACCATGTAAGAGCTGTGTGACCTTAAGCAAGTCACTGTATTTTCATGATCCTCTAATCCAAAAACCAGAAAAAATCACAAAGCATATCAGGTGATTACATGGCCAACAATAACCACTCAGTGAATTTTAGCTGCTATAAATAACACTAATAACCTGAACTACATATTAATGCAGAATCATGTTCACCCGAATGGTCAGATATATAAATGTCTGTTAATACCTCTAGTGGCAAAGAGTTGGCCATTTTTATCTAAGGTGACAAATTGGAGTTTCAAAAGCTGTAAAGGTCACATGTAGTCCCAAGCGCTAAAGGATTTTATAAAAATCATTATTGCTGTGTGATGTTGTGAATACATCACGGGAACAGTGAATGCTCAGGATAGAAATCTATTTCTGAAGAATAGCCAGCCAGCAGCAGGGAGATGGGCTGCCGATGATGCAGACGAGCTGTAGTGTAAGACAGTGAGTCTAATGTCCTTAGGAAAATCTCTTTGCCTATCTCTTGGTTAAACAGAATCCTCAGATGGTTGTCCTGATTCCCAAATAAATGAAAACGAGGTGTAATGACTGAAGCAATAATCTGAATTCAACTTTATTTGCAATAGATAAAAATATGTGAGGCAGAATAATCTGTAAGGCAGATTTATGCTGAGGTGCCTCCAGAGTTCGGTTAAGTTTAGGAAGTATTAATATGAGGCTTCATTTCCCGGGTATGACTAGAAGTCCATTCCCGTTATCACTTGTTTGGGGAATAGTCTCGCTGTTTCCATAAATGAATTATGGCAACATTTTCTGAAATGATTAGCTCCTAATGTGGCTATGGAAGGCTGCCGTTTTGCTCGACATCAGTCTTATTTAACTGGTTGGAATTTTAGGTACATGTTTCTGAAATAGGCAATAGCTTCACATTTACATGAGCACTCTTCCGTGGAGTTATAGAGGTGGACTATCGTATAAAATTGGTCATTAGAGTGTTGCCTCAAAAATCCTAGAAATTTCATCTTTGAGCTGGAGATGAATCAGCCAGAACCATCATGAAGCATCTGCTTCTTAGGTCAAAATAATCATCATTTCCACTTTTTGTCTCAAAATAGGGAGGAAAGTTTGACATAGAAGCCACAGCTCAGGGAAATGTAGCCAGGAGTCAGTGCTCCTTGCCAGGACATGATGCTTAGTCACTACCCAGAACTCAAGGATGGTGACCTGTCTTTCACTGAATGATTGTGGGATGGCTGTTTAAATCTTCTTCTGATGCCACCAATTCAAGCCCATGCTTAGTCCATGGGACCTTGCCCTGCTGCCTGGATGAGGGATACTGGGAGTATGACATACATCCCAACTTTTGATGTTGACCAAAAATTACCTAACACTGTAGTAGACGCTTGACAAATATTTGTTGCATCAAGTATGAACGAATGATCTATACAACATTAACACTCATTAGTCATTATTAAATAATATCTGGTAGTTTTTGGATAAGGTAGGCTCCACAGAGTTGTCCGTATGAAAGGTAGCTAGAGTGTACATCAACATGGGCAACTTGGAGCTCATGAACTTGTGACTTTGCTTTCTCTGTTTTTAGCACCGCCATTGACATGACGGTTCCTCCCTATCTATAGACATATTGATCACTCAGTGAGTATTGATTTCAGCTGCTCTAGACTGCTCTAAAATGACTTCCTGCTTCATTGAGTCCTACCCTATCCCTTGGACCTTTAACTCATTGTTACCTATACTAGTTCATTGTGCCTACACTGGGAAGCCTGTATTTTAATTAGACCATCACAAATCTATACTCCAAATCTGGGATAAATAGTTATGGCTGTGTTTAGGTAGCACAACACCTGGGTAGAAAGATGTAGAAGTGCCACAGATTGGGTACTGAATATGTTACCCTAATTAATCCTCAGAAACCACCCCATTAGACAGATGAGTCGACAAGCCCAGAGATGGGGGGTGGTTAGCCCAAAGGCACACTGGTAGTTGTCAGAGCTGCAATTCAAACCCAGGGCTGACAGCTCCACTGTGCAACATGCCTACTGAGGTCTCAGATCTTCTCCATAAGGATAGAAACTATGATTACTTTGTTTCCTTGTTGCCTGTCTCTCATTGGCAACCTGTTAGGAATTAGCCATGTTTGGGGTCCTTGGACACTAGCAGAGCCAGGGGGAGCCCAAATTTAGATCCTCCCTGGTGAGATTGGGAGCCTGGCTCAGGGTGCTAGCCTCCTTGACCTTCAGGAGTGGCATGGATCTTCACTCCTGGATACCAGCCCAGGAACTTGACCTCCAGGAACAGCGTACTGAGAAGATTCTCCACAGTGTCTCCAGCAGTTTACAAATGCCACCTTTCCCTTTTATGTCTTTCTTCGAGGAAGTGTTTGTGTAACATTTTCTTCCTTTTTTATTGTTTTTAAAATTACAGAAGTTTTGCACACTCAATTTAAAGATGTTTTTAAGTATGTAGAAAAAGCTTTCTTTTCCTTGGCTATACAGAATGTTGTGTAAGAGCTGGCAAATTTGAACCCGATTTATAAGTTAGAAATACATTGCATCAATGTTAATTTACTGCTTTTGATAACTGTACAGTGGCTCGTACATTGCATCAATGTTAATTTACTGTTTTTGATAACTGTACAGTGGCTCGGAAAAAGAATGTCTTGTTTTTAGGAAAGATACATAGAATACAGAGGTAAAAGGAACAATCTGTAACTTAAAAGAATGTCTTGTTTTTAGGAAAGATACATGGAATACAGAGGTAAAAGGAACAATCTGTAACTTAGTCTCCGTTCTTCAGGAAAAAAAGAGAAAACAAAAAAATCATGGAACAAATGTGTATTCAATTTATGGAATCTGGGTGAATGATATGCAGGAATTCTTTATACTGTTTTTTAAAACATTTCTGCAAATCTGAAATTATTTCAAAACTCAGATTTTTCATATAAAATTATGTATTTATTTACAGTAGTGAAAACTCCACTGCTTGCAAAAGCAGAATTCAGGTGCATTATCTGCAGAATTTAGTTTGAAAGTAGTCACTAGCTTTTAAGAATAATGGTAACTTACGTTAAATAAATTGAATTCGTTAAAAATGAAATCACTTCCTGATAACCTCTCCTCCCTCCTACAGATCACACACACACACACACACACACACACACACACACACACACACACACACCCTTTGTAGCATATACCCAGAGGTATGACTCATACCCCAAACCCCTAGCTCACTCTGTTAGAACACAGTAGACTCCAGTGTAATGTCCCATAAGATACTGTGAGTCCAGACCTCTCTCGTAGATAAGGACCCTGAGATTTGCAAACTAGACCTGTCTCAAACTAGCCAGCTGCTTAGTAATAAGAAGGGAGTTCAGACAAATAGTTCATTTACACACCTGCTCCTTTCCACAAAAGGTCCAAGGTTATTAAGTATCAGGATTAAGACCCTTGGCTTTTGGATGTTAATGTAACAACCTTTCCATTATACTCCAGTTCCCCCAGTTTGCTTATTTATCTATAAGGTTTTATACACATGATAAATTAAGAGCTTATTTATGATTCTTGAAAAGGATCCCCAAGGAATTCTCCTTTAAATAGTAAATTTCCCCATGAAGCTTTCAAGCTTTTGGTTTTACTTAGAGGGGGAAAAAGTCAGTTTACATGCACCCTTTCAATGTAAATCTTCCTTAAGGCACTAATTTTTACATAGTAGTCACCGGGGTTATGTTAAAACAACCCATCAGCTGCGCAGGTAAAACTTGATTCAGTTCAGCAAGCATTTATAAATTATCCATGTTTGCCAGGTACAAACCATAGAGACCTCGAAGATGCATTTGCACCTCTAGCTGACCTCAGGGAGTATAGTATCTTGTATGAGAGACTAAAGAAGGGAAGCAAAATCAATTATAGGACCTAACAACAGGTGCTGGACCCTGCAGTAGACTTAAGTGTAAACACTATGAACACTCAGAAACAGTCTACTTATCTGATGGTAGGAGTGAAGGCCAGGTGCAAAGGAAAAGAGAGCATCAGTGGGAAGGTGCATCTGATCTGGACCTTAATTTCAGGGCTACTCAATAAAGCAGGTTTATCAATAAAATAAGCTAATTGATAAAGTAACCATACCAGCCATGGAAAGTTCCACCGAAAATCAGCAGTGGGAACAGATCTTGACTACCAATTTTACACTTGTTCCCATAACTAAGTCTATTCCAGAAGAATTAGACACTGTGTTTTTATTGGTAAGTATACAAATACACAAACATAGCTATATACATATACATATGCACAAACATACATGTCACATATCTGTGCAATTTTTTTTCTTATAGAATATCCTTTACCTTTAGGGGTGCCTGAGGGGCTCAGTTGGTTAACTGTCTGACTCTTGATTTTGGCTCAAGTCATGATCTTACTGTTCTGAGCTCGAGGCCCACAACAGGCTCTGGGATGACCTCTTTAGGATTCTCTCTCCCTCTCTCTCTGCCCCTCCCTTTGCTCACATGCACATGCATTCTCTCTCTCAAAGTAAATAATTTTTTAAAAATAGAAAATCCTTTACTCTAAAAAGAAAAGTGCTTTCCCATATAGTTCCTCATTTTTTTATTTAATTAAATGAAGATAAGTAGAATTTATGTTGCTATTATTATGTGCCAGGCTCTGTACAAAGCCCTTTGTATACTTCCATTTGTTACTTCCACCCTATGAGATAGTTACTCTTATCATTCCCATATTATATTAAAGTAGAAAGGAGACCTAGAGAGGTTAAGCAAATTGCTGGAGGTCCACAGCAAGGAAAACCAGAGATATAATTTAAACACACTGTGTCTGGCTGCAAAACGTGTACTTCGCCACCCACATGCACTTCCTCCTTTAGCCAATGGGACATAAAGAAGGGGAGCATATGAAACCCTAGGAGGAAGTGTGTATACTGAAAAGGTAGCCTGTACTCACTGATGGTAGCAGCTAATATACTGAAGGTGGTGTCCTGAAGTTCGGTCTAGTAAAAGAACGGGGCTCCCTCTGCTCTACAAACCAAACCCCTGAGGCTCCTTGTCTGAATTCCTCCAGAGCAACCGCTCTCTGGCAGCTGGCTCCCTTGTGAATCTCTTGCATCCTCATTTGGCTTGACATTATCAAAATCCGTTTAGGTTTCAACAGTAGATTAACGGGCTCGTGGGTGCTGATTTCCTGCTTCTTTTTCATATCCTGTCATTAACCCAGCAACCTCTGAAAGCCCAACAGACATGAAGGAAAACCCATCTTATTAAATTTAAAGATGAATAATTTCCCTAAAATTCTTTTTTATTTTGAATTTCTTTTAACTTGTTGCCACACTGTGATTGCTGGGGTTACTTTTGGTGTCTATCAGAGGCCCATAAACTATTCTTCACATGGGTCCCCCTTCCTTACTGGGGCCTTTTTATTATATCCCTTCCCCTAAAAGGCCATAATGTGGGGGAGGGGGAGGTCTGCCAAAAGCAGCATTTTTAAGTACAAATTAGTTTTCAAATTATAATAATTAGAGCTTCTGATTAATGGATGATAACAAGTATTTCCCCCTGGATATGCCATTATTTCAGCAAAATCACAACACTCCATTTAGGCTGAGAGCCTTATTGATAATAATAGTAATGATAGCTAATTTTTATTTAGGACTTATGTTGTACCTAAAAATACATTAAGAGCCTTGCATGGATTAATCCATTAAATCCTCATAACAACGCTGTGAAACAAATAATGGTATCCCAACTATTCAGGTGTGGCAACTAAGGCATAGAGAGTTGATATACTTAGCAAGTATCAAAGGTAGGATTTGAACCAGGGCAGTCTCCGCCCAGAGTCTCTGTTCTTCCTTACTATGCAGTATTCCTCCACCTACAGAGAAGTATTCCATGTCTATTATCCACATAAACATGTTTGAGGAATAAACCATCTAGTCCCATCTAAAGGTTTGACCCACTCAAGATTTATTAGTTGTTTCTTTCTTTAACGATATTGTGTGATGAAAGCTTCTAAAACTAGATGAAACCAGATGAAAACTAGAAACCCATTCCCTAGTTTTATTTTTCTAGAAGTCAAGGGTTTCTTCTTAAAATCCAAACCAGTGTTTCTCTTGTTTTATTGTAAGCCCTTGCTGACTTTTTATTTGATCCACTGTTGAGCTAAATAAAAAAGAATCATTCCCTGTCTTGTTTTTAAGAAGAAAAAAAAAAGGAAAAAAAAAAAGCCTTTATACCCTCAGGTCATTCTGTGGTTTTCTTTTGTAATTTAGATATGGAAAACCATTAGAGATCGAAAAAATTTCACCTCTCCATTTTACAGATGGAGAAAGTGGCTCCAAGGTCAGTTATGAGCCTTGTCTTAATGCAGGGGCCAGAATAGTAACCAGGTCTGCTAAGTCAGACAGCTTTACTAACCCTTTGTGCCAGCCTTCAGTAATCCCATAACCTCTCCTGACTGTCCAAACCTTTTACACTGGATTGTTGCCAAATATAGATAAATATTTTCACAACAGCATATCCGTTACAGAATGCAGAAGGGAACTTAATTGCCATCCTTTGCCCATCGGGCTGAACAAGTTTTCCAATCCACAGGCCATCAAAGTAATGGATTGAAAAGTGAAAAGACCCCCAGAACTTCTTTCAGAAGTCCCATTTGAACAAATCACAAATGACCATGAGAAAACTGAGTTCCAACTAGGTAGTATTCCCATTTAAGGGATCAGGAAAATGAGACTACAAGAGATTAACTGTTTTCCTTGTGTGACTACTAGTAACTCCCAGATTTTCCTGAATTCTGTGTTTGCAAATTAAACCACACTTGGAAGTGTAGAAGGTACTGGCTGGTTCATTGTTATTAAGAAATCTTCTTTAAAAATAGGTATTTCTGGAACTCCTTTTATTAAAGTTTTGAGGGAAGCTCAATGTGGGCAACCAATATTTTCTATATTAGCAATTTCAAATGCAACAGAGATACTTTGATGTTGCCATGAGAGAGATGATTTCCACACTGTGCTTAGATCCCTTCTGCTAACTCAAGGAAGGAGTCACCCCCAATAGTAGGTCAGTCTGAGATCAAGTCCTTATTTTCTATAGTCATTTACTTTGGACTGATTTTTGTTCACTGTTGCTTCCTTTAATTTATGAAAATGCTAGGGAGTATATTGGACTTGTTTCTGTCTGGAAAGAATAATTAAAGGCTACAAGAATTAGATTTGGTGCCAAATTAATATCACTCTCTTCTCCCCTGCTGATAATTTTACACCCCAGTCAAATTCAAGGTTGTTGGAAGCTTTACATGTGCTTCCCAGACTCCAGCTCTTACTGTATTTAATCAGTTAAGGGCAATCAAAGAAATCTAAAAAGCACAGTGTCAGTATTTCACATGCTCTGAGTTATGAGTTTATACTTAAAGACAAATCTGCCATGAGTTTAATCTTAATTTTTTTTTAAATCTTGACATGCAATTAAACAGAAGTGTAGAACCAACAAATGTGTACAGATGTCACTGAGTTGATGTCAATTCCTGTTTTCCAGTGCCCTGGTCATTGAAAAACAGCAGCATAGACAGTGGTGAAGCAGAAGTTGGTCGACGGGTGACACAAGAAGTTCCACCAGGCGTGTTTTGGAGATCACAGATTCACATCAGTCAACCCCAGTTCTTAAAGTTCAACATATCCCTTGGGAAGGATGCTCTCTTCGGTGTTTACATAAGAAGGGGACTTCCACCATCTCATGCTCAGGTATGACCATACTTGTTGTATCTATGAGTTTTAAAAAATTACCACTCCCTACCGATGAGGATGACTATAAATAGAAATTGGACAATAACAAGTGTTGATAAGGATATGGAGAAATTGGAACATTGGTATGTTGCTGGTGGGAATGTAAAATGGCCCTGCTCCTGTGGAAAACAGTTTGACAGTTCTTCAAAAAGTTAAACATAGAGTCACCATTTGACCCAGTAATTCTACTTCTAGGTATATACACAGAGAATTGAAAAGGTTATTTCTCATAAAAACATATGTGAACATTCAGAGCTATGATTCATAATAGGCAAAAGGTGGGAACAACCCAAATGCCCATAAGCTGATGAATAGATAAACAAAATGTCATATATGCAGACAATGAAATACTATGCAACTGTATCAAAGAATGAAGTGTTGGTATACACTACAACATGGATGAATCTGGAAAGTATGGTACCAGGTGAAAGAAGCCAGATACAAAAGGCCATATATTGTATGAGTCCATTTATATTGTCCAGAATAGGCAAACCCATAGAGATGGAAAGGAGATTAGTGATTGCCAGGGGTAAGAGAAGAGGGAATTGTTACTGACTGCTGGTAAGTATGATAGGTTTCTTTAAGGGATGATGTAAATGCTCAGGAATTAGATAGTGGTGATAGTTGCACAACATAGTGAATACATTCAAAAACTACTACAGTGTAGGGGCACCTGGGTGGCTCAGTTGGTTACACATCTGACTTCAGCTTACATCATAATCTCATTCATGAGTTCAAACCCTGCATCAGGCTCTGTGCTAAAGCTTAGAGCCTGGATCCTGCTTTATATTCTATGTCTCCCTCTCTCTATTCCCCTTCTCTGCTTGCTCTCTCTCTCTCTCAAAAAATAAACAAAAAACAATTAAAAATTTTTTTAAACTACTAGAATATAAAATGGTGTAATTTATGTTGTTTGAATGCCACTCTCCCCCACCAAAAAAAGAACATTCTACCAGAAGAAGTCAGCTTTGCTAGCTCTGGGAGCTAATCCTGGGGCACTTTTCAGGGGTTCTAGTTATTGGATTAGTTTGTTAAAATATCACTAGGAGACATCCCAGTATATTTAAAAAGATTTGTGTAACATTAACCAAATTCAGCCATTTCTCTGTGATTTCTGTTCTTCTGTTCCACCCTCTATTGAGTTCCTTGGGACATCCTTGGCACTGTGAAAGTCAGATTATTCCCAGTGTTAGGAATGGAGAGACTGGATTAGTGCATGGATTTCATAGTTTCTCCTCTCACCACTCCTTTAATTTGTCCTGGCAGAGATTTTATTATATACACACCATTGGGGATAAATTAACACCCACCTAGCTTGGTTTTCTTTTCCAATAAGAATTGCATATCCTGAGAAAAACCAAGTAGGGCTTTCCTGCCTCATTTGCTTTCAAATCCAGCAAGTACATAAAGAAGTACATTAGGAAAATACCCCAGTGGAAGGAAAACTTCCTTAACTACCCATTATATGCAGTCAAAGATGACTTTAAAATGTGTTGGAAAGGTATTCATCTAGAAAATTGAATTGAAAGAATTGTGAGCTCTAAACCCATTGGCAAATGCAGAGGAGTCAGGCCACCATTTCCTTGGCTTTGGCTCCTGGCAGACATCGCTAATCGAGAGCTTGCACTTTGTCCTCAGTAAGCTCAGTGCACAAATACCTCCCACAGAATCCTCAAGGCAGCCACTACCAACTGACCAGTGTTGGCCCTTACAATGAAACTTATTTGCAGCCCCATCGTTACAACCTGAATGTATCACAGAGTCAATAGAAGAGCCTAGAGGAGGGCTATGGGGGCTTCTTGTTTTCTGTTTGTTTTGTTTTAGCGTACACAGCCCATGCTATAGAGACTGATATGTAAAGTAGTAATCAATAAATCATCCATCCAAAAAAATATTTGTTGGTTGAGGCACAGATTATTCATGGATGAGTTAACATAGCCCCGACCAAGCAGACCTCCCTATACAAAAATTGCAACTGCTCCTCAAAGAGATTCTCAAGAGAAAGAGAGGAAGTGGGCTGGGAGGAATCCCTGTGGCATTTCTGTAACTTCTGGCCAGGCAGCTGGGTGCTGCTCTGGGAAGTTAAGTAAATTGTGAGGTGGTCTCCTTGACCTTCAGGCTCCACTGATTCTACTACAGCACCACTTGCAGTGGTGAAATCTGCTTAGTGGCCCTTTTCGAGTAAATATGAACATGCCTGTGGGCACAGCTGAGAATAACTTTCCTCTCAGCCAGTTGGAGGCAAGGCGCTTTGCTGGAGAAAAACGCTGCTTCTCAACACTGTTCCAAAGCACTGTTATCCCCCTTCCCTTGCATGCTCTGAACAACTAGTATCATGGAAAAGCAAATGATCATGGCAAGTCAAGTAGGTAACTCTCTGTAACTGAGTGATAGTGGACAGCAGGCAGAAACATACTCTACCCAGTTTCCCTGCTGTTCTGACATTCAGGACTCAAACCCTCAATGACAATGTCCTTTCTTCTTTTGTGGCTACACCACACTGTCCATCTCCTGCCAGGCTAGTGATTGTTCTAGCGGTCGTCCTCTCAAAATAGCTCCACTCCAGGGACAGCCTCATCACACTTCAAGGGAAGGGAAATGAATAGGCATGGGCTGATGTATGCTGAGGGTTTCAGTCCAGCTGCCAATTTGGGAGTTTAGCGTGTGTTACAGGGTCAAGTAAGCGAGACACAGTGCAGATGCTTAAAAATGCACAAGACAGGTACAATATAGGGGCACTTCTTAAAAAAAAAAAAAAAGAGAAGAAAACGACTCCCTACACATTCTCACATTCATTCACTGTCATTACATGCATTCATGTCCATTTGATGAGCTACATTTCCTCGAGGAGACGGTGCTTAGCTCCTTGCAGGGATAGGTGACTAACTCACATCTCAAACCATTATAGAATTTCTCATTTCTATTGGCATATCCTATCAAGGAACATAAGTTCTATGGGGATTGGCAGTCTAGCCAAGGTGACTCATTTGAGCTGGAAAGAGAGAAAGAGAAAGAGATGGGGAGGGGGAGGATGACTATGAAATTCTATTGGCTGTGTTGCATGAAATAGCTATGCTTAAATTTTATTGAGTATCATGCTTTGACCATGAGCCTACATGGTTTAGTATCCTTGTCCAAGGATATTAAATACAGAAGAGAATCCTTTCTTACCTGCTTAAATTTCTCAAGAATCAGAGTGTGTCCCAGTTGACTTTTTGAAAGTGGCTTTTTACAGCAATACAGAGGCAACATGGCATAGGGGAGAAAGTCCTGGAATTGGAGAACTCAGAAGGAGAGCCTTGCTACATATTAACCAGGAGACCTAAGCCTTGTCCCTTAACCTCTTTTAGCCTCCATTTCTTTGCCTATCTACATTACCTAGCTCACAACATTGTTGTAATTACACTACCACCACAAAGATAGAATGGGAAAACATGCTGTAAACTAAAGCACAATATAAAAAAATATCATATACAAGTGTTTCATGGTACTAAGAAACTCCACGTGGCCCTAGCAAACACTGTATATAGATGAGCAATTATGCAAATACAGCTTTTTAAAATTAATTTCTAGTGTTTTTCCCTTCTTATGGAAGAACAAACTGTGTTTTCATGGCAGAAAAATATTTCAAAACATACAACAAAAGGAAGCAGAAACACCCATCATTTGAAGCAGTCCCCTTTTGATAAATGTTTACATATGTTTTTGCTATAATAAAATCTCTCAATTGTCGGGTGGGGAGGCAACCTAAGAATCTAAACAACTTAACGTAATAGAAGCTGGCTTTTGTTTACCAGGGATGATTTCACCCCCAACCCAGATTCATTCAGCAATGTCTGGGGATATTTGTGGTTGTCACATTGGGTCAAAGCTGCTACTAACAGCAAGTGGGTCAAGTCTAGGGATGCTGTCAAACACACACAGGACAGCCTCCACGACAAAGAATTATCCCTCCCAGGATGTCCATAGTACTGAAGTTGGGAAACCTTACTTCATACATTCACATGGATGAAAGAAGACTTGGTGCCATGTCAGCTGCATTCAGGGACACAGACCTATGGAACCTTCTGTATCCTGGATTTACTAGTTCCTATAGCAAAGGAAGGAGTAGGTAGTGAATGGTGGACCAACCCCTGAATATTTCTGCTTGGATACTCCCCTTGTCTTACAGACCAAAGCGAGTCCTAGCCTAACTTTGTTGGATCAGGAAGTACAATCTGGTGTTGACCTTGAGAAGTGGAGCACCAGATAAATCAATGAAAAGCCCTACAGACTTAGAATAAAATGTGGGGATACCTGTCCTTGTGGCTAGTGTTTGTATACACCTTTAATTCTTTCCCTGAAAGCAAACCCTCACAGACTTAATATGGATTGCCAAATTGTCCTTCTGAAAGTTTGCACCAGTTCTGTCTATATATTTTTACCTACCAGCAGCAGTGTGCCCATTTTATTCACCTGAACCCTTCAATAAACTGAGTGTTATCATAGTTTAATCTTTATCCATTTGAAAGGTAGCTATTATATTGTCTTTTAAATGCAGAATTTTGACACCTGTCCATTGCATTTTTTAAGACCAAGACAAAAAAAGAACAAAACAAAGTCAATATAAGCCATTCTCAACCAACCAACTTTCATTCTTACGGAGATGGTTTGTGAGGAAGCCTAGTGCATCTTGCCAGGTATTTGAAACCCTACAAATTGTCAGATTTGCTCAACCCCTGTTCCAGAAAGGATAGCAATCAGACTTAAAGAAATAATAACAATCTGACCTGGCTACAGTGCTGGACATCAAAGGAAATTTCAAGGCTGTTGCTACAAGTCAGGGTCTTCAGTGGTTAAGGCGGTGAGGAAGTTTGCTTGACAGTTTATCACTGATTGCTACTGATACGTCAAGCCAAGTAAAATCCTTTGTGAGAACAAGTCAATAATCGGCAAATGAGGTACATGATTAACCTGAGACAACAAGATGCACTTACTGCTTGGGAGCCCTGCTGAGACTCACCTTCTCCACAGTCCTGTTTAGCAAATATTAAAAATGCCTATTTCATCACTCAGACTGATGGAACCATGAGCCCAGTGACTTCCAGATGCAACTTAGAAGCATAGAATGGGCTTGCAACTCCGGTGGATTTCTTAGAGGGAGAGATGCGGGATTGCATGGCACTGAGATAGAAGCAGACCTTATTAAACCCTGGTGCTTTTTACCAAGATGTGTCTGTAGGATGAGAGCAAACTATCCACGAGTCACAATAAATAATAGAGATGAACTATAGGAGAGGTCACAAATTGCCCCATGATCATAGGAAATACATGCAAATATGGGAGATGGAGCATGTGTGGACCATTATAAAAATGAGCTAAGCAAACATTTCTATTTGTCTTCATCAGCAGAATTCCCCTATGTGACATTTTTTAAAGCAAATTTATATATGGTCATTAGTGATGTTAGTTCTGCCCACTCAGGTTTATCTCTTTCCAATTCAGAGCCTTTTTTTAAATGTATTTATTTTGAGAGAAAGCACGAGCAGAGGAGGAACAAACAGAGGGAGAAAGAGAATCCTGAGCAAACTCCATGGTTTTAGCACAGAGTCCAATGCAGGATTCCACTCCATGAATGTTGAGATCATGACCTGATGCTTAACTGACTGAGCCATCCTGGTGCCCCCAATTTAAAGCCCTTTTTTGAAAGTGAACTCTTACTTTCTTTATCTCCTTCTCTCTTGCCCATGTATGTAAATGGCACATGGTTTCTTTTTTTAATGTTTTTTTTTTTTATTTTTGAGAGAGAATGCAAGCAGGGTAGGTACAGAGAGAGAGGGAGACAGAGGATCTGAAGCAGGCTCTGCACTGACAGCAGAGAGCCCAGTGTGGGGCTTGTGCTCACTAACCCACTAACCATGAGACCATGACCGAGCTGAAGTCAGATGCTCAAACATCTGAGCCATGCAGGTGCCCCTACAGCATGCCATTTCATTTAGAGGGGGACTGGCTAGGTCCCTAGGACACAGGAACGCCAGGTGCTCTGAATACACTGCTTCTTTCACCCTGCTGCCATCTCTGCACCCTCTTGGTGCCAACTGACCAATCAGATAGGATCTCCCTGGGCTTTGCCCCTCCTGTGGAGCTGTGAGCTTCATGCAGAGGGAATACCAGGGTTTGACTGTTGGCTTGCAAGTCGTATCACATAGCGATTTAACCTCACTTTGGAGGAAGGCGTATTATTACAGGTGTGTTTTTAGGCTCTTCCTTTCCCAAAGAATTTGAGGTATGGAGAAAGGTTCTGTGAAACCAAGAGAGACTTGGTTTCATCCGTATTAGACTAAAAGTGCTTTTGAAAATGTCTTTCTCAAGAGATCTCTTGTGTTTATCTGGTTGTGTTTATCTGGTTGTGATTATCCTAACAGGAACCAAAACTACCACTTAAATGAGTGGGTACCCTTCTGGGCAGCTACCAAGCAGAGCTAAGGAGAAACATGGAACTTGGGGAGAAAGACAGAAACTGGGAAGACAGGGATGAGTAAGAGGGGGCAGGACTACATTACATATTTAGACTGCGTAGACTCTCAGAGATGCTGTATTTCAGGAGTTTGCAAATTTTCTAGGCAAAGACCTTTGTCTTCAAGTGCGGTCTGATATAGAACCCCATGAATAAAATGGATAAAAACAATGGTTTTATTAGCATAAATATAGTGTATAGTTCAAATCCATATTTACTATAATGTTAACCTCAGTATATGTATATTTGTCATATGCATAATAGAGAGAAAAACTCTCTTTATATAGCTATATAGATAGAGACACAAGGAGACAGTAACTCCTGTGGGTGTTCATCTCTAGGAGTAGGTGAAGAGAACAGGACTATGAATTAGGTTCAAAAAGTCCTTGCTTTTATATACAATAAAATGACAAAATGTTAACATTTATTCCTTTGAGTGGTTCAAGTATGAGTATTTGTTACCATATTCTTTATACTTTTCTTAATTGTTGTAATGTCTCTCTCTTTTAAAAAAAAGCACCCATGACAAGCTTGAGTCTATTTTGAGTAAAACAAGCACCAGGAGGCTATAGATGGTGACTTTAATCTTAAGATTCAATTTATTTACATACTTTGTTTTGTTTACACTGTTTTGAGAAAAATCACAATGAATATATATACACGTAGTTGCAAATCACAGCAGTATTTTCTTTAATCACTTCCCTTACTGCCTCTGAATACTCTTCAATTAAATTGATCCACAAGCTTGAAAGAGGCACCATAGGAAATCATTGTTTCAAGGCTAAATTGCTTAAGATCTCTAACAACTACTCATATCCCTTGCCTTAAATACAGAAATAGAGAGATTGCACCCTAAACTTAAAATAAGCTTTGAAACTCTCTCTGCTATATTTATCTCTATCTCTGTCTCTAGCTCTGTCTCTATCACTATCTCTATCTCACCTTTATAGGACATTTACATGTTCATTTGAAATTGCTCTTCTGGGGGCGCCTGGGTGGCTCAGTCTGTTGAGCCTCCGACTTCGGCTCAGGTCATGATCTCACGGTTTGTGGGTTCGAGCCCCGCGTCGGGCTCTGTGCTGACAGCTAGTTCAGAACCTAGAGCCTGTCTTCGGATTCTGTGTCTCCCTCTCTCTCTCTCTGACCCTCCCCTGCTCACGCTGCCTCTCTCTCTCTCTCAAAAATAAATAAAAACATTAAAAAAAAAAAAGAAATTGTTCTTCTGGTTTCACCTTCTAGCAAAAACTTGTATTTCTTCTTGGCCTGGCATTTGGTGGAATAGGAACCACCATTAACAGTTGCTCATACAACTGAGCAAACACACAGCACACTGGTACACATTCAAAGAAAGCCCACGTAGATCAATAAGCTTTCTAATAAATGAGAGCTAGAAAGGTTCAAGTCTATGGTCAGAGATAGTAGGAAAAGCTTTATTCCCACATCTTCACAAAAAATTAATGGTTTTCAAAATGTTCCGTGAAGCCGCCTTCAGGTTAAGGAGGTTTTGTAGGGAAGCAAAAGTTGTTACAAGACAAAAATATTCATTCATCACCTGATCACTTATAAAAATGTTCTCCACTCAGAGCTCTGTCTCCATTTAATATTAGTTAAGGTAATAATAGAAAGCATTTGCTGGGGGCTCAATGTGCCAGAGACTGTTCCCCAGAAATTATTTTATCCTCCCAATAACCCAATGAGGTAGGCAGTATTAGGAGCAGTCCCACTTTACAGATGAAAGAACTGAGGCAGAGTTCAGAGATATGGAGCTGGTATATCCAGTGTATAGCAGTCAGGCTTTTCTTTTTTCTCCCCTTTCGTGGGAGCAACCTGTACAATGTGCAGTGTAAACACCATCACTGATGGAATAAAACTAAAACTCATGTCCCAAACAAGAATCTCATTAGTTTCATGAGAGTGGTGCCAGAGATCTGCTCTAAATTGCAGGAGAAGCGTTGGTAAATGTGGATCTGGCTGAGGTAGCATAGCTAAATATGCCGTGGTGAGAAGTAACAAGGTGGCAAAATCAGTACTTCAAGAGGATGATTATAATAACATAAAGAGGGGTCCTAGGACATTTGACCAAGGCATCCAGTATGTTTACAGAAAGATCCCTTTTGGTTGTGTTACACTGGTCAAGCTAAAGTGATGCTGTATTGTTCTCGAGTATTGCATCGATCCAGAGATGCACATAATGGTCATCTTTGACATCTCTGAAACCAGGATGTGTTTTGCAATCAATGAAGCTGAGTGACAATGAAATGTTTGCCATCACATTTTTGTGTGCATTCTAATAATTAGAGCATAGTTGCTAATATCACCTGAATTGCCCTAAGTCTGAGAGAAAAATAAGGTGTTCATAATAAGAGTTTCATTCTTTAAGATAAAGTCCTAATCATTTTCCCATTTGTTAGGGACATTCATTTTAAGTGCCCTTTAATTAATTCCAAATATCCCCTGATAATAGATCCTGTTGCATGTATCAACTCAATGTAGGGATTTAAATATAATTTTTAAAATATGTAAATACACAAATAAAAATAAAGCTTAAATATTCTGTGGTGTGCCTAATGTTGCTGTTCCCAACACAGGGCTATGGGCAGAAAAATATGGACCAGTCCAGACTGCCTGGTCTTCAATTTCAAACTCTAGTACTTTGAAGCTGTGTGACCTAGGACAAGTCACTCAGCCTCTCCGTACCTCCATTACCTCATCTGTACAATGGAGAAAATAATATTACAATTCCTGGCATTGTTGTGAAATTCAAATGAGGTAATCATTATAAGGCGCTTAGAATTGTGCCAGCATATGGAAATGATAAAAGCTATTATTATCATGTTTTTCCAAAGCCTCTATAACACAAGCTCCCAAACAAACAAAACAAAGTTCAATATTTTAAAAAGATAAACTTTATTTGTGTTTTCTCATTATAAAAGCAATGCATGATGATGCTAGGAAACATAGAAAACATTAGCATTTTTGGTATATTTTTCAGACAGTTTTCTGTGCACACGTAGTAACCATTTTTACAAATACAGGTTTATACCACACATACAGGTTTTACCCTAATATTTTTTGCATAAAGATAGGTAGGGATGGGGCGTCTGGGTGGCTTAGTCGGTTAAGCGTCCGACTTTCGCTTAGGTCATGATCTCGCGGTTCGTGGGTTCGAGCCCCGCGTCGGGCTCTGTGCTGACTGCCAGCTCAGAGCCTGGAGCCTGTTTCAGTCTGTGACTCCCTCTCTCTCTGACCCTCCCCTGCTCACGCTGTCTCTCTCTCTCTCCTAGAAATAAATAAAACATTAAAAATATATATATACTTTTGGGCGCCTGGGTGGCTTAGTCGGTTAAGCGTCCGACTTTCACTTAGGTCATGATCTCGCGGTTCGTGGGTTCGAGCTCCGCGTCGGGCTCTGTGCTGACTGCCAGCTCAGAGCCTGGAGCCTGTTTCAGAGTCTGTGACTCCCTCTCTCTCTGACCCTCCTCTGTTCACGCTGTCTCTCTCTCTCTCTCTCTCTCCTAGAAATAAATAAAACATTAAAAAAAAATTAAAAAATAAAAAATATATATACTTAAAAAAAAAAAATAAAGATAGGTAGGAAACATCTTCCTAAACATAAATATTCTTCCATAAACTCATTTTAAATGCTTCAAAAATAGTCCATTCTAAAGATTAAAAATTTTTAATCAATCTCCCTCTTTCACCATTATAATCCTACTACACTCAACATCTTTGCAGGTTTATGTTCATGTATTTTTTAAATAATTTCCCTATGATGAATTTTTAAGAGTGGAGTTGCTAGCACAAAGGATTTACAATACATCAAACTTTTATAACAATAATAATAGCCAGGAGAATAGTTGACATTGATTTCTTATCCTGAGCTGGCCCGACTCCTAATGGCCTTCAGAGGTAGGTGCTTTTGCTTTTGTTGGCTTAGGGATCGGAGAGTGGAGATTTAGAGAGCTGAAGTAACTTGCCCAAGGTCATGCTGCTACCTGGTAAAAGACTGAGACCATGCCCTGAGAGAAGCTGCCCAATGCCTGGGATTCTGTTCCTCTTTAGTGCTAGGGAAACCATTTTGTTACTGAACACATTTGCAATGCACTCCCTCTCTTTAGAGATAGATTTCATTTATTTTCACAACCAGCCCCCAGAAGATCCTCCTATCGATCTTGGGAGGGCGAGGACCCAAATATGACATTTTTGATAAGCCATGGACAAAAGACAATTAGATGAGAATATGCAATAAATAAGAACTCAACATCAGCAAAGTACTGAGAGGTAAAACTTCCATTTTCCTGGCCTTGTGGTAGAGGTTTTGTGCATCTTGGAATAGCCTTGAGATGTTCACCAATTTCACTGAATTTGACCTCTATACTGTGGCTCACTTGGTCTACAGAGAAATACCTTCCATTCTTCTCCAGGGTTGGATCAAAAGGCAGCATGATAAGGGCATGAGCTTGTGGGAAGAAAGTATGAAATCAGTTCATCCATTCATTCAACAAATGTTCACCAAAGATCTGCAGTGGAGATACGGAGATGAAATGTATTGGCCCTACATTAAGGAGATAGGGACCTAACAAGTTAAGCAACAATGACAGCATCATGTAGGGGGAGCCATGAGGTGCAAATGTGCAGAAGAACTGATCCTCTACCACTGGCCTGCTCTGAGTTGGAGTCTTGTTTCCGCTATGTAGTAGCTGAATGTTTATGGCTGAATCTGTCTGGATTCAGTTTCATCATCCGTGAAATGAGGACTCTGCTTCATCAGGTGGTTGTAAGAATAAATGAGATAATGCCTAACAAAAAGTAAGCACCCTGCAGAGATCAATCAATCAATCAATCAATCTGACTGGTCTACAACCCTTACAGCTCACTCATAGGTAACTTAGCAACCAGCGGTCTCTACACAGAGAATGGTGAAGCCTCTGGCAGAAACCAGCAGAGAAACCACAGGCACACAAAGTGAGTTTTAGCTGGACCTCCTCAAGCTCCTAATCCAGACTGCAAAGATCAGGATCCTCCAACTCTGTTGAGCGATTTCTGTCCCCTCTCAATCACTTTGTAAATAGGTGAGGTGGTAGGGGATTGGGATCCCTGTCCTGGGGCTCAGTGCACACTCCGTGCAGCTGTGTCCTGTCCAAGCACAGCTCTCCGTGGTATGGGAGAGGTGGGCGGCATGACTCCTGCCAACACTATTCTCTTGTGTGTCCCCTGAAGCTGCTGCCATATATCATTTACAGAGTTTGTTCTTGCCCTTTGTATAATCAACTAATCAAATGTTAGCTGTGATTTTTATTAAAGAGTTGGGTACAGGAGATTCAAGAGCATAAAAATAGGCCACCAGTAGTACCTATGCTGGATTTTAGGGCTTCATGGAGGAGATGTTCAACAAGCAGAGTCTCAGAAGGCATGTTAATCAGTTAAAGAAAAAGGAAAGAAAGGGGATCTTTTCAAGCAGAGGGCAGTGAAGATACCCCTTGTAATGGGTGCTGTGTTGAAGCTTCACATGACAATTGTCCTCATTTTAGAAGTTGTGCTTTTCTTGAGCCATCACTCATCAACAATGACATAGCTTTTCCTCTCAGCACTGGCTCTTACAAGACCAGGGGCCATGGAGGAGAATGGCCCCTCTGGAGGTTTAGAGGCTGTGACCCTCTGTTGAGTTGTTGCATATTTACAGCCATGTACACAGCCCCAGATAGGAGTACGAGTTAAATCAAAGGAAAAAGTGGTCACACATCATGAAGCTCTGAATCACCCTTGTGAGTAGGAACACACACTCTTATGTACTGAGGGAAGGTCTTAAGAATAGGAGATTAAGACTTAGAGTTTTCAACTGTTTCTCCTTTTTCTCAAAAATTTCATATGAAAGGGCTAACAATCTCCCAGGGAGGCTGCCTTCAAATAGAGCCATCGTTTTTGCCAAAGGTAGGCCATAATATTGGATTCCACACACATTAACTGAGTACCTAGTCAGTACCTGCCATGTGTCAAGGGCTGTAGCAGTGAACAAGGAAGAGCTGGACCTGCCCTTGTGTGGTTAGTGGGCCCTGGCATTAAGATCTCTACAAGAATTCACATGAAGAGTTACCCACCAGGGAGAGTATTATCCCTGCCTTGGCCTGACATCATTGTTTAAGATTTCCCCCCCTGTTTCCCATGGGAATCCCACTCTGAAACAGCTACAGGAAAAGGCTGGCTGAGATGTTCACCATAGGGGTTGTGAGAGTGCTAATTCACCCTTTAATAATGGTAATAAATTCATTTTTATTCATTTTTCATCCTCCCTATATCACCCCACCCATACCAGAGACATTCAAAACATGTCTTTGATTTGCTTTGAAACTTGAAAATGACAATTTTAGGCTTGATACGTGGTGTGGGGAAATTGACAGAACCCATAATCTGCTTATCTTCAACCAGCAAACCAGCAAAGCCACTGCCAAGCCCAAAGGGCACTCCTAGAAACCGGGCATGATGAACACACCATGAGAAAAGCTCTCTTCTATTACAGAGAAGGCTCTGGTCTCATCTTTTACAACCATTTGTCAGAGAATTCAGTCTCTGCAAATCTTCCACTGGCCACCCATCACTGCTAAAAGGAAAATCTGAAGTTGTTCTGAACTGTTAGCCCTGTGAGGTTGCCCATTGGGTCTGCAGTGCTCACAGCAATGCTTGTCCATAGTAGGGGCTCAGTAAATGTCTGACTAACCAGCCATCTCCTCGCTCCCTCACCCCACCACCCTAGTCCTCTTGCTCTCCCCTAGTCATACCAAACTCACTGTCTTAAAGCATTTGCATTGGCCATTCCCTCTCTCTGGAATGTCCCTCCCCCAGATAATCACATGCCTCCTTCCTTTTATCAGGCCTCTGCCCAAACACCATGCTCTCAACCCTTTCTTTGGGTTGAGGGAGTCTACAACTGGATCCTCCTTTACACTCTATCACATACCCTATCTTTGTCTCACATCAACTTAGTTTAGGTATAATTTACAAGCCACCCAATGCACACATTTTAAGTGCACAATTTCATTCTTAAAAGGTAACAACTATATGTGTCTGCGTAAGCAGCACTGCACTCATAATATAGAACACTGCCACCACTCAAATGCCCGCTGTGCCCCATGCCTACCTCATCCCAGCCCACCACTGGTCTGCTTTCTAGAGATGAGGTTTGTCTTCTCTTGAGTTTCATAAACAGGGAACCCTGTGCCTTTTGTGTCTGGCCTCTTTCACTTAGCATCATGTTCTGTAAGATTCACCATGTTGTTGTGATATCAGTGGCTGGCTCCTTTTATTGCTTAGAAGATTTCCAATTATATAAATAGACTATAATTTGTCCATTCGTTTGTTGATTGTCATTTGGGTTGCTTTTGATTTGCTTTCCTTTTTATTCAAAGCTCATCACCCTCTGGCATTCTATTCGCCCATAACGATATCCACCCCTGGAAGGCAGGAATCTTGTTCCCATGACTTGATGCTGGACCCCCAGTAGATAGAGGAGGGCAAGGCATATAAACGGTGCTCAGGATTTGTTGAATGAAACAATATTTTTATGTTCACTTCCCTTTGTAACATAAAGCCTAGGCATGGCACAAGCTTGTGAGCTGTGCTTCAGATCTTCCTCTTCTCTGAACCCCAGTCTGGTAACTTTAGGCCTTCACAAATTGAAACACATTGTTTGTGCTAAGTATATTTCTGTTTATACTCCTACTTCTCCTGCTGGAAGCTCTGCGGGCTTCTTCAGGAGCCGCATTATGTCACCAAACATCTTACTGCCCTTGACCCATTGCAGACTTTCTCCTTCTGGACAACAAGAAAATATAACACCTTGACCTCCCTCCAGCTGAGCAAGCCTGACCAATACCAGGTACTGGCTGCCTCTCTGCCACACTGAGCAGCCTGTAATGCAGTGGGTTAAGGGAAGGACCTATGAGCAGGCTGCCTGGGTGTGGACCTCAACTCCACCACTTTCCATCTCTTTTTTTTTTAATGTTTTATTTATTTCTAGGAGAGAGAGAGAGAGAGCACGAGCAGGGGAGGGCCAGAGAGAGAGGGAGTCACAGACTCTGAAATAGGCTCCAGGCTCTGAGCTGGCAGTGAGCACAGAGCCCGACGCGGGGCTCGAACCCACGAACCGCGAGATCATGACCTAAGCGAAAGTCGGGTGCTTAACCGACTAAGCCACCCAGGCACCCCCACCACTTCCCATCTCTTGAGAAGTTAAATAACCTCCCTGTGCCTCAGTTTCCTCATATGCAAAGTAAGGAGTAGTGTTTCGTATTCAGTAGGGCTACTGTAAGCATCAAATAAGATAGTACATGTGAATCATTTGGAACAGTGCCTGGCCTCGTTAAATGATCCCTTGTGGTATCATCTGAACAGTTAGCAAATAAAAATACAAGAGAACTGCATAATGTTGACTAAAATTTCCTAAAAACTTTCCTGCAGAGGTTACATCTTCTCAACGGCCCTATCACCCAAACTCTACTGTGCTGGGATAGACTTTACTCAGGCACCATTTCCTCTGAGACTAAATGTTTGTCATTCAGTTACACAAGACCTTTACTGAGTACCAACCATGTGCCAGGCACTGCTCTATGTACTGGGGATGCTCTTGTGAGTCAAACAGACAAGTCTCCCACTCTTCAGAGGTTTGTATCCAAGAAGAATGAAATGGACTATAAATTAAAAGATAATGAGTTGTGTTTTTTCAAAGAGAGATGCATCTTTGCTGGGAATAGAAAGAAGCAGTGGTAGAGACATTTGGAATGGGAGGTCAGGGATGCCCGAGCTGAAGTTGCCGTGCTGAGGCTGAAGCCAGGTTGACAAGCGGGCAGGTGTGAAATCAGGAGGGAGAGTAGGCAAGGTAGAGGGAATAGCTCCTGCCAAGGGCCCCGAGTCTGGGGTGAGTTTGGCATGTCCCAGAAACAGAGAACACTGTGGCTGGACTACAGGGACAGGGAAGTTGAGAGGTAGGCAAAGGGAGTTTATAGACCAGGGAAGGCTAACACCCAGCAAAGCCATCCCCACTTTTCCTGACACCCTTTGTCCCCTTTGATCATTGGCTCCACTGGGGCATCTCCCTGCCCTCAGGTGTCCAACCTGCTTCCAAGTCTGGCCCTAGCACCACTGGGCTCTGCCTTCCACTACCTTCTCTGCTCAGCGGCATCTTTAGCAGACTTACTAAAGATATGCTGGAGGCCAGGTTCTTGGAAAACTTGAAGCGACCTCCTGTAGTTGTTAAGACTCGGGCAAATCCAAGTTCAAGTCTGTGCTTGGCCACCAACTACCATCAGTGGCACTGGATATGTTACTTTACTTATGTAACAGCCATTACTCTCTCCTGAGAAGTGGGGATGCAAATAAAGTTTCTGGGAGGGTAAATGAGATAACATATGTCAGCACTTGCCATCATGCCTGGCACATAGCAAGTGCCCAGATAAATAATAAGTCTTCTTATATTTGGTGGTTACTTTCCCCACTGCTGTAGGAGGACCCGTGATAGAAGAATCAGGATTCCACCCACGTAGGTGTATCCTCCTGCACTCCTTATTTCACAGAACTGTGCTTGGGTCTTCTCTACTTTTAGTCTGCTTGATCCTGACTCGTGGAGTCTTGCACAATGCATACTTATGGTGAGCAGATCCAGGTGCTGTGTCCCTAGAGAACCTAGGAGCCCATTCTCATAGCGGGTGGACCAGCAGCCCCAGCAGGGCACACAGCTGAGCCTAGTGGCATCTGGTTCACTGACTCAGATGCTGGAAGTAGGAAGTGGACTGGAATCCTGAGCAAGACAGGCGGGGCCGCACTAAAGGAAGCCAGCCCCCACTGGAGCAGGGCCCTGCTGCTGTCATTGTTCCACGTAGTACCCCTCGGCACTCAGCCACTTTGAAGGAGAGAAAAGAAGTTGTGCTGAGCTTTAATGAGGAATCAGCCAGGCGCATTTTGCCAAAGGCCTTGCTGGAGGCAGAAGATGAACAGGCCCCCGTGAGTGACCCATTGCTGCCAGTCGTCACTGGATGCGACCAGAGACCCTGTGGTAATGTGACTTCAAGCAGCCCTCACGTGCACGTGCTGCTTTCCTGCCATCCTACCAACTGCTGAGTGTTCCCTGCCATCTGAGGTACCATCGAAATCAGATATTGGGAGGCCAGGGATGCTGCCAGCATGGAGCAAGGGAGCAGCAGGCCGTCCGTGGCAAATGTCAACATTTATTGCTTTTCCCGTCCACATCAACCCTCAGCAAGCAGACGTTCCAAATGGCAATAAAGTTATTTCCCCCCTTCTCAGGGTCCTGGACCCAGTAATAACATCTTCCTGAAGGGCAATGAGTCTGTCTTTAACCTTACCCTCTTTGGCAGGTGTGTATCAGTGTAGCTTCCAGAAGCATCTCTCGTCGACACACTCGCTGCCTGTGGACACTCTCCCTTCTGGGAGAGTGACAGGTCCTGCTCAATGGTCCTGCCCCCTTTGCTGTCTCCTGCACCTCCTCTTGCAAACCCACTAAGTTATCTTAATTACCATTCCTCCTTGGTCTCTGCCAAGAAGTAGGGGAGATTTATAATTAGATCAGTCAAATATTTGCTGCGGTTTATTTTTTTGCCTCTCAAGAGCTCGTAAAAGTTGCATTTTCATGCCACTCTTGGCATGACTGATGACTCAAAGCTACAGCCCTCACATTGCATGCCACCGTAGGTTATTTTTCAAAGGCCAAGGAAAAAGAGAGAACTGGGGGTGGTGGGGGTGTTTATTTTGGGCTGTTGCGCTATCACCCTGTGGGTGGCTTTATTGCCAAGTCAAGAGAGAGAAGCTGCCTTGGGAGACAGACTTCTTCCCAAAGCCAGCCCATGCACACATACACCTCCTACCGGGATTTGGTCATGTGCCTCCTAATCTCTTCCAGGGCTTCTGCAGATCTATTAGATAGAATGTGCTATGGAGCAACCCCTTAGTCAACCAAGCACAGCACAATCTCCTGAGCATCCCTATATCCGGGATTGATCGTGATGGGGTCTTAGAAAAGAGGAGACAGATGTCCCTGGTACCAAGCCTAAGTTATCAATCCCCAGTGCTGGGATATGAAAAAGAAACTCTGGCCAGGGCCTCTGCCTTTGGAAAATGGCCTCCTTCTAGTGTCAGCCAGGCTGCCAAGCAAGCTGGCCAGCCTGCAGTCTAAGAATCCAAGAGAGCAGAGGCTCTCCTAGACCAGATGGCCTCCCTGCAAACCAGCTTCTCACTGAGCTCATGTACTCCCCACCCTAGAAGGCAGTCTCTTCATTTGGCTGCATTGATCCACCTTGTGTTACCAGCCTCCAACCCCTACCAAAGTTACAGCAGCCGTAAGTGGTGCTCCATGATGCTGCTTAGTGCTTGTTCACCTGTGAGTAGGGTGACAATATATCCCAGACTGGAGCACTTTCTGGAGTGAAAGAAGAAGCAAGCAGTGTCAAATAGGACACTCTTGGGAAAACTAGGGTAAACAGACATCCCACACATAATAGGTTGGGTCTTGACTCCATGGCACATATGCTGGAATCCACCCTGATCTTGGGGAGTAACTGGAAATAAAGAGAAGCATCACTCCATGATAGGCGCTACTGAAGTAACGAAGAAGCATCAACAATTCAATGGCTTGGTTTAATAAGTGTTTATTGTTTGCTCATGTCATAATTTCAGCCTTCCTCCAAGGGCTTATGCTCAGATCCAGGCCATTCCTGTCTTGTGGCTCCACCATCCTGGGCTGTAAGGGTGACCTGGCACCCTCCAGAGACAGATAGGGGTAGAGAGAGAGCTAGTAGGAGATTGCACAGGATATTTTATGGCAGAGTCTGGACGTGGAGCTCATCCCACAGCTATGTTCCATTGACTGGAACATCACCGCATGCTCCCCACCCAGCAGCAAGGAGGTTGAAAAAGCATGAGACCCCAATATAGACCATGATCAGCAATCACTACCACAGTGGACACTAAGAAACAGTGTCAAAGTAGGAAGGCAAGACAAGAGAGGGAACCAGGAAAGTCCTGAGGAGGAAAGCAGACATTGTACACCATCCCTCTGAAATTTGGGAAGGGGAAGTCATGATGGCCTCATACAGTCACCTTGCAAATCTTGATATATGGGAATGTGCAAACACCACAACTTCCCATCACATGCATGGGCTGGGTGGTCCGCAACTCAGCCTTGCTGTCTGTAACTCTACCCCATCTTCTTTCCTTCCAGACAGCACATTAGGGAGTGCAAGTGATTATTATCAGAGACAAAACCTTGAATACATTCCAATTTTGTTGCTTACAGTGAAATTCATTTACAAATTTAGTATTTGATTCATTTAATATTTACTGATCAGACTCTGCTTGAGATCAATGAGATAGAGTAGTGAATCACGATAATGATAGCTGAAACCTTTAGGGCATGTCTACCATATACAAAGTACTGTTCTAAACACCATAGATGAATTGGTTCACTTAATCAATGCTTTGATATAAACAGTTACTGTCCTCATTTTAAAGATAAGGAGACTGAGGGGCGCCTGGGTGGCTTAGTCAGTTAAGCATCCGACTTTCGCTTAGGTCATGATCTCGCAGTTTGTGGGTTCAAGCCCCGCATTGGGCTCTGTGCTGACTGCCAGCTCAGAGCCTGGAGCCTATTTCAGTCTGTGACTCCCTCTCTCTCTGACCATCGCCTGTTCACACTGTCTCTCTCTCTCTCTCCTAGAAATAAATTTAAAAAAAAAAAACATTAAAAAAAAAAGATAAGGAGACTGAGGCACAGAGAATTTAGATAACATGTGTGAGTGTCACAGCAAGTAAGTGGCAGTGCTAGGATTCTAACCCTAAGTAGTCTAAAGCTCAGAAGTCCTCTCTATCTCTCCATCAGGCAGTTAAACAAACCCCCCACCCCCACTCCACCCTCTTGGAGTTTACATTCTCCTGAGTAGAAAGACAATAAACATAAAAACAAGTTGTATGATTTTAGAGCTTGAAGAGTGTTTTGAAAAAAGCAAAGCACAATAGAGGGTTCAGGATTGAGTCACATCAGACATTATATCGTATCACATCCACATGTCCCAATGCCCTGTTTACAGCCCCTGGCTTGCAGATTCTGCCTTAAATGAAAACTGCCCTCCAAGCTTCTTTGGAGTGACTGAGAGGAGGCAGCCAAAACAGATGCCTCTCTCTGCTCTGGTAGATACCTTTTCCCAGAGCAATTTGATTGGTTGGACAGCTGGTACCGCTGCTGGTCCTAAGCCACTTTGGTGCTCTTGGCCAGCCAGCCAGTTCAGCGAGAGATGACTAATGTCCAAATTAATAATGAGCAATGGTTCCATACAAGTAACCACCTTGCCCAAACTTTTCCTCTTGGGGGTGATATCGTGGGCCCCAAATGAAGTATATTCTTCTCACCTCAGCACCAAGGAAGTTACACTCATTCCTCTGGCTGACAGCAATTTGTAGACATGGGTCTGGGTAGTTGGACATTTACGAGGTTGCTAAGGAACAAATGCTTTGGTTACAGAGGTCTCCGAAAGCAGCATTGGTTTGTTGTATCACTTCAAATCATTTATTGTATCCCATAAAGACAGTTGCGACCAATGGGATATGGGGTAGAGGAAAGAAAGCTAAATATCTATACTTGTTTTCTGAGAGATGGGAAAATTTTCACTTCCTAAGCATTGACCATCTAACCCCCAGATGGAAAAACTGGAACCAGCTACTCTTTTGATAGTTACAACTTACCATTAAGTATCTCATAGTCATGAGGTACTTAGTAAAATTGTTATTACCTTCCAGACACTGCCCTAAGCATTATGTCATGTCATCCTTATAACGTCTCCAAAAGGTGAGTATTAATATTCCCTAGTATGCAAACCAGGAAGAGTCTAAAAGTAGATTGATCCAACTTCAAATAATAGCAAGAGGCAGTCAGAATTCAAACCCCAGTTTGTCTGATGGTAAAGCCTTTGCACTTAGAATTAAAGACTCCTTTGTTTTCAATGATGACGTTTTAGATGGAAAAACTGGCAATTCTAATGATGGGGAAGTCACATTAATAGATTCCTGGAGTTTAATTCTATGAAGTTCATGAAAGAGGTTATAGTAAATGTCTGTAAGCTATAAAATCCTTTTTATGGAGGGGAAGTGGTGAGAGAAAGCTTAATCCCACAGTGGTGGTTTTTATCTGCTAGAGACTTGCACTTTGAATGTTTTCTGGAAGTCACAGAGCAACTGACTTTTCTGTGCAGTGATTTTAAAAGAGTTCACAGATTAGCCCATTTCTACAGGGGTCTTATTGATTTTATTGTCAACAAGTAAGAGACATTGGTGTCCTCTCTGCCTTTTCCTTCATCCTCTCTGTCTAGCCCATGGTCAAGTGGGATCCCTTCTTTCTTAAAAACATTCCTCCAAAGTTATCTCCTCTTCTCATTGACTGTCTTAATCCAGACTCCTGTCACATCATATTTGGATTTCTACAATCATTTCCCAACTGGTCTTCCTGGTTCATTTCATTCCCCCTCTAGAACATTTTGTATCCTGCCTGCAAATGAATTCCTGAAAACATTCCTTCCATTGCATCAGTCACTGCTTAGGGATCATCAGTGGCTCCAACTTGCCCACCAGAAGATTTCACCATTCTCTAGGACAGGGCTTTCTTGGGTTACACTTGTCTCCCCCCCCTTCTCCTCATCTTAGTAGCCTTCACTGACTACTTTATTTCTAATTGATCACTTCTAGTTATGAGCCCAGTATCCACTGAACGAGTACAATATTTAATTGGTGGTTTCTCTGAGATATTTAGATCTAAGTTTTTCCTTGGCCACTTAGTGGCTGTGTGACTTTTGACAAGTTGTTTGACTTCTCTGAGCCTCAGTTTTCTTTTTTTTTTTTTTTAATGTTTTTTTTTTCTAGGAGAGAGAGAGAGAGCGTGAGCAGGGGAGGGTCAGAGAGAGAGGGAATCACAACTGAAACAGGCTCCAGGCTCTGAGCTGGCAGTCAGCACAGAGCCCGACGCGGGGCTCGAACCCACGAACCGCGAGATCATGACCTAAGCGAAAGTCGGACGCTTAACCGACTAAGCCACCCAGGCGCCCCTTTTATTTTTTTTTTAATGTTTTTTTATTTTTATTTCTAGGTTCAGTTTTCTTATCTGTAAAATAAGATACAATTAGTACTTATCTTTAGGATTTTTGCAAGAATTGAATGAATGAAATGATCATGATGATGATGATAGCTAGCTAACATGTATTTTGTGTTTGCTCTGTTTCAAGCACTGATCTAAATATTATCTTATTCTTCACAACAATCTATAAAATAGATACTATTATTTTCAGTTTTGCATATGGGGAAACTGAGGCACAGATAGGTGAAGCTAATGCCTGAGTCTCTCCCAGATAGTCTGGCTACACAACCATCATTCTATTTTTTTTTAATTAAAATATAGTTGACGTACAATGTTACATTAGTTTCAGGTATACAATATAGTGAACACAATCCTCATTCTTAACTAATCTTCTATTCTACCTTCCCCCTCGGTAAATGAGCAGTAAATTGTAGCCGGTAACATGAGTCTATAATTCCTCATCTGAAACTCTTGGGGAGCCAAATGATTTTTGAAAGCCAGAATTTGGAGAATTACAAAAAAGTTATACTTGGCACATACTAGGTATTATATACCCTAGTAGTGACTATACCAATAATCAGTCAATATCTCTCTCTCTCACATGCGCGCGCGCACACACACACACACACACACACACACACATACATAAAGAATGATCAAAGTTTGAGCTTTAAAGCTTTTTGGATTTCAAACTGCAGAAAAGAGATTGTAGCCTATAGAAATAAATAAAACTATTAACGATAATTATGAGCATAATTATTGGTGGCTTATTATTACAACTTTTGTGATTCTTCTTTTACTGGATGAACTCGTAGTAAAATGTGCTCAAATGTATTCCTCAGTTAACTAATGGGGTGGGAGGGGAGGTACTAATCATGGGGCCAGGACTGTAACCTCTTTCACACCCGTCACTCTCTCTTCTTTCCTAGTATGACTTCATGGAGCGTCTGGATGGGAAGGAGAAGTGGAGTGTGGTAGAGTCACCCAGGGAACGCCGGAGCATACAGACCCTGGTTCAAAATGAAGCCGTGTTTGTACAGTACCTGGATGTGGGCCTGTGGCACCTGGCCTTCTACAATGATGGCAAAGACAAAGAGATGGTTTCCTTCAACACTGTTGTCTTAGGTAGGTATGGGGTCTCTGAGGTGATATGCCACCAAGAGAAGAACGGAAACATTCTGGATTTCTCTGTAGAAGGCGCGTCTTCCAATGTAGTTTCGACTGTATTGGAAACCAAAGCAGAATCCCTTACTTAAGCCTCAGATTATCTTCCACCTAAAACTAGCCCTGATTAAATTAGGAAGGCTGTCTACAGAATCCTGTTGTCGTAAAGAGCTTGGGTTGGACAGGCTGATTCAAGTCCTGGCCACACAACCTACATAAATCATTGGACTTTTGCATGCTTCACTTACCTTGTGGTGAGATAGAACTAGGACCCATGACATAAGGCTCTTATGAGAATCAAATAACATAAAGTACATAAATCTCTAAACATGCACTAGGGATTCCAATAAATATAGACCATTCACATCAGCTCAGAATTTCTCTTTAAAATCCAGGAAAGCTCAAAATAAAAAGTCTTTTTTAAAAAAACATAAAAATAAATCAAGAAAAGGATATAGACATAAGGAAAAAAAATCATATCTTTGTTCCCAAGTAGGTAAATCTCAAAATGCTTTAATTAAGCACTGGTCACTTTTGGCATGTTTTAGCCCTATGTTTTATTAGCTGTCAAAGGAGAAGCTATGGTTTTATTCAAAATGTCCTCTTATATGTGCTTACAAATCTCTGAATGGGTGATTAGTTTGAGAAGATGTTTTCTAAAGCAAACCTTAAGAATTTTAACAATTACATAAGCTACAGATATTTTCATTAAATTTATTTTGTCATTAGGTTTTTATCCTGATGAAGATAACAGATCCTGGGTAGAACATTAATGAACTGGGGCAGTGTTTCACAGAGGAATACACTGAGGCTCAGAAAACTGAGTCCCTTCAGGTCCCCAGGATATAGACATGGTAGAAAAGGCATAGGCTCCTTGGTCTTTCTGCATGTTCTTTCCAACGTGCTTATTTGTGGATGTTGAGTTTCACTGGAGGTGCCTCAATAAAGTAGTGTCATGAGGAAAGACTTGGTGATAGAGGGCTTAATCCCAGTTTTGCTTTCCCATCTCCTAACTGGGAAAGTCACTTACATCCCAGACCTTCAGTTTCATTTGTGAAAACATAGTAACTATGTCCTTGAAGGGAAGGATGATGTGACTTTACATATGGACTGTGCCTACAATGGAGCTAGTAGTCCCCAAATAAGAGCTGATGGATTTTTTGGAGCCTATCTTGTACAATTGTTTTTCTAGTGACTGCATTTTCAGAACTTCTTTATTGGCCACATGGATTTCTCTGAGGGGTTCCTTAATTCTTGAAAGATCTATGTAAGCCAACTGAGAATGTAGGTGGCAATTTGTTATCAATAGCCACAACTTCCAAATGGTATAAAATCAGAATTTGGTATTGACTGTAGCATCAAAGTTAAACCTTATTCCCTCTGCTAAGGAAAAATTGCCCTACCAGGACTAGCCAAATGGTCTAAAGCAGGGGTTGGCACACTGTAGCCTATGGACTGAGTCTGGCCCACTGCCTGCTTTTATAAATAAAGTTTTTTCTGGAGCACAGCCATGTTCATCTGTTGACGTATTGTCTCTGGCAGCTAAAACAACAGAGTTGAGTAGTTGCAACAGAGAGAGTTTGGCCGACAAAACCTAAATATTTACTTTCTGTCCCTTTACAGAAAAAGTTTGCCAACCCCTGCTCTAAACTAATGTCATAAACTTTGTATAATGGAAGCCACTGGAAAATGTCTTCCACAGTGACAGAACATTTCCAGAATCAGATTACATACCAATGGGGGATGAGGAGAAGTGAAAAGTTTGATAAAAACCAGCTCACAGGAGGAAAAAAGTAGTTTGAGATGTTGAGATTAAGAACAATCTTGGGGCGCCTGGGTGGCTTAGTCGGTTAAGCGTCCGACTTTCACTTAGGTCATGATCTCATGGTTTGTGGGTTCGAGCCTCAGGTCGGGCTCTGTGCTGACTGCCAGCTCAGAGCCTGGAGCCTATTTCAGAGTCTGTGTCTACCTCTCTCTCTGACCCTCCCCTGCTCAGCTGTCTCTCTCTCTCCTAGAAATAAATAAAAATATTTTAAAAAAAGAAAAAAGAACAGTCTTAAGTTTAAGAACATGATGAGGGGGACGCCTGGGTGGCTCGGTTGGTTGAACATCCAACTTTAGCTCAGGTTCATGATCTCATGGTTCATGGGTTCAAGCCGCACATCGGCTTTGTGCTGACAGTGCAGAGCCTGTTTGGGATTCTCTCTCTCTGCCCCTCCCCCACTCACTCCCACAAGAGAAAAAAGAAAGAATATGAGAAATTATACCCTTTGTGTCACCTTGTATTTAAACTCGAAAGGCTTAGCACAATCATAAAACCACATGCCATAAACAGCAGCTGGCTTAGTTGGCACCTACAAGGACTCATTGAAATGGTTAATAACAAAAACAAATACACCTTTATGGGGTGCTGACAATTTGCTCACCTCTGGATCAGTCCCTCTGGGAGTACTAGGCCAGTCAACCCATAGAGTAGTCATGTGAGGTAGGTACCTCCAGCATTCTATCTTCTAGCAGAGAAGCGACCACTGAGAAAAGTTAAACAACTTGCCCAAGGTCGTACACACAAATCCAGGGTGGAGTCAGCATCCAAACTCCCCAGAGCCTATGCTCTTAACCACTGGATTGCTTTGGATTCCAGCCAAATAAATCCCTTTCCTGCTGCACAGCAAGTTTTCTGGGGGTCAGATTATCTAATAATGGCTTCTGCCTTCCATCTCCTTTATCCACATAGACACAGATGTTGTGGTAGTGAGATACCCTTCCCCCAGGCCATTACCCTCATTCGCCTGTCAGAGATGGGAATAGCAGTTCACCGCAGAGAATTTCTCTTGTCTGGACTGGAGCTCGAAGAGAAAGTCAAAGGTAATCGGCCTAATAATTGGGCAGACATCTTGATAGAGCAATGATAGTAATTGGCCTGAAATGCAGGGAAAAGAACAGTGTTTTATTTGGTTCAGAGATTTTCCCACACGTATCTATTATCAGAACGTTCTCCATCAAGAACAGCCAGGAGCACCGAAAGCCCCTGCGATATGAAACAGAAGAAAAAATGTTAGACGGGTGTCAACCAGTGATCACACTAAATATACCTTTGACTCACGGAAGTCTTTTGATGTGTTTTGGAAAGAAGCAGCCTGCTTTCAGAAATGAGTTTCATCTCAGGGGACAACAGAGTGGCATACTCAAAGTGCAGTGCAGATTTACTAGAGACCGCCCTCTGCGTGTGTAAAAACCCCATTTCCTGGGCTTCCTCTTAGCACCTGCCATTGTTTCCTCAAGAAAATTCAAGCCAGGCTGACAGAAAGGAAAACTGATAATATCACATCCGTACTATTTGATCCAGTGTTGCAAAAGGGGAACTGAAAGTGTGGGCTCCCTTTATAATTCAGCAGCACCATGTGGTTGCTCTTTCCAAAACTGTAGAAATGCTGAGAAAATGCAATGAAAAATACTCATCATTACAGCTTTTGCTTATATTGGATTCTTCTACCCTCCTACACACACACATGCACACACACGTGTGTGAATACACTTTGACAAGGTGTTTGACAAGGTGACAAGGTGTTGACAAAGGACCTGTTGTATACCAAGCATTAAGAATACCTCAGTGAATACCCAGTGAATATCTGGTCTGTTCCTCATGGAGCCTGATGAGAGAATACAGACACATGAAAGGCTGATAGTAGGAATTACAGGAACATAGAGAAAGGGATACAAAACCCTTCTTGATTGAGAGAAGGTAGGGAAGGAAGATGCCTAGGAGCTAAATATTTTATAAACTGACATTAAGGATAAATACTTCAGCTAAAGGGCAAGAGAGGCACTCCAGCCCAGCAAAGAGCTTGGTCCTTTTCCATGGGACTCCAGTGACAAAAACCTCCCTCAACCTCTGCTGCCTTATCTCTAAAGATGGTACATTTTGAAACAGGGTGCTTTGAGCTCAACAGTGTTAGGGTTATTGTGGGGTTTTTTTTTATTTTTTTAAGGTTTATTTATTTTTGAGAGAGAGAGAAAGACAAAGTGTGAACAGGGGAAGGGCAGAAAGAGAGGGAGACACAAAATCTGAAGCAGGCTCCAGGCTCTGAGCTGTCATCACAGGGCCCAATGTGGGGCTTGAACGCATAAACCATGAGATCATGTCCTGAGCTGAAGTCAGACACTCAACCGACTAAGCCACCCAGGTGCCCCTCAGCAGGGTCAGTTTGCACCAAACCATTCTCAGACCTGGATGCTGGTCGAGGGAGAAGCAATCTCTATATAACTGTAGATGCAAAGTGGACACTTAAAATGTCTGCACTACGCCACTTAAAATGCAAAGTGGACAGTGCCATTTCTATGTTGAAGACTGCTTGTTCCCATCAGTCACAGAAAAGAATCCAACTCATCTGCATGACCTACAGGACCCCAGATGATCTGACCCCTGCCTGGATCTCTCCAAACTCATTTCACATCACTCTATTCCTTTTCGCTACCCTCCAGCCACATTGGATCAGTTCTGCTATTTTCCACCTCAGGGACTTTACATACGCTATTCCTACTGCCTAAAATACTCTTTTCTTAGCTCTTCACTTGCCTATCCCAGCTCACCGTTAAATATCACCTCCATAGAATGGAGAGGCCCTTTCTGGTCTTCCTCCCTGAGTAGCTTCCTCCTGCTACTCCCTTTCAATGTGTCCTATTCTATTCAAAGTGCTTATCACAACTTTTACTTGTTTTATTCATTGATATATTGGTGGCAGAAGGGAGGGCTGTATTCTCCATGACAGTGGAAGTTACATTAGGGCAAGGACCTTCCCTGTCTTATTCATCCTTGTATTCACCAATATCTTTTACAGTGCCTCACATATAATAAGTGTTTAGTTAATAAAGTGAACCATATGTTAAGAATTATTACAGGTCTGAGAGCTCACCCTAATTGTAAGCTAACCTGTTAGCCTGCCACAATTTCATAGATATTATCAGAAGACATGAAACTCTTGGGTCAGAGACAAGGGCCTTTATTACTCAGAGCAATGCAATACCCAGATATTAGTATATGTGCCAGTCCTCCAAGCCCTAGTTCCCACAGGGCTACTGAACAGGGTCACATGATACCTGCACATGTAATAGGTTGCATCATAGAAAAGAAATCTTGAGTTTATTATGTCCGAGTCTTTCCAAATGGGCTCTGGGCCTTCTCGTTATTTGCTCTAGAGGGAAATATTATCTTTACTATCCTGGACAGTAAGTAAACCTGCCCTTTGCTCTGGAGACAGACACTATACCGGTCCTCCAAAGTAGTTCACTGTGCAGACAACCTTGAAAAGATAGTCCAGAACTAAGGTAGTCAGTGTCTCAGCTCACAAGACATTCAGAAATACGTATGGAGAATTGGAGACATGGAGAATTTTCTCCCCAAACCATGTGAAATTACTGATTTTTGACCTACAGAAGCTACTTCATGATTCAACCTAAACCTTCTTGAATGAATGCATACCTGATGAATTAGTGGAAATCAGTAGCCACCTGGATTTTTCTCAGCCCACCCATGGAGCCAACCTCAAAGAGTTTCAGCCTGAAGTGCTAATTGATAAACATTCAAGAAATTAGTTTGATGGAGTCTGATTTCAGAAAAGCAACTATACTCACTTGGTTCTCCTCAGAGTGCCAGAAACCAACTGCAGCTTGGTTCTGGAAGAAAAGAACTAGGAAGGGAAACACTAGAAAGAAAGTAGTATGCACAGTTTTGATTTTCAGTACAAAGTGGGAGTAATTGGAAATTTTGGTTTAAAAGAAAAACCTTCCTTACTGCTCTCAGGTTACTCCATTCGGAACCATCTGACTTTCATGAAGCATCCACCAAGTCAGTGACCCAGACCCCCCAAGGGCTGGGTAAAGGTCACACTCTGGCCATGATAGCTTATGTTTTTCTTTTCATCATCTTAGTAATTTAACATCTGAAAGAATAAATGTGTTTATTTTAATTTAAGGCAAAAAAATGAGGATGATAATAATGATAATTTTAAGAGCATGTCTTCATCTGTGTACACCCAAATCAACATGAAAAAGTTCCAAAATGATCCCTTTGAAATTATGACTTGAGAGCACACATAGAAAGGTAAATCACAAAGCAAGACAGCTCTGCTGGTTAGAACAAATGGGAACTAATTGATTTTCATGAAAAATAAGATCTGCAAAAGGTAGGCATAAAAGGACTTTTATACGACCTAAAACCTACTGCTTAATGCATCCAAAATCATGCCTAATTGGTCAGTCTTACACATTTGGATTTTTGTTTCCTTAAAGCAAGAGATTTCTTTACAAACCTGGGATCAGGAACAATCACTGTCATTTGGAGACTCCTCCCCTGTACCTGAGGCTAAAGGCTGATGTCCCACACATCAGACCATATCTCAGATTGATAGTCTGAAACGAGGAGGGCAAGGGGAGGGAAGGGGACAGCATTCATAATGTTTTAAACCTGTCAACATTCAGACATGGGAAACTTCAGATTTGAAATCCAAATAAGTTATTTCTTTTGAAAAAGCAGATGTTGCAGCAATACTAACCCTGCATTCCTGCCTGGATGTTAGTGAGATAGAGAGCAGTGGTTACTTCCATGCATTGTTCACATTGCCCTCATCCCTTTAATTTCCATTCTTTGCACTCACTCATACTCGCTACCAGTAGCCTGTGGGCACTTGAGGTTACTACCACTGGTCTTCAAAAATGGTGGGTGGTTAATTACCAAATTGCTTCATCAGCAGGCAGAGGAAATGATAGTTGCTAAGTTTCTCTCTTTTTCAGATTCAGTGCAAGATTGTCCACGTAACTGCCATGGGAATGGTGAATGTGTGTCCGGGCTGTGTCACTGCTTCCCAGGATTTCTAGGAGCAGACTGTGCTAAAGGTACTTGCCACTACTTCCCTGGTATGGTTGGATAACAAGACTTAGGCTTCTTTGAAAGTGTGAATGAAGGGGCAACAAAGAAGAACCCCCCCTCAGAATTCCACTGGGGCAACTTGTAAGCCCATGCATGCTAGAAGACCTGTCTCTTTAGCAAAGAGCAGGTTTTAATATATGACAATTCGCCAATATACCTATAAGAGCAGGGAGGTTATCCTTGGCATCAAGGTGTGCTAAGAAAGATTTGCTAAAAATTAGATGGTTGGATTTCCTGTAAAAGCAAAAGTGAATTACCATCACTCCTTTCTTATAATCATTAACTTCTATGTAATGGAAGATTAAGCATCTCAGGGTTAGTAAATTTCATTCATTCTGGCCAGCTACGCTCTCATTCTAGGAAGCGCTATTTATCTTGGTGGAATCGGTTTTAAATTGTATTATTAATTTATCTACACTCCTTTGCACAGAATTTCTGGGGCCCTGGGATTCTTGGGGGAAAGGTAATACAAGAGAAAATTACTCTCACAAAAACAGGGGACTTAGGGGCTGCATACCTAGCTTGCAAAAGACCTTGAGCATAACCTTCAAGTGGCTCTGTCAGAGGCAAGTGTAAGAGAAGGCAGAGCTTCTCACCCTTTTTAGATATGGTGTGCACACTCACATACACATATGTATATTCTAGGTAGATACAACTATAAAATTTAAATTAAACTTTCACAAAACTACACTTATCTTTGCTCCATGATTCCTTTCTATTTCATCTAAAAACACCCGTTAAAACCAACTACTCCGATTGGGGCATCTTGAGGGCTCAGCATCCCACTCTTGATTTCAGCCCAGGACATCATCTCACACTTTGTGGTATCAAGCCCCACGCTCTTAGCGTGGAGCCTGCTTGGGATTCTCCCTCATCCTTTCTCTCTGTCCCTCCTTTGCTCATTCTGTCTGTCTGTCTGTCTGTCTCTGTCTCTTTCTCTCAAAATAAATAAACTTAAAGAAAACACTACACTGATTCCTCACCCACCAGCAGGTCATATCCTAGTATGGAAAGGGATGAGGAAGAGCTTCAGAGCCCTTGCTGAGGAGTCAGGCATTTCTGGGTTGAATCTCCACTCTGTCACTGAGTGTCTCTGTGACTTTGAGCAAGTGACCTAACATTTCTGAATCTAACATTTCTAAATTTCTGAATCTCAGTTTCCTCCTATGGAAAGGTGGGGAGTTCCTTCACAAGTTCACTGTGAGGATGGTATGAGGCAAACACACCCAAAAGCTCTTAGCAGAACATATTGTGATCCCTCAAAGAGTTTATGTTTACCACTTTTAATTTATGTATATAACATTATATTTATTTATATATTTAAGCAATCTTTTCATCATTTTTATGTGCCCTTCATTAAAAAGCCATCATCATGCCTTGATGTGCTGAGAGAGAGACACTTATTAATAAAGGTACTCTGTAAATGCTAACTAGAGCCACTCCTTTTTCCCATTCTCCCCACAATTGCTGGAGAAAATTGCATTTCAGATATTCACAATAGTTCAAATATTTGTGATTCCCAGTTTTCTGAGTGCTGATTGATAAGCAAAGGGGACTTCCTTGAACTTGAAGTTCTGGATTTGGTTGCACATGCACGAGTCCAATCCCTAAATGATACCAACTACAGACATATCCTCTATCCTTAAGTAATATGAAAGTTTTAGTAAACTTGTCAGATACCAAAGGAAAGCACAGCAAAAAGCCTGTATCCAGTGGCATGCGGACACATCACCAAGTAGACCGTGGACACTTGAGTGCTTTGCTCAGCTAGGTTCTGAGGCACCATGAAGGGGGGAGAATGAATGACACAGAGCTTCACTGTACCGACCACTTTTCCTTGTGAATGCTATAAAGGAGGGAAAATCTCAATACTGTTTGAATGGCCTTTCTTGCATAATCTAATTTTCCTAGGAGTGAAGACATTAATGAGAGGAAGAACTGAACAGTCCTTTCATATGTGGCTGCAAATGGGCTCAGCCCTCTGCTGCATGGCCTGTGAGCTGTAAATGTATATTAACACTGACACACATCGATGTATTATTAATCCTAAAAACCATGTGTGCTCTGGCAGCACATCCAGTAACTGCCCTTTCAGGCCTAAGTACCTCAGCCATTTAAGAACTCCTCGCTCTAAATCCATTTGCAGATGGGCGTCCATTCTGCATTATGGATCTGTAATGGCGTGTGCATTTAGCTGCTTAAAAGGACTCTCGGTGTGAGTTTTGCATTCACCACCTGCACTGTGGCCGGGCGCACTCTCCAAGTGTGTAGTAGCCATGGTATATAATTGATCCTTGTGAAACAAATATTGAGCGGCTGTTAAGAGTAGTTACTCCTGCATACTCGGGAGCTATTCCTGTAATCAGCCTTTGAACTTGTTGTATATTTTAATTTAGCTCTTGATGCCTACAGTGGGAAAAATTGAATATTTGAAGAATAAAACGGTTTTTCCTTGTTTCCCTATTTATTCTTGGCAAAGTTGGCTAAAGAGTATTATGAGTAAACTTCAACCTCTTTGCCCTAAATATATTTCTTCCTTAGTATTTTTGAAATGGACACAGTTTAAGCTACTTCATTAACAATATTGGGAAATATTCTAAGCCCTTTTTTTCCCAAACCTTGCTCTTTCATGTACCACCTTTATGATTTTCAAAATCATGAATTCATGAACCATCTATACTATTATTTACTTAACATATTTCTCTAAGTCAGCTCATCACATTTACATGAATGAATTTATCCTGAAAGGAAAAATGTCAAAATCCAAAATTTTAAAAGAGAAAAGTTATCAACTGCAATAAAGAGGATATGTCAGTACCACCTCTGACCCTATTGAGAGAGGAATATTTTCACGGTCATCAGCATTCAAGCTAAGTCATCTTCTCACACACTTATTGCACCTCAAGAATCACAAACATGGACCTGAGCCCATGCACACCAGCCTGGCTTCTAGAGAGATTCAACTCTTTAACATTTCATTTTATAAATATCGGCTCATCAGAGTAACAAAAATTCTTAGCTGTGTGATTAAGTTAGCGAACAAAAATCATAACCTGTGTGATGAAGTGAGAAACCAGCAAAAATAGACACTCAGATTTAACTGTAAGAGCTTCAAGTGATTAAATGTAATGATTAGCACCTGAGTTAAGGCTCCACTTCAAATTGTTTTTAAATAATAACAAATAGTTATTAAGTATTAAATATGTAGAAGGCATTGTATGAAGTACTTAAAACATACCACTTTATCCTTTCTCATATCAATATGAGATAAATCCTATTTTAACTACCCCCCCCCATGTTTGAAAGTTTTTTTTATATTGAAATCCCTTCCGACTTGCAGACAAATTGCAAAAATAGTACAGAGTTCCTGTGCAGAGTTCACCTAATGTCAACATTTTAAATTATAATGGTTCAATTATTGAAACCAGGAAATTAACACTGAAGCAATGCTATTAACTGATTTACAGACTTTTTTTTTTTTTTTTCCAATTTTGCCCTTCCTTTTCTGGTCCTGATTCCACGTTGTATTTAGCTGTCATGTCCTATGTCCCCTCCAATTTGTGAAGAGTCCTCAGTCTTTGCCTTGTGCTTCATGACTTTGACCGTTTTGAAGAGTACCAGTCAGGTATATTTTAGAATGCCCCTCAGTGTGGGTTTGTCCGATGTTTTCTCGAGATTAGGTTGAAACTGCACAGTTTTAGCCAAATGCTGTGCCCTCCTCAGTGAATCTTATCAAGGATACACCTCTGATTTTTAATAAAAGAAAAGTTAGAATGTGGTTGTGTGCGAGCGTGAGTCTCTGTGTGCACATGTACCTCCCTTCCCCCAGCACCGCTGTGGCAGAGACACCGTGAGGTGGTCCTGCACAGTTCATCAGTAGTTATGGCAGATTGCCACTCACAGACAACTTCTGAGCCCCAGAAGCTCCTAAGTGTTAGCATAAAGTAAGTGGAGCAGACAGGGTGAGGTAATCATGCTGGCACACATAGAAAGGAAAGTCAGCTGGCCCTGCCAGCCAGAATGGCTCCGCCACCTCCCAGCTGTGGCCCATGATCATTTCTCTTCCTTCTTCATAAAAGCCTTAGGAAGACCCAAGTCCCAAGTTCCCTCTCAACACAAACCCGCATTCACCTTTGGTCCTTCTCTGACAGCTGTGTCCAGGATGCCTCCAGTGCTGCCAGTGTCTGCCATGGCAGGCAGCAGGTAGACTCAGGCCCTCCTGCCGGGGGGCGAAATTTGCTGTGTTAGCAAGTGAGATTCCCATCACATCCAAGTGGCTGGGTATGTGTCCAAGTGACAGAAATACGGATTACTCTCTTGACCTCACACTGTGCCTCCCATGCCCTCAGATGTGTGGTGCCGACAGCAGTTCCTTGTCTTCTTAAACACCTGCCAGTCTGCATCAGGCATCTGAAGACAGCCTTGTGGTGAATGGAGGAATCAGTCAGCGTGAATTTTCAGAGCATTCGTTGTATAGCCCCCACCCTGCTGGGGTCCTGAGGGGCTCAAAAGTCAAAATGGAACTGACCCTCACATCAGAAGAATGTGTAAGGGTTCTAACATATTGTTCCAAGTCAGCTGAGGAGACAGAACTCATTTATGCATCCAACAAATGCTTATTTTGTGACTTGTATGGCTCAGGTACTGCACTAAGTCCCAGAAATATGATGGCAAACAAGCACACCATGGCCCTACCTTCTGAAGGCTTCCATTCTGCTGGATGCATTTGATAGCAAGTGGGAAGTGTTAGTGTTGAGTCTTAAATGCTGTGATGTGGACTTTGAATGGCATAGATCTTGTTAGGATGATAGTTTATGGGGGCGCCTGGGTGGCTTAGTCGGTTAAGCGTCCGACTTTCGCTTGGGTCATGATCTTGCGGTTCGTGGGTTCAAGCCCCGCGTCGGGCTCTGTGCTGACTGCCAGCTCAGAGCCTGGAGCCTGTTTCAGTCTGTGACTCCCTCTCTCTGACCCTCCCCTGCTCACGCTGTCTCTCTCTCTCTCTCTCTCCTAGAAATAAATAAAAAATATTTAAAAAATTTTTAAAAAAAAGATGATAGTTTATGAAGAAATGAATCTATGTGAATCTAAAAATAGCCAATTAGCATCAGGGAATGTGAAGGAAATTCCATGGAAAAAGACTCTAATAAGGGAACTACACTAAAAACTGTCTTTCGGTAGAGAATTTCATTACTTGTGCAGTATAATAAGCAATGTGTTTGGACTCAGAGCTTGAAAACAAATGGCATTTCTTTCCTGGTACTTTGCCGCATTCTCCATCAGGTACCTCTCCCATCCAGATGTAAGTGTGCTTCTCATTCAAATTATTGTTAAGTCTATGGTTTTTATTATTACCATCCCCCATTCATTGACTTCCTCATTGTTCAAATGCTATTTGTTGCGGCTTACATGCTTTTTAATTATGATTCCTTTTTTCTTTTATTTACTTCTATTTAAAGGTCTTTCACTGACTTGAGATGCTTCCTTGGATTGTTGGTAAAATAGCCTTGTATTTCAGAAGACATCCAAGGCTTCTGATTCTTCTCTTTTGACACTGTCTTCTCGGATGGCTTATTTGGTTCTGAGCTTGAGACCCCAAACCTGCAGCAGCAACTTAAAACACAAGAGCCTTACTTGTTAGGTAATGCATACTTAATAGCTATTAGAAATGACATCTCCTGCTGCTGAACAGCTGTCAGGGGAGGCCCAGAAATGCCACAACCACAGGAACATAAAGCCTTCTCTCTGGGGGTTGGCTTCAGCTCCTACCCAGCTTCTGTGGAGCCTTGAAAAAAGACAACAGGGGTCTTGCAATTTTTCTCCTGTTAACTGGCAAATCTACCCACTATCCAGTCCCTCTTGAGCTCTAACACTGAAGTCAAACTCATCATCATCATCACTCACATTTATTGAGTTCTCACTGTGCGCCAACCACTGTACTAAGCAACTGCATAATTATCTCACCTAACCATCAATAGCCCTATTCTATATACAACTACCATCCCCTTTTATAAGTGAGGAAAATGAAGCACAGAGAGGTTAGGACACTTGCTGAAGATCACTCAGCTAGGAAGTGTTATTGCTGGGATTCAAACCAGGCAGTCTTATCCAGCCTCTTACCACTAGACCATGAAATTCACCTCAGGAGATGTGAGGCATACGGAAGATGCACTTTGCAAGCAGTTTGTGTGGTGGTTGCATACCTAGGATTTGAGTTTGAATCCAAGAAAACTTTACAGGAGAGAAACAAGAGTTTACTAAGTGGAAAGTAGCTGAGCCAATATTCAAAACAAAGTCCATTTGACTTCAGAGCCTGTTGTCTAAATCATTCTCCCAGCTACCAGAGACAGCCCATCACCTCCTTCATCACATCATTTGCCAACTCCTGTTTCATCAACCTCTAACATGATCTGCTTCATTTCTCCTCTCTACCTTCACAGTCGCAACCCTATTCATATGGCTGCCAACCTCTCCCTGATGCCATTTCTCTCTACTCACAACCTCCAACATTCTCCAGAGTACTTGGGAGCATGTCACTACTGTCCTTAAACACCTTCAGTGGCTCCCATTTGCTTCCCACAATGGCTACCAAATTTTGGTTTAAAGACACTTATGTGGGGCAGTTGTTACAAATGCATAACTCCAGGCTCACCCCCGATGCCAGCTATTTGTGAATCCGTAGGACTGGGCTGTGGCTCAGGCATGTGCATTGTAAACAAGCCTCCCAGGAGGCTCTGATGCAGGCAGTCAGGGACCATATTCTGAGAACAAAGAACATTCTTAGAATTCAAAGACTCCCATGATTCATGCTGCTTTCGCACCACCATCTCCTACTAAAGCCCATACGCTGCAGGTTCCAGCTACTTGTCACTCATAGAGCATCATAGGCCCACTTCTCCCTCTTGGCTCATGCTGTTTCTTCAGCTGGAAGGCTCTCATCAATCCCGACCTTTCCTATCAAACTGCTGCTTGCAGGTCACCACATTCCTAAAACATCCCCAGACAGGACCCAGGTCAACGCATCCATGAAACACCCCAAGATAGGACCCTGCGGTCACACAGGGCTTGGCAACATCATGGCAGTGACCCTTCCTTCATGCTGGGCCATGTTCCATCTGGGTGATCACATTGGTTTCTCCTACTGAATCACAAGTGTCTAGCAGTCCTCTTTTTATGAATATAATTTATTGTCAGATTGGCTTACATACAACATCCAGTGCTCATCCCAACAAGTGTCCTCCTCAATGCCCATCACCCATGTTCCCCTCTCCCCTACCTCCCGATCTACCCTCAGTTTGTTACCTGTATTTAAGAGTCTCTTGTGGTTTTCCTCCCTCTCTCTGTTTATAACAATTTTTCCCCTTCCCTTCTCCCATGGTCTTCTATTCAGTTTCTCAATTAGTTGAAACATATGATGTCTGTCCTACTCTGACTGACTTATTTCACTCAGCATACCTTCCAGTTCCATCTATTTTGCTGCAAATAGCATGATTTCATTCTTTCTCATTGACATGTAATATTCCATTGCATAGATCAACCACATCTTCTTTATCCATTCATCAGTTGATGAACATTTAGGCTCTTAATTTGGCCATTGTTGAAAGCACTGCTGTTTGGGACACCTGGTCCATGGAGGAGAGACTGGGGTGTCTAGCAGTCCTCTTTATTAAATCTCCTTGCACCTATATTGGTACCCTAGAAGTCATATGTGGTCTATAAATGATTGGCAACTTGAATTTTGGGTACTGGACTTTTAAGGATGAAAACATTGCCAGAAAATGTGCAAGACCCAAATGAGTGCTGGAGAACAAGGTTCTGAATTATCAGATTAATCATGCGTTGATAAATCAGCCAAATTTGAGGCACAAATTTAAATGCAGGAAAGGAAGGTGAGTGGGAGGGAAGGAGGAGGAATAAAAACAGAAAAAAAAAAAGAGTTGACATTGATCTCACAGTTTACATGCCTTGTCTCAGAAGAGCACAGTTACTAAGCATAAAGCAATAGAGTTTGAGTTTGCCAGTATTGAATCCATGCTCCTCCAGTTAGCTGTACCCATTTTTAAAAATTACTTAACCTCCATGAGCCTTGGTTTTTCTCATCTGTAACATGAAGGTAAATTGTAATACTACCTGTTGCATTGCTGTGAGGACTAAAACATAAATTCATGTCAAGTGTGTAGAGCCATGCTTGGCATGTATCAAATGCTCCATGAATATTAGATAACATTGTCTTCATGAGTCTTTGAAACCAATGTTATTATCTTTATTCTATAGGAGAAACATAGACTTAAGGAAAGTAAGCTATTTGCCCAAGGTCACATAGCAGGGCCAGATTTTGAGGCTGAGTCTGGCTGAGTCCAGTGGCCACATAAGAGACAGGCTTGGCAGGAAGGCTCCCTGAATGGAGGGCAGTGACAACCATCAAAGCCCCATATGCAGTTCAGGCTGTCCAACCCTTCCTCCTGACTGGGCTCTGCCTCGTAACTGCGTTCCCACCTCCCCATGAGTTGTTCCCCTCAGTGGACGTCTATACTCAGGAGAGGAATGGCAAGCCTCTTATCCCCTCCCTGCTGGTGGAAAGGTCCTCCCTATCATCGCAGAAACACCTCCCTCAGAACTTTTTTGGCACAGAGAACCCCTCCCCCCTTGTTCAACTGACCTTGCTTGTATCAGTGAAAGACATTCAGGCCCTACCAGTCCTCCCTAGAACAAGCATATATGCACCCCATGCATTGTTCCTTAAGACCCTCTGTCTTGCACACCTGCCTTCCTCTCTTCCTGCCCTGCACCACCCACAGTCTCCATTAATGCAGAAAGGCCAGAGGCCATGGTGGCTGCCTATAGGAGCCATTCTATAGCCCACTGCAGTTTGATGGCTGAATCCTACCTCTCCATCCTCCCACCCTTGACCTGAAAAAACATGCAGTTAATTCCTTGGCAGAAAGTGCCCAGGACAAGTGGCTTTCCAAGATACACTTGGAAAACACTTGGCAGAAAGTGGCTGAGACACTATGTGAAGGGTTTATATGATTATCTTATTTCATCTTTACAACATACATCACAATAATCCTTATTTCACAGCTAAGGAAACTGAGGCTCAGAGAAATTAAGGCTCTTGCCCAGGTATGGCATTAAAACCATACTCATCAGAATCCCCTATTAACACACAGCTTCACCTTCCTCCAGAGTGTCTGATTCAGTCAGTAGGTCTGGGGTACTAGCCACAGCCTGGGGAATTTGTGAAGTATCCAAACCCTCAGGCCCTATGCCAGTCCCTTTGAATCAGAATCTGTATTCTAATGGGATCCCCCAAAGACTTTTGTGCACATTAAGGTCTGAGTCTAGATCACGTTGCCCTTGAACTCTGCTGAGACTGTCCAATGTGAACTCCGCCCAGAAGCAGCAAGGTCACTTTCATGCCTACTCCCAGCTTACTGAGCAGACATGGAAGAGCCTTGCCTCCACAGTGTACAAGTGACGCTGCCCACTATTTAGTGGCCCCAAGTGAGTCCATGCCCGCAGCCTCCAAAAGTGGCATTTCCCATTTCCCATGCTTGCTGCATTCCCAAACAAGTCACTTCTCAGGATTTAAATCCATCAGCCCTCCTCCAAGCTAAATTACTTTGGAAGCTTAAAAATATTTTTCCCCTTTATAGGGGACTAAATAAGTTGCCAAGCAGCCTTTAAGAAGCAGAGTGCCTAACTCTGGAGGATCTTGCTGTTGATATGATACACAGAGTTGGGAAAGTAGTCTGGTTTTAGGAAAACCTGTATTGGTAAATAAATCAGTGTTTAGAGAGGGAGTTGGCTGGGGTGGGTGACTTGTCCTTTTGATAGGATGAGGTCAGAACGCTTTTCTCCTAATAAAAATGATAACAAAATCACATCTACATATTTCTTACTGTGTGCCAAGCCCTGTACATAACACTTTATAGGCATTATTTCATCCTCTTAAATACATTGAGATAAGTACTCCTGAATTCTTGTCCCATTTTGAAGATAAGGAAATCAAGGCTGAAAATAGTGTCCACGGTCACACAGTGAGTAAAACTGAAGGGAGATTCAGGCTGACTCCTAAGCCTAGCACTGCTCTACCAGCTGGGGAGACAGCAATGAATAAATAGACCCCCTAGGTCTTTCTAAAGTTTCAGTGCTTGTAGATAACAAGACGCTGATAATTTCCAGACTTGTCTCCTTTCTTGAACTGCAGTACGTGAAAAGCTACTTCATTTCTGAACTTGAGCTATAGAAAGGCTTACCGTGTATTGTGAAAAAATTAATATTCATCATGTAATTAATGTTGTTCAGTCACACACACACACACACACACACACACACACACACACCTTAGATTTTTTTTAAGAATGGCTTAAGCACTTACCGATTGAGAACTTTTATAACTCTCAAAATGGAGGCATCCCCATATCTCTACAGGTATTTTAAATGAATTGAATTAATCATAGGCTTAAAAGTCTCTTGCGATCTTCGTTAACTTCCCTGGGTTTAATTAAAACATCTGTGCACTTTTAATTTATCGATTCATCCAACTCATATGTCATGTTTTTAACACACCCCAGCATGCTCTGCATCATTTTTAACCCGATTTCCACTTAACTAAAGCAATTAAATTCACCCCGGATTAATTAAAGCATCCATACTTTCGTGCTTAAGTCAGCGTGTGCGTCTTTCCCCACATGGCTCCTGAATGTCAGAGATCTGACACACCTGATGAGTTTTTTGTCCTTCTGGAAATTCTTCCTTGAATCTCTCTCTTGCTTATTAATGTGCCATTTGACAGAACAGAAATGAGGAAGTTGGTGCACCTGAACTTTGGCCCTCTGAGCCAGAGACTCTGCCCCTGTCTGTCAGAAGCACCCTCTGCTCTCTTTCTCTCCACAGGGGTCCTGCTGGATCTTGCCCTCACTGAGACCAACTAGTGTCTGAGTGTTCTAGGCAGGAAGATGGGGTTGCTGTTAGGGTCAGAAGTGACCATCGTGATCGGAATGGCTGATGATCTTTGCATTTGTACTTTGGTAATTGTTCCTTCTACTTTCCAACCTCTTCACTCTTCCTATACAAACAGCCCTTTATCGCCCTGCCCATTTAATAGGGAGGGAAAACTGAGGCCCTGAATACTAGGCTTCTTGGTTGGGTACAGTGAGCCAAGGAGCTATCCAGACAGTGGCAAATTATACCCAGCCCCTGAAGGCTAGTTTGCATCTCCGCCCCTACCAACTGTGTTTGACAGAACCAATTTCTCTTCAGCTATGGAAGGACTAGTGGTATTTTAAAGTCCCCCCCCCCATCTGATAAGCCAAGGATTATTTCTCCTCATTATTTTTATCTATACTTAATGAATTCCTAGTGAAGCTATGTGTCTTCTCATACTTTTATTGGCAATTTACATTTCTGTTTATATGTTCTTTGGCCAGGTTTTCATTCATTTGTCTCTTTATTGATTTGTAAGAGCTCTTGTGTATTTCAGATATCAAATTCTGTTCTGTAAAATGTGTTAAAAATATTTCTTCCTGGGGTTGCTCGTCCCTTAATTTGGTTTAGGGCTTTCTTTGTTGTAAAGATAATGTAAATCTTGTGTAATCAAACTGTACCTTCTTCTCCTTCTCGGTTTCTGGAATTTGTCTTCCTTACATATCCTCTTCCCAAGAAAATAAAGCTAGGCTTCAGTATTTCTTCTAATGCTTTTGTAGTTTTTTTTTCCTATTTAGATCTTTAATAGATATGGAATTTTTTTCAGCTTTACTGAGAAACCATTGACATACGTTACTGTTTAAGTTTAAGGCATACAACACAATGGTTTGATTTATGTAGATTGTGTAGTGAGCAAACTACCATTCATCCTCTTGTATGGATAGCTTTCTCACAAACAGAAAAGATAAAAAACAACAGAGAAAGAAATTTCTCCTTGTGTTGAGAACTTTTAGGATTTGACTCTCTTCACTACTTTCCTGTATATCATGCAGCACTATTGGCTGCAGTCATTATTCTATACATTACATCCCCAGTACTTAATTATCTTAGAACTAGAAGTTTGTCTCTTTTGACCACCTTCCTCCAATTCCTGCCCCCCACCTCTGGTAATCACAAGTCTGATCTCTTTTTCTATGAGTTTGGTTTGTTGTTGGTTTTCAGATTCCACATGTAAGGGAGATTATACAATTTTGTTTTTCTGTCTGACATTTCACTTAGCACAATACCTTTAAATTCCATCCATGCTATTGCAAATGGTAAGATCACATGTTTTGTGGCTGAATAATATTCCATTGTATATATATACCATAACATCTTTATTCATTTGTTCATCAATGAACATGTAGATTATTTCCATGTCTTGGCTTTTGTAGACAATGCTCCTATGAACATGAGAATGCAGATATATTTTTTGAGTTAGTTAGTGGTTTTGTTTACTTTGGGTATATTCCTAGAAGTAGAATTGCTAGATCATGGTGGTTCTATTTTTTGAGAATTATTATACTGTTTTCTTTAGTGACTGTGCCAATTTACAGTCCCACCAACAGTGCACAAATGTTCCCTTTTTTTCCATATCCATGCCAACATGAGTTGTCTCTTATCTTTTAATGATGGCCATTCCTTTTTTTTTTAATAAAGAATTGATCATTTTATTTTTTTAATGTTTTTTATTTATTTCTGAAAGAGAGAGACAGCTTGAGCAGGGGAGAGTCAGAGAGAGAGAGAGACAGAATCCGAAGACAGGCTCCAGGCTCTGAGCTGTCAGCACAGAACCCAGCGCGGGGCTTGAACCCATGAACCGTGATATCATGACCTGAGCCAAAGTCAGACGCTTAACTGACTGAGCCACCCAGGCGCCCCTTAATGATGGTCATTCTAACATGTGTGAGGAGATATCATTGTTTTAATTTTCACTTCCTTAGTGGCTAGTGATGTTGAGCATCTTTTCATGAACTCACTAGCCTTTCATATATCTTTTTTGAAGAAATGTCTATTTAGGTCCTTTGCCCATTTTTAAATTGGTTTTTTTGGTTTTGTTTGTTTTTTTGCCATTTTGTTGTACAACTTCTTTATACATTTTGGGTATAAACCCATTATCAGACACATGGGGTTTGCAAATTTTTTTGTCCATTCTGAGAGTTGTCTTTCACTGTGTTGATAGTTTCTTTTGCTGTGGAAAAGGATTTTAGTTTGATATAGTCCCACTTGTTTATTTTTTTATCTTTTTTGTTTGTGCTATAGGTGTCATATCCAAAAAAATCATTAACAAGATCCATGTCAAGGAGATTTGTTCCTATATTTTTTTCTTAGAAGTTACATGGTTTCAGGTCTTATAGTTAAGCCTTTAATCTATTCTGAGTTGTTTTTGTGACTGGTGTATGTAAGGGAGGAGCCCAGTTTCATTCTTTTACATGAGACTATCCAAATTTCCTGGCTCCATTTATTGAAGAGACCATCTTTTCTCCAGTAAATACCCTTGGCTCCCTTGCCAAATATTAGTTGACCATATATACTTGGGTTCATTTCAGGACTCTCAATTCTGTTCTTTTGGTCTATGTGTCTGTTTTCATGCTAGGACCGTACCGTTTTGATGACTATACCTTTATAGTATAGCTTGATGTGCTTCAACAATAGACAAATTATGGAACTGATTATCAACTGATAAATCGATAAAGAAGATGTGATTTATACATACATTGTATATATACAATGGAATATTACTTGGCAATGAGAAGGAATGAAATCATGCCATTTGCAGCAATGTGAATGGAACTGGAAGGTATTATACTGAGTGAAACAAGTCAGTCAGAGAAGGACAGACATCATATGTTTTCATTCATATGTGGATCTTGAGAAACTGAACAGAAGACCATGGCGGAAGAGAAGGGGCGAAAATAGTTACAAACAGAGAGAGAGGGAGGCAAACCATAAGAAACCCTTAAATACATAGAACAAACTGAGAGTGTATGGGGGTTGGGGTAGGGGAAAGGGGAAAATGGGTGGTGGGCATTGAGCAGTGCACTTGTTGGGATGAGCACTGGATGTTGTATGTAAGTGATGAGCCATGGGAATCTACCCCCAAAACCAAGAGCACACTTTACACACTGTATATTAGCCAAATTGACAATAAATTATATTAAATATATATATAGTATAGCTTGAACTCAGGAAGTTTGATGACTATGACTTTATAGCATAGCTTGAACTCAGGAAGTGTGATATCTCCTGCTTTGTTCTTTCTCAGGATTTCTTTTTCTGTCTGAGGTCTTTTAGAGCTTGTATTGTAAAGCTCTATGTATGTAAAAATTGCATTGTATCTAGAGATGATTTTTGGTAGCATTGACATTTTAACATTATGAATTCTTCCAATCCATCACACAGGATACCTTTCTATATATTTGTGTCTTCTTTGATTTCTTTCACCAGTGTTTTATAGTTTTCAGAGTAGAGATCTTTGACCTCCCTTATTAAATTTGATCCTAAGTATTTTTATTATTTTTGATGCTATTGTAAATCACATTAATTTATTTCTTTATTTTTTAAAAACTTGTTAATGTATAGAAATATTATTGATTTTTGTATATGTTAGTTTTGTGTCCTACAACTTTATGAAATTCATTAATTAGATCTAAGTTTTCTGGTTGAATGTTTAAGATTTTCTAAATATAAAATCATGTCATCTGCAAAGAGAGACAATTCTACTTCTTCCTTTCCAATTCCAATGCCTTTTATTTATTTTTCATGCCTGATTGCTCTTGCTAGTACTACTAGTACTTTCTTGAATAGGGCTAAGAGTGGTCACACTTGTTTGTTCCTGATCTTAATGGAAAAGCTTTCAACCTTTCACCACTGAGTATGATGTAAGCTGTGGGCTTGACATATATAGGCTTTATTATAATTTGAGATATTTTCCTTGTTTGCCTAATTTGTTAAAAGTTTTTATCATGGATAGATGTTGAATTTTGTCAAATGCTTTTTATTATGTCTATTGAGGTGATATTACTTTGTTTCCTTTTATTAACAGAATGTGTCACATTAATTGGTTTATGTATGTGAACCATCCTTACATCCCAGAGATAAATGCCACTTGATCATGGTGAACAATCTTTTTAATGTGCTGTTAAATCCAGTTTGCTAATATTTTGGTGAGACGTTTGCATCTATATATGTTAGGGATATTGGCCTGTAGTGTTCTTTTCTAGTAGTGTTATTTTCTGGTTTGGGTATCAGACAGTGTCAGCTTCATAAAATGTATTCTCAGCCCCCTTGACTGGATGGTAAGAAGGGGGGTCACTCCAGACTACTCTCACTTTCCCAAAGAGGATCTCCAGTTTTTTGGTAGGTTTGAGAAAGATTGGTGTTACTTCTTAAGTGTTTGGTAAAATTCACCAATGAATTCTGGTTCTGGGAATTTTCACATTGGGAGATTTTTTAGTGTTAATTCAATCTCCTTACTGGTAATTTGTTTATTCAGATTTCTAAGAACTTTTCCATGTCTACTATGTTGTCCAGTTTGTTGGTGTATAGTTGTTCACAGTAGACTTTTCTGATCTTATATTTCTGTGTGATCAGTTATAATGTCTCCTTTTTCATTTTTAAATTTGTTGTCTGGATCCTTTCTGTTTTTTCTTGGTTAGTCTTGAGAAGGGTTTGTCAGTTTTATGCATCCTTTCAAAGAACTAACTCTTAGTTTGTTTAATCTTTCCTGCTGTGTTTCTGTTCTCTATTTCATTTGTTTCTGCTCTAATCCTTACAATTTCTTTTCTTCTAACTTTGGCTTTAGTATTTTATTTTTCTAGTTCCTCAAGGCTTAGAGTTACATTGATTATTCGAGCTCTTTTTGCTTCTTAATGTAGGCATTTATTGCTGTGAACTTCCTACTAAGAACTGTTTATACTGCATCCCATACATTCTGGTATGTTGTATTTCTATATTCATTTGTCCCAAGAAAACTTTTTCTCTTTCAGTTCCTTCTTTCATCATTTGTTTGCTCAGGAGGATGTTGTTTAATTTCCATGCTTTTGTGAATTTTCCCTTGCTATTGAATTCTAGTTTCAGGTTACTGTGGTCTAAGAATATACTTGGTATAATTTTAATATTGATTTTTCTAAGACTGTTTTGTGGGTTAACATATAGTCTATCCTATAAAATGTATTATGTGTGCATCAGAAGAATGTATATTCAGCTGTTGGATAGAAAGTTGTCTGTGGCTGTTAGGTCCATTTGGTCATACTGTTGTTGACATCAGCTATTTTCTTATTGATTCTCTCTCTGGATGTTCTACCCGTTGTTGAGATATTACTGTTTACTTCTCCTTTTAGCTCTGTTAGTCTTCATTTTATATATTTAGGTGATCCGATGTTGGGCCCATAAATATTTACAATTGTTTTTCTCTTAATGATATATTGACCTCTGTATATAATGACTTTCCTTGTTTGTTTGTCTTTATTATTTTAAAAGTCTATTCTGTCTAGGGGCGCCTGGGTGGCTTAGTCGGTTAAGCGTCCGACTTTCGCTTAGGTCATGATCTCGCGGTTTGTGGGTTCGAGCCCCGTGTCGGGTTCTGTGCTGACTGCCAGCTCAGAGCCTGGAGCCTCTTTCAGTCTGTGACTCCCTCTCTCTCTGACCCTCCCCTGCTCATGCTGTCTCTCTCTCTCTCCTAGAAATAAATAAAACATTAAAAAAAAATTAAAAGTCTATTCTGTCTGGAACAAGTATAGCTACCCCTGCCTTTTGTTGTTGTTGTTGTTAATATTTCTTGAAATGTCTTTTTTTACATCTTTTCACTGTGTGTGTGTGTGTGTGTGTGTGTGTGTGTGTGTGTGTTTAATGGTAAAGTGAGTCTCTTACAGGCAGCATATTGTGGGATTTTGTCTTTTTCCAGTTAGCCACTCATTGTATTTTGATTGGATATTTTAACCATTTACATTTAAAGTAGTTATCAAGAGACACCTGGGTGGCTCAGTGGGTTGAGTGTCCCATTCTTGGTTTCAGCTCCGGTCACAGTTTGTGGGTTTGAGCCCCACATTGGGCTCTGTGCTGATGGCACAGAGCCTGCTTGGGGTTCTGTGTCCCTCTCTCTCTGCCCCTCCCCTGCTCGCTTTCTCTCTCTCTCTCTCTTTCTCTCTCTCTCTCAAAAATAAGTAAACATTAAAATTTTTAGTAAATAAATAATTATCAACAAGTAAACACTATTGCCATTTTATTAATTGTTTTCTACTTACTTAGTAAGTCCATTTTTCCTTATTTCTTATCCTGCTGTCTTTTTTGTGTGTTTTGATATCATTTGTCATTAGTATGCTTAGCTTCTTTATTGTATTCTTTTGTGTAGTTACTACAAGATTTTCTCTTGGGGTTACCATGAGGCTTACATAAAATATCTTAAACTTGCTATATCTTAAACTGATAATAATTTCAATAGAATTCATATATTTTACACTTCTCCCACTCACATTTTAGGCTATTGCTATTATAATTTACATGTAATCATATAAGTTAGAACTAAAGCTAGAGTTGTAAGTTAGTTATGTGCCACTATTACCATATTGCAAAATTTAGCTATATATTTACCATTACCAGTGAGATTTACACTACTTTTTTTTATGATGTTAATTAGCATTCTTTTACTTCCACTCACAGAACTCTTTTAGCATTTCTTGTAGGGCTGGTCTGGTGTTCATGAACTCCCTCAGCTTTTGTTTATTTGGGTAGGTCATTATTCCTCCATTGTTTCTGAAGGACAGTTTCACCAGGTATAGAATTCTCAGTAGACAGTTATTTTTATTTAGTATTTGGAATATGTCATCCCAGTTTCTCCTGGCCTGAAAATTTTCTATTGAGACATATGTTGATTGTTCTATCCAGGTTCCTATGTATATTACTTCTCTCTTTTGTCTTGCTGTTCTTAAAGTTCTTTCTTTATCTTTGACTTTTAACAATTTAACTAATGTGTCTCAGTGTATCCTTATTTGAGTTCAACCTATTTGTGGTTCTTTCATGGACCTAGATGTACATTTATCTCCCTAGATTTGGGAAGTTTTCAGCCATTATTGCTTTATATATACTTTCTGTCCCTTTCTCTTTATCTTGTTTTCCAGAATTCCAATAATGTGAATGTGTCCTATAGGCTTTCTTCACTAGTTCATTTTTTTCTTCTTACTCCACTAACTAGGTAATTTCCAATGTTCTACCCTCCAAGTCACCGATTCTTTCTTCTGCATGGTCAAGTCTACTACTTTTGAAACTCTATATTGAATTCTCAGTTGAGTTATTATATTTTCAACTTGAGTATTTTTTATGGTTTCCATTTTCTTGTCAAACTTCTCATTTTGTTCATGCATTGTTTTGCTAATTCCATTTAGTTGTCTTTGTTTTCTTGGAGTTCGATGAAGTTTCTTAAGAGAATTATTTTTAATTCTCACAATTCATAGATCTGTGTTTCTGTAGGGTCAGTTATTGGAATTTTATAGTTTCCTTTAGCAGTGTCATATTTACCTAAATTTTTTTGTAGTCCTTGATTTTTTATGTTGGGACTTCTTTTCCAGATTTTATAGGATTTTGTATTGCTTTGGAAGATATAGTTCCTCACCAACTAGCTCATTTTGGGTTTCTGGATATGTCTGATGGCAATGTCCTTGGGCAAGTGTAGCCTGATATTATGGTCTATTCTGGGGCAAGGCAACTGTTTGAGCCCTGAGGACAAGGGTGAAGGGATTTGCCACTGTCTAAGAATAGATGGATATGACTGCTAGCTTGGCTCTCTACCCAAGTGAAGCTATAGAATGGGCTTCATGGCTCCCTGAATTCTCTGGTCAGGCTTCATAAATAGTCAGAGCTAGGTATTATAAATAGATGGGCTATGAACTAGACAACAAACCAGGACCCAAGGTTTGTATAGTTTGTTGTCTGAGGGTTTTAATCAGGCCAGGGAATTCACTGAATTCTTGGTCATATGAGGCTACATATTTTGCTCTGCAGACAAAGGAAACCACAGGCTGTGCTTTCGGTTCATAGGCCACTGTATGTAGAGTTGTTGAATGAGCTATGCAGCTTCCCATGTGCTCTGTTAGGTTCCTTGGTCACACAGGCTGAAGGTAATATTCATCAATGAGCAGGGCTACATATTAGACTTCCTACCAGGGTACTGTAGGAGAAGCCACTCTAAAACCAGTAAAACTCTTTATTGTCTTAATGCAGGCTGACTTGTACTCCAAGTTCTGGGGCCAAATAGGTCTACTGGCTGTGCTCTGCAAACTTGGCTCTACCTGCCCTATTCTCAGCTCTAGCACCACTGGGCCATGCAGCTTTCACATTTTCTTGCCAGCTTTGGTTAGACAGGGCTGGAGGACATACTCCACAGTGATTGGGACTATGTCTCAGCCCCCTTGCCTGTGTGGGAGTGGGAAGGATGGCTCCAGGCTACTCTTCAGATGCTCTTCAGGTGGGACGGGCTGAGAGCTAACTTCAGCCTTGGCATGAATTAATCCTCCTACCTGTGAATAGTACAGAAACCCTCCATACCTGGTACTAGCTTTGCTTTGGGGGCAATCAGATCTTATCTGCCTCTTGGCTCAGGCACAGTTGGGCTATAGCACTTCCAGGAGCTATCCCAATCCCCTCTGGTCACATGGAGCTAGAAGACAGTCCTCACAGTGGGTAGGGCGATGATTCAGCTCTTTGCCTGAGTGTGGGCAAATTAGGCTCTAGAGCCCACAAAAATCCTCATTTAAGGATCCAAATCAGGCAGATCTGCATCCCACCAAGTTCCCCAGTCAGAGTACTTCCCCACCTTGGTTCTACAGATGAGCTCTTTGCAGGGACCTAGCAAGAAGTGAAACTTCTCTTTCCTAACCCATCTTGCTCAGCACCAAGCTAATTCTGCAATCTGGAAAGACCTTGGGACACCAGCTTTGGTGCTAAGGACACTAAACTTTGCTTGCTTTGCCTTTGCCACCCAAATATTAGATCCTTAATTGCTTCAGGAGAATCAAGGCATCTTTATTTCTACACCACTCTATTCCTAACACCGAACCCAGCTACTAGACCATAATAGGTTATTCATAAGCATTTATTGATTAAGGCAACCAATTAATCATTAGTAATATTTTGACAATTTCCTCAGATTATTAGGTTCATATATTCTCAAGTTTCTTTTCCACAGAGGTTTTTAATCAGATGTCAAATAATTTTTAAAAGATACATATTTGAGGGGCTTCTGGGTGGCTCACTAAGTTGAGCTTCCAACTTTGACTCAAGTCATGAACTCATGGTTCATGAGTTCAAGCCCTATGTTGGGCTTACTGACGTCAGCATAGAGCCAACTTCAGATCCTCTGTACCCCTTCTCTCTTACCCTCCGCCACTTGAACTCTCTCTCTCTCTCTCAAAAATAACATTTTTAAAAAATTGCTTTAAAATATTTTATTTAAAAGATACAATATTTGAAATTCCCTCTGCACATCTAGCCCAGCCTACAAGTAACTTGGCAAGATGCAGATATCTTCCCTCTGTCTTACAAGTCAGCCTTTTCAACATCTCCACCTTTTCTCCAGGTATTTTATCTACTACAAGCTACAAGTAGATGAGACTTGTTTTACTTAAAACAGTAGATACAGATTGGGGTGCATGGGTAGCTCTCTTGGTTGAGCATCTGACTTTGTCTCACCTCATGATCTCACAGTTTATGAGTTTGTGAATTTGAGCCCCACACTCACTGCTCACAGGGCAGAGCCCATTTTGGATCTTCTGTCTCCTCCTCTCTCTTCCCCTCCCCATTTGTCTCTCTCTCTCTCTCTCTCTCTCTCTCTCTCAAATAAATAAACATTAAAAAGGGAAACAGCAGACATGGGTGGCTTGTCATGTTACTTCCCACTGAGTAAATAACACTGATAATTCATTTCAAACCTTACAGAGAACTTGGGGGGAGAAAAAAAGCTCCCGCTTGATCATTAAAAAGAGCTTTACACATTTAGGTGAATCTAAATTGTGTCATTTTTTTTTTTTTTGTCATCAGCCTGTTTACTTGTCAGTTGTTAGTGTCAGCAGTAATTTATTTTTCTCCTGCACAAGTCTTAGAGCTTCCATTTACTAGATTTAGTAAAACAAGAATAGTCACTTTGTACAAACATTTTAATTAATTTTAAATAGTAGCTTGAATGCACAATGTTCTGCTACTGTAAGCCTTAGGAAGAGGAGAGAGAGGCAGGGACATAAAACACTCCACATGTGATTCCAAAACCACCTCCCACCCACAAGCAGAGAAGATTGGGGAAAGAAGATGAACTCTTTTTATTAGTGTTACTTGATAGCCTGGTGGTAGTGATGGTGGTGGTGGTATGTATGTGCATGCATGCACACATTTGAGACATACTGCATTTTTTATTTTATTAACCCTTGAAGTCAATTTGGAGGTTTGGTTTGGAATTTGAAGAAGGAACATCTGTTCATTGTAAACCATGTGTGAGCTACTACTTTGAGTCCTTGCACACATAATTGCAGTTAATGCTCCCATCAGCTCTGAAAAACAATATTTTGAAGGTAAAATTCGATTTCAGAGAAATGCAGTAATCTGGCCCAAATCCCAAAGCTAGTAAGTGACAAACCAGGTTTTAAGCCCAGGTCCTTCTGACAACAAAATCTTTGCTCTTTCCACTTCTGTTCCATATTACCTCTGGGCTGAGTATGGAGTCAAGAGTTGTTTGTCCTAGAACCTGTCATTTAAAAAAAAAATCATGTAGATTTGGTAATAGTAAAAATATAAGAAAACTCATGAATATGGGAAGTCCGCACTTCACATTCAGCCTCTCAAATGATGATCAGGCTGAGCTTTACACATTGTGACAGTCTGGGTTTAGTTATGTCTGAAAAGGAATCAGTTACACCTGAAGGATGATGCTCTCCATGGAGGTCAGCCTGGTGACCACTGGAAGGCTCTCATCTGGCTTTTGTATTTGCCCCCATTGACACCTGGATTACTAGAGAAATTCATTCCTCTTTAAGCTGCTTCCACTTTTTTATGTGGCATCAGCCAAGCCCATCCAGTGCCCTGCTTTCCAGAAAATACCACAGTGTTTTGCATTTCTTACCACATTCCCAGTGGTCATGCAGCAAACATACTGAAAGAAGGCTGCATTTAGAATGTGTAGAATTCTCTGACCTGATGAGTCTCCATTTCTTCCCCTGAGTAATTTAAGTAGGTCACATTTTAAATTTGATTTCCCAGGCACCTAGTTTTAAATAAAATCCATTCTTATCTTCTAGACAATCCTATTTTTTTGCCACGTGGAGTTTATGCAGAAGAGAAACAGTTTCAGTATGAATAAATAAAATAATTATAACTGCATTTTATCAATTAATAAATTTAATACTTATTTGCCTCTTACTTTCTACCCTCTTACACCCTTTGAGAGGAAAGAAGATGCAGTGGAAGTTTGGTGGGGTGATTTGGTATAACTTTCTCTGCTGTTCATGGCAGCTTGTCCAATACATAATTCTCAAGTCAAAAACAGCCCTTGGAAGCTCATTTCACTGTACGTGTGGCTACCCTTCTCACTGGTTTCCTATTTCAGTGGGCTAGAGTAGAAGTGGGGTAAGAAATGATGCTGATTTTAGTCTTGCCAGTAGAAGAGATATCTTTAATGTTACCTAGATCAAAAACGGAAAGCAGATTTTTTTTTCCATTTTTTACTTTAAAGACTTTTTTTTTTTTACAAATAGTTTATTGTCAAATTAGTTTCCACATAACACCCAGTGCTCATCCCCACAAGTGCCCTCCTCCATGCCCATCCCCCTCCCCCCTACATCCATCAGTCCTCAGTTTTTGTCAGCATTCAAGAGTCTCTCATGGTTTGCCTCTCTCCCTTTCCCCCACCATTTCCCCCTTCTTCTCCCCCTTGTTCCTCATCAAGTTCCTCCTAATCCTCCTATACGTGCACACATATGATATTTGTCCTTCTCTGCCTGACTTATTTCGCTCAGCATAACACCCTCAAGGTCCATCCATGTTGCTACACATGGCCAGATTTCATTTTTTCTCATTGCCATGTAGTATTCCATGGTATAGATAAACCACATCTTCTTGATCCATTCATCTGTTGATGGACACTTAGGCTCTTTCCAGGTTTTAGCTATTGTGGAGAGTGCTGCTATGAACATTGGGGTACATGTGCTCCTATGCATCAGCATTTCTGTATCCCTTGGGTAAATTCCTAGCAGTGCTATTGCTGGGTCATAGGGGAGTTCTATTGTTAATTTCCTTAGGAACCTCCACACTGTTTTTCCAGAGGGGCTGTACCAGTTTACATGCCCACCAACAGTGTAGGAGGGTGCCCGTTTCTCCACATCCTCGCCACCATCTAGAGTTCTCTGATTTGCTCATTTTAGCCACTCTGACTGGCGTGAGGTGGTATCTCAGCGTGGTTTTGATTTGTATTTCCCTGATGAGGAGGGATGCTGAGCATCGTTTCATGTGTCTATTGGCCATCTGGATGTCCTCTTTGGAGAAGTGTCTGTTCATATCTTCTGCCCATTTCTTCACTGGGTTGTTTGTTTTTCAGGCGTGTAGTTTGGTGAATTCCTTGTAGATTCTGGATATCAACCCTTTATCTGATATGTCATTTGCAACCATCTTTTCCCATTCTGTTGGTTGCCTATTAATTTTCTGGGTTGTTTCCTTTGCTGTGCAGAAGCTTTTAATCTTGATGAGGTCCCAACAGTTTATTTTTGCTCTTGATTCCCTTGCTTTTGGGGATGTGTCAAGAAAGAAGTTGCTGCGGTGGAGGTCAAGGAGGTTGTTTCCTGCTTTCTCCTCTAGGGTGTTGATAGTTTCCTGTCTCATGTTCAGGTCCTTTATCCATTTTGAGTTTATTTTTGTGCATGGTGTGAGAAAATGATCTAGTTTCATTCTTCTGCATGTTGCTGTCCAGTTCTCCCAACACCATCTGTTAAAAAGGCTGTCTTTTTTCCATTGGATATTCTTTCCTGCTTTGTCAAAGATTAGTTGGCTGTATACTTTTGGGTCCACTTCTGAGTTCTCAATTTTGTTCCATTGGTCTATGTGTCTGTTTTTGTGCCAATACCATACTGTCTTGATGATGACAGCTTTGTAGTAGAGGCTAAAGCAGATTTTCTTTTGAAATGTCAGCTCTGCCTTCTTGTAGGTCTCAGCCTGGGGATTGCATTGAAGGTTTGAGACTCGGTCTAGGCTTAGGGCAACAAGATGCCTTGATCAATTGATGATGCCTGCAGAGGTGCAGGAAGGAAGAATAGTAATTCATGTGAATATATTTGCCATTTCTAACATAGAGCTTAACATATTTCATGAGGAGCTGACATGGGACAAATTTTCTTTGTCTTCAAAGCCCTCTCAAAACTTTGCAAATGCCCATACTTTTTCTCATGCTTCCTCATATTTGCAGTCCCTAACCTATATCTTGGGCATCCTAGGTTCAAAGCTTTCTTGTACCCTGCCTTAGACAATCAGCAGTTGTAGCAACTCTGTACAGACTCTGCTTAGTATCCTGGGAATAGAAAGCATGTTCTCTACATTTAAAGAGAGTCCATTCAAAGTCAATTATGTGGCTTTGATGTTCTCACTTTTGAACTCATTATTTTTCTCTGGTAGATTTAGAAGGATGAGAATTCTGCTGAGAATCCTACCCCAGTAATAAAACATAGGAAGGGAGGAGATATCTCTCAACTATATGTCCACTTTAAGATGTTTTTGTTTAAGAAAAGTTTACAATTAAGTTAGAAACATGTACTTCCCCAGAAAAAGGTACCAGGTGTGTAGCATGAGGTCTACTCCAGAAACTGTGTTTTCCACATCTTTCATAAATGGCCATTTAGTGCTTGCCATAACTTCCTATTTGAGGATGTCTAAATATCAGGAAAATAGGAGAAATGTTTACTTATATCAATATTGATGACTACAGAACCAAAAGGAAATCAACAAGGATGAACACGGTCCTGTCCTCAAGGGGATTACTAAATCCCTGGGAAATTAGCCACTCACAGAAGGAAAGCTAATTACTATAACACTGAGATAGAGACATGACAATGGGAAGTTGATGGGGCAGGATGGCACCACTGACTGCAGTTATCTAATTGGGTGTGCATCCCTGTCCTGTGATGCAGTTTGGGCTGTATACATTAACATACATGTAAAATTCTCAAAACCCATGCATTCCAAGTCATAGGTAAACCAGGAGCCTCTGAAACATCTTAGTAATTTCTGAAGGCCCTGAGTACCGACTCCAAAGCAGGCTCTTGTGTCCTCCTTTTAGGCCCAAAATGAGAAGCCAGATTGGAAACTTAGGTTCTTTACAAACTGATTCTGAAAAGTCCAAAGCCTGAAGGTGACCACTAAAATCCCAGTCATGATCTCTAAAAGAGGCAAATTGGCATGATTGAGGCAAGATTGGTGAAAAACATTGGGTAATGTCACACCAGATGGTCCTCAATGATCTTCAGCCTTCTTCCTCTGCACAGATGCATAAGAGTCTCAACTGGGACAGGAACCACTACAAGTTTCAAGTCTTCGGTTTGACCTCCCCTTCTTGATTTCTTTTTCTTTTTTTAACAAAAAAAATTTTTTTATTCTTTATTTAAGTTTTGAGAGAGAGACAGATGGAGTGTCAGCTGGGGAGGAGCAGAGATGAGGGAGACAAAGCATCCGAAGTAGGTTGCAGGCTCTAAGCTGTCAGCACAGACCCTAATGCAGGGCTCGAGCTCATAAACAGCGAGATCATGAACTGAGCCAAAGTCAGATGCATTACCAACTGAGCCACCCAGGCACCCCTCTTGATTTCTTCTTAATAGTCCAGGCATATTTAGTCTATACTTTATTACACATTTATCTCTTTGTAGTCGAGATAAAGTCTAGATTGAGTGTGTCAACCATGGCCCATCCTACTTCTTTTTAATGGACATAAGCTTGTCAGGAATAGAAGTCAACTAACTAAATACTCAGCAAAATGGATCCTAATCTCCTGTATCACTAATAACACATGAACCTATGTAGCTTTATCAAGGGCACAGCTTAGAGTTGGGCCAACTTACTTTCTAATGGAGCCGCCCCTCCTTTAAGCTTTGTGACCTTGGCTGCCTCATCTGACCAGTCTGAACCTCATCTGTAAAATGGGGATCCAGAATCTAGCCTCTACCTCATAGAATGACATGGTGATTAAGTAACAAATTGTACATAGAATATTTGACCCTGTGCCTAGCACATAATAAGCATTTAATTGGTGGTAGCTGCTGTTATTAGTAGCATTTTTGTTATTGTTGTTGTGAATAGTGATTGTTTATTTGAAGATGGTTCTGCACCTCCATGACCTGAGTTTCCAATCTCAAACATTGCAAACAAAGCTGAAATGCCAGGTGGGCTCTGCCTCGTTAGACAGTCAAAGCCCTTCAGACACTGCCCCCTTTGACCTGGTGTTCTGTCTCTGGTTTTTGCAGCTGCCTGCCCCGTCCTGTGCAGTGGAAACGGACAATATTCTAAAGGGACATGCCAGTGCTACAGCGGCTGGAAAGGTGCAGAGTGTGATGTGCCCATGAATCAGTGCATCGATCCTTCCTGCGGGGGCCATGGCTCCTGCATTGATGGGAACTGTGTGTGCTCCGCTGGCCACAAAGGCGAGCACTGTGAGGAAGGTAAGTGCCGCAGGGCCAGGCTGGGCAGCCTCAGAGGTGGGAGGCAGCTGCAGGCTCAGACTTTTGCTAATGAGCCCAATCTAAGGCTCTGCATTTTGCAAAGGAAACTTCAACATTTTGCAGAGAGAACTTCAAACACCTTGGGTTCTGTAGACTTCTGAAGTTGTAGAAAACACAGGGCTGTAGAGGGGTTCTGGAAGGAATGCTGTTTTGTCCTTCTTTATGTTAATTGGCTACTTTTCTTCTTAAAATTGCTTTCTCTGCCTTTATCTTTCTTCTCTTTGCCTGTAACCCCTCCTCGTCCCCTTCCTGCTCCTTTGTTTCCCTTCTCCCCCCACCTTCTTCCCCTTCCCCATCTTTCTTCCTCTTTTCTTCTGCTTTATTTCAAATCCTCTGATTTGAGAATTACTAAAGCTGTCCAGAAAAAAAAATAAAGAAGAATCCTTAATCTCCCTGTCTTCCCCCTACCTGTTTTGTTTTTTTAAACTATCCCTGGTAACCTAGTACCCATGTATGTATGTGTACATTTTAGCAAAAATTAATACCAACAGAAAGCAGTCAGACTTGAAAGACAATGGGCACCCATGTCATTTAGAGACACATTAGGGCACATTGTTCTGGTTACCTAAATCACACAGAATTAGAGGAGGGTGGGTGTGTAGCACAGGACTGGAATCTGGTGAATTCTGAAGAGCTCAGTATAGCATGCATTCTGCTGGCCTCTAGCACCAGTGGGGAAGTTAGGGGTGTAATAAACAGAATCCAATCTGGGAAAAGTCATAATCAGAGATGAGACTTGGTGGGCGGGAAGGCAGCATGGAGGAGGCAGTACAGGGATAGAGAAAGAGCATCTCTCTGGAGGTGATCCGAAGCCAGCTCCAGTGCTAGTCACTCTGGTTAGTGCTTTCAGAAGAGTTATTCGGTACCAAGGTATTGGGACCTATAAGGCGAGGGAACTCTGACAAACTGCCTGTCACTCTTCACCCCCTGGATTCGTGCTTCCAGAGTACAGTTTCTGGTTGTCCATCTCTTGTTTCTCTCCATATAAAGCATGAACCAGAGTTGGCAGTAAGGTAAGAGCCTCGGTGTTCTCTGTCCCTGGCCCACTCCCACCCTTTCAATTGGCTTAGTTGTTTTCCAGCTGAGCAGCTTTCCTCTATGTGTGTCTCCCAGGCAAACATCCCCATACAATTCAAACAGCACTTTTCCCTCCCATGTTCCCAGTGGAAAAAGAAGTGTCAACTCACCCAACAAGCTAAGGGAAAAAGTGAAGTCCACCACCTACCCCATGTGAAATAACTTGAGAGGACCACGCAGGAGATCCTCCTAGAAAAGACTCTGTTAGGTGTGTTCTCTCTCAGCTTCTCACTGCCAGGCTGAGAAGACGGGGCCTCAGGTGCTATGAGGTTCTCAGATGCAAGTGGATCTGTTCTCCCATCCTGTTAAGTTATAGATCTCTAGTGTTCTATTAATTAAAAAAAAAAAAAGCAATCATTACTTTCCTGACCACAGAGTAATGACAGTAGCTTATCCTTAGATACACATATAAAGCTCTCCTTCTGAAATCTCCCATTTCATAGTTTTTAGGACTATGACTACAAAGAGTCAGCTTCCATGACATTATTCTTCTAAGATTTTCCAATATATCAGTGGTAATGCCCTTAATGGGACCCAGAAGTCTGACCCCAGGTCTTCATTTGTTCAACACTCTATATGTTTTTTCCCCTCTATTATAAAAGGTAGCCTCCCTCCATCTGCATCATAAAACCAAATTGGGAGTTTGGATGGAGGAAGGACTGATTTAATAACCCTGCTTGAAAGGTTAAAGTTCTTAAAGATAAATGGATTGCAGAAGGCAAAGCTGCATTTGCTGAAAACATGGGAGAGGCCAATACTATGACAAGAAAGGTTAAAACGACCTTTTGCATACATCATTTGGCGAGAGCAAAATGATAAAGCAATGACATTGCCCGTCTTAGAATTTTTTTTCCCTCCAGTAAAGATTGTTCGTATCTGTATGAGTAGAATTTCAAGTGATTTCTCAACTTTCTTATTCTACTAACCAGTCTTATTTAAATGTTTGGAATGAATTAACCATCCAACAAAACAAGGAAGCCATGTGGATCATTATAAAAGGATGAAATCTCCTCTATTGATTTCTGCTACCCAAAAAGAACGAACTGAGGTGATTCATATGCTGTTTTGAAAATAGGAAATGGAATCAGAAACTCTGGATCAGCACTTTTTCTTCCATTTACCTTTTTTATTTCTGATATTCATCATAGTCATAACGTTCAGACAATTTACCTGAAATGGCCATGGCAATGAAATCAATAGTTGCCATCCTCCATTTTTGCTGTATAAACATTGTTGTACTATTAACAAATTTGCACAAGAAAATGAAAGGGGAGATTTGCGAGGTTTCATTCAATGATGTCTGGGGGAGTGGACAGGTGATGAGAGAAGAATTGACGTATTAGTTCAAGTCAGCCATGTTTTTGTGTCAGTTTCATGGTTGAGTCATTTTTCAATGACATTTAACTTCATAAATGTAATTCATGGTTCTTCAGGGGTTTAGAGCACATATTGTTTGTAAAACTCCTTGACCTCTTTTTTTATCCTTAGGGATAGAAATTGCATTCACAACCCTTTTTTGTCAAACCTACAGAGGGCCTAAGACTAAATGAGTTCTAATGATTTCAGCTGCCAGGAGGCTGGTGTTGTAAGGCACATGGTACTTAGCTTGTAAAGGCCACTGTCCCCCTTTTAAGTATAACATTTTTTCTATTTATAAAGCTCTATAAGATGCCATAGTCCCTCCTGCCTGATAAAGACTCTAAGGATGTGGCCACAAGACCATCTTACGAAATTGGAACCAAATTTAAAATTCATAGTGAAACTCCTCTTCTTAAAGTCTGGATTTAGTTATTCCATCAGCTGCTGTAATGATTATATAGCACAAAAATCATATTTATTTGTATAATTGAAAGCGTTGGCTCATAATTCTAGATACAATAAATGATTCTCTTGATGACATTCCACTCCTGGACTAATATATCTCAGCGGATTTTCTTCTTCATACTATAAAATAGAGAAGAGAAAGCTAATTTACCTGGAAGAAAAGTTACATTTTCTTATTTTCTTTTGGGGGAGTGTATATTACTTTTTATTTCATCCTTTTTAGAAAAAGAGTATGGTATATGGTTTTTTAATTTTTTGAAGGCTCCTAGCTGCTGGCACCTCACGAAGCATTTTAAATAGTTAGTTATAGATGGAGGGTAGTTTTTGAGACACATAGCACATGAGATATCTTTGTGTATATTTTGATTTTGATGTATTAGAAATAGGGACAGAGGAAAAAAACTACAACTTTGGGATTTTCTTGTATTAGAAGAATATGGACAAGATTGATTCTGAATAAATTAGCTCCTATTATACAGATCCCAAATGACCCAGCATTCTTCCCAAAAGCAGAAGTTGTTAGCACCATTTCTTTGTTGTTAGTTCTTCATAGAAGTTTGTCTCATTAGGGGCGCCTGGGTGGCTTAGTCGGTTAAGCGTCCGACTTTCGCTTAGGTCATGATCTTGCGGTTCGTGGGTTCGAGCCCTGCGTCGGGCTCTGTGCTGACTGCCAGCTCAGAGCCTGGAGCCCGTTTCAGTCTGTGACTCCCTCTCTCTCTGACCCTCCCCTGCTCACGCTGTCTCTCTCTCTCTCTCTCTCCTAGAAATAAATAAAAATTAAAAAAAAAAAAAGAAGTTTGTCTCATTAATGACAAATGCTTTATAGCAAAGTCTGCCATTCGTTCCTGTAGCAACTGTGTTTTGAACATCTACTGTATTTGTTGGCTGTGCAAAGCATGAAACAGACACCAAAGACGTTGCACCGCCTTTTTGTAAATGTCTTCTATTTGTTTGAAACTTCTGATTCATATACCTCCAGACGCTCTCTGCCACCTTGAGCAAATTCGAAGGTATTCAAAAGGGTTCATATTATCAGAAGTGATAGTCCCCAAGACAGTGAATTCAACCCTTAAAATTATTGCAACCAGAGCAAGTAGCATCATCATAAGTGTCTCCAACTAATAATAAATCACTGAAATTCCCCTTTCTGAGAATGTATTTTTGATTTTTGTAAAATCATTGGCAGTTTCTGTTTCCCCATGGCTCAAATAGTTTCGAGCTGATTTTCATAAATAATACCTTCCTGAGAAGATTCAAATGGATCAGATCAGAAACATCTCTTTAGAATCTTCATCAACTACTGTGATTTCTATTAAATTCAAGCTCCTGAAGTCTGATGTCCCCCAGAATGAAATATTTGGTGGTATGGGTAATCTAAATAATGTCATATTTAGAGCCAATGTATCATCAGTTTTAAAACATATCATTACTTTGTATGCAATAAGAAGAAAAAAAATTGATATTAGGCTACAAAAAGCTGGGACCCCAAAGTGTTGCCATCTCAGTGTCGTGGTGAACTACTTAGAGGCCAAAAATCTTGCATGATTCAATCTTGGCATCAGGCAAAGAGAGAAATCAAAATCTCTGAGAATTTGAACTACACGATGGCACACATGCACATGAGGGACTAAATTACAGCAGCATAGTGGTCCAAAAAACCTCAAGAAAAGAATTTAAAGTGGTCTCAAGCTGGCATAGGAGCACATGTACCTCAATGTTCATAGCAGCACTCTCCACAATAGCTAAAACATGGAAAGAGCCTAAGTGTCCATCAACAGACGAATGGATCAAGAAGATGTGGTTTATCTATACCATGGTATACTACATGGCAATGAGAAACAATGAAATCTGGCCATGTGTAGCAACATGGATGGACCTTGAGGGTTTTATGCTGAGCGAAATAAGTCAGGCAGAGAAGGACAAATATCATATGTTTGCACGTATAGGAGGATTAGGAGGAACTTGACAGAGGACCAAGGGGGAGAAGAAGGGCGGAAATGGTGGGGGAAAGGGAGAGAGGCAAACCATGAGAGACTCTTGAATGCTGACAAAAACTGAGGACTGATGGATGTGGGGGGGAGGGGGGATGGGCATGGAGGAGGACACTTATGGGGATGAGCACTGAGTGTTATGTGGAAACTAATTTGACAATAAACTGTAATAAAAAAAAAGAAAGATCATCCAAAAAAAGTGCATGCTCAATAGTATATAAATTTCAAAAAAAAAAAAAGTGGTCTCAAGCTGGCTGTGCCCCCAAATGATGGCAGAAGCAAATGCTTTAATCTACTCTGAGAGGCCTGATTTGAGCTGTTATAATGAAGAAAATGTATGTCTTAGCTAAATAAGGTGATGAGACTTCCCTATTTCTCTGATCCACAAGACAACATCTGAGCTCTCTGCAAGACCTCTGTTTGCCATCCAGACCACACTGTGTGCATTTCTGTCTTCTCCAAATGTCATTGTATCATTTGTTAGGAATACCTAAGGAAATTGATCTTCCTCTCAAATCCCTATTTATCCAACTCTGAGGCCAGATGAACATCCAAGGTTTGGGGTCATATTCCCTTGCAGACTGGGAGAATTTGTTGTTAAGAACTGGTTTTGGCAGCTCACACATCTCCTCACTTTGAGTTGATTCTAGAGTAGGAATCTTCAAGTTACCTACTTGATACATACCCACTCTGAGTACCCAGATAGCCAAACAGACCATAAAACTGGCAAGAATGACAGTGACCAAAAGCTGAACATTAAGTCTTCTGACCGACAATCTGAGGGAATGTCAGTGCCATGGCTAGAGATTCCCCCACTCAGTCCACTCATGATTATGTTTAGTAAGATTACCTCTTTGAGATCATTTCCATACCTAGCTTTATCACTGCTATCCTTCATTTTTACTGACTCCTGCAGTAGATGTGTGTTCAACGAATGGAAACTACTTTTAAACTTAATGTAAGTGAAATTTAATTAGGAAAGTGACTCATTTAGAAGTTTTATTGGTTTTCTTCTTAATCCTTGGTTACTTTCTGAAGTCAAATATTAGTGACATTAGCATGAGCCTTCTTTTGCTCTCTGATAAGTGAGGGATAATTGGGTTTGGGGACACATGTAGAGATATCACCAGTATTCATGCTCCAGGCTCAGAAGCCCTGATATGATATAATTAAGGTACTAATGTTTAGAAGTACAAGGTTCTCAACATTGAATGACACACCTCTATATCTGGTTCCTACTAACTCTGCTTGAGAAATCACCTCTCTCTCTTACATTTTCTTCAAGTTGGAGATTCAGTGTTTGGGCAAATAAAAAACCTTGAATTCTTTATGGGTTGTTCTTCAAAAGACCATGTAAGTATTACCTGGGCTGCTCCATTTGCTCAGAAGGGGATAAGAATTAGTGAATCACTGGCTTCTTCAGCAGCAAGGTGGTGTCTCATGGCCCATCCCCCATGAGTGAGCAATACTTTTCCTCTTTGTTTTTTTTTTCTTTTCAGTTGATTGCTTGGATCCTACCTGCTCTAGCCATGGGGTCTGTGTAAATGGAGAATGCCTTTGCAGCCCTGGCTGGGGTGGTCTAAACTGTGAGCTGGCAAGGGTCCAGTGCCCAGACCAGTGCAGTGGGCATGGCACTTACGTCCCCGACACAGGTCTCTGCAGCTGCGATCCCAACTGGATGGGTCCCGACTGCTCTGTTGGTAAGCCAAGAGATTTCCTCCTCACTATTCCCAATATTCATGCCCTATGTTTTTCCATGAGCCCAAATGGATTGGAATCTACTCTTCTCACTTAGCTTGGGAAAAAGGGATTCAGGTTAATTGCATAAGGCCTATCATACTCTCTTCTCAGTCATGAAGTATATGATCCTGAAACACACACACACACACACACACACACACAAATACCGCATGTTCTTGTGCCTCGTTTGTTCCATCACTGCAAATGGATGAGGGGCCCGGGAGGGATGCTTCCATTTGCATTATAGGTTTTCTTATGTACAGTCCCTAAAGGTACCAGAAAACAAAACAGAACAATTCAGTCCCAGACAAACTGAATGGAACGTTCTATAAAACAGAAAAGAGGCTCCCTCGGGGTGCTGTGTGAACATGTTATAAAGCTCTGCAATACTCCAGTGACAGGAAAATAATGAAGTTGCGCTGTACACTTTATTTTCCTAAAATTAAGAGTATGTGTCTTACCTCCCGAGTGACCCTAAAAGGGAATGGTTCAACAGTTCAAGATAGTCCCAACCTACCTGAGAGTGGTTCCGTTCACAGTGACAAGTGCCTATCCAAGCAAACGATCATCATTCCACCCCCTTCCTCTGGGTAGTGAGACAGCTGTCAGATTTCCATGGCAATCAGGAAGGGAATATATGTTAAGCTTTGCCTACAATGGGAAAGAAATGAATATTTCATTCCAAAAAGAAAAAAAAAGAGTCAGTTAAAATGGGCTATTTTGAGACGCCTTCTCAGCCCACTTGCCTCTGGCTTCCACACTGATGCTGGTGGTCCAGACCAAGCTCTGCAGAGGATGGGGAAGGGGAAGCCCTCCATCCAAGGCCCAACCGACATGCTGTGTGACTTTGAGTGAGTCACTGCCCCTTCTGACTGAGTTTTCCCTCCTCCCTCCCCTGGCACAATGAGCCATGCCTCCCTCAGCAGTCTGTCGTAAGGATGAATGTCTGGCACGTGCTTGTCCTCGAGTGAGAGGTCTGGAACGCCAGAGAGTGTTTATCTGTCTGTCTGTCTCCTCCCCAAGCACAAAAGACTTTGAGCTCCTTTGAGAAAGATGCTCTGTAAATGCAGCACAATCATAGTGATCATCATTGCCACAAGGTGCCAATCTGGGTGCCGATGGGTGAGTCTGCAATCATTATGGGACTGGAGCTGTGGGGTTCCCAACTGGCCTGTGGTCAGTTCAGGCTCTCAACAGGGAAAAAAATCCCAGCTGGCTAGGGAGTCAGGATGCACATATATCTTTTCAGATGGCACCTCCTGGGTAGCTTTGCCATACTGGATGGCCCCTGTGTGACTTCTCCTGGGATGGCTTCAACCCCTAGAGCAGTGGCTTGTTCTCACACTCTAGTGCACATCAAAACCACCTGGAGGATTTGTGAAAACAAATTTCTGAGCCCCATGCCTAGAGTTTCCAATTCAGGAGGTCCAAGCAAGGCACAAGAATTTACATTTCTAACAAATTCCCAGGTGATGGAGATGCTGCAGGTCCAGAGACCCTACTGTGAGAACCACTGCTCTAGAAACTACATAACAATAAGTTAGTACCCAGTCAGTGGAGAGACAGGCCTCCCAAGGTGATGCACCTGCTGGGCCTTGGGACCTCCTCCAGGGACCCAGGCCACGTGTGTGATCTGGCCTCCAGTGGAGGGTTTTGCCAGCTGTGGTGTTGAGCTGTAATCATTGTTTTTCTTCCAGAAGTGTGCTCAGTAGACTGTGGCACTCACGGCGTCTGCATCGGGGGAGCCTGCCGCTGTGAAGAGGGCTGGACAGGCGCAGCTTGTGACCAGCGCGTGTGCCACCCCCGCTGCATTGAGCACGGGACCTGTAAAGATGGCAAATGTGAATGCCGAGAGGGCTGGAATGGTGAACACTGCACCATTGGTAGGCAAACGGCAGGCACCGAAACAGGCACATATTGCTTTATTTTCATAAATCGTAGATCTATAGTGATGATCGTGCATTGCAACTGGCTGTTCCTTCAGGGACATGAGTGCTCTCCAACATTCCTGCTGCCTCTCCAAATCTTCATGGGAATTGAGAAGGGAAAAACAGGGTCCTCAACTAGAAAAGTCTTTCCCTTCTTTCCAGAATTACAGATTGGGAGGAAAGGAACAAACCAAAGCAGAAAATCCATCCAAATTACTGATTCAGGGAGGGAGAAATGCACATGCATGGGAAATTGTCAGGATCTGGAGGTTTCAAGCACCCTACATGACTGTGGTCTGCAAGTCCCTCCTTGTTGACTACCCTCCCAGCTGGATGGATCACTGGATCCTTACTTGCCGGCAACAACTGAACACACTTGTTTTAGACTAGGTTAAATAGAGGCAGGACTCCCAGGTTTCCTGGGTAGCCAGGTACCACTGGCATAGGTTTAAGCATCCTCTTACTATCCCAAGGCAAGATATTGTACTTGAGCTCTTGACCCACCCCATCACCTCCACCACCTTTCAATGTCTTCTCCTCTAGTCCCATGTCATTCTCACTCAGCCACCTCTCTGTAAGTTTTTTGATGGAGATTTTCTTAAGATTGTTTCCTTTCTTGAGAAGTAATAGTTCCCAAATTCCCTTAGTTTTGATTTCGATTGCTTTTTGTCAATGTTGTGGCTTAGAGTAGGACGATACTGGATTGAATATATCCAGTGATCCCTTTGAAGAGATGGAAGCCAACACTCTTTGGATTTCCACATCCCTCAGTCAGAGTTATGAAGTTGTCAACTTGAGTATCATTTTACCTCTAGTTTTTGCTTTTGTTGCATTGAATTCATTGTCAAGTTGACTAATACACTCACTTGCAAGGAAATTCTCAGAGAAGTTTCCAAGCAGACTACTGATCTGCCTTCTTGGAGGTACCTTTGAATCTAGCCATCAAGTTTGGGGCCCTCCCTTCTGTCCTAGTCCCAAGACCCCAGTCAATAGATTGGGTACCTGGAGGGAGAGACAGGGTTAGGAGCTTGTCCAGAGCTGACTCATGAGGTCAGACTCAATTTCCCATGCTGTTCATTTGAGTGGTTAAGCAGAGAAAAAGTGCTTTCTGCATTAGATTTACCCCCATTTCCATCTAATTGGGTATCTGAGGGGCAGCGTACCAATCTAGGCCATGACTATAGCACTGGGACCCTGCCGGGACAGTCTGTTGGCAGTGAATTGTTTCTGCAATCTCTCAATGATGCTCCAGATCCTGCTCCCCTGCAGCTGCTTTCATCTTCTGTTCCCTGCAGAGTCTGGGGGATAATTCAGAAAACTCTCAAGAGAGGGATATACACAGCCCACTACCAAGACAGTTTATAATTCTTACCAATAGCTTCCACTCTTCAGGGGTCTTCCTCTTGATGTACTTTTGCATGCACAGTGTGATTTAAAGACTCTCCCCCATCCCCATACCTCCATTACCCTAATCTGCTCCCCTAAAAATAAAAAGAAAGAAAGAAAAGAAAGAAAAGAAAAGAAAAGAAAAGGAAAGAGAAAAGAAAAGAAAAAGAGCCCTTGCCAACCAATAACCTTTAGGTAGAAAATCCTACTTTCTTTCAATTCACATCATCTAGCCTCACCTTCCCCTTGGTCTCCCTTTCCATGTCTGCTGAGGATTTGTTTCCCCTACCATGATGCCCGCTAGCTCTCCCCTACCTACAACTCATCCTCACTCTGGGAATAGCTCACAAGAGCATAACTCAGATGGATTGGAATAGAGTTTGGAAAACTATGGTCGAAGGGGCCATATTTGACCTGCTCCTTTTTTTTTTTAATATGGCTTCCAAACTAAGAATAGTCTTTATGTTGATTAAGTATTGAAAAAAATTAAGAGATATTTTCTGACACATAATGATTAAACTCAAATTTCAATGTCCATTAAACAAAGTATTTTTTCAGGACAGCCACACCCATTCATTGATATACTGTTAGCTTGCACACTGCATCTTAGTGTTGAGTGATTGCTACAAAGACTACATGGTCCACAGAACCATATGTTACCTGACCCTTTATGGGAACAATTGGCCATTCCCTGAATTGGAGAGTTACACAGGGCTTGATGGAGAGAGAAGAGAAGAAAGAGGCTGGTCAATGTTTACTTTAGGAAAAGGCCTTCATCTGTGATTTGAAGGCTGTCAGAGAAAGGGAAGTGGTCCAGTGTGGGAGTAGGGAGAAAATAATGGTTGAATTGAAGTGTGTCTGGAGCCTTTGAAGATGAAATGGGATGATAGCACCTCTAGTCTCAGTAGGAAATGAAGGGGATATGGCCAAAAAGAGAACACAGGAGTTATTTCATTCTAGCAGTCTTGTGGGTGAGATGGATTGGGAAAAGGTGTTTCTGTTCCTTAAAGTAGCTGGTTCAAGTTTTACATGTGTGTGCACTATGATACATGACCTCTTGGGAGACATAGAGAACGCGTAAATTCATGTGTCAGGTAAAGCTATCAAAGAAGGGAGTTTGGGTCCAGGCAAGTATCTTGTCCAGAACTGTGATCTGTTGTGACTGTTGAGTTTGTTGTATGTAAGTTATAAAGTATTTATCACCAAAGTCTTTTCTTGTGAGGAATTAGGGCTCACTGGTTTCATTTCTAGATAGGTGTTGTATCCATATGGTTATGTTCACTGGGACTTGCTCTAAAAAAGCCAAGCATACCTTGGTTGTTGAGATTTGCTATTCAGAACCTAGAGATGTTTGGATGCACATAATTGCTTCTTTTGCTTTTCAAGCTCTGGCCTCCAAGACTGTGTGTAGAGTTTTAGACTTTTATTTTGAGCAGACACTCCTGTCAATTCATTTTAAGTAAATGCCACAATTTACAAGCTCAGAATCGGTCCTCCTCCTCAGGGATACTGACAGAAAAGAAAGAGAGGCTTTTTGGTCCTTTCCAAGCAAACTCTCAAATGCTATATTTTGAAAAGAGTAAATAAGAATGAAATGGCACCGTCTGCAAACAATGCATGAGGAAATTTGGGGTAAGGCAGAGCCTGGTGGTTAGTGTTGGGGCACAAGGGTTGTCTGCAGCCTATTTCCAAAGGGTTGTGATGAGATGGGTTTTTTTTAGGATCATTACCAACAGTCACCTGAACAACTTGTACCATTATTTGTGGGTCATATTTATTTTGCTGGAGGAAGCAAGAAGATAGGGGAGTGGAGGAGGGAAGTGAGGATAAAAACATGGACTTCTGAAAATCAAGTAGAATATATCCATGTTTGATCAAGTGCATATCTGGAATTTTCAACTGAATTATTATTTTTTATATTTGGAAATTTAGTACATATTACCAAAGATTTAAATGTAAGGTATAACATTTCAATGTTAACTGTTAGAGTTAACACATTGGTAGAGCAGATTCTACCAAGCAATCATTCTTATATTACATTTTTCCAACAAGTTAAATATAAGGTATGGCTAAAACCTACAGAATTGTATAGATAAGAAATATGCTTTGAATCCAAATGAAGCACAATTCATGTTTATCTTTGGAATATATTAGTATTATTTGGATAAGCTGCAGTTTACTCTTATGAATAAATCAGAAGGCACATTGTGTGGTTAGATTAGTTTTATTCTTTAAACATAATCCTAAAATGGGTTGTTGTTGCTATCACCTGCCACCCCTTACTAAACTGGGAATGGAACCTCAGATGGCCATCCAAAGACCATGCCACCAAGGCATAAAGAGACTACAGAATAGGTCAAAAACCACTGGGAACTACAGTAAACTCAGACAAGTGTCTGTTTTAAAGAAATGGGGTAATTGTTAGTGTGTTTTGCCTACAGAATCATTGAGCAAAATACAGGGAGAAAAAACATTTTGCTGCAGAATGTAAGCCAGTAAACTACATGCTAATTAAGGATTGTTGCTATTATCTGCTGAATGTGGGCTGTCTAGACATCCACTTTGAGTAATACTAGTAATACTAACACACCCACAGAATAAATCCACCACCACCAGGCACCCACCCTACAGGAACTGGTTGTTGCCTGGGTAGTGAGCAATGCCTATAATGGTTGTTACAACTTGCTTATTTTGTATGTGTGGTCCTGACCTCTAACTGCATTTCAGGATCATGAGGACTCGATTCCTAGGACCGTGTGGGGCTGAGTGACCTGCTATGTGCCAAAAGTCAGAACAGTTTTCTTTTCCTTCTATTGCACTGGGGCCCTTCTATTTTTCCTCTTTAATTGGTTGGGGAAAGAAATAGGTTCTTGTGATGTTAATAAGGAAAATGAATCTTTACCCAAGGTAAAACCAGCCGTGCGACAATCTGATGTTCTGATTAAGTGATTGTCATCAGAAGTAGACAGGGTCACAGTCCAACAGGGAGAGAGCTTGAGAGCTACAGGGAACAAGATGGGAAGGAAGTGACTATCAAAATTAACCAACTTCAGGCTGAATACAGCTGCTTCTGCATCTCGTTCCAGTTTCATTCTTAGTCATGGAAACATTTTTCTTGTAGCTATTATCCTTGAACATTTGAGCTTTCATGACTCCACAATGAGATCAAGTTGAGATGAAATTAGCCACTGTGGAGCCATCCTTACCACCAGGTCTATGGGAGCAGATAATTCTCTGATTGGTTAATTAACCTATTCCTGTGGGGGCTGTTATTAGAACCTATGCTAGGAGCTCCATTCTTTTCTGAAGTGAAAACCTGATGGGATGGTCTTTCACTGTTAAAGATTACAGACAAACTTTTAGTGGGGTACAAAAGATTTCCTACTTCTGATTTTTCCCCCTACAATGTACCCAAAATGTGAGCCTCCTCATTGAAGATCAGGAACCACCACATGCTCAGAAGTTCTCTTTGAGTCTGGGTCAGGCTGTCTACCCAGGACTGGAAGGTAGAAGTTACAGGAACACTTTTTCAACTCACTCCAACAAGTAAAATAAAATGAAAAGAGAAAATTGCCTTACAAGTAATCAGATTCTCATCACAAGAAAGTTTCTTTTCCTGGCCTAGATATTGATGAAGGGCTTTAAGCATTAGTTGGAAAATAGCTACATAGACAAACATAAGGCTCACCCTAACTTAATGGTTCAACCATTCATATAATGGTTATTTTGTCTGTGTGGTCCTGACCTCCATTTGCATTTCAGAATCATGAAGATGGATTCCTAGGACCATGTGGGGCTGTTCAAGTGGAAATGGCTTTTTTTTCCATAGGTACTGTTTCCTATGTGATTTAGTAATATATGCCCACAAAGAAAAGTGTGGAAGGAACCTTGATGTTTTAGACCTGTGGGGAGACAGTGACTTGGAGCATTCATGTGCCATACCCTTAATGTCTTTTAGAGGATCCCGTTGAGGTACCAGCCTGTGGCCCACTGTGCCGGAGCCTGACCCAACAAGTAAATACCTTAATTTGGAGTATAACTGACTTCACAAGAGCAAATAACTGGACCAGTTAGGGACTCTTAGGACAAAAACCCCTGGGTGAGAATTAGCATGAGGAAGATTGTACACTCAAAGGAAAGCATGTAAGAATAAGAGCTTTTGAAAAGAAAAGCAGCAGGGGGAGATGCTCTGCCCTTGTGTTAAGCAGTGAGTGCTCTGTCACTCGAGCTTTTGCAAAGAAATCAATTGTTCTGTCTATTAAGAACCAGTTCCTTCCAAGTTTGTGGTTCTCAGACCCCACAAAATGCCCTCAAGAATTTACATGAAAAGGAAAGGAACACAAAGAGGATCCTAGAGATCTGAGCTCCCTTAGATATTTGTGATGGACATTTGCCCATCACTCTGTCTGATTTGTTGTGCTGTTGTGAAGAGCTGATTGATAGAGGAAGGGGGAAATCTGTGTTCTAGGCTTGACTCTGCCACAAACATTCTGGGTGCTCTTGGGTAGTCACCCATTCCCAGCCTCAGTTTCTTCCTGCTGTAAATGAGGGGTTTGGGCCATATAATCACTTTACAGAGTATAGTCCACAGACATGAAATGCTTTTCATTGGCATGCACATATGTTTGTTGAATAGTTACAAAGAGTGTTTAAAAATATGTATTTGGAAAAACTATAACTACCTCATCAAACTCATGAATATGCTGGTATTGCTAAGGAATGTGGCAAAAGTGGGTAGCAATATCAAGCCTGAGTAAATTTAAAGAAAAATATTAAGTAAATAACAGTGCAGATATTGCAAATATCACGAAAGCAGAATGTGGCCAACTGAATTTAGAACACACTTGGATAAGATGATCTCTAAGGACTGGTCCATCTCCTGAATTTTATTACTCTAATGCAAAATTATATGAATGGACCACTTTAGCACATTAAAACCTTTCTCTCTTCTGCAAGGCACAGGGAGGGTTTCCCTGTAGGATCCTATAATATACACTTTACATGAGAGGACTAGATACAGGGTATCACTGGCTCTGCTGATGATGCTTTTTTGAATGGTTAAGGATAGTTGATGGTACTTTTTTGTTAGTTTGTTTATCTGCTCATCTCATCTGTAGCATCTCAGGTCCAATTTATATCTGGTTAACTATGGCATTTTTTTCTGCATTTAAAAACTTCCTTACATAGGCTGAATAATCAGAATCCACTTTATCCCTTTATATTTGTGTTGGTTGATTTAAAAACTGGGTGTTAAGTAGAGGTTCATCTATCTATATCCATTTCACTTGGATTCAGGGCAAGGCAAGCATAAAGAAGCGTTTAACATACAGGCTTACATGTCAGTCTCTCTGAGATCAAATCCTAGCAGGTTCCTCGCCTTTGTGTGCCTCAGTTTCTTTGTCTGTAAATGGGAATACTTAAAAGATGACCTACCTCATTGGGTTATATGCGAAGTACCGGCACAGTGCCTACCATAAAGCAAGAGCCAAGCAAATGTGAGCTAATATCATCATCATCATCATCATCATCATCATCATCATCATCATCCCCCAGGCCCATCACCACCATCATTATCGATTACCACAGTAAGATAAAAGCAAGGAAAGATTATCAAAATAAACTTGTCATTAAGACATCTCTGTGTACCTTCAATCTGCCTTCCCTATATACTGCCTCCAACCCATCAAGCAGTTAGTAGCATTTCAAAAATAACACCTACCCACTATCAATTTCCCAAGCAAAGTTTTATTCCGTAACTCATTTGCTTCTGGTTCTTACAGAGAAATATAAACTAGCTCTCTTACCTGGAAATCGAACTTGCTTATTTTACCAAACAGCCCATTTACACATGGATTTAAACATCTGAATATCCTCGTGTTATTGGAGACTTATTATGAAACTGGGGTTTGTTTCCTTCAACCAAAATTTCTCCATCTAGATTTTTTGAACACATTCCAGAGAAGCCAAGAGATCTATGAGAATTTGCTTTTAATTCTGGGTTTCATTTTTGTAAGTACAGTTCAAAAGAAAAGTCTTTTCCTTTGAAGTATTAGTTTGGAATTATGTTATTATTGAATAGGATAAACTTCAATTCTTTTAAGCCAGCATTCCTCAAACTAGGGACCACAGACATACTCTACAGGAGTTTAGAAGGACACTGCCTTCCTTTAAGAAGGAACCTGGCATTTCTCATGTTGAGGATGCCGCCAGGTCAGTGTCTCTTAGATTACCTTTTCAGGCTCCTTTCCCATTCCTCATGACTCTGGGTTCCAAGAATAACCCAGGGAGGCTCAACTCTGAACTCAGTTGGGTTACACATGCCTTTTGGAGACTCAAGAATTGCACTGATTCTCCTTACTCAGCCCAGTGAACTGCGCGATTACCCTCATTCCTCCCGTACTGCAATTGCATGACTCTTTGGAGCAACACCCATGGGTAACATCTGGGGATTCTTTGCAATTCCTTGCTCATCTCCTGGGTTATCAGGAGCCATACAGAGTATCCCAGATGTTTATGTAAGAAACAGATTTTGCATTTCCTCCCAAGTTGCCTTCCTAATAGGGTTCAATCTTATACCAAACACTTCTTTCATAGCGCTCTATTTCACAAGCTCTTTTTAAAAGTCTTGTCTTTATTGCCTTTGGAAAACAGGGTACCAACATTTCAAACAACCTCCACAGTCAGGGTTTATTGATTTCCTCCTCATCCTTTTCATCACGCATTTGAATGCATCATTATAAGTAGACCTGCAGAAGGCCACCATGCCATTGACCGCCTCTGAGCTTTTCCCTTCATGGGTAATAAAGAAAGAAACCACACGAAATAGCAACTAGGAGAAAGTTAAGTATTTCATCATAAACATTCTCAGGATAATTAGAATGGATTAAATTACAAGAGAAAATGCATTTAGTTAATCTTTCCTCTAATTAAAAAAATATCCCTAGTTTTAAATAAAGCGTTTGTTTTTAAAAGCATATTTTCATTGTAATCAATAAGGGGGAGGCCTGTTTGGTCCTCAGTGATAGGAGGAAACACCTGCAAAGTAATTAAAAGCTACTAGCTGGGTTTTTATTATTGTTATTATTATTAAGATCCCTAAGGAGACTTCTCAGTCTTTTCCTGTAACTTGCACCATGGGATTCTCCACAAGCAACCCCATTCTGTGATCCGTGGTGGTATAACTTGCTTTCTGTTCCCAGATCAGTGAAGATGTGTTTGACAACTCCTGGCCAACAAGGGTCAAATAAGGAGATTAATTTAGCAGAGGTTGTTATAACTTTCCAAGTGAGGTGGGATGACAGTCAAAACGAGACGGGTAGGTGACACAAGACATTCCTAAAATAGAACAGGGACACACTCTAGCCTGTCATAGGTTCTATTCCAAGACTAATGGAACCCAAATCACCCTAAGCCCTACAAGTCTGTCTCACAAGTAAGGAATCATTTATATCATCTCTTCAATTTCATGGCTCACCCCAGCTAGATAGAAAGCTCACTCCCCACTATCATCCCAAACATTCCTAGAATGCTTGTGTTCAGCCCATTCAGATTCTTCAGCTTGGTCCCCTCATGGAGACCTGCTGCTTACAGAATTCACTTTAGGGGAGCCCCACAGTATTTCCCTTACTACCAAGGATTTGCCATCCAACACCCTCAGTGCCCACTCAACTGAAGCCCTGCTATGTGTACACCACACTCCTCCACACTGGGGATCTTTATCAGCTGGCTCCGAAGTCCTTTGAGAAAACAGCTGTTTGTTTTTTGCCTCTAGCACATCTCTCACACATCAGGATTTTTTCCCACAGCTGGGCTATAGAACAGGGAACACAGGATCCTTTTTGCTTCCTCACCTTCCGTGACCTCAGACACCCTCCATAGGCCTGGTTTGGTGGGAAGGAGGGTGGGGGGAAGGTTCACACTTTCTTCAAACACACCCAGCCTCTAAATTCCAATTCAAATCAGTTAGGACCCCTATCGTCTACACAACCCACTCTTTGAGAAAATCTTTTTCCTTCTCACTTAGGTTCAGCATTGCTTCCATTTTCAGCCAGCTCAACTGCAGGTCAGAGAGCCCCTGTTTGTTATCCCCCATCTTGTTACGAGTTTTGTTGCAAAAAGAGTGGAGAGGTACCTGCTTCCATGTCCCTTAGACTCCAGGTTTCCAGCAGTTTCTGGCATGGCTCTTTAGGGTGGCTCACTCTAATTGTCTGTGACCCCCAATGCCACATAAGCACAAACTATACATTACAGAAACCACATCCCACCAGACCCCAGAAAAAGGAGGGGTTAACCAATGTTCTAGAGACAAAAAGTCCCACAAAATTGCCATCCATAGGGATTTAAATTGCTGAGAATCCTGGCCCACAGTTTCCAAATTTAGCTGTAGCAGCACCTGGTCAAATTAGCAGTGAAGTTGGTTAGAACTTGGCTCAGAAGGGTCATCTGTCTAGAGCTGTAAGCAGAGCGATAGGCTCTGATAAGTGTGAATTGCATTTCTTTATTTTTAAAATTATGCTTGAACTTCAAGAGGGATTGCCAGACAGCCCTGTCTAGTTGTCTAGAAACAATGTCAGGGTGGGGGCTCCCAGAGATTATAAAATAACCACCTCAGAAGCACAGAGGAAACGTTTGTACCTGATTTCATTCCAACAAGTTAGCAAGCTGTCAATCACCGGTCACGCTACTGCACTGAAACATACTCTCTCTAATGACACAAAACTCAAGGCAGTGGCTTCTGCTTTGCAGAGAGCATCCTGGCAATAGGCAGTGAGATTGTTTCTCTACATTAGGTATATGTGAGCCCAGGAAGCCCAAATGTCACTGATGATAGCAATTCCCATGAATAGGGAGAGAGATTGAAGAAGATATTAGAGGTGGTAAGAGAAATGAGCTTTTTCCTATTAATCCAGGGAATGCAGGCAAGTTGAGTTGGGTCCCTTAAGCATGTTGCTATCGGCTTCTCACCAGACTCTGAATATGAACTAATTTAACTTTTTATTTCCATTTAATGGAACCAAGAAAGATCTGTATGCATTCACTTACAGACCTGTTCTCTTGGGGTCTGATACAGGAAATGTTATCATATCATCCAGAAGTCTAGCACAGAAACTAGTCTACCCAGAATTAAACAGCTTGAAATACATAATACCCATCAACACCCACTCCAACCTCCCAATATTTCCTGTGTTTGTAGAATGTAACATCCTCCCTCCTTGCTAACTATTAACACTCACTGTGAGTGCTTTACTATTGTAGTTATTGTGCATGCTTTCATAGGGTGGGGCTGGTGAGGGAATTATGTAGCAAAGGAGTTAGATGCATGAGCTTTAGAATCAAACAGACCTGGTTTCAAATTCAGCCCCCATCCACTGCAAGTTGTGTAATCTTTGGCAAGTTCCGTACCTACAGTACCTCCATTCTTCCCAACTGGAAACTGGGAATACTAATACCTATGTCCTAATTTTGGGAGCACTTCACTTACCAGTGAAGCATTTAACACAGTGCTTGATGCTCCATAAATGTTAGTTTAAAAAGCATCAACACCACACCTTCATGCCCTTACTGGAGTTTCCTCAATGCATCTTTGCAGAGTGGATATTTACAAAAAGAAGTAGCAGTGGCATACAGCCATGCATGGGGCCCAGAACTCCCAAAAGAGAGGCCAGGTGCTAAACAGCCTGTGTTAACCCAGATATCTGGCCCCAACAGAGAATCTCACTGGAGCATGTAGATTCCATGCCTGTAAGAAGAAAGAACACAGGGAATAAGAGCAAAGCAGGGAGAGATAGAGAAATGCTCTAGTGAGGATCTGACTGCCGGTTGCAGGAACATGACTGTTACAAATATAAATAAGAAAGCCAAATGTGTATCATCCTATGCCATCTCTAAGCTTCACACCTCCTCTATCTATTTCCAGCTGAGCAATGACAACTGCATTCATTCATTCATTCATTCATTCATTCATTCATTCATTCATGAAACATTGACTGAGCACCTAATGTGTGCTGGGTGTAACATATGCTTCCCCTGGGTGAGTCCCTGGGCTGACAGGGCTAAGAAGGAAGTGATTGGCACAGAAACTGGTAACAGTCCAAGGAACTTCAGACCTCAGCTGTCTTTTTGCCCACAGGAGACTTTGCTGTTTTCTAATCCAAGACACCCTTTCTGGTGTTTCTGCCAGTCGTTTTTGGTTTCTTTTCAACACTGTTTCTTGCTAACAGCTTCCCAAGGAGATCAATGTAAAGATGGAAGACTTAAACTTCCAATGGTAGTTTAAATTCATTTGTAACACAATGTAATTACATAAAAGAAAGCAGTCAGGTATCAAACTGCGGGGATACACACAAATGACTCCCTCATAAGTGTTAATATTTTCAACAGCGGAAGAAATTTAGTTAAATCAAATGAAGATAGCAACTCATTAAAATTTGATTTTCCCTCCAATCCGTTTTTATCTTTTAATCCTCCATATATGGCACAACTTGTTCTGTTAAATAACACTCATTAATTAAATCTCATCTTGTCTTAGCTATATCTATATTTTTATTTATTATGAAAACCTTCCAATGCTTGTGATCTAATTTAGTTGGATTATTGCTTGGACATCTGTAAGTAAGAAAAACTTGAGGTTTTAAGGTGGAATTACTGGCAAGGGAAGATGTGGAATAAACCAAATTCTCTTTCCTTCTCCCCTGGCATGAGGTGGTTGGGCAGGCCTTTCCTCTGTTAGGGGGGTTGGTATGATGAGGGCACTGTGAATTAGGTATCTTCAGTGACTGTGGGAAGGGAAGAGAAGGAAGAACCCACAGAAAGAACTGTAAACTCAAATACCCCTATGTGGGTGAGGCAATAACAATGTACATAGATGTGAGGGAGATCCGGCTGCAACATCTGTCACCCCATTGATTGTCAGGGTTGGTTCAGCTGATCTGGCTGCCTAGGTGGGCATCCCCTTCCTCCCTCACTGCTCCATGTGCATCCCTCCCAAAGCCGCATGCTTGGTCAGAGAGAACAACCTTCCCCAATAGAAAAGGACCATTCTTGGGTCAAGAATATAAGAGTAGCCACACACCCCTACTGGATTCTCCAAACAAGCTCTCAAGATGCATTTGTAGAAGAATGTAAGGTGATCAGGCTTCCAAGACTCCAGACACATCCAAATGAGGCACTGCATGTGGCAGTCGGCCTTTCTTTAAAACAAAACAAAAAAAAAATACACGTGAGTGCACTAGAAAGGGTGTAAGACCTCAGGGAATGGCAATAAACTGAAGAGTGAAGTCCCCTTCTGTGAAGGGTAGACATGGCCCACCTCCCACTGAGTGTTGCCATATAGAAATGAAAACCTAGTTTTACTAAATTTTCCAGTTTTTCAATAGAAGCCAGATATCAGGATTGTTATGCATACTCTCCCAATTTTCAAATGTTGGCAAGCAATTCAAAATTTGTTGAAATGCTATGCAAGCCATTCAGGCAGGGCTGGGGGCCAAATGGATCACCCATCTGTGGCCACTGACACTAAGCTCCAGTGCAAGATTAGTAGTGAGTTAGGGAACATCATTTGCCTGGAATGAGACTGGGACAGCTTTGGCTTCTTTTCTTTGATGCCCCAAATCTCCTGGTAACTGGTTCTCGTTGGTGGGAGTCTCACTGCCAGGGTATAATGGTGATCCTTTGCACTTACAAAGTGAATTTTCTCTAAGGAGCTCAAAAGACTTTGTGTTGCCTCAGTCAACCTCACAATAAGCCCATGAGGCAAGCAGGTAGCTATTGCCCCAAAACATACAGTGAACAGCCTTAAAGTATTTTATGCAGGCAGCTAGGTTGACTTATTGGTTTAAATCCATGGTCTACACAATTGACAAATTACAGCATTCAAGAAGCACAGACAAGGTTTCCCATTACTGCCTCCTCTGCTGCCCTTTTTGGCTTATCTTCCTTCCATCTGCTCCAGCTGATGGCTAAGCCCCAGATCTCAACAATATATATGAGCGAACTGAGCCAGTGACTAATTCCTGTCGTGCGTGTGAGTGTGTACATGTCTATGTGTGCATGCATGTGTTTGTGTGCCCATCTGACTTTTTGGCAGGCCTAGCATGGTTCATCTGCACCCATTACAACACATCTCTGCATTGGTCATTGGTGTGATGCCATGCTCTGAAATGCTACCCTCACAAATGCTCACAACCTAGAAACTCCAAATAGGTTTCTGTAGGATTCTGGATATCTGTATTTTACTAACAGTGCCCAATAATTCATGCCGCCTGGGGCCCCTATCTCCCTTCTCTTCCTTAAGCAGATAGAATTACAACTGCGAAGGAGAAGCCTTACCCTTACAGAGCTGACATATGCACCCTCTCTTTGGCCACAGAGAATTAACAGGAGTGGCTGTGGAAATCAGGGATAGAAGCCAGAACAGTGCAGTGGAGAGCCAGAAACAAAGATCTTTGAATTACCATGGGTAGAACACCCAAGAAAGTTCTATTGGTCAGGAGTGATTGGAACTCCACCACAGTCATTTTCCCCTCTAGACTGGGTTCAAGGACTCTGCTACACCATCTCCCTTCCTCCCCCTTTTCCTCTGCTTTATGGACATATATGCTCTGTGTCCTCTACTCAGGGGAATTCCTTGGGCTTTGCAGGCATGACCCAGAGAGAAGACTCCAGTACAGCAGTGTAAACCTGTTGATCTTTTTCCCAGGACAGCAGAGCACAAGTATCCTCTGTTTTCTAGATTGCCTTGCTCTTCTTTCCAAATTGTCTCAGATCAGGCTACTGATTCCTGGGAACAGTTCCCAGCATGATGTTCTACTACAATCATTCATATTCTCTGCATGCAAGCATGCCGTAAACGTCCTTCAGAGGCAGATGCAAACCCAGAAAACACCTGGCCATTGTAAATGCATGTGCTGAAGAGCTAACTAGACTTACCGACACTGGAGCTACAAAGGCTGTCATGCCCACCAGCTTCACATCTGATCCCACAAATCAGGACACTCTTTGGTAGAGTCCAATGAAACTGTCTTTTCTGGGAATGAGAACTTTAAAGATCCCATGGAAAACCCCTGGAAATCTCTCCTCCATCCAGTCAGACGTGCAACTGATTGAACATTGAGAATCAGCCAGTCTGTTTTGGCTTGTCCCAATAGACCAAAATCAATACTAAATATTTTTGAAGTATATAGATTTTTAAAAAATCATCTCTTTATATACTCAGATATGTATTTCTTTATACCTGACTATATAAAAAGGTAGCTTTTTTGCTTCCTTGGGAGGAATCAACTTGTGATTTTCATTTGACTATTCACAATGGAAGCTTTCAAAGGTCAGCCAAGGCTTCTCTTTATGTTCCTTCATCATGCCCGTCAAAGAATCACTCAGACAAATCATCATTTATATTTTTCACATACACACACAAACATTCATTCTTGGCAGTTAAAGGGGCATCATGTTGGGGGCATCTCTGTCATAATAGCCTCAAGGTGATATTCTCGAAGTTCAAAAAAGGGAAGCCCCTGGCATTCTCAATGAGTCCAAATCCAGTACAGCCTGTTGTATAGTGTACAGAATGCCAGCGCAGGTGATCCTCGTGGCAGGTCTGCCAGCAAATTCAAGCCCACCTGGCTGAACTGGACTTTGGGTTAAACTGACTCCTAAAGGCAAACAGTGAAACTCAGGGAAGCTGAAGTAAGCAAACTCCCAGGTCAACAGGGAGTTCAGCCATTGCAGTTTCCACTCACAGCCATGCTTGTGTTTCAGAAGCCAAAGTAAAGTTCCAGGTTTAGCTGAGTACCTGGCCAAACCAACAAGTAACTTTAAAGTTGCATCTGACTGATCTCCACATACTAGAACAGCTCTACCTTGACATTTAAGTTTCTCTTCCATCACTGGTGAGATGGGGTTACACTAAGTAATGCAGCTTTAAAATATTTTTTGAGCAGTAAAAGCAAATGATTGCAAGGTTATAAAATCATGTCTTGTAGGAGACATTAAAATGTTACTGATACTGATCACAGTGAGGTAAAAAGCCGCAAGCCAAGACTTTGAGGGGAAGGAGGTAGAGGCCCTGAAAACAGCATGAGGCTGGTACATAAGGTAGTTAAAGGCAAGCTGGGAATGGAATCAGAAGCTAGAAATGCACATTGCTGGGGGGATTCCTTTTCATTTGTTTTTCCTCCCAGGCTGTGGCTTTGCCCCTTTCTATTAAAACCCTGACAGTGCCTCCCAAGAAAGATGATCTCTGGCAAGGACAGTTCTTTTCATTTGTCCAACCCTGGCACTCAGCAGCAAAACATCATATCCAGAAAGAACCTAAATATCCCCTGCGTTGGAACAGGAACACCTCACATGCTCAGTGAGTGCTGGCTGGCTTGAGATTCTCTGGACATGACCCTCCCGAATCATTTAAGAGAAAGAAAAAGAGGAGAATAGTTGGGAAGAATATAGTGAGAAGCTACCATGAGTTAAATAGCTCATTTGCTAGAAGTCAAGAGCTAGATCTGAAGAAGGAACAGCAAAGGAAATGACCAAATAAATGAAGGGTTTCTCCTGAGGTTTAGAGCATGAGGACTTGAACAGGGGATGTGTTGGCCTATAATCTAGTGCATACATTCAAAATGAGGGCAATGTCAGCCCAAACAGAATGAAAAGTAGTTCTTTGGAGGAGTGAAAAACTCTTACCCTTTTCATGTATAAAACACAAATATATATGCAATAAATAAACAGATATAGAGTATATCTATGACATTAAAACTTCATGATGAGGAGAGTAATTAGGAGGAAAAGATCTAAAATGATTTGATTGGGGAAGGAGATGCTGGGGGTGGGAGGTAGGGGAAGGAGAAATTTTCATCTGGTAGAAGAGATGATAGATTGGTTTGTTTCCAGAACTTCAAAAGAAGTGGTCTCAAGTATCTTTACTGAAGACAAACTCCTGCTTATGAAACTTTCTGCCAGCTCATGCTTCTGTCTTTATCACCCCCCTGCCTGCTGGTTCAGGTTTCTATCAAATCAATTTGAAAGGAAATAACAAGACAGGCCAAAGAATTGGTTTTGCACATGTTTGGAGTTTACTGATCTACTGAATTCCCTTTTCAGATAATAACAGCTAACAGTTATTGAGTACTGGCCATAAAAGTTGCCAACCCCAGTGCTAAATTCTTAACACATGTTCTCACATCTAATCCTCATCTCCATTTTGTGAGGTGGAAATTGTCCTCATCATCCTCCAGGTAAGAAAAGTGGCTGAGAGAGGGAAAGCAGTTGGCATTAGTCTTAAATGTCAGTGACAAGGGGAAGTGACCTCTACTCCTCCATTTGCTTGACAGAGCCCAAGTAGAGCCTGCTTTGACCCCAGGTAGTTGGGGCAAGAGGGTTACTTAGGAAGCCAGCAGTGAAATCAGAGTATATGGGCACCCTCATCTATTGGTAAAGTCCCCACCAGCAGGAGTGTTTCTCAGTGACGGAGGACAATCCCCCTGTTAGTGTATTTTGGGGTTCTCTGCTTTATCAGTGCCCTCCAGGCCAAAGAGTACACTAAGTTATTTCAGATTACCAAAATGAATCATCACCCCTCAGCATAGACATAATTGGCCAACTTCTCTAAATTTAAGTTGACTTTCTATCAGAGTTCACATTTCCACCAACTTTTCATTAAATTAATTATTCAAAACAATTCCGAGTTAGCGTTCTCACAGCAACTGTAACTCTGCCATGACTATATTAAGGCGTAAATTGAACAGCATGTTTTGCAATAAAGTTAATTTTATATTCACCAGAGAACTGAGTTATAGTTGCTGTGGGAACCATCATTTCGAATCTCTTGACTTTGGTGCATTTAAATTCTCAACCACAGCATTGCACACTATAGCATATTTTGCACAGATGCTTAATTTGCTTCACACCATGGCCTGGCCACCATGGACTTGGACGTCCTGTCAGAGCCTAGTATATCAGCCTTCTAGTTCCCCCAGCCTTCTTACTTATCCTGGAACCTCTAATACTTGATAGAGAACTAACCAAGAAACGAAAATGATGCCCCTTTTATCTTAGAAATGTCTATTTGAGGGAGGTGACTTTTCTTAGAAGCATAGTCAGTGAGAGGCACCAAGTCTCAGGCAATGTCAACTAAAGCAAGCAATGCCATTGAATTTGTGAGGAGCCAGGATTCTCATCCAAGGGTATTTTTGGATCTGCGCTGTATTATTCAGTACACACAGGGTGACCTCTGAAGGCTCCAAGTCCTTGCATGTGCCATTAATCATGCAGGAATGCACGGCCATACATCAGAACTTATTGGAGCTCCGGAAAAGCTAAACAACATTTCCCAGAGCCACATAAAACCAAGCATCTCTAAATCAAGACGCATTGCAGGGCCTCTCTAAGAGGTACGTTCAGTAGAACTGGAATAGAACTCGGGCTAAATCCTGGCAGTATGGAATTGGTGACATGTGCCAGGGCAGAGACAGAAGATTGTTGGGGAGGGATAGCAGAATGAGATGAAATTCTGAGGTGGTTAGAGATGCGAGCATTCCATCTACAAGGATTATCGATTTTTCAGCTTTATTGGAAAAATCAGTCATGCTTTCTGCCTCCTGGGGATTGCTCTGCTGCAATCTGGGAGCGTGTGTGTGTGTGTGTGTGTAAACTCTGCAGGTTAACAGCTGAGTAGCAAGTCCCATTCACCATTCAATTATACATTTAGCTAAAATGTGACTTAACAGAAACATGCTGCTGTTTTGCATGTTTGAAATACATTTGAAAGGAGGGATTTTTGTTTCTCTGTAAATGAGAGGATTTCGAAGAGGAAGCTCTCTCTCACCTTCCTAGGGGCACATTCATTATGCAAAATGGAAGAATAGCACCTAACAATAGCATAGGCCAGATTTTTAAAATTCTGACTCCCATTCTATATTTTTTCAGAAAACAGAAACCTCCTTATTTTTCATACTGTGCCACACATAAATGTACCTCCTGATTGAGACTCGTTGCAAAATTTGTAAAGAACATGTAACAACCAGTGACCTCCCCCCAAGTCCTTGGTCACCTAAAAACTATGTTAAGAAAAGGACTAAAACAATATATGCATATAGAGTTTCAAAGAACAGGAAAAGTTAATGACTCAGAGTTACTTGGGTCACGAGGACAGGATGGTGTGAGTGAGAGAAGGTGCTGGATTAATAAACAAGGGTGGGGCTGGAAGATGCCATTTCAGCCAGAGGAAAGAAAAGAAGGTGAAGAAGCAAAGGAGAGATTGAAATGTTTTTAGTATTTCTATACAGGTAGAAGGTAACATAAAACAAAATAAAATACAGCTACTGTATGAGGTCATTTGATACGTAGTGTTTTGAGAACAAGTCTTCAGAGGATGTGGAGGGACTAGTTTGTAAGGAAGTCTTGACAAATTAGTAAATATAAATATATGTATATATTAATATACAGAGGTGGATAATTAATAGGTGATGGATAGATACATAGAGCTTTTTAAGTGTGTTTGAATGCTGCAATTCAGATGTTTCAAGCTGATCTATAGGGATAAACAGAATGCAAAGGGATTAAAAGTCCAGCTACAATAACCTGGGAGGGTGTTTGGGGCTGGCCCAAGGAAGCTCTGTTGCCAAGAAGAACTAGATGAAGCTGGCAGACTAAATGCAGCCTCTTGGTCTGAAGTCATCACATCAAGAAAGTCAGAGAGGTCATTTGCTGGAGCCGTTCCGTGTTACTCTGGCAGCCCTGAACCTGGGGAGCGAGCCTCGGTGACTGTGATTCTCTACTCTCCTCCACTCATTCTACCCTTTCCCTTCACTTCCACATGTTGCCTTTAATATGGAAAAGTAACATGGAGACAAGGGCAGAACTACCACAAAACCCAGCCTCTTCAACCTTATTTATTTGCTGATTCCCACCTCAAGAGTTTAATTGGTATTCTTAATTTAATCATATCATCAGAGTGCTAATCTATGGGTAGTGTGTTTTATCCTCTGTTCCACATCTATCCCACAAGTTTTTCCTATTGAAGAGATGTGTGGGGAACCCTAAAAACATATAGAATTAGCCCTGCCATGTTGAGTCACAGTATCAGGGCACCCCCATGCCCCACGAAGCCACCACTATGGCTTACAGAGATTATCCATATGGCCTCCTCCTGGACATCCTCTCAAACTCTATCCTTGCCCATCCTCAGTCTTTTCTCCCAGCACAAAGAAATACTTTAGAAGTTCATGTTAGATCAAGTCACTCCTCTGCCCCAAATCCCTCAATAGCCCCCTTTCCACACCCCATGCAGACCCCTCTCTGTTAACATACTTTTCTGAGCCTGGTTGAGATGTACTCCCTGCAGTCCTTCAGTTTCACCTCACACACCTCCTAGATTTTAGGGGGACTTCTTTGGATAACATGTCACATCCATTATGTGATGATCTTACTCCTGGAACTCTCAGGAAATTACCTCATTTCTCTCATTTCCATTTCAGTCTTTGGAGGGCATCTTCCTGAGGTCTTTGCTATACGGACTATACCGATCCTGTTTTAAACCATAGCATACAGTGCCTCCTCATTGCCAAGCACAAATGGAAGAATTCCCTGAGCCATATAGACCTTTCTGCTACCTTTTGAGGTTACTTTAAACAACAACAATAATAATAGCTGTCAATTTTGACACATTTACTATGTGCATTTACTTACAATTTACACATCTCGTATATTACTGGATACATTTACATATACATATACATCATGCTAAGCATGTAATATGTATTTTCTCTTTTAAACCCCACCAATTTCTACATGTTGCCTTTAATATGGACCTTATTGCCCTAGCTTTACAGATGAAGAAAGTAAGGAATGAAGGAGTTATCATTTTTACCCAAGATCATACAGCCAAGGGGTAGAGCCAGGATTTGAACCCAGGCAGCCTAGACCCAGAGCCCACTGCTTTTACATCCCAAGTCTGCCCTGTGACAACTGAGCTGACCTGGGGCTTTGGCCTGAGGAGACACCAGTATGTTTTGGGTGCCCTCCTCCTTGCCCTTGGAGGCCTTTACCTCCATCCCTACCTTCCACCTCTGTAGTCACCAATGAAAAGAGCCCAGTGCTCACTCCCTGTCCTTGATGATGATCAGTTATCCAGGTTGCCCAGGAATAAGAAGTTTCCTGGGATTCAGGACTTTTAGTGCTAAAACCCAAGACAGTTTTAGGTAAACGAGGACCATTAGTCACTCTGGTTGAACAGAGGCTACCAAGTCTGTCTACCTGGTGTCAAATCCTGGCTCCACCACTAACCAACTCTGCAACTTTGGCCAAGTTACTTAATTTCTCTGTGCCTCTATTTCCTCACCTGTGAAACAGGGATAATAATAGTCCCTACAGTATAAGGTGCTATGATGAAATGGGCTGATGCATGCCAGGCATGTAAAAGAGTGTCAGGCACACAGAAATGTCTACATTGGGGGTTTGCTGTTATTGTTGCCAATATATATAAAGCATCTTAGGATGGATTCTTGGCCTAGCTCTTTTACCATCTATAAGACACAAATATTCAGTGGTTTCCTTACATTTCCTGAAGTTGTGCTACACACAGCAACAACAACCAAATACACAGCAATTTATCATTGGCCTGATTTTACACTAGTTAAAAGAGAGCCATCAGCCCTGCAGTAAGTAACGAGTCCGTGCCTATAGGCCTCCTCGATGTTATTTGTATTTTTATGACCCTCCTGTGGCTATAAGGATGCTCAGTGGGTGTAGAAATTGGATGGTTAAAAATAACAAATAAGAAATCAAAGTCGCGCCTTTGTCCCTATTTCCATACCGGGTAGGTACTACATTATTTGCCGGACAGCTGTGGGAATAAGCAGCACAAGGTACAACAACTTGATTATCCTCCAAGAACCAAATTAAACCATTGGACTTTCTCTTATTATTGTCATCCCTGCCATTGTGTGACTCTTGTCACCCTCTTAATCTACCAATGTGTTCTCTTCTACCTCGCTGGGTGCTCTATTCTGTCTCTTTCAGTCAGGAGGCATCGGCTTCTTCCAAGTTGAAAGGCATGGACCTACCCTGGCACTCATCGACAGCCGCTGTCATCAGCTTGGTTTTGGACCCTGTGCTACAACCAGCTGTTTCTTTTGCTTGGAGAAGTGCCATCCAGCCAGGGGCTTGGGGTGTGGACTGCAGGGAGTTTTTACTTTTACCTGGCTGCTGAATCAAGGGCACAGTGAAACAGCAGAAACACCACACACAGTCTATTTATGCATTCATTCAACAAATACCTTTAATGCTAGGCACTGGGGTGGGTGCTGGGAAAACAGCCATACACAACAGAGTCAGAGTCTTTGCACTCGTGAGGCTTACAGGCTCCAGGGATGATGGGCATTAAACCGCTGGTTATCACTCTCAGACGCACACAGGAATCACTTGGGGAGCTCAAAAAATAAAAATACTGCTGCCAGAGTCTTATCCTCAGAGATTTTGATTTAATTGGGGTGCAACCTAGCATTAAGATTTTTCAGAACTCTCAGCCAATTCTAATGCACACCAGGTTGAGACCCACTGCTTGAAAGAAAGGATGAATTGGAAGTGAGGTGAGGCAGGGAGCCCTATAGGAGGGGGAGTGGGTGGTGCCATGACATCACCTAGTGGGGAGGAACCCTGGACTGGAAGTCAAAAAGCCTCTGACTTTTTGCCAGAGTGCTTTGCCCCAGAGTGCCGGCTAACCCCAGGATGAATGGTTTTTGCCAGGGTGCAGTGAGTGTTGTTTAGCGAGAAGGAGCTACAGAAGGCCAAGAGGAAGATCCAAGCTGGGTTCTAGAACCCATCAAGGCAGTATGGCTGAAGCTTAGGGAGCAGAGCCCGACGTGATGTGAGTTGAGAGGGAGAAATGGACAGGACCAGATAATGCAGGGCCTTCAAAGCCCTTTTAGAGAGGTTCAGGACTTAATCCTAAAGCAATGGTTCTCACACAGAGCAGACATCTGAATCCCCTGGAGGGCTGGTTAAAATGCAGATTTCCAGGCCCCACCCCTGAGGTTCTGACTCAGGAGGCCTGGGATGGAGCCAAGAATGTGCATTTTTAACAAGCTCCCAGGTGACATTGATGCTGCTGGTCCCAGCACCACACTTTGAGAAGCACTGTTCCCATCTAATTGGAGAAACCCCAGGTGCATTTTCAGCAGATTTCAGCATGGTACCAGTCAGTTTTTGCCTTAGCAACATGGTGGTATTTTCCCAGCACTAGCCCACAACATCCTTCTGTGATAGGTGAAGTAGAATAAAGAGGATGTTCCAGAGGAAGAAAGCAAGGGGAGCATAGGTTTGTGTGACACCCTGATTCTACTGGGTGATAATGATTCATTCTTGAATTCACTGAGTATTTGACAGTAGCCTCCCCTCTCCCAAGAAGAGCTATTTCCAGTTACCGTCACCTAAACGCTATTTCCTTCCCCCCATGATCTTCTACTGGTTTGAGAAAAACAAATGTAATAATAGGAGCTTAAAGCATCGAAACAGTAAAAAACAAGATGTATCTTCTTTTCCCCTTTTCTCTCCAATGTGGAAGGAGTTTTTTTTAAGTTCACTATTTTCTCTGAGGCGAAGGCTAAGCCTGCTGCCTTGCTTTTCCTGGGCAGACAGAAATGATGCTGATCAGTGAGAATCCAGGTGCATCCAGGAAGCATGCAACATAGACAGCTGGATCCAAATTTATATCCCCTTGCACAGAGGCTCTGCTGCTTCTGTTGCTCCTAGGGTGGAAGGGTATGATTTCTGCCTTACAAGCAGAAGATGAGCAGTGGACCATGGAAAGGATCACTGGCCTTCCCAGACATCCCTACCGGGCATCCCCTATATGTTCCCCTATGCAAATCCTTTAAGACATACAGAGGCTGCTGAAACAGAAAAATATCTGTCTCTGGATTTGCCATGTCTTCTTAACAAAGCCGAGGCAGCCATTCAAGTACAGGTTCATGGCTGAGTTTCCATGCCAATTTGTACCTAGAAACAGAGTCCCTACATAACTCTCTCCTTCTCGCACAGGTGAGCAAGAGGGACAAGCCCTTTCGTTTTCTGGGGACCAAAATGCTTCTTTGGCAGCCAATCTTCTAAAATTAGTTGGAGCTTTCCCCAGGGTGTCTTGAAGCACCAAATTAATTTTCTGAGTGTCTGCCACTACTGTTTAGTATAATGGCCACTGAACCCCTGGTGATCCACGGTCCCCAACACCTCAGCTGTTTTCAATTCTAAAGAGTTCTAGAATGCAAAGGAAAACTCTATTACATATTTCAAGTGTATATCTGCTTCTCAATTCCAGCAATGCCCAGCTCTCAGAAAACAGTGATATCGAAAACAATTGAAAGAGATTCCCTAATTAAGTTAACATGCTCAAGTACAATTCTGTCCAAGAGAAAAAGCCACCATTTGTTCTACCTTCAACTCTTCTCCTCAGAATTGCCCTTAACTTCAGTGGGTTTTCCCCTCACTTACCCAGACCCACTTAGGATTTTTGGGTTCTTGGATGCAATCATACACTGAGGATACTGGAGTTGTTTTGTTTTGTTTTGTTTTGTTTTGTTTTTAACTTGAAACAGGATAGGCTTGTGGGGTTTTTTCCCTGACCTGGAAATGAGGCAAAGAGAAATAACCTGCACTTATAACTTTGTCCCAGAGAAAAGCCTACCACTAATTTTAACATGTGTAATAGCAACCATATCAACACGAACTACAAGAGCCACTATTTATTGAACGTATATGATACACCAAGCTCTGTGCTAAAATCTTTACCTTTATAATTTCATTTCACCCCTCTGGTATCTGTAAAACTTATCATTATCACCTGTTAAGTTATTTATTAACAAACGTTTAATAAATGCCTGTTATATGCCAACTGTTTTTCTAGACACTGAAGATATCTCAATGAACAAAAGAGATGAAAGTCCCAGCCTTCATGCAGGTTATATTGGGAAGGACAATAAATACGATTGATTTGTAAGATACATAGTTTTACTGACAGGGGTAAGAGGTGAAACTCCCAGCTCAGGATCACACAGACAGCAAGAGGCACATCTATGTTTTAATCCCAGAATTTTCTGACTCCAAACCAGGTTAAGGTTTTCCCTTTGATTCAGAAGATTTTCCACAAAGGCTGCAGTAACTCTCCAAATGGTCTCCTGAGCCAAGTAGAGATGCCTTACTTTTCCAGCTTTCCTGTCATCTGTCCTCATTTATACACAGCCTGTTTTGTGTTTTCACTTGCATTTCTATCTGGGCAAGGTGTTGTCCTCTGTGCTTTTCTAAGGTGTGCTTGATGCTGAATGTTAAGATCCTTCTTCTCTTTCTACACCCCTTATACATACATACCACTTATATACTATTAGCCACTTATTTCTACTTCTAAATTGCTGCGCATGGCAGAACATTCCTTGATGCTTTTTAGAAAAGCCTTTAATGGTAATTATAGCTTTCTTCAAGTGCATTTACGCTCCCCTTTTTACTGTGCTTTAGACGTTATTTTCCTCATGACTAATTTTTGTTAAGCCAAAACCTGCCTACCTGGTAACTGTGTCATTGGAGGGTTTGTTGTTGTTGTTTGTTTTGTTTTTGAGGTTTGTTTTTTTTTTTTAGTGTTTGGAATTTCATGTGCAGTAAACTCTTGGAAACAATTCCATTTCCACTCTGCCAAAGATGTTGGAAATTCTGAGTTCAAAGTCATTCATTCACTTCCCTATTTATTGAGTATTAGCAATCCAAGAGTAACCAAGATAGACACGGCACCTGCCCTGACAGATTTACTTCATAACAGGAGTGCCCAGGGAAGCTGCTGTACACTGCACAAATTTAGAGGCACCATTCAAATTATAGTTGGTTATGTACACAATTATTACAATGACAATAGAATGTCTTAAGGAGTGGTTGCTACATAGATAGCAAGTATCAAGGAGACGCTAGACAGTTCTGATACAGTGTGGTGGGTAGAGTAGGGTGGGGTAGGGCAGGGGAGGGCAGGATAGTAGGGTAAGCTAGGGTAAGGCAGGGCAGGGCAGGATAGTAGGGTAAGCTAGGGCAGGGTAGAGTAGAGGAGGGTGGGGTAGGGCAGGATAAAGCACTATCACAAGTGTAGCTAGCCTGGAACTGGGAGCTTTGGAAAGGCTTCCTGGAGATGGCTTCTAGATGGGGATCTGAAGGATGGGTTGAAGTTAGGTAGATGAGAACAGAGAAAAGGAAAGAATGAACAGCTTTGATCTGACCAAAGCCTAAAGTGGTACTGAGATGGGCTGACTTGAGAACCAGTTCATAAAAGGTCTGTAAGCCAGGTGAAAGACTTCAGGCTCTACCTTGGGGTCAATGGAAAGCTGTGCATGTGTTTTGAGTAGCGTTCTGAACAGACGTGGATGGTGGTGCAAGACTGGAAGCAGGGAGACCAGGTAGGAGGCTTTCACAAGAGGCCTGAGCAAAGATGAGGCGGCTTGGGTTAATGCAATTAGGAAAGACAAGTAAGACTTCTTATTGTTAAAAGAAAAATCAGGCAGGACTTGGTTGTTGACAAAATATAAGGGATGAGAGAGGTGGTGGAGGCAGAGGAGGGTATTAAGAATGACTCTAAGGTTTCAGTTTGGGGCATTTGGGGTACATGGAGGTGCCATTCATTGATCAGTGGATCAAAGTTTGGGGGATAAGAGATAAAGAGGCTGAATTCTCTTGAGTTTGAGATGCTTGTGAGTAATAGAGATGTTGAGATGCAAGTTTGAGTCCAGGTATAGACCTCAGAAGACTGAAGATAAAGTGTGAGTTTGGGTTGTTTTTTTTAATCCCAAATTTCTGCATCAGGTCTAATTTTTGTCAAGACAAAAACCCTGCCTGTCTCTGGTAACTGTTGATGGGTTGTTGTTTTTTTGATTTTGGGGTTTTGTTTTGTTTTGTTTTGTTTAGTGGCTGAAATTCTGCGTGTTGAAGTCTTCAAAACTATACCATTTCCACCCTGCCAAAGGCATTGGAAGTCTTATAGAACCTGCCCAAGATATCACTGATGGCCTTGAAAGTTCTCTTTTGACCTTTGAGAAAAGGGCCCCACTATCTTCTCATGACTCTCAGAAGAGTTTATAGATAAGGCTATACAACCTGTCTGACCATTCATTCAAGCATCTACAATACAACTTGTGTGACCATTCATTCAAGCATCTACAATGTGCCTGACATGAGGCCAACAAAAAAGGAACTCTCCGGTTTCATGGGGTTGAGGGTCCAGGGCAAGTTTTCTCAACCTTGGCACTGTTGACATTTAAAGCTGTATCATTGTGCAGACTGTCCTGTGCATTTTAGGACGCCAAGCGGTACTCCTGACCTCTATGCACTAGATGTCAGTAGCATGCTCCCCAAGTTGTGATAATCAAAAATGTCTCCTGACCTTGCCAAAGTTCTCCTAAAAGAGTAAAAGGCAACTAACAAGACTCAGTGGAGACTCACTAGGCTAGGGTCATGATAGAAGCTGGAGTCTCCAGACAGCCAGCTGTCTAGCTGTGCAAAGAACCAAATACTGTGCCTTACCACACTCTATGTCAGTGATCTAAAAGGTGGAAACTCAAGGAAGTCAGCAGTGCTAGCCAGAAGACTCCATATGGGAGACCTCTTGGATCCCCAAGTATGAGCCCATAAGCCCATTCCAACTTTAGTTATAAAATTCTCTCCAGAGAAAAGTTGCTACCTGATGCCCATTTGCCCTCCAGACTAATTACTTCCTACATTTTGTTTTTCCTTAAGCAGAAGCTGGGTTTGCACTTTACAAACACAACGAATCACCTTCTCAGAAGGCCAGCAGCAGAATGAACTTGTGCTGGGGATAGCTTGGGGTTGCCTAGCAACACCACGCACCTGCCAAGGCTACTTTCTTCCTCTTCAAGCTAAAAGCAAAGTGCTGTCCATTAATTCCCAGCTACCCCGAAACTTCTCAGAGATTTGCCAGCTTCCCACTGTTCATGTTTTCATCTTCCTCATATGATGTGGAGAAAACCTGCTACTGTGGTCTGTTTATCTCACTTCAGTTGGTTGGGGGGAGAAAAAGAATCAAGAGAGAAAAAGGGGGAAAAAAGCTTCATTTCAATCTAAGAGCACAGATATTTTGAGTGCCTATCTCTGACTGACATGCTAGTGTTCTTTGCAGATTTAAATTTTATGTAGTCGACGTGGGTTTCCTACACAATGAGGCTTCTGTTGAGACTTTGGGTGTGATTTTAGTCAAAGCATAAGACCTCAAAGTGGCTAAATAACAAAGCACATATAATAGATGGCATGCTGAGCAAATGTTGCTAGGTCTGTCATTTAGTGTATTCCCTGTGATCCATTCAACCAAAACTCTACTGGTGGGAATTGCAAAGCTGGAGGTGGCTGGAGGTTGGAGATACACTCTTTTCCTTGAGAACCTCTGATATGTCCCTTGGGCTTTTCCTACTGCGTTTCATTTTGCTCCTGTGAAATGTTTGTGGTAATTCTCTGAAACTGAGGATGACTTCCACTCCCAGAGCATACTCACAGTGTGAACAAGGGGCATGTCACCAGTTCTCCAGGAAGAGCCATGGTCACTCCTTGGGAAGGAAAGGAATGGAAATTTGGGTCTGGGCTCTGTAAAAATAAGTATGGATACCAACAAGTCTTTCTTGAGCTGTGCAGGCACTTACCCTTTGTTTGCATCCTGGATTTAGTGCTGAGCTACACAGCAAAAGGAAACATGAAGCTCTGATAACAGTCTCCTCCTTCTCCTCTCAAGCCAGCTCAGCTTCCTCACAGAGACTCCCCCACATAGAATTTCTCCTCTTTTCCTTATCCTGTTCTCTCAGGTCCTAACCCATACCACTATCTGGAAAGGATGGAAGGGAACAAGCATTCAAAAGTAAGATACCTTAAATAAGCAAGTTTCAATTCATTTTCAGACCCTCTGGACCCTTCCACCACCTAGGGGGAGTCCTTCCAATTCCCACCACTGCCACATGCACCAATTAGGTTTGTTGCCATTCTTGTAAGGGGAACTCAAGAGAAGAGAGCTAAAATGTCACTCGAAGGCTTGTGGAACCCTGGAGGGAGAAGTAGGGGGAAATGCATGCTTTTGATTCAGAAAATTTGGGCCAGAATGTTTTCACATCAGTTACCTCCCTCACTGCAAAGCTCTTCGTCCCCTCCCAACAGCCCAACCCCCATCCCACCCTTGTACTTCCTGCGGTTTAAAACTCGATATAGAAAAGAGCTAGAAATAGACATGGTGACAGAGGTGGAGATAGAATTAAAAATAGATATTCAGGGAAGTTACATTCTGGGGACAATTAAATTAGTGGTCATTTGGGGTATATTTAAATGAAGTAAGAACATACCTAGGTTGCACAACTCTATAAATTTACTAGAAGTCACTGCATTGTGCACTTAAAACAGGTGAATTTTATGGTATGTAAATTATGGCTCAATAAAGCTATTAAAGGAAAAATGAAAACATATCCAGTAAAGCTTGCCAGCAAGTAGGTTTTGTGAGTGTGGTGACATCCTACCATTCTGTGTTGCTCTCCACATCCTATAAAGGGTGACAGAGGCTCTGTGGGGGAAGATTTTCCCCTCCCTCGTTAGTGCCCTCTACTACCTTTCCTCCTCTTCCTCACCCAGGCTCTCAGCACCCAAGCTCAGGTCAGAAGAATGGTAGGTGCAGTGTTTTGGGGGTGCTGGAGTGATTAGGGAATTAGGTAGGCTGCTGATTTTGTACTCCATCCCACTGCAGGAAAAAAAAAAAGAGGAAAGAAAGAAAACATTACCATGAAATAGGAATTACTCGAACACTACCTCATTCCCCAGGCACATACACATTGCTCTCTTTTCCCCATTCATGACACTGAGTCCCCACTCCTTCCACAGCCTTTAGATTCAGCAGTATTATTAAATCATGATATAAATAGATTGAGTGATAAACAGCCAACATTTCAAAGTGCTCCCTTAAAACTAAATATTACAAAAATATGAAAATGGCCCAGCAGAGCCGTCCAGTTCTTGGCCATAAGAAGCTTGTGATAATCATATATACATGTGTCCTTGAGATTCTGAAAAATGGAGGTTGCCTCCATCCTGGGTTGACAGGGAATTTTCTCTCTTCTGCAGAAGGTACTTCTAAAAAAAAAAAAAAGAAAGAAAGAAAGAAAAAAGTTTTTTGGAGGTAGACTCAGTTTTGAGCTACTGGCTAAAAATAACAGCCTACCTAGTCTTTTAAGCTCAGAGCTGGTATAGTTTTCTGGAATATTCCCCACTTTGGAAAGATTGCCTCAGACCCCTTCACACAGGTCAGTGTCATTGGGGATCCCCTGCATCTGGGACCCTACTATGTCTTGCAACTGCATGCATTGCCTGCTTCCCTGACTCTTTCAAAGGCAGGCACGGGCCCCACTCTGAGGCTGGCCCGGTGGCTGCCCCGCGGCCTTGCTCCCCCTTTGCATGGCTCCCCTGCTACCCCAGCACAGCCTCATGTCCCTCCTTCTCATCCTCTCCATTTCTCCAACCAGATGGCTGCCCCGATTTGTGCAACGGCAACGGGAGATGCACGCTGGGTCAGAACAGCTGGCAGTGTGTCTGCCAGACCGGCTGGAGAGGGCCCGGATGCAACGTTGCCATGGAAACCTCCTGTGCTGATAACAAGGATAATGAGGGAGGTGAGCGAGCGTCTTCTAATTCCCAGCCCCTCAAGAGCAGAGCATTGTGTATACTTCCGTCATGAGTCATTTTTTCCTGAAAGACCTCCCCTATACTATTGTCAAATGTTGTTGTAACATTTCCTTTGAAACAAATGCAGCAGAGAACGGGCATCGTTGGGCCAGTGGGGGCTCCTGGATATAAGACTGAAGGCACTGGGGTTCGATGCTGGCTTTGGGTTGTCAAGTAGCACCGCCGCGGACAGGTGGCTGGGCCCTGGCTCTGCCTTTGGGTACCCACTCCTGCCTGACCCCTCAGGGCTGGAAGTTACAAACAGATCGATGATGATGATAACAATATGTGCTTCACACTGTGCTTGGACATCACAGGCATTCCCTTTATCTTTACAGCCCTTTGAGATGTTACTTTACAAATGAGAAAACTGAAGCTTAGACCACAGTTAAGTAACTTTTTAAGATAAGCCAACCATTGATAGTAAAACTGAGACCCAAACCCAGATCTGACTCCAAAGTCCACTTTTGCCACCAGTGGTTGACAAACTACAGCCCGTTGGCCTAATCCATTGCCTGGCATGATATGAGCTAAAAATTGGTTTTTACATTTCCAAACGTTGGGGGGCAGGGTGGGAATCTAAAGAACAACAATATTTCAAGACATGTGAAAACTGTGGAATTCAAATGTCAGTGTTCATTTACGAAGTTTTATTGGAAGATAGCAATGCCTGTTGGTTTATGTATCACCCTCAAAGGCAGCATTGAGACCACATGGCTGATAAAGCCTGAAGTATTTACTCTCTGGCCCTTTGTAGGAAATTTGCCAATCCCTGTTCTGAACCTCTGAACTGAATTTTCTTTCCTGTGTTATTCCCTGATGGAATGCTAAAACTTTGGGGCTAAATGAAGTTGCAGTAGCTTAGGAGCTGTGTGATTTCCTAAGAATATGGACCAAGGCTCCCTACACATTAGTACAGGTTTGTGACCTACTCCTGCCAAAATTACTAATTGGTCAGAATTCCCTCAGAGTGCAAGTTATTTCAGGGTGTAAGAGGATCCATGCATTCAACTATGTGATTTAATAAAAACATGTATAATCTCACTCTGTCAATCCCTGTGCTCTGGGAATGTCAGCTCCTGCCCTCATGACCCCAAGGTCAGCTTAGGTAATGTCCAGAAGGGGGTACAGTCCACCTGGGTGATGGATGAAAGTGTTAGATAGTGATTTTTACTGCTCCTCATCCTAATAGACACTTTGCAATTTCTGTAATATATTATTGCTGTTATATATGTACATAATGTGTAAATAAGCTAACATACATATAATGATAGGAGTACACCAATCAAAAAAGCTTATAGACCTGATGTATTTACAGAGCTCCCATTCATTCATTTACCTTACTGAAACAGAGCCGAAATAGAAGCCACTTTAATTCATTTTTGAATGAAGTGAGGCATAACTGCATATATCCATACATTTATTTTTTCCAAGACAGAGTCAAAATCACATTACCTATCCAGATAAGGTTCAATTTTTTTTTTTCTGGTCCCTGGTGATTTCCCTTAGCAAAGTGGTTGCTTACAGATAGATTAGCTCCTTCCTCTTTCAGAAAGGAGCCGCTGCCCTGTCGCCCATCCCTCCCCACTGCAGATGTCAGCAGCTGAAAGCAGAGCAAATGGCTGGAATGCTGCACATAGGGAAGGGGGACTCAGACTCCCCAACAGACCCTGCACCATCTACGTCCTTCTCCACCAGCCCTACCCCTCCCTGATCGCAGCTCTTTCCAGGAAAAAACCAAATTCCTGAAATAGTGGAGCTGGAGGAAACCCAACAGGTGTGATTGGTCCTGGTCTGAGGACTACACTACAGGCACAGTGCAGGGTCCCTCCTGGTGGGCAGAGGCAGAGCATCAGAAAGGCAAGGCGCAAAAGCAAATGAGGCAGTGATTATGCTAAAGACAATAATGGCCTTGTTATGGGAACTATTAAAGCGAACCTCCCAAGGAAGTAATTAGCCACCAAGAAAAAAAAAAAAAGACTCTGCACAATGTTTATAAAAAGAAACTCCCAGTTAATTCAGAGTTGCTTATGTCAGGTGAGAGAGGTAGACACGGATTGTCTCTCACCTGGTGTAAGCAATTCACAATTAACGGAGTTCTTTTTTTGGAGGAGATTCCTCAGTGCAGAGTATCCTTTTTATGGTTAATTACTTCCCTAGGAGGTGTGCTAAGCACTTTGCTGTTTATTGATAAATATTAAAGTTGCTCCTCATCAACTCCAGGTCCAATCCTGCAGCACACTAATTATATCAGTTTTTTGTTTGTTTTGGTTGGGGTCGGAGTTCTGCCCCAGGCTCTCTCCTGCTTTGGGAGTTCTCAAGCAGGGCTTTGTGGTTTCTGAACCTGACAGTAGGTCAGAGGAGGCACCCAGACAGAGCATGAATATCAGCCTGGGGAGCAGCTGCAATGAACACATTTGTTATGAACCTCATGAATGGTGAAATAACAGAGTGCTCGTCCAAAGTGAGTTGGAAGAGGCAAATCATTTTTTCATCTGGGAACACTCTTCGTTTAAAAAAAAAATCTGTTTAAAGGGATAGATATTTTTATTTTAAACTGAGATAGATTTAGATACAATGTGGATACAGATATTTGAAGCCCTTAATAGCCTTTTCCAAACTGGGTTCCTCTGAGAAAAAATTAAGCCCTGGTGCTTTATGGCCACTAGTAGTCCTGAAACTTTAGCTTATAGCAAAACCACCTGGAAGGCTTGATTAAACACTGATTGCTAAATCTCCCCTGCCCCCCCCCCCCACCGAATTTCTGATTCCACAGACTTGGGGTGGGATGCAAGAATTTTAACTTCTAGTAAACTTCCAAGTAATGCTGATACAGTTTCTCTTTGAGAGCCACTGCCCTAAGCCATCCATTACATGGAATGAATTAACATTTTCCCTATGCATCTAGAATGGTACTAGCTAAGTGCCTTCCTTAGAAGACTTGAGAAAATTTTCACTCAAATATTTTCTGTATTCTATAGTGCTTACATGATAAACCCTGTTGGAAAAAGCTGTCTTCAAATATCCCACAAAAACAGTTTATGCTGGTTCCATGCCTTCTTAATCCCATCCCTTTCAAAGTCTCCCAACACCCCACACAATGTGACCACCAACTTAACCTCAGGAAAGCAATGGCTGATTCTGAAGGACCAAGCTTTCCCTGCCATTGATCCTAAGAAGTAGAAACAGTTCAGACACACATGCCGGCAAGCAGACTGTCTTTTTAATAGTGAGAGATCTTCACTTGAACTGCTCACCCCAATTTGAAAAAGAAGAGACTCAAAGAAATATTTTTGCTTACAGAAGACAAATACTAGCTCATTAAAGTCTGAGAATACACACAACATGTGCATCAAGTGACAGGCAGATAATATTTAATTATCACCACCAAGACAGAGGTGTGAGATTTAGTTCATCACAGCCAGGGGTAGGAGAAAGGGTGTAGATTTCCTCTAAAAGTGGGAACCTCGAGGTGGGGAAGCATTATTAGACCGTCTGGCCTGGAAAGACAGGCCCTTCTTCTTCCCTACACCCTTTTATCTCGCAGAACTCAGAGTCAGGAGCTCCAGCCCTCTGTCTCTACAGAGCCCAGCTCCCATCATTTCAAGCCAGCCTGGGAGTCTGTCCGAAGTACCCATGCAATCCCGTGAGATGTCCTCTCCAGTCTGTGGGTGAGGCCTGGAGTGGACGGGGTAGGAGAAAGCCCTTCCTAAGCCGAGCTTGTCCACAGTCCCACTTGCATCATATCCCTCCTTACTGCATTAGCGAGCTGTCTGTGTTTCCCTTGTTACATGAACATAGCCCTAAAAGTCAGCCTTTAATTCCTTCTCCTGTCACTTCTCTGGTTACTCAGGTGACACCATAACATCATAATGGTTAAATTCTAGGCTCAGAGGTCAGTCTTGGTGTCCCACTTCTGCAAGTAACTTGACTCCTCAAAGTCTTACTTTTCTTCTCTGTGAAATAGGCATGATAATGCTGCCTCCATTAGTAGATGTGAAGTTTCGCTGAGGAACGTATGCAATATGCTTCACAAAGTGCCTGGCTCATGGAATGTCCCCACGTGCTAGCTATTGCCAGCTCTAACATCATAAGTAGTGATGTTGCTGCTTTTTTCCAGAACGGATGCTGAATCCACATAGATAGAGCCTAATCAATAATTTTCCCATAGTCCATAACCACTGAGGTTCTAACCAGTGCTTATCAAATTTCAGCATTGTATACCACCCTGAAGAGCTTGTTTAAAATTTAGATTTCTAGGGACACCCAGGTGGCTCAGTCAGTTAAGAGCCTGACTTCAGCTCAGGTCATGGTCTCACAGGTTGTGGGTTCCAGCCCTGTGTTGGGCTCTGCACTGACAGCTCAGAGCCTGAAGCCTGCTTCAGATTCTGTGTCTCACCTTTTTCCTGCTTCTACTTTGTCTGTCTGTCTGTCTCTCTCTCTCAAAAAAAAATGAATAGACACTTAAAAACTTTTTTTAAAATTTTGATTTCTAGGCCCTTGCCCTTGAGATTCTGATTTATTAACAAATATGGGATCTAGGAATCTGCATTTTTGCCAAGCACCCCTGAGGATTCTTATACAAGTGGTTTGCAGACCACATTTTGAGAAAAACTTGTTTAAATAATGGTTTCCACTGAGTGGGCTGACCCAGCCCAAGGTCATCATGCCTACATTCCAAACCCCTACTCCTAGAATTTCCAGAACAAAAGAGAAATAAAATGAGGAAAGGGGAATTTTATTTCAAGAAGAAATAAGCGGAGCACCTCGGTGGCTCATTCAGTTAGGTGTCTTACTCTTGATTTCAGCTCATGTCATGATCTCACAGTACATGAGTTTGAGCTCCTTGCTGAGCCCCACATTGGGCTCCATGCTGACAGAACAAAGCCTGATTGGGATTCTCTCCCCCTACGCCCCCATTCACACACATACAATCTCTCTCTCTCAAAATAAGTAAATTTTTAAAAAAGAAGTAATTAGAAAAATATTAATACATTCTCATGTTTAATTTTTGAGGGAATAATTTGAATGTGTTTTAAAAGTGTTTTCCATTCCTGGATGAAGAGGTGACCAATATTTGCTTCAAAATTTTAAAAAACCTTTGGTCTGCCTAGATGGTTCAGTCAGTTAGGTGTCTGATCCTTGATCTCATCTCTGATCATGATCTCATGATTCATGAGCTCAAGCCTCACATCAGGCTCTGTGCTGATCTCACGGAGTCTGCTTGGGATTCTGTCCTTCTCTTTGCCCCTCAGTTACTGTGCTCTCTCTCTCTCTCTCTCAAAATAAATAAATAAACTTAGGGGAAAAAACTTCAAAATTTAAAAAACCTTTAACTTTCCATCATCAGGAGATGTCCATCCATCCACCCATCTATTAGCTATTCGTTCATGGTTTAACAAACATTCATTGAGGTTTTACTAAATGTTAGACATTGGAAATAATAAGACAAATATGCTACGTGTCTGCAAAGAGTCCACATCCATCTGTGAAGATAAGATGTATGAACACATCATTGTAATTACTACAGTCAGGGCTGACAGAGGACTGAGTAGAAGTCCTTCCTTCCGTGGGAGCATAGAGAAGTGACTACCATGGAGTGTGGGTGTCGGCTACAGGACAGGAAAGAAAGCCCATCATAATATTGAGTTGCTCTCCTAGGAGAGTCCTCAAAGCCACCAGTCTGTGTGCTCAGTCACCCCTGATGGGGGCTCTTCCATGCACCAGCAGCTTCTACATTTCACTCCTTAAATTAAGAACTCCACTCAGGCTGCTCTTCACCACAGTATTTTCCAGCTCTCCTCCATCTGCAAAGTTTGGTTCCTTGTTTTGCTCCAAAGGAGGCTGCCTTGGGTTAAGAGATGTGGATGCTGGCCTGAGTTCCAGGCACTCCAGCCAGGTCTAAATGAGGAGAAATAACACTGGAGTCTGTCCAAAGCACTTGGAACAGACAAAGCCCACCCCTTGCCCATGGCCTCCTCCCCCTTTCCCCATCCCATAACCATCCAAATTGGTTTGACATGATTCAGGGATGCTCTTCCGGCATTTATCTCAATTGTTAATTAATAACACCTTGTCTGTGCATTTAGCAGAGCCAAGCTCAGGACTTCAGGGACTCTGGAAGAGTTATAGTTCTCAAGTCCAAATAGTCCCATTTCTTCATCCAATGAGAGATGAAGCTTGGTGAACCCATTGTAAATGCCTTGATTAATGTGTGCAAATCATGTTGATGGATTGGTTGGGTGGGGGACAGCTTAGAAGTGCAACATTGCTCTATTAATTGGGTTGGATGAGGATTCCCCTTGCAGTCCAAAGACCTTGTGGCAAATGTAGCTGGAGCCATAAACAGAGTCCCCAATTAACTCCCAGAGAGGAAAGCAATATATCTAATGCTTAGGAGGAAAATTTGGCCTTGAGGCCACTGCCAGCTGGCCAGACACTGAGTCTCTCTTCCTTGGGAGAGAAGCAGAACTAACCCCAACTGAGGACCAGATGGCAGCAGGGGGCTGAAATTGTTCTGGATCATCTAGTGTAAATAAGATCTTTGACCTCTGGGGACATATTTGACTAGAGAATCTTCTGTTTAGGAAACTGAGGGTTGGGGGTCAGTTTTCTATTGAGCTTTTTAACAACAAAAGATAGAGTCCATTCTTTATTGCATATAAAAAGTAAAATCACTGAGATTTTATGAGAGCTTACATGCACCGAGCCCTGTGCAGAGCTTTGTATGCATCTAGGTAATGGGAAAGGCGACCAATGGGTGGGGGTGTATGCTGCTGCTCCTGCATCATGCTTTCTGTTCCTCCACACAGCAGCCTGAGAGATCACTCTGAATTGTAAATCAGATGCCATGCCCTCAAAGTCTTCTCATGTAGTTAAAATCAAAATCAAATGTTTCACCTTAACCTAGAGGGCCTTCTAGGGCCTTCTAGGACATGTTCCTTCCTTCTCTCTCACCTGTTCCCCACCGCCCTCCACAGCCACTCTGCTGCACCCTCTCTGGCCAGCCCCTCATCCTCACACAGTAAGCTTAGGCACAACTCGGGCCCTTGCTGATCCAGGGCCAGAAATTCTCTGACCTGGACATTTTGCAGGAGCGACTCCTCGCAGTCATTCTCCATTCTCAGCTCCAGCATCCCCTCCCCAAAGGGGGCTGCCTTGACCTGTAAAATCTACCTCTCTCTCTCCCGCATCACCCTGTGGTGTTTCCTTCACAGCAAATGCCAAGCTCCTAAATTATTCCATCTGTATCTTCCTCGTATGTTGTTGGTGTCTTCATAGCAGTAATGGAGGTTCTATGAATCTGTCTTTTCATAGTTTTTTCCATTTCACAGATAAGGATAGAGAGGTTTGAGAAAGTAATATTCAAAATAGGCTTCCAGCTAACCACAATCATAGACTACATTGCTGCTTTAAAAAGCAGCAGCTAATTTCTAAAACACTAACAAAATTTGGAGTCCGTTTCTGAAGAAGGTTCAGACAAGTGCAGAATTTTATTATAAAGAGGCCGCAGGAAAAGTCACTTCAAACAGAAAACTTGCCCACTGAAGACCTTTTCACACTAAATGTATTTGACCATGGAATTTGTTGGGCAGTGGGGGTAGTAAAGTTCATGAGTTTACCTAACATCATACCTTCAGTGTTTTCTAATCAAGTTTTCAGTAGTTTAAATGATTATAAAGTGTCTCTTAAGGGATTATATTTTTCCCTGATTAGATAACAAATCAAATATTCATCATAAAATTGTGATTAAAATGCATAATTTGCAAAAAAAATGTTAATAATTTAAAGCACTGTGGACTTATTTTAGGGAATTAAAGGATCAAAACACAGACTTAACTGGTGGCAAAGAGGTAGCATTTATAGCCTTGTGTTGGCTTCCTATATTTTTCCTTGGCCAGAAAAACTGCCTGTATTGCAGCAGGTACCCTCTTGGTGTCTGTGACCAGCATTTGAATAAAGGTTCAAGGGCCCTGGTGCCAAGATTAGCTCTCTTGCTCTCACAATCCTTCCCTTGGTCCAGATCAGTAGTTCTCCACCAGAGGTAACTTTACTCTTCAAGGGACATTTTGCAGCATCAAGAGACATTTTATGAGTGACAGCAGGAAGGAAGGAGATGCTACTGTCCTTTAGTGAGTAGAGACCCAGGATGCTGCGAAATAATCCTGTATCCACAGGACAGGCCTCAAGGAATGATGCCAATAATGCCAAGAATAAGCAATCTGGTACAGATATTAACATCTCCTGAGGACATATCAGAGGGGTCTGGAGAGTTCCAGAACAGGGAGTGTCCTTTGTCTTGATGTCAGAGACGTGATGCACTGAGCACTTACTAAGACTTTACGCACATTGCCCAAATAAACCACGACTATAGCCCAGAAGAGCCCTTAGTATCCTTTACATCGAGGCAGATACTAAGGGCTAGATTAGTGGAATGGCTTGCCCAGGCCCCACAGCTAAAATGTAGCCATGCTGGGACTCAGAACCCAAGTCAAGAACCTTCTTTGTGGACCTCACAGCAGCTGACTCTTGTGTCCAGAACCTGGGCAGGGCAATCTGTGAGTGCTCAACACCTTTAGCCCCTCAGAAACATGAATTCTGTAGCATTCTGAAAAATGGCATTGGTGTTAGCTTTCCCCACCCCTCAGTTTTGTATTTGGAGTGCATTTTTCCCACAAAGTGCTTACATGCTGGAATGCCAGGGTATAGCAGGGAAAGTGGAACAGTTGGGCTTTAAATAGCTAGACGTTCTCTGTAGCACAGCAAGAGCAGCTGCCCAAGGCCTGTGCTCTTTTCTTTGACTTTCCATCTTCGCAGCCAAGAGCTCTGGGGGATTGGAGAGGGGCCAGAACTATGTGGCCAAATGTGAATCCAAAGAAAACTGCAAGGTGTGCCCCCAAGCTCTGTGTGCAGGGCCTGCCCTCCCCTCTCCCCCGCACAATGAAGACCCAACCTTTCCAGGGGGAATTCCCTCCCTTTTCCTAAGCTCAAGGTATTTTAGTGTTGATCTGCCAAGCCCATTTCTGGAACTCTATGGCCACACACGCTGAGGGACACTACCTCTTTGATTCACAGGAATCATGGAGTACAGAAATATCAGACACAGAAAGGCTAAAATATGGAGTCCCCAGCAGGTACAAAAACCCAGAGAGGGAAAGGAACTTCTTCAAGGCAAAATAGCAGGGTAGGACAGATCTGGGACAGATGCCTGGTTCCCTGCCTGTAAATCCAGCACACTTTCCTCTATGCCATGCTGCCCCCACAAGGACCCCGTCACCCTCAAGAGAATGTGTGCCTGGCATTACTGATAAGATCGATCTGAGACCTAAGAACTGGACTGGGCACCCATGCACCTGAGAGACTGATCACTTTCTTTAATTGTGCCCCCACGCCAGCCTCATTCACTTTTCCCTAGTCCTGACCCTATTTGCACCTCTTATCATGGATGGTGGTAAGCAGACGCCTCACCCTATACCAGCCACACACACGCATCCAGCCAGATCACATGAGTGAATGAGACAGACTCAGCCACAAAGAATCCAAGGTCCGGTGGGGAGGGTGAAACATATGTGAAACCAGCCACTACAAAGCCATATACTCAGGATAGAATAAGCCCAATGGGGCACCTGGGTGGCTCAGTCAGTTGAGCATCCAACTTCGGCTCAGGTTATGGTCTCACAGTTGGTGAGTTCAAGCCTCACATCCAGCTCACTGCTGTCAGCGTAGAACCCTCTTCGGATCCTGTCTTCCTCACTCTGTGCCCCTCCCACACTTGTGCTCTCTTCTAAACATAAATAAACATTTTTTTAAAAGATACATTTAAGCATAGAGCTGAGGGGCAATGACAGAAAAGGGGCTTCAGAGGCTTCCAGAGGAGGTAAAACTCGAATTTTGAAAGCTACAGAGGACTTAGCTCAGGAATGCAGGGAAAGCACTGGGGGAAGGGCGGGGGGGAATGGCAAAGATGCAGAAGTATGAGACAGCAGCACACATTTGGGGACCTCTGAGAGGACTAACAAGACAACCCTGTGCTGAGAATGGAGGATGGTGAGGCTGGGGAAGCAGGTCTGGACAGGAAGAGCCAGGTCTTGTGTGCCTTGATGCGCAGAGTGAAGTTTACCCCATGGATTTGTTTTGCCTTCCTCCATTTAGCATCTTGGTCTTCAAAATTGCTACTGTCTATCTGTTTGGGTTATTCCTAAATACATATGCTTACAGCAGAGAAGAAACAGTGGCCTCTCTTTATGTTTCATCCATTCCACGTGTACATCTTTCACTGGGAGTGGAGACAACCTAGCAGGGTGATAAAGAGACTTAGGGGCCAGGGAACTCTGGGTTCACGTCCTGGCTCCACCACTAATTCACACTGTGGATAGAAGCAAACTGTTCTCTAAAAGTCTCAGTTTTGTCCTCTGTAAAGTGGGACTAATGCTAGCTGCCACCTCATCAGATGCTGTGAGCTCAGAAGAGTTAATACATGGAAAATATTTAATGGTTCTCTTAGGTCAGTGAGCATCAGAATCACCTGGAAGGCATAATTCATTTTGCTGGGTCCCATTCACAGAGTTTCTGTTACAATAGGTCTGGTGCAGGGCCGAAGGATATACATTTCTTACAAGTACCCAGGTCATAATGACCCTCTGGGAATCGCTGACTTGACACAATGGGTGTCATTTTGAGAGAAAGACAAGAGCTAATAGAGTGATTCTTCTCGGCATGGCATCCCTGGGCCACTTGATGGGGAGGACAGGCCAAAAAGTTCTGTATCCCAAGGCAGTGGCAACTTGATTGGTGTATCGACCCCAGGTACATCACTGTACTCACCTGCCACAGAGATGGGACTATGGAGAGGAGCTCAGGGCCCCAACTTTCCAGGATCTGTCCCCCTCTTTTAAGAGCACTGGAATAAAGGACAGATGTGGGATGAGCATGCTGAAAGAAGGCATGTGGTAGCTGGCCCTGGTCTCTTACCTTTGTGACTTCCCAGGGCTTCTCCCATTCCCCCTCAGGCCCAGAGTTGATGCTGTGCCCCTTTCTGCTGCAGTCCACAGGCTCTTGGGTCAAGGAGACTTGTGTAAGTTCTGGCTCCAGTTCTTACTGGTTGTACTTCCTTGAGCAAAGCACCTAACCCATCCAAGCCTCTGTTTCCTCATCTGTAAACTGGGAACAGCAACACCAACCTCACAGGCTTCGTGTGAGGTTTGACTATAAAGTTAATAGAAAGTGTCTAAATGCCACCTTAATGAAGTGACAGGTCTAACTCTCAGTATCTCCCTGTGTAATGTGACTTCAGACTCTCTAAACACACACTGATCCCAATCAAAAGTTCATCATGTCAAGTAACACATAACATTTCAAAATCAGAAATCCATCTTTTAGTCCTGTTCTAAAATATCCTCCTCAACTGCATACCCACTCCTGCTGGAATGAATGGTATCTTCCCTCAAAGACCACAACCCAATGATCTGGGTGGCTCACTGACATATTGTCTGGCCTGCATAGGGTTTAAACATATTTGAATTAGTTGCTGACATTTAGCAATGGAGGATTGCATTTTACCAACAAAGAAACTGAGGAGCTAGAGAGTAGTTTTCCCAGAGTCAACTTCAAAATGCTGGGATTGGAGCCTGGTTCCCCTAATTCTAAATGTCTTGCTTGTGCTCCTCCCAAACCCTCTTTCTGAAAGTAGTTGTTCTCCAGAGAGTCCAAGGCTTCTGGGATCTGGGAGAGGCAAGGGAAAGAGGAATCCATAGAGAAAGGGACACTGAAGTCACTGGGGCAAGCTTTTCCTACTCTTACTTCTGCTATGCTCACTCATAAATCACATGGCTCAGAAAGATCAGCTGGGGAGAAGTTTCTAGCCCGCTGGCACCCATCATTTGAAATACCCTTTGATGCCCAACACAGGTATTGTCACTTCCCGACTATCACGTGGTCTTCTGTGGTCATTCCTGAGTCTCTGACGTGCCACCTTTGTCTATGAAGGTTGCCGCACAGATCTGTGCATGCATCCTTGTCCGGCCCTCCATTTATTCACAACCATCAAGGTCATGGTTTTGTAATATCTTTCCACCTCAACCCAGATCATGCCATCAATTTCACGAGGCTGGACTACTGGTCTTCCAACTTCTAGTCTACTCCACAAAAAGCAGCCAGAAGAATCCTTTCATTTTTTTAGCTGGACCCAAGATTGGGAAAATAACTTTATTTTCTTAGGGGTATGGGCAGATGTCGAGTTACAGAACTTCTGGAATTGCTTCTTGGTGCTGGTGGCTTTGGTGACCTTGTGCACCTTAAAATGCAGTTTTACTTGTGGGGATGAGCACTGAGTGTTATGTGGAAACTAATTTGACAATAAACTATTTGAAAAAAAAATGCACAGTTTTGCTCAAGGGCTAGCATTCACCCACTGTGATAATGTCACTGACCTGGACATCCCAGAAACAGGGGGGACATGAGCACAGACATGTTCTCATAGCATTTCTTGAATCAGTTGTACTTTCAGATGTAGTAGTCAGTGGGTGACAGTGGTCCTCTGCATCTTCATCTTGGTCACCACAACAGACAGAATCCACCCTCAGATGGAGACATTCCAGTAAAGGGGCATTTCTTGTCAATATAGATGCTCTCAGCGGTCTCGTTGGTTGTCTTAAAGCCCAGACTGATGTTTTTGTAGTATCACAGGAGCTTCTCCTTGCCAGGTCCTCCCAGCAGGACCCTCTTCTTACTTTGAAAGATAGTCAACTGCTTTTGGCAGGCATGCTCAGTCTGTATGCCCATCATCTTCCTGGCTGCCTGAAAAAAGAAGAATGCTTTTAAAAGTCCATTGCATCATGCTCCCCTAGAAACCTTCCCTGGGCATCACATCACCCACAGAATGGTGGCTAGGTTGCAACAATGGCTTGCATCGCTCTGCATTAGTGGGCTCTTGCTTCTACTCAGCACTTACATCTTCCCTCTAGTCTTCTCCCTTATCTGGCCCAGCATCCACCATCTTGTTGTTCCTACTCTGAAGATACATTCCCTCCCTGGACCTTTGCAACTGCTGTTTCTTCTGACCAGAATGCTCTTCCTCCAGAGGTTTCTATGACTTGTCTCCTCATTTCAGGTTTCTCCTGAAATACCACTTCTTCCTGGAAGCCTTCCCTGCCTTACCCCCATCTAAAGCAGGAAACCCCCTCTTCCATCAATTGCCTACCCTTTGTCCTGCCTTACTTGTCTTTTAAAAACTCCCAGCTTCCCAAAGTCTATTATACATGTAGGGGTGCCTGGGTGGTCAGTCAGTTAAGCGTCTAACTTTGGCTCAGGTCATGATCTCACAGAATGTGAGTTAGAGCCCCACGTTGGGCTTTGTGCTGACAGCTCAGAGTGTGGAGCCTGCCTCAGAATCTGTGTGTGTGTGTGTATCTCCCCCACCCCCATCAAAAATAGATAAACATTTAAATAAATAAATAAATAAATAAATAAATAAATAAATAAAAATAAAAAATAGATAAACAATAAAAAAATTTTAGGTCTGTATACATTTATCTGTTCCTTGTTTCCCTTTTAGAATCTAGGTTCCTAACTGCAGGGTTCCTCTCTGTCTTGATCAACTAATTATTGAATGAATTGAATGAATGGAGGTTTTAATGAGAAGTTTCCAGGATAGAAAGCAGTTGTCTTTTTTTCAATACATTATTTTAGTATGAATACATTTCATTTTAGGATTAAAAACACACCCATAAAATGACACCCAAATCACTACATACCATTCATACCATTTTATTAATGCAAAGAAAACTTAAATGTAAGATATATTAATTCTTTTTAGTAAGACATGAACACAGTTATATTTCTTTTTATCTCTGTTTTCAACTTGGCTCACTCTATATACGGACCTCCTGTGGGCTGGTGGTATACAAGCTCTGTAGTCCTCTTCTGAGACAAGAGGAAAGGCAGTGACTGCTGAGAATCACTACTGAGCGAGCCGGACCTCACAAACCATGGCCAGCTTGGTGAGGCATGGAGTAGTGAGATCAGCATATTTGAGGCTGGGCTAGCTATGTGTGAATCCCACCTCTACCACTCATGAGCAGCTGCCCAACCTTTTCTAGCAACCTAGCCTGTCTAGGACGAGGTTCTCTATCTGTAAAGCCAAAGTAAACAGACGACTGCTATACACTAAATGCCTTTGCACAAGGCTTATTTAATCTTTGACAAAGGCCCCGTTAAACTATTATTATTATTATTATTATTATTGTTATTTCCATTTTACTGATGAGAAAACTGAGGCTCAGAGAGGTAAGCTAATTAGTCCAAGGCCACACAGTCAATAAGTTACAAACCTCCAGCTCCTGTGATGTTAATTGGCAGCACGCTACTGGCTCCTAGCTCCTACTCCTAGAAGTAGAAATGAAATGAGGAAATCTCCAGGGACTGCTAAGCATAGTACCTGGAGTATGGCAATAGCCATATTTAGGAATTAGTACTTCGAATTTCCCTAATCTACCAGGAAGCTTGTATGATAGCTGAATCTGCTCCCTTCTCCCAGTTGGATGTCTGGGGGTAACTTCTTCATGCAGCAAAAAGACAGACATCCTGCCCTCCGCTAATTCTCTCAACTCTGGGAGGGGGGGCAGTCCCCCACCTCCCCCCAGGAGACAGGGTCTCTCCTCAGGTGGAAAGTAACTGTTCCGGCTTGTTGCTCAAAGGTGTTGTCGGTGGTGACAGCCCCTTTTCTTTCTGAGGGGCCCAGCGGGTCACTGTCTGGCACCCCACCAGCCCGCCACTCCCTGCTGGGCTGGCTTCTGTCTGACCTGTCAGTGGGCTCTTTGAAACGGAGGTTGATGAGGGGCACAGTGCAGGGATGAATAACTGGACTGCAAGAGGCCAGGAACAGTGGGCAGAGGGTGAGCCTTTGGGAACATCAGTGGCTGAGATCAGAGACCCTTGCTCTCTGTTGCCAGTAGTTTTTGTAACAGAAAACCAGGGAGATGGCAGCAGCCAGGATAGAAATCCCCCAGGTATAAAACACATGGCCCTGGGCTAACAAGGTTGAGACTGTGCGGGAGAGGCCTGTCAGGGAATGTCCAAGGTGGGCCAGTTCTCATCAAGTGAGATCATTATTCCTAGAGGCTCTGTCTGGGCTGAGGAGAAGCAGCAGAGGAGGGGCGGGGGAAGAAAAAAGAGAGTAGGCTGAGAGAAAGAACAACAACTAGAAAATGAAGATGTTTTGTGAAGCCTCAGCATTTCATCCCCCACGTACTATTCACCGAGGGCACTATTCATAGGAGGTACTCATAGCCTCCTATGAAGAATTGAGGATAGAAGCCAAAAGTGTAGGCTTTAGAGGTAGACACCCAGAGGGTGAATCACTCCTCCATCATTTACTAGCTGTGTGATTATGGACAAGGCCCTTAACCTCTCCAAGCCTCAGTTTCTTCATCTGCAAAATAGACATCATAGAAGCCACCTCAAAGTGTTCTTGTGAGCATATGGAATGATGGCTGGATAAGAGTGTAAGGTGTAAGCTGCCAAAACACAGAGGAGCTTAAGCGGCTGGCAGAGAAACAGGCCTGTGGTGGTCCACCTATCAGAAGTGGGAGCTAGGGCAGAGGCCTGGCTGAAACACTCGGCATCCTAGGTTTCCAAAAATTAAGTCTCCCTCCAATATGTATTTAACTCATTCTTCTTCTGCTTGACATAGTCCTGCCATAGGTAAAAGAGCTTAGTGCAGAAACTAACATGTCATGGTGGTGGGCACAACAGCTCCTGTGTGTTAGCCATTTGGAATAGTCTACTGTAGCAGACCTTACATCACAGATCCATGGAGGATTTGGCTTCAGAGTGCCACAAACTGGGTCAAAACCCAGCCCCAACATGCAGAAGCTGTGTGGTCTTCTGCAAGTTATTTGCCCTTTTTCTTAATCTCCAGTTCCTCATCTGTAAACACCGGTGCTGATGATGCTAATGATGCCTGAAAATCTGGTGGTGATTTAATAAGGAGATGAGTGTCAGGCACTTATCACGGTGCCTGACACCTCATAAGATTTTCTTTTTTTAAATGTTTATTTATTTATTTTGAGAGAGAGAGCCTGAGCAGGGAAGGGGCAGAGAGAGGGAAAGGGAGAGAATCCCAAGCAGGCTCCACACTGCCAACACAAAGCCTGATACAGGACTCGAACTCATGAACCATGAGATCATGACAAGCCAAAACAAATAATCAGCCGCTTAACCAACTGAACCACCCAGTGCCCCCCACCCCTGTAAGCTTTTCATAAGAGCCAACCATTAGCTCTGACTAGACATGGTTGCCATTAATGCTTCCTCACCCTACTGACCCCCCAGGTAGTGTCACTTAACATAGGGTCTCTTTGCTGAAATACACTGGCTTTGGGAGGCACTGGAAACCCAAGGACAAGGGCTCTGAGCTGATGTGCTAGTAGTGATGATGTGGTGTGTGTTGCACCTAATCACCCCAAAGTGTGCATTTTAGGAGAAGGTCGGGGAAGCATAGTGAGTACTACCACTTATGAGTATTAAGTAGATGAAGGTGTGGCTGGTCCTTCCAAAGATAGAGCTCCTAAACCTAGAGCTCTGTGTTCATGAAGTGCTTCTGTATTGCACTAGACTATTGTGGGGAGATGCTCTGGGTCAAAAGGGGTCCATGGTCAGGAATTGCTTTGTGTTCCATTGAAACGTTAAAGATTCATAATGCATATTCACACATCAAAGGCTCTGAGAAGTCCTGCTGTAAAAAAACTAGCTTAACTGTTTCACCAACATTCCCCAAGTTGTACTTGACCACAGATCCTCCAGTGCCACCTCTACTTCTATGTTTCAGGGAACTCCCATTAACATCCCCCATCTCTCAGAGTCAGATATACAGCTATAGATATTTGAGAGATGTTCTCAGTAATTCAGAGCAGGGGTTCTTGAGCTTTAGTTGGCAAAAGAATGAACTGGGAATCTTCTTTAAAATGTGGATTCTCCATTTCCATGCTCAGAAATTCAGTAGGCCTGGGTAACAGCAAGAATCAGCATTTAAAAATCACTGAGGTCATTCCAGGGCAGGAGGTCAGAGAGCACACCTTGACCAACAGCGATTCAGAGCCTGACTTCTGGAAGTATGGGGCTCAGAACAGCAGCAGCAGCAGCAGTACCCAGAAACTTCTAAGAAATGCAGACCACCATAGGACCAGAGAATTAGAATCTACATTTTAACAAGGTCCCGAGTGATTCCAGTGATGATTATATTTTAAGAAGAATTGGTTTTAAGATTTTTATTTATGGTGCTTATCTTTGTTTTTCTTTTCCATTTGTTTACTTTTGATAAACACTCAAAAAAACTGGATACACACTGCAAGCTCATTGTCACAAAATCTCTACCAACCCTCACCCCAATACATGAGGGGTTGACCAGATGCCCCAATAGTTTCATGGTAAGTTAGAGTCCCATTAAAAAGTGGTCTTACCTAGATTATATCCCTGTATTCAGTAACAGTGCCTGGGTTTTCCTAAGCAGCCTTTGCTTTCTTTCTCACACACATCCTGAAGAGTAGGAAACCCAGAAAAGCAGCTCTCAGTGGGGCCTCCATTCTGCCAGATCACTGGTCAGACGTGATTGATCTTCCATTACTAAGTCATAAGAAAAGCCAAAGGTGCTTTGGAGCAAGGATCTTTGGCCTTGGAACTCAGGGACTGTCAAAAAAGAGTTGGCAAGAGGCGAGAGGAAAACTTCCAACAGGACTTCCAGAAGAAGCACAAATACAATTTCACTTCTTGCAATATTTAAGAATGGCGGTTGCTCTGGTTGGGAGGGAGGGGATGCCTGGGTAACGACGGTCCATCAGGCAGCCAGGGTATTAATGGCAGGTGAAACCTTCCAAATGAGCACCCTGTCAGCCAATCTATTGCTTTAAAAGGTTGGCAATGCGGGAGACCTAACAGAGGCAATGAAGAACTAATCTCATATTGCCAGGTTAAATCAAGTCAGCCTTGCCTGCTCCTTTCACTTTTTAGTTACATCAAGCCAAAATACTTTCAATTATCCCTCACTTCCAACTTGTCAGCAGGCATTGGGTAAAATGCAAATGGAACAGTGCCTTCCCTGGTGGAGAGCAGAAAATATTATGAAGAATAGCGTCCACTAGTTGAGCTCTTCCTGTGTATTAAGTGCAATACCTTCATCATCTCATTTCATGTGCACCATCTTATATAATCTCCTTGCTCTTTGGTGAAGTAGGTGCTATTAAGTCCACTCTATATATGGGAAAACTGAGTCACAGGAGGTCAGTCACTTGCCTCACTTGTCAAGGTTACTTAGCTAATGAAGGATATAACAGGGTTTAACCATTCTGACTCTAAAGCCCATCTTCTTTTGCTATTTGTCTAACTGGACCAAGAATCCAGTGCTACTCTGGGCAAGTAAGTCCTTGAGCTTTGGAGTACCCTCCCAACCTTGAAATTTTCTAAGTCCTCTTCCAGTGGCAGGGACTAGCCAAGGTCAGCAGTGCGGTATAGGTGAAGCATGCCAGCACAGACTAGGACCCACCTGAACCCTGGTCCCTATTTCTCCCTTTAGGGTGCTCTCTGACTCTCTACCATTCCTAAACCCATCCCCATGCACGTGAGGTTGACCAGATTCTCAGAGATATTTGGGGATTTGCATTTATGAGATATCTCAGGGCCCAATGCCCAATCTTAATTCCAGTGGACAGATTGGCAAGTAGATTGCTCCTGCTGGCTGGAGGAATATTTTGCAAGATCAAGTGAGATCAGCCTGCCAGAATGATGCTGATACGTCAATTTGGTAACTCAAACTGTTTATGTAGATAGGGGCCTGGCCAAAAAATATTTGCTAAGAACCCCACACACTTTAGACACTGTCCTGAAAAAGCTCACCTTAAAAGAAAATAACTCCCAAGGCAAAAAAGAATCCTCAAGAACCTCTTTATGTCTTGGCCATTCAGACACGTCAGGCCTTTGCCAGTCATCCCCCACCACTCCTTTATTTCCATCACAAAAAGCAAACAGCATAGGCTTCTTCCTTCTTGCCCCAACTTGTTACCTCCCCCTTCTCTCCACTCTTTGTAAATTATCTACCTCTCCATCATTAACTGATCTCAAGAATGGCCCTAGGATTTATTGGGTCCACCACCTCAGTTCCCTGTATTTTCCTTGGGGAAATAAGAACTTGGCAAGTACCTCACTCTGTATGCTAAACAAACCTATATGATGCCAAGAAGACTCAAAGAGGAGAAAAGAAATAGAAAAGATTCCCAAGCACATACTAGGTTACTAGGTACTCACAACTGTTTATGTACCTATCATGGATTATCTTAGTCCTCCCACTGCTCATGTGAGGTATCATCATCATACCCCCTTTGCAAATAAGGAAGACAGAGCACAGGCAGGTTGGTATCTTGTCTAAAGTCAGTCTGTTAGCAAGTACATAAATTGCATAATTTTAAATACACACCTCAGTAAATGAATATGTATACACATGCTATATGGCTAGGTGCATAAGGGGAAGATCTGGAACATTTCCAATACCCAGAAGTTTCCCCTGTGTCCTTACCAGCCAGTACCTCGCCATTAAGGTAACCACAATTTCTAACTTTCTACCGTAATTGATTAACTTTGCCTGTTCTTGAACATCCTATAAACAGAACTATATATACTCTTCAAAGCCTATGTTTTTCTTTTTAATGTTTTATTTATTTCTAGGAGAGAGAGACAGCGTGAGCAGGGGAGGATCAGAGAGAGAGGGAATGACAGACTCTGAAACAGGCTCCAGGCTCTGAGCTGGCAGTCAGCACAGAGCCCAACACGGGGCTCGAACCCACGAACCACGAGATCATGACCCAAGCGAAAGTCGGACGCTCAACCGACTAAGCCATCCAGGCGCCCCCAAAGCCTATGTTTTAACCAGCCTCTTGGTCCAATGAGTAGAGAAGGCAGTTGGTGGTTTGTGATGCCGCTCATCAAACCATAATCTGGAAAGAGTGAAGCTCACTTTTAAAATCTGATACGATAACCCGTTCCCGTCAGGTGCTATGTGCAGATAGTAACAGAGCTACCCACAGGACCTGAAGTGAATTGTTGGAGTCGATTTGTGCCACCCTGTCACAAAATGAAACTAAGAAGAGTAAATTTAGATGTTTCTCTGAAGCCTTTAATACCCAAGAAAGCTGGAGAGTTCATGCAGGTTATAAAGGGAACCACTTGCATACCAAGCTACAGGGAATAAACGGCACCAAAATTGAACAAAATGCTTCCATCCGGATTCTCCATAAGCTGTCCAGTTTACAGAGATCAAAAAGGAAAATAAGTGAAATGAATGAAATAAACACCCTCTCATTCCTAGAGACGTCCCTTCCCTGTAAGAGTGATGTACAGACTCAGGCAGCCTTCCCCAGACAGAAAAATGTGCATGTTTCAGCCAACTCTGAAATACCCAGTATCTACTGTGCTCTCTGCAGCCTCTCCATTAACCCGTGGCCTCCTCCCCTGAACATAGCTTCACTAGTAAGTGTTCAGTTAAGGCTTTGAGGTTGAATCTTTTAAAGGAGCTCCTTTAAAAATCTAGCAGAGCATACTAGACAGTGGCTGGAAACAGCTGGTGCAAACTTGAAGCCAGCCCAGAAGGCAAGTGCCACCCTGTGCCAATGGTAAACAGCTGAATGGGAGCTTTGAATCTCATAGGTAAATAGTGTAGTCCCCAGCAGCCTGCATTGCAGGGAATAAATCCCCAGGTATCTTGTTTCTCATGTTGATTTTTTTTAGAAGCTCGTTTCAACCAGCCAGATTCTTTCCCAGCTGTAGGAGTAGACAAGCCTGCAGAAGTAATTAAATCTTACCGCCACCCACACTTCCCCAGTTGATGGGTGTCCACTGCCCTGTCTTCAGATCCCTTAGGGAAAGAAACGTCGCCTTCTCCTGATAATGTAGAAGACAAAGGGTAATGATCTCACTGGTTGCCTTTTCCTAGTTTTTATACAAAACTGCTTTATAGCCACTTGGATAACTTAGCTACCCTGAGCCTCAGTTTCCATCTCTATAGGGTGGATGATGGCATAATAATGGGTGTAACACACAGGTAACAGAGTATTCACTTTACCAGGCACTGTTCTAAGTACTATATATGTAATAACTGCTTTAATCCCCCCCCTCCAAACTGTGCTTTCTAATATCATTATCATCACTTCATTTTGTACATGAGGAAACTGAAGTGCAGAGCAGTTACTAGCCCAGGGCCAGCAGATTGGTAGTTCCTGATCTGAGATTCAAACCAAGACAACCTGACCCAGACTATGCAGCTTAAGGGTTATATTATTCTGCTCTCTGCAGTTGTGTGAGGATTTAAATCAAAGACATGTACAAATCTCATTCCACCTATAGCATTTATTAGTACTGTCAATTAACTTATTGCTATTTAGAAACATAGCATTCTTGACAAGATTCAACCTACCCATAGCAAATGCCAGTGAATAATTCTAATAGCGGATATTAATTTCATTTATAACCATGTCCAATTTTTAATTTTTTTAACTTTTTTTCCTTTTTGAGAGACAGAGACAGAACGTGAGCAGGGAAATGTCAGAAAGAGAGGGAGACACAATCTGAAACAGGCTCCAGGCTCTGAGCTAGCTGTCAGCACAAAGCCTGATGCGGGGCGCAAACCCACAAACCGTGAGATCATGACCTGAGCGAAAGTCAGACACTTACCTAACTGAGCCACCCAGGTGCCCCACCATGTCTGGTTCTCATAAACTGAAAAAGCTGAAAACTTTGCAGAGTTTCTGGTTATAGTTCATTGAACACAAACTATGCCAGACTGATATTATATATATCAATTCATTTATTCCCCATCATATCACCCTGTGCTATATGCATTATCATAACTCAGTTTTAAAGGCAAAGAAATTGAAGGTTAGCAAGATTGGTTATCTTTCTAAGCTTACATAGCCAAGGACTAGAGGAGATGAGCCTCAAACCCAAATCTATCTGATTCCAGAGGCCGAGATCCTCCCTCTGACACTGTGTAGACTTTTTTGGCTTTTTACCTTAGAAATTCTAATTCAAAGGAATCAATTTAGCATCAACCTGATTTCTGCTTCATGTTGCTAGACCTGTTATGGAAGATTCTCTCTGGTTTTCTTTATCAAAAGCAATAAAAAGAATGCCTCCTATATTGTTCCCAGAAAGTTTTTCCACATCCATATTTCTTTGAAATGGCCATTGCAATTAGCGTATGACATATGCATGTGGAATGCAGCCAGTGCTGTGACTTAGCATGTGTTCTGACGGAAAGCACCTAGATAATTCTCCACAGCCACATCTCACAGAGTAAAGTAAATGAAGACTCATTAGGCAAAGGCGGGACACCACTGTGGGGTCTGGTCAGGAAGGCCTGGGTCACTTCCCCAAAAATGCTGAGTCAGAATTGGGCCCTTTTTGAGGCCTCTGCACACCTCTTTCACCACTCTCACCGTGTAAAAGTCCACCAGACAAACAAGTAGGTGGATAAATAAAGAAAGGAATCGGCCAATGTCGCGGCAGAGCTGTGCCGTTCTCACTCCCCTGTTGAATAGAGACGCCAGCAGCCTCTCGGGTCCTGAACCGGCAATTCAGAACAGTTTGATTGCCTGCTTGATTGTTTGCAAGATAACTGCAAGATTGTCAGTGACAGGGTAATTTACTGAAGATTGCCATGTCAGACGCCATGCAAGGGGCTTGCTGGCATAAAGATGCAGCTCTCATGACTGACAGGCCACTGGGAGATAGCAGTGCCAATTTAAAGTTCACGGTGTCGTCTGAAAGTGTTCGGCGGCGGCAGCCCATAATCATGCAACATGATGAGGTCATTACAGGAATAACGTATGCTCACACTTAATAACCAATAGAACCCCAAATGCACAATCTCTGGAGCCGTTAAATGTAAATATGTAGGAGGAAATCATTTCTATCCTTTTTTTTTTTTCTTTTTTTAGCATTTGCCATCTGCGATTGCTGGTGTGTTTATGGGACATCTCCTGCTAGACAGGCCCTTAAATAAAAAGTCCAGAATCGACAAAACAGTGGGGAAATTTGAGGTGCACTCTTTGGAAGAAGTTGCAAGTCCAGAATGAGTGGCAGACTAGTAGGGGTTGGGGAGAAAAGTGTTGAATGCTTAATAGAAAAACTGTCCTGTATTATTATTTGAGCTTGATGAGGTTCTCAAGCTGGTTAGATGGAGGGGCAGTAAATCGGATAGGGTGTAGGAGATTTTGCCACCTTCAGTAGGGAAAGGCCACCAGAGACAGATGGAACTTCTAATGGTCAGCGGCCTTAAGGAAATCTATGGTGCTACTAACGGTATGTTTTTATTTTCTCACCTGAGAAGTTTCTGCAGCTGCTGAATGAAGCACTGCCAACCTATCTCAGTGGGATAATTTTAAATCCAAAGCAGGCATTCCGTGTTGGATTCCTTCTGTCTAGTGGAGGCATTCCACGGAAGGTGATGTTAAAGGCAGAAAGCTATGCATTTTTTTTCTTTCTTTTTTTTTATCCTGCCAAAGACTCTGGGATCCACTATACGATCTGAACATACATCTGCGATGGTGCCCAAGCACCATCCTGCTGCCGAGACACAATTCTCTGGCCCCATTTCTTGGTATGAGATTTGTGAGGCTCTGGGGAGCACCTGATTCCGCCAGCACATCAGGCAGAGGTGTTCAGAGCTTTGACTTCGAAAGTCTCTAAATTTAAAGTGTGTGAGCCTGCTCACCCTCCTGGGTCTGTATTTCTAGGAAATTCTGTAAATCTAAATGTGTTACGAGGCACTGAAGCAACATTTGCCCATGTGGAAAATAAGAGGCTAGTTTTAGTAATTTAAAGCCAAGCAAAACACACAACCTCCTAATTTGTTTGTTTGCTAAAAAGAAAGTAATGCATTAAAATAATTGTACATTAATTGCTAAATTACAGTGGAACTTTGGTGAAATTACATATTCCAATTTCGTTAGCAGAACCAAATGAAAAAGAGTAATGCCAAAAAATTACATTGTAGTAAATTTAAAGCACACAGCCAGACCTCTGATTCAGCGTTCCAGTACAAGAGTCTATCAAGTCACAGCCCAGGGTTTGAGTATATGTTTCTATGATGTTAATTATGGTCTCAAAGTGTCTTGCTATCAAATCTGGGAGGTGCAAGCAAGTTATTCTCCAAGCTTCTCCACTGTGTGTTCAGTCCATTCCCGGCAGAGTGAATAAGTGTTGGCTAACTAATCCATTCAAATAGGGAATTCCAAGGAGAAAACACTACCCTAAACATTCCCATGCTCAAACCTAACATGCATGTGAAGAATGGGAAACAGTCATTTATTCATTCAACAAATCTTTGTTGAATACCCAATTTTGTGGTTGGTACTAAGTAAGACATGAATGTAGAAATGAATAAGACACTGTTATTCTCTTCAAAGAGCTCATTTTCCAGACAGGAAGGCAAGCACACAGAGATCATTAATTCTAGCACAAGGAAGTCAGCATTAACAAAGATTTCTAAAAGTTACTGTGCATTAGAATCACCAGACAAGACTGTGTAAAAGGCAGATTCCAGGACCTACTCCTGGAGGCTCTCCCTGGGAAGCTCTGGGATAGACCCTTGATTCTCCCCATGGGATTTTGATTCAGAACCATTGTCTGAGAACTTGTTATTCAGGGATACACAAATACCATTTCCTAGTCAGAGGCATCACCAAGAAGGCTTCCTAGAAGAGGTGGCCATACCTAGTCTGGGTCTTAAAAGATACAGTTGTATCTGTTTCCCTCACTGGATTGTCAGCTTTCATAAGGACCAACCCCATCATTCTTTGTTCTTTATACCGTGTTTCATTTCCAGAACATGGATGGCACTCAGATATTTGTTGAATAGTACATGAATGATAGGAAACAGCCCAGGAAAGGGAGGGAGGGGCAGGGACCTAGTAAATCTGGATGTTCAAAGTGTTACAGGTATGTGGCAAGGTGGCACCAGAAACAATTGGGTGAACTGAATAGCTTACTTTCTGGGTGTTTGAACCAAAGCCATTTCTCCACATCTCCCAGAAAATGCAAAACTCACCCCACCCAGTTCTCACACTGGTCAGCAGTACCCTCCCTGTCTGATAGGGAGCACGAATGGAACATTTTTCTCCATTAGAGAGAGATTTAAGGAATCCCATGCATTCTGATGATTTGTGCACCCATTAGCACAAGGCCCTGAGACCTGGCTATGGGTAATTTTTTGTGCTGTGCTATTCTAAAGCAAAGTGTTTGGTTTTATTCCCAACCACTCAAATATACTTGCTCATAACAGAAAATGTAGAAATCCTAGAAAAGTATAAAAAAGAAAAAGGAGAGAAACACACTAATCTACCAGCTGGGGATAATCATTTGTCCACATTTTCAATTATTTCCTTTCAGTCTTTTATTTTCTGTGCATAGATACTGGGACTAAACTAGACTTGTCAGTGAAACCTGCCCCTTCAAGCCCTTGGGAAGGGTTGATGCTGTTCATGACAAAGGTGTTAGAATCTCTCAGCTGCTTTGTGCTGCACACTGCACTGACCCTGGCTCCCCCTCTGCCCTTCCAGATGGCCTGGTGGATTGCCTGGACCCTGACTGCTGCCTGCAGTCAGCCTGTCAGAACAGCCTTCTCTGCCGAGGGTCCCGGGACCCTCTGGACATCATTCAGCAAGGCCAGACAGACTCGCCTGCCGTGAAGTCCTTCTATGACCGCATCAAGCTCTTGGCAGGCAAAGACAGCACCCACATCATTCCTGGAGACAACCCCTTCAATAGCAGGTAGGCACCCTTTTGTCCACACAGATCCCAAGGTGGCTGGTTGCCTCCCTCTCAGATTAGGAAGAAGTGCTCCTGTTTTTCCATGAGCCCCGTTGGCCTGGAAACTACCCCTTGAGGGCAGCTCCTTGCTCTTATTCACATAAGGCCCCTTGCTCTCTGTGTGTCGAGCCCCAGAGCGGAGTCTTCATCTATCTACAGGATTTGGCCACCTTCAACCCAGAACCTGCCGGAGACTCCTGTTGATTGTCTGGTTTTTAGATCATTTTTATAATCTATTATTTTAGAACGTTATTATTATTTTATCACTGTTTATAAAATACCTCTGATAGTGGCTTTTGTTTGATCATCACTGAAATACTTCATTCAACAGAGTATTTTTTAAAGCAATTATTAACTTAATAACACAGCTTATCATTTCTGGCACCTTAGAGCCAAGATAATGCCAGTGGCTAGAATTTATTGAGCACACTTATGAGCCAGAGACTTTATATAGACCATCTCTAATCCGCACAGCAGCCCCATCAATTGCATCTGCTAACTGCCTACTTTGGGCAAGATGTCATGATGGGGCATTTTATCTCTCTTTCCAAAATGATGGAGTTTCTCCTGTGTTTTCTTTTGCTCTCACTTACTAATTTGAATATTCTAGGGGCAAATTCTAGATTTGTTTTATAGTTAGCTCGGCCCTTTCCTTCCTCCCGAGACAAGTTAGAACTGGACACCCAGATAAGAGAGCAAGAAAAAGAGTTGGCTTTGAGACCTCCCATCCCCTTCCCCTCCTAGGCACTATTTCTGATTCTGGAGGTGAGAGAAAGGATAGGAGAGGCAGGGTGCTTCTTATGGTCTGCCTGCATATCACAGATCTCAGTCTTGGTGAGTCTGGATCCAGATGTCGATAGTATTTGAAGATGTGAAGATGGCAGGCGTGGTCTCCTTGGGGATATCTGTCTCATCTCTATGCTCCTTTCTGTGGGGAAGTAAGAATTACTGGTTTCATTAAACCTCTAGGAACCTTGAACTTGAGTGGGGCACTCCTGGTCTCCTCACCCCGTTAACCAACTTTCTCATGCCAGCCTACTCTTAGTTCTCTTTATCCTCACTTAGTTCTGGGAAGGCCCAGAAGCAACTCAGGAAGTATGCTGCCCAAGCAGCCTTCCAGCCAGCAAAGAAAATACCTGCTCTCACTTCTTACAGGAGCCCCTAGCTTTATAAACGATTCTCTTAATGCCCCCCACATTAGATGTTGGGGAGGAAGCATCATCAGGCCATGACTCAGACTCTGCTTCTCCCTGGGGGAGCCTGCCAAAGGTGGGATGGGGAGGTAGGGGATAGTGGTAAAGCTAATTAATTCTACAACCCCTTGGAACTCTCTGAGAAGTTGCACAGTCCCAATTCCTGACAGCTCTTTGAATATGAGGGCTCTTAACAAGTTCACGATGGGGCAGCAATTTTAGCCTCTCTCTGTTCTGGTTTTACTAAAAATAGAAAAGAAAAAATCGTCTCAGTCCTCTTCCATTTCAACCCTGACACCCCTCTAGCTGTGTCACATTAGGCAAGTTATTTAATCTCATAAACTTCATTTTCTTGATTGATAAAATTGTAGAATATACTCACACAGTTTATATTGTTACCTTAATACTGGAGCCCCTCAAAAATAGAAGAAACCACAAATGTCTGATCAAAAAAGTATTTGCTTATTAAGTCCTAGTTTTGGGACAGGGATTCTATAGGTATGTCTCCCTTTAATTATAATTCCAGTTGCTCAAGAGTCCTGAATGGCCCTTGCATGAGGCCATAAGCATTTCACTATAGTTTGCATACAGTTTCCTTATACTGTAAATGCTTCTTCCCAAGGCCCATGTTCTGTTCAGCTTCCTATTAACATTTCACTTTTTCTACCCTAAATCCAGTAATTTCCTGATATCCTCCTCTTTGTCCTTTAAAATTCAATCTTATCCTCCTCACCAAAGCTGTCACTTCCAGAACGCACCTTGAGCTATAGCCACGATGCAGGAGAGGCAAGGATTCCAGAGTATTGGTGGATCATAGCAGCCCCAGGGATCTGGGCAAAAGAAACTTGCTTTAGAAAAAGTTTCTCTGAAGCTTTCAAAGTAGTAATAAATAGCACCACCCAAATGAGCCCACACTCCAGCATGTCGGTGTAGATACATAATTCAGAAATAGAAAATATTACTCCAAGACATAGGTTGAAGTTCACCAAGTCTGTGAATTTTAGTGCATTATCCTCTAACAAGAAAAAAAAAATGAAGGAGAAGGCTAGGAGTAAAAAAGAAGTTAACTCAAGACTTCTAAGGAGGCGTTTCCCTGAGATAATGGCATACAAAAATAGCTAAAATGTCTTGACTCCACCACTATAATTTATAGAGCAGATCTCACTATCTAGATAATGTGATAATTGTTACACATCAATAATCATAAATAGAAATGAACTGATAGCATGTCTTAGCTTAGTCTTTTCTGTGAATTGTCTGCCTAGAAACGATATGAAGCCAGCAACAATGAGGAATTAGAAAAATAGAGAGTAGGAAGCCTAGGCAACCAGGCCCCTTTTATTCCTGTGGTGCTATGCAAAGTCTTATACTATAGGAATGATTTAATAGAAATAACAGTTGTATAAAAAAGGAGGGGGGGAAGCCCACTGTGAGATGTACTCCCAGCTTTGTTTTCTCATCAGAAACACTTTGTACCTTGTGGTCATCAACACACATCGATTTTAAAGTCGTCTTGGAAGGCATGAAAGAAATCTTAGTCTGCACTAAGATAAGGAAATGGAATTGAACAAAAGAATTATTTTCATAATTTAGTTTTCCACTTTCAAAAGGCTCTGGCATTATGGTTGGAACCAGCTAAAAATGGGATGCATTTGTCAGGCAGCCAGTAGCAGACAATTAGAGCTGTCAGTGGAACAGTCTAAACCCTCCTGAGATTATCAAAGGGTTGGAGTTGAACAGCTGGGGGCGGGGGGTATTGCTAATAAAAAGAGCAGTGCCTGGAGAAAGCATCCTTCCATCCCTGCATCCCACCTGAGATAGCAGAAGTAAGCGCATTCCAAAAATCGAGCAGACTTGGACAAGATTCTGGCAAAGAACAGGTCAGCTTGATTACCTAGTCCAGAAATTGGGAGTGTGTCCAGGAACCTGGAAACCTGAGAACCTCTCTGCCTTTGTCAAATTTCCCAGTGGCTTGAAGGCTAACAATATAGCTGCAGACCTGCCTAGAAGGCTGGAGGCTAAGTGCAAAAGTGGAAGTTCTCATTAACCCATTTCTCTATGAAGTCAAGAAAACTTAGGTAAGAGGAGGCATGTGTATTCTCCCTGTGTGGATTTTGAGAGAACCGTAGTGGCATCTCTATTGCTTTAGGGGATTTCCCAGAAGTTGCTCATTGATACTGGCATTCTTGCAAAAGTTCTAGTCACTATGATCTGGAGACAGCAGAGCTTTCTCTGACAGTGGAAAAAAAGTTGAGTGGAATTTCAACCACCCCTACCTCTGCCCCAGCAAAATAGCAGAAATTTGCTATAAGAGAAATATAGTTACATGAAATTCAGAACCCTGGATAGTTCTACCAGAAAAAAATACATAAAGCTCCAATATTCTCTTTTCCTCAGGCTGTCATGGATTGTGAGAAATTTTGCTCTTAAAGGGCAGCAAAAAATAATGTATGTATATGTCCCAGCCTCATAAAAAAAAATACCTCTGTGTGCTTCTCTTCATTCCCTCTGACATCCCAGCCTGGAGGAGAAGAGTAACATTGCCTTTCTCCAATACCCAGAAAGGAAATGAGTAGCCAGATGGGGAAGCTCTCACCCGAGTATAATACTCTCTGTGCCAGACTAAGGCACAAGTGCAAGTGATGAGGACAGTCTGAAGCTTGGGCCAAACAAAAGCCAAATGATGTCAAGAAATGGAGCAAGGCCAAGGGTAGAGGGAATGTGCACAGGAGACTCCATCGCCCAGCCAAGTGACTGGAGATGCTGCCCATGGATTTCACTCCAACATGTCATCAGCTCTGTTCCTCAAGGAAAGCAAGTGTTAAGACCTCTCAATGAGGTGTGATCATGTGAATCCAGAGATTAATGTTGAGAAGAGTCTTCTTACCTTAATGACCAGATGAGGATGGGTAGAGACAGTGGCAATATGGAAGGAGAACTTGACAGGCACCCTTATCTTATTCTCCTGTGTGCAGCTAAAGACTTGTGTTTCTTTTTCTCTCAGCTTGGTTTCTCTCATTCGAGGCCAAGTAGTAACTACAGATGGGACTCCTCTGGTTGGTGTGAATGTGTCTTTTGTCAAGTACCCAAAATACGGCTATACCATCACCCGCCAAGATGGCACGTAAGTATCTTTGTGGGGTTCTACCTACTCAGGACTGAGGGTGCAGGCAAAAGACAGATGGTCCTATTGGCTTGGAGCCACATGGCTTCCCTTGTGGATGGCAATGCTCACCAGGCCAGACCCCCACTGAGGATCTCCCCCATATTCATTTTTTGCTTTGTGGTATAGTATCTAATAAATGAAAAACAAATAGAAGGGCCAGCCTGTCCAAGGCTGCCAATAACCATCATTCTCCCTTTTTCCATGTCAGGTAAATACTTTTCTGTGTATGTACATGTGTTGGGGTTGCAGCTAGGGGAGGACAGATTCTAGAAAGAAAAAGGCAAAAGTGGCTCTTGGAAATTCTCCTATTTTAAATCAAAGGCAGTGCAGGGTGACAAGCATCTACATGACATAGTGTCCTGTGGTGAACCCCTTCTGCTTTCATCTGTGGCTTTAGGAGCTGTGTTGTTTTCGTGCCTGTTTTGAGGCGGTGGGATGTAATCAGAGAAGTCTAATTAAGTACATTTAGCTGTCACCCTGCTGTGTGAAGGAGGCAACCTTTTCCTATTATCTTCTGATTGGAAACATGCACCCGTGCAGCCCCCACCAAGATGAAAGCTATGTTATTTCCTTAATCCACTGGGCATGGAGTTGCAATTTAAAGAAGAAGAAGAAGAAGAAAAGAAATCTAGGGGATGGGAAAATCACTCAGCTACCCTGGGCAAAAAAAAAAAAAAAAAAAAACACCAAAAAAAACCCCCACAAACTTTTGCATTCTATTCCAAATGTAAAAGACAGTTGTTTTAAATCTGATGCAACACTTTTTCCATAAAACTGCAGTCTGCAAAATCATGGACATAGCATGTAGGTATGAACAATGAGTCTTGCCTTTCTCTAGTAAGAGTCAGGCCTTACTTTCTAATGCGCTAGGGTAGCCTGTCTGGTAGTTTCAAAATTTACCAGCCCACAATAACTCTATTCTCATATTTCCACCTCTGAAACCCAAAGAAGACATCTGATGATTTCCATCAAAATCTCAGCATTCAAAAACTTTCTGATATCTCATATATTTCTGCAGCCAAATCTAATTATTTTTAAACACTAGGACTATGAATATGTAACATGTATAACTACCTCAGCCCTGATCATTCTTAGAAGCCAGCGTTCCCATTCTGCAAAGTCTTATAACAACACAGAGGACATTGCTGAGTCCTTGGCCTGCTGCCTGTCCTTACCTTATGCTGCCCCATCCCTCTGAGCTGCTTCCTGACTAGTTACGGCCCAGACCCATTTCCCATATCATCTATCCAACCTTCAGGATCGGTGATTTCTTCAGCTTGTTCAGGTTGCAAAGCCCTGGAAGGATGTATTTGGGAATGCTCGGAGGAATCACACAATCTGTCGTACAGTGGTGTGTGCCACAAACATTGATGATTTGGTTCTTTCATATCAATTTCACTTCAAAACATTTGACTCTTTTCTGTATCCTACACAAAACTGTCCCCAGCAGTATGCATGCCCCAAAATAGAAAAACAAGATCATGTAATAAATTGCTGTGCCATACATGCTTTGATATTCACCTTAATATTCATATACTCCTTGCTTATTGATTTCTGTCTGTTAAAAAACACCAAAGTAAACAAAGGTAAACAAACAAAAACAAAAACCACCAAAAGTATTATCCAAATTGGGTGAAGCCAATGGGTCTGTATATTTGCACTGAGTTTTTCTATGATCCGGGAGCTCTGTTAACTACTGGGAATTCTAATGTGAGTAGAAGCACCACTGCCCTCAAAGAGTCAACATCTTTGTGGAGGAATAAAACTTAAATTGGGAGACTTCTCTCCATTAACCTCCTTCGTTTTGGTTAATTGGGAAAGAACTACCTTTATTTTACCTTACTAGTAATACACCTTTGTCCAGCTCCTGAAGAACAAATGGGAATAAGGTTTAAAGACAATTATCAAAGGGCTGCCTGGGTGGCTCAGGTTAAGCATTTGACACTGAATTTCAGCTGGGTCATGATCTTATGGTTCTTGAGATAAGCCCCATGTGCGGCTCTGCACTGATAGCAGGAAGCCTGCTTGTGATTCTCTCTCCCCTTCTCTCTCAAAATAAATAAACTTTAAAAAATTGAGACAGGGCAAAATGGATGAAGGGGTCAAATAGTATAAACTTCCAGTTATAAAATAAATAAATCTTGGGGATGTAGTGTACAGCATGGAGACTATAGTTAATAATACTATATTGCATATTGAAAGTTGCTAAGAGAATAAAAAAAACTTTTCATTGCACGAAAAAAAAAATTTTTAACTATGTGCAGAGAGAGATGTTAACCAGACTTCTTGAGGCCATCATTTTATAATTTATATAAATATCAAGTCATTATGCTGTACTACACCTGAATCTAATGTTATATGTCAACTGTATCTCAAAAATTAAGCCTCTACAAAACAAAGAAAAATATATATAACAGCCCAGGTAGATGAGAAGAAAGCTTTGGTAAGCCCCTCCCGTGACTTAGCACTGATCATTATAACTCTACTATTTATTGAACACTTGTGTTAACCTAGCATGATGCTAAGTGCTTTACTACAGGGGCAAGGAAACATTTTCTGTAAAGGGCCAGATAGTAAATATTTTAGGCTTTGCATGCCATATGGTTTCTGTTACAACTACTCAGCTCTGCCTTTGTAGCACAAAATCAGCTGGAGAGAATAAGTAAACAAATCGGTGTGGCTCTACTCCAATGAAACTTTTGTTTGCCAAAACAGGTGGTGGGCTGGATTTAGCTGTGGGCTTAGTTTGCTGACCCCCACTCTGCACTCATCACATTTCATTCTCTCAACCAAACTGTGAAGTTGGTATAATTACTCCCAGTTCACAGATGAAGACACTAGGGCTCAGAGACGGTTGATAACTTGCACACAGACACACAACTAGTCAGTGATAGAGATTGCATTTTAACTCAAACCATCTGCCTTCAAAGCCCACTTTCTTCTCTTGCGTGCTCTGCCCCTCCCACTGCCTTCAGGTGCAGAGTTCAGAGCTACTGCCTAATCTAAAGCTAACTTCATTCCTAAGAGCCCACTTGCTCTCTCCAGGTTTGACCTGATTGCCAACGGGGGTGCCTCTTTGACCCTGCACTTCGAGCGAGCCCCATTCATGAGCCAGGAGCGCACCGTGTGGCTGCCTTGGAATAGCTTTTATGCCATGGACACCCTGGTGATGAAGACCGAGGAGAACTCCATCCCCAGCTGTGACCTCAGTGGCTTTGTCCGACCAGATCCAATAATCATCTCCTCCCCACTGTCCACTTTCTTCAGTGCCGCCCCTGGGCAGAATCCCATCGTGCCTGAGACTCAGGTAGGAATGGCAAGTGCTAGGGTAGGTCTCTTCAAATCCTACCCTAACCCAAACGGGATGGCCAAATTCCTCTCACCATACCTCACTCTCTGGGTGGGCCAGAAACTAATATTAAGAAAGAGAGACAAAAACTAGGAACACAATAGAATTTATGGCCACTGGAGAGAAAACTGAATCTCTCCTGTACCTTCCAGATGTTTCCAGATAGTCGTTCAAGACTTTGGCAGTCAACAGAGCTTTTAATAAAATAAAAAACAATATACATATGTGCAACCCACCTGCAAATTGCTTTTTATTTCTGTTAGTCACAGAGATACATGATAAGAGGCACTTTAATGATCTACATCAGTGTTGGGACAGAGGGCATATTACATTATTGCCTCCCTGTTGCTTTATACCAATTGTCACTGGAAGTTGCAGGTTCATATAATTACAGCCTCTTGTGGCCTCCTTACATGCAGCTAGCAATAAAGCCTGCTGTTCTTATTTACATCTTCTGCCAACAGTGTGGTTTTTAAAAAGAAACACAACAGTGACCAGGAATAATTATTAATCCAAAAATCATAACCTCAGCCCCTTGGCTCCATGGTGTAGGATAAAGTTTTGGTGGCTTTTTTTCTCTCAGTTGGGGGAAGTGGTTCTTGCACCCCACATAAGGCATGATGCTTTGTGAGAGCAGCAACAGACAGGCAGCCTCGGGGTTGCAAGCAGCCTGCTGCCCAGGGGTCCCTGGATGCAGCATGTCTCATATCCACCCTGTGTTTCCTCTCCAGGTTCTTCATGAGGAAATTGAGCTCCCTGGTTCCAATGTGAAGCTTCGCTACCTGAGCTCCAGGACCGCAGGCTATAAGTCTCTGTTGAAGATCACCATGACCCAGTCCACGGTGCCTCTGAACCTTATCAAGGTTCATCTGATGGTAGCTGTAGAGGGGCACCTCTTCCAGAAGTCATTCCAGGCCTCTCCCAACCTGGCCTACACCTTCATCTGGGATAAGACAGATGCATATGGCCAAAGGGTATACGGACTCTCTGATGCTGTTGGTATGTTCCGGTTTCAACTCCTTATTGATCCTTGGATTTAGTCACGCATTAATTCAATCAATATTGAGTCCTTAGTATGTGCCAAGCACTATCCCAGTAGATAAGAATGCATTGGTCAGTAATACAGACATGAGTCCTATTTCACAGACCTTCTGTACTAGTGAGGGATCAAGATAATAAACAGACTGGACAAGAAAATATCAAGCAGTGATAAGTGCTAATATGAAAGTAAAAATAAGTTAATTCATCAGGAAGGAGGAGCAACTGTGGGTGGGCATTCAGGGAAGGCTTCTTGGCAGGTGATACTCCACCAGAGGCATTATTTTTCTGGTAGAAAGAGTGAGAAGACTAACGTGTGTTTGAATGACAAAGAGAAGGGCAGTGTGGCTGGAATGTATGAACAAGGAGAATATTCGAGATAGGGGTAAGCAGTAGCAGGGGCTAGATCATGTTCCCAGGATGCATCAGGAGAAACAGAAAATGAAAGGGATGTGAAAGCCACATGCTGTGTTTCAGGCTGTACCTTTGAGGGAATCACACAACTGCCCACTGATGGAAGACTACCATAAGAGAAGGGTCTGTTGGTTTATCAATCTCTGAAAAGTTGTCAGCTATGTATTAATATCAACCTACCCAGTATCTTTTCCTACTTGTGGAAAGCTGTATGGGATTAATTAAAATCTAGAATCCTATATTTTCTTCACTATTAGGCTTGCTATTTCCAAGAACTATAATAAGTTACCAAAATAAGAAACCGGCAAACTTAGAAATTTTCAGGGTAGTTGGCAGCCATTGTTTGTCAGACACTCCTTTTGTGCAGAGCACTGAGCTAAACTACTTTGTCTGGGGTAGCCTGTCAATAACTTCACAGAGGAGGCACTCTCACAACCCCCATTGTGCAATAGGACAGGAGGGAGAGGGTACGTAAGCTGCCTAACGTCATGTACCTAGCAGTTTACACCTGCTCAGGGTGTGGCTCTAGTAGTCTGCTTCATCAGCAAGTTATTATTAACTTGATAAAAGATAGTAATGTTATTGAAGTAAGTAGTGCATTTAATATAAGGTGGCTAATCAAATATTATACCAGTCTTTACCAATATCAAAATAATATCCAGGGGCGCCTGGGTGGCTTAGTGGGTTAAGCGTCCGACTTTCGCTTAGGTCATGATCTCGCGGTTCGTGGGTTCGAGCCCCGCGTCGGGCTCTGTGCTGACTGCCAGCTCAGAGCCTGGAGCCTGTTTCAGTCTGTGACTCCCTCTCTCTCTGACCCTCCCCTGCTCACGCTGTATCTCTCTCTCCTAGAAATAAGTAAAACATTAAAAAAATAATAATAATAATATCCAACATCAAAACATAGAAGCAGTATTATAATGCACCCACTTTATCTAGCTTCTGACATTATCAAGTCCATCTTTTCATCCTCCTCCCTGCTTCCCATGATTTTCTGAAGAAAGTCTCAGATATCATATAAACTCATCCATAATATTTCGCATTGTATCTCTAAAACACACTTTAAAAGCATGACAATATAATTATCACAATTTTAAATGATTATTTCTTAATATCTTCAAATAGCTTATTCAGTATTTCAATTGTCTTATGAGTATTATAAAATATTAATGCTTTGTTTGAGTCAGAACCCAATAAGACCCACCTTTTGCAATTTTGATTTCTCTTAAATTTCTTTAATCTATGTTTTCCCTTCTGTCTCTAGCTCTTTTTTTTTAAGTTTTATATTTTATTTTGAACAAATTGCATTGTTTGCCTGTAGAATTTTCCATAGTCTAGTTTATTTTCTGATTGCACCCCTGTGGCTGTTTAACATCTTCATTTGTTCTATTATCTCTTGTAAACTGAGAGTTGAAACTCGAGGCTTTTTCAGGTTCAGGTTTGATATTTTTATTAATATAAACTTTAATTTTTTTATTGAGGTATAATTGACATGCAACATAATATTAGTTTCAGGGGTATAACAGGATTCCATATTGGTATATATAGTGTGCAAGCATCACCACAATTCTAGTTAACATCTGCCACACACATTGTTACAATTTTTTTTCTTGTGCTGAGAACTTTTAAGATCTCTCTTAACAACTTACAATATGCAATACAGTATTATTAACTATGGTCACCATGTCACACATTATATTCCCGAAACTTGTTTATTTTATGACTGGAAGTTTGTACCTTTGACCCCCTTCACTCATTTCTTTCACCTCCCACCCGGTACCTCCAGCAACAACTAAAATCTGATTCTACATCTATGAGCTTTGTTTTATTTTTTTAGAAGATTCTACATAGAAGTGAAATTATACAGTACCTGTCTTTTCTCTAATTTTTCTAACTTAACGTAATGCCTTCAAGATCCATCCATGTTGTCGCAAATGGCAAAATTTCACTCTTTTCTGTGGCTGAATAATACTACACACATGCACGCGCACTCACAGTCACACACACACACACATCTTCTTTATCCATTCAGCCATTAATGGGCACTTAGACTATTTCTGTATCTTAGCCATTGTAAATAATGCTGCAATGTACATGGGGTACAGATATCTTTTTGAGTTCGTCTTTTCGTTTTCTTTGGATAGATACCCAGAAGTGAAATTGCTGGGTCATGTGGTTCTGTTTGTAGTTTGTTTGTTGGTTTTTTTTTTTTTTGAAGAACCTCCATACTTTGTTCCATAGTGGCTGTACCAATTTACATTCCTACCAGCAGTGCACAAGTGTTGCCTTTACTCCACATCTCCACGAATACTTGTTATTTCCTATCTTTTTGATAATAGCCATTCAGACATGTATGAGGTCGTATCTCATTGTGGTTTTGGTTTGCATTTCCCTGGTGATTAATGATGTTGAGCATCTTTTGATGAACGTCTTGGCCTTCTGTATGTCTTCTTTGGAAAATGTCTATTCAGAACCTCTGCTCATTTTTTCATTGGATCGTTTGCCTTCTTGCTATAGAGTTGTATGAGTTCTTTGCATATTTTAGATATTAAACCCTTATCAGTTGTATGGTTTGCAACTATTTTTTTTCCTATTCTGTAGGTTGCCTTTTCATTTTGTTGATGGTTTCCTTTGTTGCACAGAAGCATTTTAAATTTTTAAAAAATTTTTTCAATGTTTGTTTATTTTTGAGAGAGAGACAGACAGAGTGTGAGTGGGGAATGGGGTGAGAGAGAAGAAGACACAGAATCTGAAGCAGACTCCAGGCTCTGAACTGTCACCACAGGGTCCAGTGCAGGGCTTAAACCCACAAACTGTGAGATCATGACCTGAGCCAAAGGTGGTCATTCAACCTACAGAGCCGCCCAGGTGCTCCATAATAGAAGCATTTCAATTTGATGCAGTCCCACTTGTTCATTTTGGCTTTTGTTGGCTGTGCTTTTGGTGTCAAATCAAAAAATTATTGCTAAGACCAATGTCAAGAAGATTACCCCCTATGTTTTCTTCTAGGAGCTTTATGGTTTTAAGTCTCACATTCAAGTCTTTAATCCATTTTGCATTAATTTTTGGGTATGGTGTAAGATGGTGATCCAGTTTCATTATTTGTCATGTGGCTGTCCAGTTTTCCCAGCACCATTTATTGAGGGGACTGTCTTTTCCCCATTGTGTATTCTTGGCTCCTGTGGTTTAAATTAATTGGCCATATATGTATGGGTTTATTTCTGGACTCTCTATTTTGTTCTATTGACCTGTGTCTGTTTTATTTTTAAATAGTTTATTGTCAGGTTGGGTCATAGGGGAGTTCTACTGTTAATTTTTTGAGGAACCTCCACACTGTTTTCCAGAGGGGCTGCACCAGTTTACATTCCCACCAACAGTGTAGGAGGGTGCCCATTTCTCCACATCCTCACCAGCATCTATAGTCTCCTGATTTTTTCATTTTAGCCACTCTGACCAGCATGAGGTGGTATATCAGTGTGGTTTTGATTTGCATTGCCCTGATGATGAGGGACACTGAGCATCATTTCATTTGTCTGTCGGCCAGCTGGAGGTCCTCTTTGGAGAAGTGTCTGTTCATGTCTTTTGCCCATTTCTTAACTGGATTATTTTTTGGGTGTGGAATTTGGTGAGTTCTTTGTAGATTTTGGATACTACCCCTTTATCTGATATGTCATTTGCAACTGTCTTTTCCCATTCCGTCAGTTGCCTATTAGTTTTACTTATTGTTTCCTTTGCTGTGCAGAAGCTTTTTATCTTGATGAGGTCCCAGTAGTTCATTTTTGTTCATGATTCTCTTGACTTTGGGGATGTGTCAAGTAAGAAATTGCTGTGGTTGAGGTCAAGGAGGTTGTTTCTTTCTCCTCTAGGATTTTGATGGTTTCCTATCACATTCAGATCCTTTATCCATTTTGTGTTTATTTTTGTGCATGGTGTGAGAAAATGATCTAGTTTCATTCTTCTGCGTGTTGCTGTCCAGTTTCCCAGCACCATCTGTTATAGATGCTGTCTTTTTTCCATTGGATATTCCCTCCCACTTTGCCAAAGATTAGTTGGCCATACATTTGTTGGTCTAATTCTGAGTTCTCGATTCTATTCCATTGGTCTATGTGTCTGTTTTTGTGCCAATACCATACTGTCTTGATGACAGCTTTGTAGTAGAGGCTAAAGTCTGGGATGGTGATGCCTCCGATTTTGGTTTTCTTCTTCAATATTACTTTGGCTATTCGGGGTCCATACAAATTTTAGGATAGTTTGTTCTAGCTTTGAGAAGAATGCTGATGCAGTTTTGAATCAGATTACATTGTATGTGCAGATTGCTTTTGGTAGTAATGACATTTTAACAATATTTATTCTTCTAATCCATGAGCATGGAATGTTTTTCCATCTCTTTGTGTCTTCTTCAATTTTCTTCATAAGTTTTCTATAGTTTTCATCATACAGATCTCCTATATCTTTGGTTAGGTTTATTCCTAGGTATTTTATGGTTTTTTTGTGCAACTGTGAATGGGATCAGCTTCTTGATTTCTCTTTCTGTTGCTTCATTACTGGTGTATAAAAATGCAACTGATTTCTGTACATTAATTTTGTACCCTGCAACTTTGCTGAATTCATGGATCAGTTCTAGTAGGCTTCTGGTGGAGTCTGTCAGGTTTTCTACGTAGAGTATCATGTCATCTGCTAAATGACTTCTTGCCAATTTGACTTCTTTGCCAATTCTGATGCCTTTTATTTCCTTTTGTTGTCTGATGGCTGATGCTAGGACTTCCAGCACTATGTTAAACAACAGTGGTGAGAGTGGACATCCCTGTTATGTTCCTGATCTCAGGGGGAAAGCTCTCAGTTTTTCCCCATTGAGGATGATGTTAGCTTGAGGGCTTCTCATAAATGTTTAATGTGTTTAACTAAGTTCCTTCTATCCTGACTTTCTTGAGAGTCTTTATTGAGAAGTGATGCTATATCTTGTCAAATGCTTTTTCTGCATCTATTGACAGGATCATATGATTTTTATCTTTTGTTAATATGATGCATCACATTGATTGATTTGCAAATATTGAACCAGCCCTGTAACCCAGGAATGAATCCCACTTGATCATGGTGGATGATTCTTCTTATGTGCTGTTGCATTCGATTTGCAAGTATCTTGTTGAGGATATTTGCATCCATATTCATCAAGGATATTGGCCTGTAGTTCTCTTTTTTTGCTGGATCTCTGTCTGGCTTGGGAATCAAAGTGATGCTTCGTAGAATGAGTCCAGAAGTTTTCCTTCCATTTCTATTTTTTGGAATAGCTTAAGAAGAATAGGTATTAACTCTGATTTCAATATCTGGTAGAGTTCCCCAGGGAAGCCATCTGGCCCAGGGCTCTTATTTGTTGGGAGATTTTTGATAACTGGTTCAATTTCTTCACTAGTTATGAGTCTGCTCAGATTTTCTATCTCTTCCCATGTGAATTTTGGTAGTGTGTGTGTGTATTTAGGAATTTGTCCATTTCTTCTAAGCTGTCCAATTTGTTGGCATACAATTTTTCATAGTATTCCCTGATAATTGCTTGTATTTCTGAGGGATTAATTGTAATAAGTCCATTTTCATTCATGATTTTGTCTATTTGGGTGCTCTCTCTTTTTTCTTTTTGAGAAGCCTGGCTAGAGGTTTGTCAATTTTGTTTACTTTTTCAAAAAACCAACTCTTGGTTTCATTGATCTGTTCAATTGTTTCTTTGGTCTCTATGTTGTTTATTTCTGCTCTAATTTTTACTATTTCTCTTCTTCTACTGGGTTTAGGGCATTCTTGTTGCTCTGCCTCTCGTTCCTTTAGGTGAGCTGTTAGATTTTGTACTTGCACTTTTTCTAATTTCTTAAAATAGGCCTGGAGTGCAATGTATTTTCCTCTTAGGACTGCCTTTGCCATATCCCATAGAGTTTGAATTGTTGTATTTTCTTTTTCATTTGTTTCCATATATTTTTAAATTTCTTCTCTAATTGCCTAATTGACCCATTCATTCTTTAGTGGAGTGTTCCTTAACCTCCATGTTTTTGGAAGTTTTCCAGAATTTTTCCTGTGGTTGATTTCAAGTTTATAGCATTGTGACTTGAAAGTGTGCTAGGTATGAACTCAATTCTTTTATACTTATTGAGGGCTGCTTTATGTTCCAGTGTGTGATCTATCTTGGCGAATGTGCCATGTGTACTTGAGAAGAAAGTGAATTCCATGGCCTCAGGATGTAGAGTTCTAAATATATCTGTCAAATCCATCTGGTCCAATGTGTCATTCAAGTCCATTGTGTCTTTAGTGATTTTCTGTCTAGTTTATCTATCTATTGCTGTAAGTGGAGTATTAAAGTCCCCTACTATTAGCACATTCTTGTCCATAAGATTGATTCTGTTTGTGACTGTTTTATGTACTTGGGTGCTCCCATATTCAGTGTGTAGACATTTATAATTGTTAGCTTCCTGATGGATAGACCCTGTAATTATTATATAATGCCTTTCTTCATCCCTTGTTACTGCCTTTACTTTAAAGTCCAGTTTGTCTGATATAAGTATAGCCACTCCAGCTTTCTTTTGACTTCCAGTAACATGACAAATATTTCTCCATCCCCTTACTTTCAATCTGAAGGTGTCCTCATGTCTGAAAGGAGTCTCTTGTAGACAGCAGATAGATGGATTTTGTTTTTTTATCCATTCTGCTACCCTATGTCTTTTGTGTTTTTTAATAGTTTATTGTCAAGTTGGTTTCCATATAACACCCAGTGCTCATCCCCACAAGTGTCCTCCTCCATGCCCATCATCCCTCTCCCCCCCCAACTCCCATCAGTCCTCAGTTTGTTCTCAACATTTAGGAGTCTTTCATGGTTTGCCTCCCTCCCTCTCCCCAACTATTTTCCCCCTCTTCTCCTCCTCCATGGTCCATCCATCTATATGTGCAAACATATGGTACTTGTCCTTCTCTGCCTGACTTATTTCACTCAGCATAACACCCTCAAGGTCCATCCATGTTGCTACACATGACCAGATTTCATTCTTTCTCATTGCCATGTAGTATTCCATCGTATAGATAAACCACATCTTCTTGATCCATTCATCAGTTGATGGACACTTAGGCTCTTTCCATGTTTTGGCTATTGTTGAGAGTGCTGCTATGAACATTGGGGTACATGTGCTCCTATGCATCAGCACTCCTATATCCCTTTGGTAAATTCCTAGCAGTGCTATTGCTGGGTCATAGGGGAGTTTTACTGTTAATTTTTTGAGGAACCTCCACACTGTTTTCCAGAGGGGCTGCACCCGTTTACATTCCCACCAACAGTGTAGGAGGGTGCCCATTTCTCCACGTCCTCACCAGCATCTAGAGTCCTCTGATTGGCTCATTTTAGCCACTCTGGCCAGCGTGAGGTGGTATCTCAGTGTGGTTTTGATTTGTATTTCCTTGATGAGGAGGGATGCTGAGCATCACTTCATGTGTCTGTTGGCTATCTGGATGTCCTCTTTGGAGAAATGTCTGCTGGGAGAACTGGACAGCAACATGCAGAAGAATGAAACTAGATCATTTTCTCACACCATGCACAAAAATAAACTCAAAATGGATAAAGGACCTGAATGTGAGACCAGAAACCATCAAAACCCTAGAGGAGAAAGCAGGAAACAACCTCCTTGACTTCAACTGCAGTAATTTCTTACTTGACACATTCCCAAAGGCAAGGAAATCAAGAGCAAAAATGAGCTATTGGGACCTCATCAAGATTAAAAGCTTCTGCACGGCAAAGGAAACAATCCATAAAACTAATAGGCAACCGACAGAATGGGAAAAGATAGTTGCAAATGACATATTAGATAAAGGGCTAGTATCCAAAATCTATAAGGAACTCACCAAACTCCACACCCAAAAAACAAACAATCCAGTGAAGAAATGGGCAGAAGATATGAACATACCCTATGTCTTTTGATTTGAGTGTTTAGTCTATTTACATTCAGTGTTATTATTGAAAAATATGGGTTTAGAGTCATTGTGCTCTCTTTAGGATTCATGCTTGTGGTGGTTTTTCTTGTACCTTGTGTTCCTTAAACATTTCCCTCATAGAATCCCCCTCAGGATTCTTGTAGGGCTGGTTTAGTGGTGACTAATTCTTTCAATTTTTGTTTATTTGGAAAGACTTTTATCTCTCCTTCTATTTTGAGTGACAGGCTTCCTGGATAGAAGATCCTTGGCTGCTTATTTTTTCTGTTCATCACATTGAAGATTTCCTGCCATTCCTTTCTGGCCTGACAAGTTTCAGTAGATAGGCCTGTAACCACTCTGATAGGTCTCCCTTTGTATGTTAGGGCCCTTTTATCCCTAGCTGCTTTCAGAATTCTCCTTTGTCCTTATATTTTGCCAGTTTCACTATGATATGTCGTGGAGAAGATCGATTCAAGTTACGTCTGAGGGGAGTTCTCTGTGCCTCTTGGATTTCAATGTCCATTTCCTTCCCCAGACTGGGGAAGTTCTCAGCTATAATTTGTCCAAGGACTCCTTCATCGCCTTTCCCTCTCTCTTCCTCTTCTGAAATTCCCTAGATACGGATATTGTTCCATTTGATTGTATCACTCAGCCCTTGAACTCTCCTTTCGTGTTCCTGGATCAGTTTATCTCTTTTTCTCAGCTTCCTCTTTTTCTATAATTATGTCTTCTAATTCACCTATTCTCGTCTCTGCCTCTTCAATCTGTGCATTGGATGCCCCCATTTTATTATGCACCTCATTTATAGTATTTTTTAATTCATCACAACAATTTTTAAGCTCCATAATCTTATAGCAATACTTTCTCTAATGTCTTCCATGCCTTTTTCAAGCCCAGTGATTAATTTTATGAATATTGTTCTAAATTCTTGTTCATTTATATTGCTTATATCTGTTTTGAGCAGTTCTTTAACTGTCATATCTTCCTGGAATTTCTTTAGAGGAGAGTTCTTCCATTTCATCATTTTAGCTACCTTTCTGTCACTTGTTAGTTGTTTGTTTTTTTTTTACAAATAGTTTATTGCCAAATTAGTTTCCACATAACACTCAGTGCTCATCCCCACAAGTGTCCTCCTCCATGCCCATCCCTCCTCCCCCCCACATCCATCAGTCCTCAGTTTTTGTCAGCATTCAAGAGTCTCTCATGGTTTGCCTCTCTCCCTTTCCCCCACCATTTCCGCCCTTCTTCTCCCCCTTGGTCCTCTGTTAAGTTCCTCCTAATCCTCTATACGTGCACACATATGATATTTGTCCTTCTCTGCCTGACTTATTTCGCTCAGCATAACACCCTCAAGGTCCATCCCTGTCACTTGTTAGTTTTAAAAGCTTGTTACGTACCCTGTACCTGCAAGTACTGCTATATTAAAGAAGGCCCTTTGATTGTCCAGGGCCTATCCATTCAGGAAGTCTTCTTTGAATGGTGTCTCTTGGTCTCTCTTGTTGAGGCTTTGGTTATCTTATTTCCCTACTCGTAGTGGCATTTGGGACTCTCCACCATGTGTACTTTGGCTTGTTTCTTGAGGTAGCCAGTTTCTATCAGTACAACTGGGGTTGATAAAGGCACAACTCTGCAGGTTATGTGTCACTCAGGGTCCATTTAGGATACAGAAACCACATACCTCCGAAGTAGAGCACAATATCTGTTAATGTCGGAAAAAAATATGAACGATGCTCAGTTACAAGTCCAGGATGGAATTGCATCACATTACAGAAAAGCTTCACCAGAGCACAGGTCACAGGAACAGACCACAGATTGGAAGCCCGACCGGTATCTGTTTTTATGCTCATACCATACTGTTTTGATTACTATAGCTTTGTAATATAGTTTGAAATCAGGGAGTGTAATGCCTCTAACTTTGTTCTTTCTCAAGTTTGCTTTGGCTACTTCGGGTCTTTTACAGTTTGATATACATTTTAGGATTATTTGTTCTACTTTTGTGTTTCTATTCTGTGCCATTGGAATTTTGTTAGGGATTGCATTGAATATGTAGACTGCTTTGGATAGTGTGGACATTTTAATATTAATTATTCTAATCCATGAACACAGAATACATTTCCATTTATTTTTCTCTTCTTCAATTTCTTTCATCAGTGTTTTATAGTTTTCAACATATAGGTCTTTCACCTCCTTGATTAAATTTATTCCTAAGTATTTTATTCTCTGTTTTTTTCCCCCAGCAGGACAACTAGATAGGTAGTACTGTTGTCTCCCATAAGGAGGCACCTAATGTCATTTTGTTTATCCTTTTGTGATTTCAGAGGCCTCTGATGCTCATTACCTAGATCCATTAGGTCATTAGGAATTGCAAAGTCATATTTTAATTTTGCCATTGCTTTTCTATTTATTAGGTAGAATACTTTTACATAGAAATATTCTCTCATTAACTACTTGGTTATAGGAGGTAGAGTTCAAATGAGAAAGAAGAGATAAATACTTGATTGTTTGCCTTTATTTACTATTTTCAAAATAATAAATTGGTTGTCTAACATCCTCTAACAGTGGAAAATTAATTTTCTAATACCATTATGAGCTCATAGAATAAAACAGGTCTAATATGTTTCAATCCATTGAAGCTATTATCTTTACTAAGGGTCAAATTGTCCCATGTTTGGTCAGTGGGACACTCTTCAAGCTGACTCCCAGATTCTTTTGACATAACCCTAGTAGATTTTGATTTCTTTCTTGCTATCTGGCATGATAAAATGGCCTAGTCTCATCTTGTTCATTTCCTGCTCCAGCCATTTCTTCAAGGAGCCCTGCTTGATTTCCTTTTAATGAGAAATAATATTTCAAGGCCACAAGCCAGGCACTAGCAATTCTCTTTGCTACTGGTTTGGTTGTTGTTTCTTGGATTTTCAGAGGACAAGTTAAGAAATATATGTGGGTTGTTTTTAATAAAACGTATCTCCCATTCATACTGATGCTCCTATATCTCAAGATTTAAAAGAAGCTGTGGAGAATCCCCAAAGGTGACACACATAGTTAAGAATTTAATGTGGTAGGAATAGCAGTAATAACAATGCCTCATATTTCTAAAGGAATGTTGCAATTAAAAATGTATGGCATCTTGGCATTTGTCTCATTTATCCCTACTACATCTCTCTGAGAAATTGAGGCTTCTCTTGCTCTGTTTTACACACGGGGAAAACAGAGCCATGAGGAAGCGTGAGCTGGAGCAGAGTTAGAACTGAAGTCCTTCATCTCTCGCCTCCCTCTCTCATTTGTCCATGTGGCAAATGTAGGATTTTTACAGTCTTTGGATTCTGTTCCCCACTGAATTGTCACATAATTGGCAGGCTTTGTCCCCATGCCTGCCTTGCCTGGCACTCTCTGGAATCCTGAGTGATCGTACAAAGAGCTTTAACTTATACAAGCTGTTGCCTACAAAATCTCCTTATAAATGAGCCACTACGCTTCCATAGGCCTGCCTCCTAGTGAGCAAAAATAAATAACACAGAATATGATAAATGCATTCTGTGAACATCAGGCTGAAAGAAGCAGTCTCCTCTCCTGTCCGTCTATAAAGGAGAGTTGTATTTCGTTTTTAAATGATTCTTCTCCTCCTTCCACATCACTAGGGTCATTTTTTGAAAGCCAGCTATTCATTGGAAAAGTATTTCTATCCCCACAGAGTACTACTGTGTAAAGTTTCAAGGTTGAGTTTAGCTTGAAATCTGAATTTAATATTGTGTGGAATCACAAGGAGAAAAGCAATCAACCCGCCTCCTTGAGTGAGTTTTTGGAAAGGAATCTGTATTACCATGAATATGTGTTTCTCACTCCAGCTGGAAAGCTCTGGATTAATCAAGTAAACTCTCTCTTTTCTCCACTCTGCCCCACCCACTTTTATCTTTCAGTGTCTGTTGGGTTTGAATATGAGACCTGCCCCAGTCTAATCCTGTGGGAGAAAAGGACAGCCCTACTTCAAGGATTTGAGCTAGACCCTTCCAACCTCGGTGGCTGGTCCCTGGATAAACATCACATTCTCAATGTTAAAAGTGGTATGTGGGCACATTTACTTTCCCAAATACATCCTGATCTCTCCTCTGGAAACTTTTCTGTAGCCTTGACATTTAAGTGGTGGCCCCTCCTCTTCCCTTAGCATTTTTCATCAAATGTCCAAAACACTCATAGGTTTTCCCACCTTCTCCTTTTAAATGTCAAAAACTGTTGGGCTGTTTTCCTCAGACCATATGCCTTAGTACCTCACAATTCTTCTTCAGTTACACCTAGAAGTGATATCATAGCCTTGGGGTTTAGCCACCCCATCACAGCTCTCTCAGCATTGTAAGGAAATAGGCAAGTTCCCCAAAGATCAAAGTTTCCTATTTCTCTTCTCTCTGCCACTGTCCCTCACTCTCAGTAAGCCAATAGAAGTATCCTCCCCAGAAGATTGCAGTAACTATCCCCATTTTCTGCTCCCCAGGAATCCTACACAAGGGCACCGGAGAGAACCAGTTCCTGACCCAGCAGCCTGCCATCATCACCAGCATCATGGGCAACGGCCGCCGACGAAGCATTTCCTGTCCCAGCTGCAATGGCCTTGCTGAAGGCAACAAGCTACTGGCCCCAGTAGCTCTGGCCGTTGGAATTGATGGGAGCCTCTTCGTTGGAGACTTCAATTACATCCGGCGCATCTTTCCCTCTAGAAATGTGACAAGCATTTTAGAGTTACGGTAAGTGGCCACACAGAAAACCTTCCTTTGCTGTTTTTCCCATTGCTACAAAGCTTCACTGGGCAAATGATGGCTGCATTGGAGGTTCTCCAGAGAATATATATTCCATAAAATGGGCTGAGCTTCAAAATCTAGGCCCAGAATCAAGTATGGATTGGGGAGATTCTTTTTGAATCTATGAAACACCACACATATTGGATACAATTGTTAACACCTGACATATAAACAAGGGTGAAAGCTTTATGTCATGGTGCTTGGTGTGGGACCGGCATAGCTGTATTTTGTAAAACCTCCACAGAAGAATCTGATACATATCAAACAATGAAAGAGCCACTACTTCAAGCTGTTCATCTGTTTCAGTGGTTTCTAGAGTGACACTACTTAAAAATACAGGCTCCTGAAGTCTACCCCAGAAGCACTGATTCAGTAAATCTAGAGAAGAGCCAAGGCATTTTTTATCTTTGACAAGCTCTATAGAAGATGGTGATGTATATGAGAGTCTGAGAACTGCTAATGTTTACTAATTCCAATGTTTATATTGAGTGCCTCTGTATACCTCCTTTCTATAAATTCTCTGGATCTTTGCACATTCACCAGGATATGAGTTAGAATTACTGCATAGTCTTTGCTAGTTAACTTCTGGCCACACCTAGTAGATTCCTCCTGGTCATTGCTTGCTACTAAATCTGAAGTCCAGATTACTCTATGCTGGGCAAAAGGTCTGATACACTCTTCACCAGCAAAGTTGACTCCAGGCCCTCAAACCTAGAGAGGGATATGTAAGTAGAGGGAGAAATGAAATCTATAAATAAGGGACAAAATACTTGTTGAATGTACACCATGTGCCAAGGACTATCTGTTGGGAGATGAGGGAGAGGGTGGGAACAAGCAAAGTCCTACCTTTTGTGTTTGTGATCTTATAGGGAACCTCACACCAAATCATGTAGACAAATTTAAAAAATAATAAGAATGATTTAAGGAAACCTAACAGGGTAAAAATTAGGGACTATGTTGAGGGGTAGGAAGGATAAGGAAGATACATAAGACAGTTAGGGAAACATTTCCTACTAAGTGACATCTGAGATGGGGTCTGAATGATGAGGTCAGCCTTGTGAAGATCTGGGGGAAAGTATCCCAGGCAGAGAGAAGTTGTGCAAAAGCCCTAATATCAGCAAATAATCTGGCTTATTTAAGGGACTGATAGAATTCCAATATGGTTGCAGGGTGGTGAGATCAGGAGGAAGTGTTTCAGGGTCAGAGAGGTCAGTAGGGGATCAATACTTCAGCATCTTATGGACCTGTTGACAAGTGTAAATTATACACTTAATGGACAGATGTTAGCGGTTGAAGTAGGAAGTACAGTAGAGTTGACATGATCTTATTTGCCTTTTGAAAATATTATTCTGCACATTGTGTGGATGAATAGACTGTAAGGGTGCAAGAGTAGAGGCAAAGAAGTCCATAGGGAAGCTGTAACAGCTGACCAGGATCTGGGTGAAGGTGATATAGACTGAAGGGGTAGCAGGGGTGACAAGGGAGTGTTCCAACTGGGATATATTTTCAAAGTAAATGTAATGGGAACTGTTCATGGATCAGGTGTAAGAAACAGAAAAAGAGAATAATCAAGGATTATGACAAGGATCTTGACCAGAGCAACCAAGGAGGTGGTGATGCCTTCTAATGTAGCCTCAGCTACCATGTGAAGGACTTAGAAGAAGCCACAGGTTGCACTTGCATTTTAGTGGCCCCTTCTGAGAGTGGCCCCCTTCCCAGTGATCAGACTGTCAGAAGTACTGCTGACTATTCCTAGGATCTGAGACTATGCCAAGCACTGGATGGGATTAAGAGAGAGAGAGAGAGAGAGAGAGCACCCAGCTTCACTCCAAGAAGGTCACAGCTTCAGGATCCATCAGGCATTTACTGAGCATGATGTGAGCCAAGCATCTTCTGTGCTCTAAAGGTCTAGAAAGGGATGAAACACAAGGCTCAAAGAGCACCCATTTGAGGGTGACAGGTTGGTACCTAGACAAGTAGAGACCATTCAGGTTGAGTGTTCATCATGGAAATAAAGAAGGGGAGACCATGGGGTGGACTAGGAGAACATAATAACCAAAAGATAAACAATGAGAGGAGGAAAGAGACAAATGGAAAAGGCTATCTAATCCTCAAGCTGTCAAATTGCCATGCAGACAAACCACATTCCCTAGAGCTCCCCAACTAGGTCCCCTTCCCAAGATGTTCATTTCCCTTTTTATCCTAGGAGAGTCCTCTTCTCAGGAATCCTGTGGGGAGCAGACAGCCATGGCAGGAGGCAGGGAAGGGGGTGAAAGTAGCATTCTGCTTTTCCATGAGGGTTGCAGTTTTAAATCTGAAATTTGTAATCAACCTTCCATGTCTGGCCCTTACTTCTTTGTCATGGAGCTAGGCGCTCAGAGCTAAATCAGCACTTGCCCGCTACATTCCAACCTCCAAACCTGGACTCATGCTACTTGTTCTATTTAAAATAGTTTGTCTAATCAGCCTCATCAGCTCATTTTGAAGGCCCCCTCTTCCATGAAGCCTTACTTCTCTAGCAGAAATAATTCTCACCCTCCTCTGGGTCAGTTAACTCTAATTTTCCACAAAAGTTGACCCCCATTTACAGCCTTGTTTTTCAGTTATTTCCATGTAAGTCTTTTAGGGTCTTAGTGTTTGAACTTCTATAGCACAGACACCTTTGGCATCTTTCCCCTTGATGCCTAGAGTAGTGCCTTTTCCACACTGGGGGCTCAAGACACATTGCCTGAGTTAAAGGAAACACAAGCCATTGTCCTCCTTTTCTTGGAATTTCTCCTTAATTCCAGGTCTCTCAATTCATAGAGGTCACAACATTAATGATAACAGCTAAGGGCCCACTCAGAGCAAGCCACACCACAGCCACATGGTGACATTAAGAACAGCTGGAGAGAGTGTAACTACCAATTTTCCTCAATAGCTGTGTGGTTTCTTTTTCCTTTTTAACTGCCTTTGGACTTGTTCTTGCTTTCATCAGCCAGGTATCCAAAGACGATTAGAAGTTAAGCTTTTACAAGAACACTGGTTTGATTTTTCTTTTCTTCCCACTACATAACTGAAAACAAAGGGCTGTCAATCCCCTCTCTTCAAAACAGTAACCAGCAGAGGGAGGGAGGAGGGTAAAGAGACCTGTCTTGCTTATGTCTTTTCTCCATTGTGAGTTGGCAGCTGAATGATTTAGTTTCAGGATTCAGTGCCCATCCGTATCTCACTTACCCACCCCAGAACGGAGCCTCTGAATCAGAATTTTATATAAATGCTCCCATTATTCCTTCTCTCTTCCTCCTTCCTTTGCCTATCCAAAACACAAAGGGGCAGAGTTCTGCACACTTGAAAAACTTCTAATGTTAGAAAGAGCCTTCTTCTTAGGTAAAATGGTTATCATTTGTATGCTGCAGTTCTACCAGCATTCAAGATATTTTCAACATGCACTTCCCCAAAAAGCCTGATACCCCACCTTTAGTGGCCTATTCCCCTTCTTATACCTACCTCCAGGTAATCCTTGGAAAACCCAAGCCTTAGAGAGTAAATTCGTCAGTCACTGACACCTTAGAGTGTGAATTTCTGTCATAGAAAAATCTTCCTCCTCTACTGAGAATATCTTTAGAATTGGATCCTAATATAAGGCAATAAATTATAAGGTATGGAACAGTGTCTCTCTGCCTTTTCTTAACTTGGCTTCTTATGCTCAATCTAAGAATCTCATACTTCCCATAATGTTTGAAATTCTAGAAAACTTTTTATTTTCCAAATATAAAATATATTATGATATGAAATGTTTTCCCCCAATTAAAACCTTTCTCCATGCCGAGATTCTTTTTTTAATTAATTTTTTAATTTATATCCAACTTAGTTAACATGTAGTGTAAAAATGATTTCAGGAATAGAATTTAGTGATTCATCACTTAGATATAATACCCACTGCTCATCCCAACAAGTGTCCTCCTTAATGCTCCTTGTCCATTTAGCCCATCCCCCACCCAGAACCCCTTCAACAACCCTCATTTTGTTCTCTGTATTTAAGAGTCTGATGGTTTGTCCTCCTAATTATATATTGTTTTTGCTTCTCTTCCCTTCTGTTCATTTGTTTGGTTCCCTTCCCTTCTGTTCATTTGTTTTGTATCGTAAATTTGTATCTTAAATTTTACATATGAATGAAGTTGTATGATATTTATCTTTCTCTAATTTTGCTTAGCATAATACATTCTAGTTCCATCCATGTTGTCGCACATGGCAAGGGCCCATTCTTTTTTATTGCCAAGTGATATTACACACACACACACACACACACACCACATTTTCTTTATACATTCATCCAGTTGATGGACATTTGGATTCTTTCCATACTTTGGCTATAGTTGATAGTTCTTCTATAAACATTGGGGTGCATCTGCCCCTTTGAAACAGCATTCCTGTATCCTTTGGATAATATCTAATACAATTACTGGGTCATAGGGTAGTTCTATTTTTAATTTTTTGAGAATCCTCCATACTGTTTTCCAAAATGGTTGCACCAGTTTGCAGTCCCACCATCAGTGCAAAAGTGTTGCATTCTCACCAACATCTGTTGTTGCCTGAGTTGTTAATTTTAGCCATTCTGACAGGTATGAGGTGGTATCTCATTGTGGTTTTGATTTGTATTTCCCTGACAAATAGATGATGTTGAGCATTTTTTAATGTGTCTGTTAGCCATCTGGATCTCTTCTTTAGAAAAGTGTCTATTCATGTCTTTTGCCCATTTTTCACTAGATTTTTTGTTTTTTTGGGTGTTGAGTTAGATAACTTCTTTATAGATTTTGGACACTAACCCTTTATCTGATGTTATTTGCAAATATCTTCTGCCAATCTGTCAGTTACCTCTTAGTTTTGCTGATTGCAGAAGCATTTTATCTTGATGAGGTCCCAATAGTTCATTTTGCTTTTGTTACCCTTGCCTCTGGAGACATTCAAGTAAGAAGTTGCTGAGGCCGAGGTCAAAGAGGTTGTTGCCTGTTTTCTCCTCTAGAATTTTGATGGCATCCTGTCTGACATTTATGTCTTTCATCCATTTTAAGTTCATTTTTGTGTTTGAAATAAGAAAGTGGTCCAGGTTCATTTTTCTGCATGTCGCTGTCCAGATTTTCCAGCACCATTCACTGAAGAGACTGTCTTTTTTCCATTGGATACTCTTTCCTGCTGTGTCAAAGGTTAGTAGGCCATACATTTGTGGATCCACATCTCAGTTCTCTATTCTGTTCTGTTGATCTATGTATCTGTTTTTGTGCCAGTACCATACTATCTTGATGATTACAGCTTTGTAATACAGCTTGAAATCCAGAAATGTGATGCCTCAAGCTTTGGTTTTCTTTTTCAGGATGCTTTGGCTATTCGGGGTCTTTTGTAGTTCCATACAAATTTTAGGATTGTTTGTTCTAGCTCTGTAAGGAATGCTGTGTTTTGATAGAGATTGTACTGAATATGTAGATTGCTTTGGGTAGTATCGACATTTTAGCAATATTTGTTCTTTCAATCCATGAGCATGGAATGTTTTTCCATTTTTTTGTGTGTGTCTTCTTCAATTTCTTTCATAAGCTTTCTATACTGCTCAGTGTATAGATTTTTTACCTCTTTGGTTAGGTCTATTCCTAGGAACTTTATGCATTTTGGTACAATTGTAAATGGTATCGATTCCATTTCTGCTGCTTCATTATTGGTGTATAGAAATGCAACCTATTTCTGTACAATTAGTTTTATATCCTGTAACTTTGCTGAATTCATGGATCAGTTCTAACAGTTTTTTGGTGGAATCTCTTGGGTTTTCCACATAGAGTATCATGTTGTCTACAAAGAGTGAGAGTTTGATTTCTTCCTTGTTGATTTTGATGCCTTTTCTTTCTTTGTGTTGTCTGATTGCTGATGCTAGGACTTTCAACACCATGTTGAATAACAGTGGTGAAAGTGGACATCCTTGTTGTGTTCCTGACCTTAGGAGGAAAGCTCTCAATTTTCCCCTTGAGGTTGATATTAATGGTGGTCTTTCACAAACGGCTTTTATGATCTTGAGGTATAAACCTTGGGAGGTATCTGTCCCATGCTGAGATTCTGATGGTGCTACTGAAGTGGATCAACAGCAACAGCTTTATCAGGAAAGATCTTCAGGGAAGGGAATTGTCCAGTCCACATGTATCAGTGCTGGAGAGTGAAGAGTCACAAGAGAATGGGAGCCTAAGAAGGAAGGCAAGAGCAGCAAAAGTTAGAAGAAAGCTTCCCAAACATAAGCTTTGCCTGAGAATTACAACAAGAAAAGACCCTGCTTGATACAGGCATAGAATGATAGGGAGGAATATATAGTTCTAGTTACAGAAGAAATGCTTTCCCTGTGTGGTCAGGTTTTAAACACCAAGGTCGGGAAACAAAATATAACATAGCACCCCTACCCAGAATAGCAATAACAACAATACCCCCATAAAATTTGGGGCAGTTCTTGGCACTGTTTTCAAAGCTCTTTTACCAAAGTCAGGTCCAGGTTTCATGGGACCTAAATCTTACATAATTTAGAATGAAACATAATATTATTTAGGATGAGAAAAGAAATCAACAGAAATTTCACATTTTGAAAAGCTGATAATTAGTGCAAAAATCACAAAATCCAGATGAATTATCTAAAATGTTTTATTAATTACTATTACACTTCCATGATACTTGTGTTCCTACATTTTTTGGCTGCAAAGTTTTTTATTGTCTTTTAATATGACAATGATTTTGTAATGTCATTACCTATAAAAAGAATAGAGCAATATTCAGTCTTTCCTCTGGCATAGCTATAGTCAAAATTTGTTTCACATTACTGATAAGTTAGTTTACTAACACCACTTTGCCCTTGAAGGTTGTGCCTAAAGGCTTTGCATTATTGAGGCATGGACAAAAAGCCTTTGCCTGTCCTTTCTACATAAGGCACCTGTGCTAATCTACATAGATTGACTCAATGCTATAATTTTGGATTGTTGGCTACTAAGCACCCACGCTGCCAATGGACTTGGACTGGAATAGCAGTGACTCAGTTGATTTCCAAAGCTCATATGCATGTGACCATTTGGACTGTACCCTCAATGACTTGGTCCCCCACTCCTGCCCTTCTCCTTTCCCCAGCATAGATACTCTATTAATCAACTTAAAGCAGATGTTCTTAGGAAAGAAGTAGGTCAGGTCTGCAGACCCAAATCCCATCCAGTCTTTTCACAAAATCTTGACTAAAAAACTGGAATTGATATTGCAATAATTAAGAGCCAAATATGACTACCACTGGTGGCAGATAACATTTCACTTTCATTAAGCAATATAAAATAGACGCGAGAATTCCCGGCTGCCACCCTGACACACCAGGCTTTGCAGAATGAATCTTAAATTGCACTATGTCAGTCAGAGCTCAGGAGTTATCAGCATCATTTAATTAACTTTTTTTTTAACGAAAACTAACACATTGGAATAAAATATAAAAATGTAATCCCTATGCAAACCCACCACTAATCATGGTCCCTGGCAGAGACCCAGGCTGCACCTAAGCAGAAATCAGGGCATTAAGCTCTCTTTGTCCCTCCCCTGAAGCCTCCTCCATCAGCCAGAAGGGAAAGAGGGGTTAGAGACTCCTTCCACTTTGGCCTAGAAGTCTCAGGTATGAGAAGCAATTCTCTTTACTTGAGGCCTTAACAACTCTTCTCTTTGCCCTAATGGTATTAACTTCTAGCCTCTTTCCTGTTGAAATTGACATGTATTTTTGTTCTTAAAAAATGTTTCAAATCCTCTGTCCCCCCGCCCGCCCCGCTTCTCTCCTGCTCACACACTTTCTCTCAAAAATAAAAATATACATTAAGATGTAAAAAAACAACACTTTTACCACTTTTCAAAAAAAAAATATATGGTAAATAGAGTCTTTGGCTCCAATTATGAAAGGATATTAATGCCAATGAATTTCATGTATGGGTGTTATCTGTAGGAAAGAATCAAGGGGCCTCACACATGCAAATTGAGTTAGGTAGAGGATGGTGTCATAGAACAGGGATAGGAAGTGGTTGAGACTCTCTGGGTTCAACAGAATGTTTGCCAAACTGTAGATGGATTTGTGAAGAGGCTGTCTTCAGTGGTACTGACTATACCTGGTAATGCACCAAAAATATACAGATGACATAGGTGGCACCAGGTTCCCTCCCACACCCAGCACAGACATAATGAATGAGTCCCAGCACTCTTTAGAGCTGATCGGCCTTTGGCTTCAGAATCCTTCGACTTCATGCTCCTGGCAGCCATCACTAATCAATTAGTATTGGCACTTAAGAGAGAACCTATTTGCCATCTTTCATTAGCCAGAAGACCTCTTTTACCTGTTGCCACCGTGTCATGTGACAGCCACATTGCTGGTCAGAGAATTGAAGCATTCTTCTGTAGATTTTTCAATGGCCAGGAAGAGTCCAAAATCAGGGGTGCTCCCCTAGTAATTGAGCCAGGAGCTGTCAGCTAGAAGGGAAAAAAAGATGACTGCCTTTTTTTGGGTCCCTTTATATAATAAATGAAAATGTTATGTTTGCTTTATCATCAATTCTTCAGCTAACTGTTTGTTCTTTTTCCTTCTGTTTTCTTTCTATAAAGAAATAAAGAGTTTAAACATAGGTAAGACGAAGAACTCTTTCCCGTATAATTTGATATGGTTCGTTTGCTTCCTTGTGTTTGCTTTTTGTTTTGTGCTTCTTGTGTAATGTTGTGTATTTTTATGTACCAAATATAGTAACTTTTTTATGTGCTAATTGTGTGTTGTGGATATGATAAGCTTTAGCAATTATGAAATGCAGTCAAAAAGCAACCAAATAAGCTGACAGTAATTAGAATTTCCGGGAGATGCAAGTGCAAGATAATGAACCCTCAGCGAACTTTTATCCTGACTGCTCAGTGCGGTCCATAATTGGGCTAAACAGTTGAGGCAAACTTCTGGCTTTTGTAAATGCTGGACTGGGTTCACAAAAGCTTTAATGAACTGGAAACGGGTCAAAAACTCATTTTCAACTCATTAATGATTTTTTCCCCTGGATATATGGTCATTTGAAAAAAAAACAAGTTAATTGCCAATCTGCTGGTCAGAATGAACCCAACAGTCAGATGCATTGGGAATTTTCATGGAGTTAAATCACTTTTAAGTAGTATGAAGGGTGTAGACCAAGTACTTTTTGTCTAAATAGCATTTGTCATTCAAGTGCTCCAGGTTATCATTTAAAACCATAATGGTGAAATTCACATATGGAATGTACAACACACATACTTGTACATATGGCTCTGGGGAGCTTCCCATTAAAAAGTTAGGAAAACTCCAGGTTGCCCCAAGTTCGCACTGAAATGGAAGAAAAGTGACCTTCTTTTTATTTGGAAGAAGAGATAAAAACAAAACAATGTATTTCAGTACTCAAGGGAAGGTTTCTTCTCACTTCTTAAAATGAAACATGGAAGAGGCTTCTTCTTGATGTTAGGTGAGAATTAGACAAAGAACGAAGTCAAGTTGTAAACTTCAATGGAAAAGCTATGCATATGAGTCCTCTGCCTCCTCCTTCTCCTCTGGTATTCCCAAACTGGCTGCCTATAGACAGCCCAACTGGGCCAAGCAAAAATAAAGCAACAGTGCCCTGAAAGGACACCCCTGTTCAAGCTCACATTCCTCATTTGACCTTCACCATGACCACAGATGTGGAAGTATGGCTGTCCATCTACCGGAGATTCTCTGTAAGAATCTTGGTTGGAGTGAGTATAAGGCCATGGGGAAGAATGAGACCCCAGCAAGAACTGACCTCACCCTCAATCGTCTTCTCTTCTACCAGAATTTTTGAAAAGCCTCTTTGAATCAGGCTCCTAAGAAAGTCCATAATTAATTATCTTGCTCACAGATAGGCAAAGATGTGCAGTGCCCTGATTCTTCTGCTCATGATCCTAGCCAGCTACTATTCATTCAGTAACAAAAAGTACAGCATCTAATTAAAAAATTAGCATGAAGTTTTCCCTTTCTTCCCTAATTTGTTTTGTATATGTGGATATTCTCTAAAGACTTAATAGCCAGAGGGAGGGAGAGAGGGAGAGAAGGAAGGAAGGAAGGAAGGAAGGAAGGAAGGAAGGAAGGAAGGAAGGAAGGAAGGAAGGAAAGGGAAGGAAAGGAACCTTGGTAGCCTACTCTTTTAAACTAGTTATCTAGGCTGGAATTTTAGAAACACCTTGACTTCTAGTTCAGTTATGGGTCTTAATAACAACCTGAAGAGAAGCTGGAATTAAAGATGGTCTTTATTCACAAATTGTTCCTAAAAATATCTTCCTAGTTCTTTTCCTCCTTAAATGGAGAAAGAACCCAAATGGGGGTGTTTTAATTCGTAATTTACCAGCTAATGTCTACAGGACAAATGCATCCAACACTATCATCACCCTCACCTTTACTTCACCTTTTCCATCCCCTTTCTTCCCATAATTCCAAACTACAATTGAGAAATAACTGAAAAACAAAAGGCCTGTGCTGATTTTTGGCATGTGGCATCAAAGCCTTATCTACCGCCCCAGGGCAGAGAGGCATTCACTGTTTGCATCCTTGAAGTGGTGATGTTCATAACCAGTATAAGAGTAGCATGACCACCTATTCTGGTCTCAACTTCCAACAAGTGACAGACACTGCAAAGGGAAGAAACTTTAGGGTTTTGAGCCAAAGGGACATGAGAGATGATCTGATTTCTTCATTATCCAAATAAGCAATCTAGGACCCAACACAGCCAAAAGACTTACTTAAGGTCACCAGTTGGATCAGCATTGAGTTTAGAGTTTCCTGTGGCTTAGTCCTGTCCTGATCAGCAACATATAGTGCAGCTTGATGCATGGCAGAGAAAGAGGTCCAGGTCTCTGAGGAATAGTGCCTTCCTACTACATTTCTCACACACATGTCTAGTGTCACTTAGGGCCCTAGCAGATCTTCATTCACCTCTGTGACCTCACCATTACCCAAAATATGAAAACTGTACTTCCTTCCTCAGTAATATAGGTTCTGGATGTGATATCAGGAAGACATTAATTTTTTTTAATTTCAACTTTATTCATATACACACTGAGAAAAGTAGAGAAGATCTGAGGCTGAGAACTGGGGATCGATCTGGGAGCCTCCCATCACAAAGTTGGGAAAATTCCAGGTTGCCTTAGTATTAATGATCTAGTGCCCTGGAGGCATTAAGGAAGCATGGATTAAAAGAAAACCTTGTCTCATGGAAGTGTTCCTCAATCCCACTTGAGAAACATATCAAACCCATGGGCAGGGGGTTGGGGGGGAATAAAGAAGACTAATACACACAAAACACTAACACAAAAGCAGGACCAGACTGGGATCTTTTGTACCAGCTAAATGAAGCAATGATATTTTAGTATGATGGGAAACAATGAACTCTTTGAATAGCATGAAGAGCTTAGGTCCAATTAAAAGAAGTAGCTAAGAGCCATGATATGTTAGAACACTAAGTTGTTATGCTAGATTCTTTCCAGTTCAATAAAGTGGAAAGACACTAGAAATAGAGTCTTACTAGGATTTTTGTCATCTCTTTGATTCAGTAGACCAGCTGCATAGCTCCCTTCTCATTTCTCTTTATGCTTCTTCTAAAGCAACAACCCAGCACACAAGTACTATTTGGCAGTAGACCCTGTCTCCGGCTCTCTCTACGTGTCTGACACCAACAGTCGGCGAATCTACCGAGTCAAGTCTCTGAGCGGAGCTAAAGATCTGTCTGGGAATTCAGAAGTGGTGGCAGGGACTGGAGAGCAGTGCTTGCCCTTTGATGAAGCCCGCTGTGGAGATGGAGGGAAGGCTGTGGATGCAACCCTGATGAGCCCTCGAGGTAAACGTTACAAAAGAAGAAAACTCCTCCTCCAGAATGAGCTTGCCACAAGGTTGTCTTTCTTCTTAACTGGACTGAACTATGTCCAGGCAGTCCCAAATACAGGTTTCTCTATAATAATTTAACTCTGATAGATTGCTTTGGTGTGTGGGTATTTTTTTAAAAAATTATTTGAAGTAAACTTCATCACCCACATATGCTACAAATGGAAAGTGGGGTGGATTGGTTGTGGAGACTTCTGACTGCTGCCAGTCATAGAGTCAGAGAGAAATATTAGCTCCAGGAGCCAGAGTGCCAGCTGTGTAGGCTGGAGACAGAACAGAGCCCAGTGGGGGGGCCTCCAACCACTCCCAAATGTTTATGTTAGACAATAGTGTACATAGTCTTAAGCACAGTGCCTGACATTTTGTAAATGCTCAATAAATGGTAGCAATTAAGAATGGGTATAATTTCCAAGGGGATTAGGGAGGGGGGAGGTGTTCTTAGAACCAATGGATCTTTGTTTGAAAAGGACCAAAGATACTTAGGGATAAAGACCTATTGATCCTTTGAAGCCCCAATTCTTATTAGGATTTTTGGCTACCACTAAAGCATCTGGTTATGTGGATTAGGGATGAGGGGCCTTGGGCATGGGCACTAGGGTGAAAGTGCCAAAGAAAGGGAAGCCATTATATGTATTTTACCAGGAGAGTGCTAGAACAGGTGTTCCCCCAGGGCATACTGAGCAGAGTCAAGGCTTAATTGAGAATGTTTCCTGGAGGATATATTTTGAATTGGAAGTTTGTGACTACAAGAATCATTGTTTCTGAACCTCATTGTTGTAATTAGTTGTGAAGGTTATTCAAGTAATTTACTACCAATAATTTTTCAAGCAATGAACTTGGGAAATAACATCTTTTCTAAAGAGAGCAGATGCCAAGTTATTTCCACTCTTTCATTTCCATTATTCATTTGCAGTCTTGGTTCATTTGCAGCCCAAAGTTCATTCTTCATTTGGGTGGTAATATAGCTGTGCACCCCAGGAATTAGGCAGATCTCAACAGAATGCCTATGGGAAAGGGTTTTACCTTAAAAAGCTGAGAGCCACTGCTCTACATGTGCTAATCCATCCAGTATGTTCCCTGGTTCAAGAAGATCAAGAAGCTAATGCCCAATAGGGTATCCCTACCTCCACCCCCACAAGCCCTACTCATTGTCAAGAGACACACCCTTGCTGTTTGTCTTGATCAGGTATTGCAGTAGACAAGAATGGACTCATGTACTTTGTTGATGCCACTATGATCCGGAAGGTTGACCAGAATGGAATTATCTCCACCTTGCTGGGCTCCAATGACCTCACTGCTGTCCGGCCACTGAGCTGTGACTCCAGCATGGATGTGGCCCAGGTGGGACTTTCATATTTCTCATCACTATGTCATACCTGGTTCTTGGCCTGAAGTTCTCACTTGCAGCCTATTTGGGTTGAGGGTAGAATGGGAGGAAGAGATATAGATACAGATTACAGGGTGGTTTGTAGAAGGCTTGAGATGAATTAGGCAGCAAGATGGAATGAGAAATATCAGACAGGAATGAGAGAGAGCAAGAGAGAAAGGAAAGGGGGAGGGTGGAATTCAGCTCAGAAAGTGGAGCTAGTGACACACTCCAGCCGTGGCAGATTATAGGGTAGGAGTTACTGTGTAATTACCTCTCTTCTCCATCATTATTGCAGGTTTGAGGATGTACTATACAGTGTTATATGTCAATCAGAACTTCCCTGTTAATCTAAAATGATTGCATCCTCACTATATAAACCTTTACTTTGTGCAGTAGTAACCAGAGCAGAGCCCTCTACAGTATTCCCCCAAGTGATATTCCTTTAGTATGAGTTCTTATGGGGCCAGAGAACAGAGGCTCACTCAATGTACAGCAGGAGAAACTGGACCTTATTATGTAGATCCTCAAACAACCTGGAATATATGCTTGCCCTTCCCCTGAGAGCCTTTTCAACCTTCAGTCAACCTCATTAATTTCAGCTCAAATTCCACAACAAACTGACAACTTGCCACAGAGATTTTTGTTTCAGTTTTGCAGAGAAGGTCCAGTTCATTTCTTCAAGCAAATGCCCAAGTTGTAGTTCACTAGCCAGCCTGTGCATTGGCTGCCCTTGGGTCAGGCCCATCTTCCAAACAGCATGGCTTCTTTTGTGTATTAGATAAAAGTGCCGCCTCTATATGAACATAGCCTCCTTAAGCCCATGGCTGGATGAGCAGAGGATAGAATGGGTAATATTAGCCCCTTGTGCAATCAATTACTTGTACAACTATATATGACTCTGACCCTGGTCTGAGTCTGGGGCTGAGAAGAACATCAAGGGTAGAGCTGGTGACTATGCTAGCTATAGCAGATGATATAATAGGAGATGCTTATTATATGGCCTCTTCTTCATCATGTATGGTCGACATGAGCAGTGGGCAAATGGTTTGATGATAGGCACTTCTCATACAGTATAGTTAAAAAAAGCATGTCTTTCTTCCCCCAGCTACATAAAACCAGTATAAGTGCCCTACACTTTAATGTTGGGCATGTTAGAGTCTGCTCTTTAATTTGATGCCATGTCATTCACAGGTTCGCCTGGAGTGGCCAACAGACCTTGCTGTCAATCCCATGGACAACTCCCTGTATGTTCTCGAGAACAACGTCATCCTTCGAATCACTGAGAATCACCAAGTCAGCATCATTGCAGGACGCCCCATGCACTGCCAAGTTCCTGGAATTGACTACTCACTCAGCAAACTAGCCATTCACTCTGCTCTAGAGTCAGCCAGTGCCATTGCCATTTCTCACACAGGGGTCCTCTATATCACTGAGACAGATGAGAAGAAGATTAATCGTCTGCGCCAGGTAACAACAAATGGGGAGATCTGCCTCTTAGCTGGGGCAGCCTCAGACTGTGACTGCAAAAACGATGTCAATTGCAACTGCTACTCAGGAGACGATGCCTATGCAACTGACGCCATCTTGAATTCCCCATCATCCTTAGCTGTAGCTCCAGATGGTACCATCTACATCGCAGATCTTGGAAATATTCGGATTAGGGCAGTCAGCAAAAACAAGCCCGTTCTTAATGCTTTCAACCAGTATGAGGCTGCATCCCCTGGAGAACAGGAGTTGTATGTTTTCAACGCTGATGGGATCCACCAGTACACTGTGAGCCTGGTGACAGGAGAGTACTTGTACAATTTCACATATAGTGCTGACAATGATGTCACCGAATTGATTGACAATAATGGAAATTCCCTGAAGATCCGTCGGGACAGTAGTGGCATGCCCCGCCACCTTCTCATGCCTGACAACCAGATCATCACCCTCACTGTAGGCACCAATGGAGGTCTCAAAGTCGTGTCTACACAGAATCTGGAGCTTGGACTCATGACCTACGATGGGAATACTGGCCTCCTAGCCACCAAGAGCGATGAAACAGGATGGACAACTTTCTATGAGTGAGTACATTCGTAAAGTATTTCTCAAAAGTACGCTACCCTAGCTGGCAGGAGATTGATTGTATATGTAGATTTCAGAGTTGTTTAGTCACTTGTCTTCCTAACTTTAATGTCAACCTGTGTCCTCAAGATATTCATGTCCCCTTTCCCTGACTGCTAAGTGATTTGCACTGTTGGGTCTCTGATATTGAACATCCTCCTTACAAGAGCTGGCAATTCCTATTGCCTGCTTGCCCTTCCAATTTCAGGATATTGGACATGCACAGCCCCTGGGAGAGCAAGTGTTCATTAACTTTGCTGATTATTCATGTTTGCCATGGGTGCGGAAATTAGAATCTAACAGGCAAGATCCTGGTGGGACTCCTGTAATTTGCCAGTAGGTCCAGCAACACACTTGATTGCACAGACAGGTAGATAAACTCTGAATTTCCTCCTTAGCAGAAGCAGATCAATACAGATAAAGTGCTAGGTATATTAAAAGATGCGAGAGCTGGTCATATTTCCCCTAACAATTATCTCATACTTAATAGTCCCACCGTTTGTTTTGCCAAAAAGCTGTTTTCCATCACTCCTGAAGGCAGTGCTTGGTCATACAGCCTGCTGCTGTGGGTATTAACCAGTGGGATACTGGTTGGGGAAAACTGCTTAGGCGTCACTGCTGAGACTGGGATGGAATTTACAAGTATCTGGCTCTCCTTGGTATTGAAGCTTACTAGTATTTGGAGTCCTTGCTTGCTTTCTGTTTAGGTGTTGATGCTGGCTGAGAACTTAGTAAGTTGGGGAGGGGTTGTCACAGAGGGAACGGGGTACAAGAGAGAGAACAGAAGACCCTAATGCTGATCACTCCTAAATTCAGGGATGTTCACTTCCAGTTGGTAGTCAAATGGGTTTGGGAGCATGCAAAGGAAGCTGTTGCCACCTGCTGGCAATTTACTGCACTGCAGAATTGCTTTCCCTTGCTCTCTGTTTTTCTTTGGGCAAAGCTGTCTTTCTCAGATTTCTGAAGCATCCTAGCATCCTTCAGGGCGCTGGGACTTGATCAAACTTTACCAGCCAGTGATGCTGTCCCTCAAGGCACCATCTGAGTGCCATCTTTAACTCTCACACCAAGTCAGGTTAAAGCTATACTGTAACCCAAACACCTTGTGGATTTTCACCTTCCTTTCTAGCAGTTCCACCTAAAGACCCAATGCATTTCACAGATAATTTGTTGCCGAACACCATTGAGGACAAAACATGTCACTTTCAGGAAGCCAGTCTGAATTAGGCCTGACTTAAAGACTATAATAAAGAAGTTCAGCCTTAGGTGCATCGTTAGACATTAGCTCTAACTGGGACAGTATTTTCCAGAAAGGGTCCCTAGTTTAATAAAAATATGGGCAGTATGCTTTTAAAATATATTCACAAGTTACATGGAAACTGCATGATTTTTTTTCTCTCTGGAAGAGCTGCTTTTTCCTAGTGTGGGTAAATCCTATTATCACAAATCCTCCATTATAGGGATTCAAATGCATTAGGTTTTCTTGTTCCTCCTAAAATGATGGTGAATTCCTTGTTTCATGGTACTTTTACATATGGTCATCTGGAAAAGAGCAGCCTGTATCCTGAAATGCACAGGACCATACTTAAAATTACACCCACTCCTACACACACACACACACACACACACACACACACACACACACACACACACACACACACACACACCCTTATTTTAATCCTTACCATTTGTTACCATCTGACATACTCTATTTTAAATCCTGGTTTCTTTCTGCCCTGTCCATCATGTACACATCATGGAGGCAGGGATTCTCATCCATTTTGTTCCTAGCCATTCCCCCAGTGCCATGTACAATGCCTGGCATATAGTAGGCACTCAGTAAATACTGAATAAATGAGTCAAAAGCAACCTTCAGCCCTACACAGGCCGAGGCTATAGTGGTTCCCTTCAGTGGCCTTGAAATCCCATTACAGGAATTCATACCACCTTGCAACTATGTGTAGACTTATTTGCAAAAAGACCTGAATCTAAAGATATTCACTCCATGGGCAAGTAAGCACAGTTGTGGGAAACTTATTCTTCTTTGAAAATTAAAGAGAACATGTTTTTCTTCCTGTGACCCTGGCCTCAGCTCCAATCCTCTGTTCCTCTGTGTAAAATCTTCAGTTATTACCACTTCTCTCATAAGAACCATTGTATGTGTCCAGGTACATTGGAATTAAATCTTTGCCTGGATCCCAGACCATGAACTCCTCATTCAGTCCCTGCTTGGCTGTGGGAGTTGAGGATATTGTCTGTTGCTGAGTACTCCATTAGGCACCCCATATGCAAACCCTTAGAAGTGTTTTATTTTCTTATTTTTATTGAGGTAAAATTGACATATATTAGTTCCAATTTACAACATAATTATTTGATGTTCATATATATTGTAAAATGATCACCACAGTAAGTCTAATTAACATCACTATAGAATTGCCAAAAATGTTATTGTGATGAGAACTTTTATGATTTATTCTCTTAGCAATTTTCAAATATGCAGTACAGTGCTGTTACCTATCACCATGCCATACATTACATCCTCATATTTTTTTAATGTTTATTTTTGAGAGAGAAAGAGTAAGCATGAGCAGGGGAGGTGCAGAGAGAGAAGGAGACAGAGAATCCAAAGCAGGCTCTGTGCTGACAGCAGAAAGCCCAATGCAGGGCTCAAACTCATGAACTGAGATCATGACCTGAGCTGAAGTCAGACACTTCACCGACTGAGTTACCCAGGTGCCCCTACATCCTCATATTTATTTTATACCTAGAAATTTATATCATTTGACCCCCTTCACCTATCCCCCATTTCTGGTAACCACCACCATGTTCTCTGTGTCTATAATTATGCTCAGGGTTTTTTAAAGATTCCACATATAAGATCATGTAGTATTTATCTCTAACTTATTTCACTTAGCATAATAACCCTCAAGGTCCACCCATGTTGTCATAAAGTGCAAAATTTCATTCTTTTTATGGCTGTGTGTGTATATGTGTGTGTGTACGTGTGTACACACCACATCTTCTTCATCCATTGATGGACATTTAGGTTGTTTCCATAGCTAGACTATTGTAAATAATGCTGCAATGAACGTGGGGTGCATATATCTTTTTGAGTTTGTGTTTTCATTTTCTTTGGATAGATGATACCTAAAATGGAATTGCTAGATTATAGTAGATCTATTTTTTTATTTTTGGAGGAACCACCATACTGTGTTCTATAGTGGCTGCACCAATTTACATTCCTACCACCAGTGCACAGAGTTCCTTTGTCTCCATATCCTCACCATCACTTACTACTTTTTGATAACAGCCATTCTCATAGGTGTGAGGTAATATCTCATTATGGTTTTGATTTGCATTTCCCATTGATTAGTGGTGGGAGCACCTTTCATGTAGCTGTTGGCCATCCATGTGTTGTCTTTGGAAAAAGGTCTATTCAGATCCTCTGTGTATTTTAAATGAAGTTGTTTGTTTTTTGCTCTTGAATTGTAGGAGCTCTTTATATTTTTTGGATATAACCCTTTACCAGATACATGATTTGCAAATATTTTCTCCTATTCTGTAGGTTGCCTTTTCATTTTGTTGGTTTACTTTGGTGTTCACCTTTCTTTATTTTAACTCATTTTTGAGACAGAGACAGAGCATGAGTGGGCGTGGGGCAGAGAGAGAGGGAGACACAGAATCTGAAGCAGGCTCCAGGCTCTGAGCTGTCAGCACAGAGCCCTATGCGGGGCTCGAACCCACAAACCATGAGATCATGACCTGAGCCGAAGTCAGACGCTTAGCCAACTGAGCCGCCCAGGCGCCCCTGTTCACCTTTTTAATTTATGCAGTCCCACTTATTTTTGCTTCTGTTGCTTTTGGTGTCAAATCAAAAAATTGTCAAGACATATCAAGGAACTAAACTAGGTCTTCAAGTTTTTTATCCTTTTAAGTTAACTTTTGTGTACGGAGTAAGACAATATGACTATTGTTTTTATTTTTTATTTTTTATTTATTTTATTGTTTATTATTTTGCATGTGGCTGTCCAGTTTTCTCAACACCATTTATTAAAGAAACTGTCCTTTCTCCATTGTATCCTCTTAGCTCCTTTATGGTAAACCAACTGACCATATACGTGTGGGTTTGTTTCTGGGCTATTCTCCTCTATTGATCTGTGTATCTGTTTTTATGCTCATAAAAATTGTTTGATTACTGTTTTGATTACTATAGCTTTGTAATATAGGTTGAAATCAGGGAACATGATGCTTCCAGCTTTGTTTCTCTTTTTCAATATTGCTTTTGTGGTTCCATACAAACTTTAGGACTATTTGTTCTATTTCTATGAATAATTCCATGGGAATTTTGTTAGGGATTGCATTGAATTATATGGTCACTGTAATTCTTCCAGTCTGTGAACAATGGACTATCTTTCATCAGTGTTTTATAGCTTTCAGTGTAAGAGGTCTTTTACCCCCTTGTAAGAGGTTAAATTTTTTCCTAGGGTTTTAATTCTTTTTGATCTAATTATAAATGGGATTGTCTTTCTGCTAGATTGTTATTAGTGTATTCTGCAACTTTACTGAATTTATTGGTTCTAACAGTTTTTAGGTTAAGTTATGTAATATCACATAGTCTGCAAATAATGACCATTTTACTTCTCTCTGATTTGGATACATTTCTTTTTCTTGCTTAATTGTTCTATCTTGTTCCTGATCTTAGAGGAAAAACTTTCAGTTTCCCAACAGTGGGTATGATGTTAGCTGTTGCTCTATCATATATGGCCCTTATTATGTTGAGGTACATTCCCTTTATACCCACTTGGTTGAGAGTTTTTATCATTAATGGGTGTTGGATTTTGTCAGATGCGTTTTATGTATCTGTTGAACCATCCTTGCATCCCTGGGATAAATCTGACTCTCAATGTACTGTTGAATATGATTTTCTGTATTTGTTGGAGTATTTTTGCATCTATATTAATGTGAGATATTGGTCTGTCATATTGTTTTCGTGTTGTACCCTTGTCTTGGTAGCAAGGTAATACTGCCCTCATAAAATGAGTTTGGAGTAGTTCCCTCAAGTGTTTGAGAAGGATTTCTATCAATAAGACTTTGAATGTTTGGTAGCATTCACCAGTGAAGCCATCTGGCCCTGTAGTTCTGTTTGTTGGAATGCTTTTGATTACTGATTGAAACTCCTTGGTAGTAATCTGTTATGATCCTTTGCATTTCTGTGATGTCAGTTGTAACTGATTTTTGAGTCCTCTTTTAAGGTTGGTCAAAAAACCAACTCTTAGGCTCCTTGGTCTTTCTCTTGTCTTTTTACTATTTCACTTAAATACTTTTTGTTTCTAATCATAAAGCCTAAAAGTCAGGCATATTGGTTAGCAATAATTCCTAAAATATGGGAACATACAAATAAATGCAGGCAGAAAATATCTTCTATACATACTCATTATACTATCAGGGTAATATATTTTTTGTACTCTACTCAATTATATACACATTTATTTCATTCCAATAGATAGAAATCACTGTCATCAATTTTTGTGGCTTTAGAGGTATCTGCTCTATGGATAATCATTTGACAAATTTGTCACTATTACTAAATAACATCTTTGTACCCCTGAGAGGCAGTTTCTTTAATAGATAAGAAGACAAAAGGGAGTACCTTTGGTTTGGAAGGCCTGACTCCCATCCATGTTTATAGTGGTCCAATTAATGTAATATCTGTACCACCAATTGTGCCCAGTGCCCTAGGCAACTGATGAGGATAGAGCCAAATGCTGGGCCTTTCACTCAAAGCTCTCCCTTTTGTTCTCAGCCTTCAAACATCCTCAGAAGCAAAATTTCCTATGTTTTCTCAACCATTATTTGCTTCCATAGTTAGTTCTAAGCAACAAAGCCAAATAGGCCATAATGGTTTTGTTCACTGGCCCTTCCACCACTATCTGCTGCACAAGCTCTAGTCTCCATCACTGAAAACTCATCAACTTTGTCCCCAGTCCAGAAGGAGTCACACCTAAAGGTTAAGCAAACTGCCTTCTTTTCTCCACCTTCCTCCCCTCTCTAGTAACAGATCCTCTGGGAAAGCACAAAGATCACTATGTTCAGACCTTAATACAAGTCTCTTAGGGTATATATGGAAGGTCCCAGCTTTCTGATTGCAATGAAACTTCCGGAATGGGACAATGTTCCATCAAGTGGAATAGCAAGGCCTTTTGCTAAAGGAGGCAGGAAAAAAAAAAAAAAAACTCCATAGTTCAAGACAAAAGTAAAGATGAAACACAGATATAGGAGAAGGGCCCAATTTCAGGCAAATTTCTAGCAGCAGAACTTGATCACTGGTGTACAAAGACTTGGGTAAAGTCAAGTGATTCACTGGGAAAACTGTCTAAGAAGGCTGTGGTTGGGTTGGGGCTATCAAACCAAAGAAAAAGTTAAGGCCTGGAGGTGAAATTTGGCCTAGAGGCTTCTAGAGGACTTTGAAGTGGCAAGTGAGATGAGGTTATATGAGCATAGATGGTCTCGAATGCCAGGTCTTGCTGATTGTGACAAGGGGCCTCAGTGTGATATACTACCCAGCTATTCTACCTTCCAACCTCTCTCTCTGGCCCTTGTGAGGTTCTCAGTGGTGGGAAAGCCTTCAGCTCAAATAACTATGCTTCCAACCAGTGTATCTGTCCTCCAGCTATGACCACGAGGGGCGCCTGACCAATGTGACACGCCCCACAGGGGTGGTGACCAGCCTGCACCGGGAAATGGAGAAATCCATCACCATTGACATTGAGAACTCTAACCGTGATGATGATGTCACTGTCATTACCAATCTGTCTTCAGTGGAGGCCTCCTATACAGTGGTACAAGGTAAGCCTCCTGCCCACTAAACTCACCCACAGACCCCAGGCAAGCCTGGGAGAACCTCCATAAACGTGGAGCACCTACTACCTTGCTATGTTAGTCAAGTGTCCACAAAAAACAAATTCTACAAGAGGTCAGTCTTGTAGAAAATGACTTAATCAGATTCGGAAGAATGTCATCTATACTATACAAAAAGTCTAGGAATTTAGGAATATCTACACACTTATCTGAAAATGTCAGTTGTCATCCCCACCTGCTCTTACCTTTCCATCATCAGGACTCCCCACCAACTCAACACACATAGTTAGCTTCTCAAAAGCTATTTATTAAGCTATTTATTCTCTTGGGTTCACCTCTTCCTTTTTTTGGCTCAATTCTGATGCCACTTGTTTGTTGAGTTGATTGTCCTGGAATCAAAGCCTGTAGCAATCTCTTGCCAAGACTGGGATCTCAAAGGTTTCTGACCACCCCATAGTTACTATTGCTGTTTGACATGACACAAAGTCCGGGACAAGCACAAGAGCTGGCAAGAAAAGGAATTGTGCAGATTAATTTTTCTTTTAATTAAGATATAATGTCAGTGGGCTAGCCTGTTGTCAGAGGATAAAAGTGTCCTCTCAGTAGATAAATGGTGACATTTCTGCACTATTATCCCATGACAGAGTCTGTTTCAATGACTCTATTTCTGCTCTGCCAAATGATTAATGATGTAGATTCTGTCTTTCTGCATGATGGCTGCAGTTGCAGGAGTGACAGATACACATTTGCTCACAGTCCCAAAAGCCAGCATCTCAGAGGCCAGCCCATCTGGACTCCTTTGCCCAAATAATCAGAAAGCAACATATCTGTAAAAGGAGTTTCAGACTCACATTTCCTTCTTGGAACTTTTTGATAAGGAAAAGGTCAGAAGCCTGACTGGCTAGTGTAGATTCCCTTTGGGGAGATAGATAAAGGCATGTTATCAGCACCCACTAGCTCAGTCTACCTTATGCTGTTTGAATCTCTTCAGCATTCTCTTAAGGAAGGTGGCATCATAGTGGAGTCAGCAGCAGAAGCATGAGGGACAGGAAGGTGGCTTTTTTCCTCCTGATTTGATCTGTAACAAGACCAACAACTTCAGGTTATATGGTAGGCAAGAGGAGAAAAAAATTAAGTCATTTTTCCCCTTTAAGCTAAAATATATGTTAAAGATTAGGGATTTGATTGACACAAATTGTGTAGGCAATAGACACCTTTAAAGGTACTATTAATAGTACTCAGTGAGTAAAAGAAAAATATCACAGCATAATTATTTCTGGAGTGCCACATATTAATAATGTTTTTCTTTCCATGGATCAGTAGCATCTCTGCTACTCACCTTAACATCGTATGTGTGCTAATTGAAGGCAGCCTTAGACTGACAGCTGCAAAGTACCATGGAAACCTATAAAAATAGGGGTTCTGTTCTCTTACGACTAACAGAGTGGATAATTTCTTTCCATATCCCCACCCCCTCTTACATTTCTCCAGATCAAGTGCGGAACAGCTACCAGCTCTGTAACAATGGTACCCTGAGGGTGATGTATGCCAATGGAATGGGTGTCAGCTTCCACAGTGAGCCCCATGTCCTAGCAGGCACCATCACCCCCACCATTGGGCGCTGCAACATCTCCCTGCCCATGGAGAATGGCCTAAATTCCATTGAGTGGCGCCTAAGAAAGGAACAAATTAAAGGCAAAGTCACCATCTTTGGCAGGAAGCTCCGGGTAAGTGGTTCCACCCAATTTGTCACCACAAAGTGGTAGAGGATAAACATCCTCTCCTCAGGAGCTGAGGAAATTTCCCAGGTCCCAAGCCTCCGTTACTCCTTTCTTCCCTGGAAAAGACAAATCTTTCCCTCAGAAGACAGAAACTCTGTCCCTTTGGGAAAACATCTCCATTGCCTAGGAGAGAACAAGGTGGGGATTTACCTTATGCTGTAGCTAGAGATAGCTTCGGTCTTCCCATCACACTTGCTATCTTCTCTCTCAATGTTCACTCTTTGGCCAATTTGACAAATGACTTCATACCTAGTGCCAGTGCCTACTGTATGCTGAGTCATTTGATGAAAACTGGAAGGACAAAAGTTTATAACATATTCTTTACATTCAGGAGTTAACAGTCCAGTAGAATATATAGATGCAAGATAATCCAATGGGATAAGTGAGAGGAACATCCAGTGCCTGATGGAATCAGGGAATGCTTCCCAAGAGGAAATAACAAGCAAACCACAGTAAAAGGTTTTAACAAACAGCAGCTTCCCCAGACTAGGCAACTGACCCAAAAGTTATGTCTTTTAAAAACTAAGACACATGCTCACTGAGGACTTTTGTGATGCAAACATTTTCAACAACCTCATGGGGATAGTTATCCCTGTTTTTCAGATAAAGAAATACAGGCTCTGGGAGCTACATAACCCATCCAAAGGCACCATGACTAGAAAATGGCAAAGCCAGGACTCAGTCCCAGTTTCATCTTTGTGTCTGGCTCACGAGGCAGTATTCTTAATCACCAAGCCCCATTGCTTCTTGTTTGAATTCATAGTCATCCAGATAATCTGGGTCCTGCCCTAGTCACTCATCTGGCACTACAGGAGACTGATTCTTAACATGATGCTAACCTCTTTTCCCATGACAGGGTTGGGGGAGGGACCCTAGGGATCCCAGTCTTTGTCAAATTCACATATTTACTGAACACAACTCAGGCACTGGAGATCTCTGTGGCACACCAAGCCTACCCTCCTGCAGCTTACAGCCAGGGATGGGGGAAAGGGTCAAGAAGGGCAGATAGTAAGTATACTAATGAATAACTAAACTAATTGCAGATTAAGATAAACACTAGGAAGACAATGAACAATGGCAAAGAGTAGAAGTGTCACCATCAATGGAACTTGAGTAGTAACTTCTGCCTGTTACTGGATTGAAATCCACCCCTCCCAGCTTACCTCCCTGCAGAGCCAGGCCACTGCATATTAAGATTCTGCCTTTGTCTAGCTGGAGTTTCATCCTTCGCATTAGGTTATCAGCAGTCTCCCATGTTTTCTTTCCAATGCTGGTATCTGCAAAGTTGCAAACGGCAGTATCTTCCCAAAGACAAAAAATGAAATGAGATTAGTAGCTAAATCCTTAATGACTGGATTTCAGGGCTGTGTAATTGATTTTTGATATGCTGTTCTGTAGAAGTTGATTATAAGCAGTAATCGTGCCTTTTCTCTGATAAATCAGTTGTGCTTTTTGACTAAGTTTTCCAAATAAAGATAAATGTGGCCCTAAAATAAAATGGCTATAATCCCAACTCTGAATATTAAAAATCTTAATAATGGTACTTGTGGTAATTAGCAGAAGTTAGGCACGCAAGTCTTATAACTGAATTTCTGCCAGGGTTAGATTTGCTGGCATCATGTTTATGCAAATCAAAACACAGCTTTATCTATCAACACCTCAACATTTAATTGTCTGGTGTTAGTTCCTGTAACAATAATCACATATCCATTTAGCTCTCTTAAATGAAAATCACTATGAGATTATAACAGGTTGAGTGGACTGAAAATGTAATTTGAAAATGAGGGAGAAAGCCTGGAATTTATTTGCATCTCATTTATTTTAATTCAATTCATAAATTGTTTAGTGAATGAAATAAAAGCAACTCCTGGAAATTGCAGGGGAGCAATTGCAAGAAGGTGTAAAGTAAAGGTGGGGCATAATAAGGATCAAGAGAACTGGGGAGTGTCATTTTTGTCAGATGCTTTGTGAGCTCAGGCCCAGGAAGTTTGCAGCCCCCTAAACCACAGGTACCTTTTGGCCCCCACAAGGCAGGCAGGCTCTTCTCTCCTCACCTCCAAGCCTGACATTTCTTTTCACTCTGTCTTGACTTCCATTGTCAAATGGGGCCCTGAAATTTTTGATTCATTCCAAAGGTTACCAGATTGGACTCTTAGGAGACCATTACATTTTATAACTGTAATTGTTTTTCTGTGTGTAACTAACTCATTTTCTTAAATTTTCTCCTTGATTTGTATTCGGACTGCAAATTAAATCAAAATTATAATTTTTTTTTAAAAAAGATGTGTGCTAAGTGCTAACTATATGCCAAGCACTATACAGTGAGTTGAAAGAGATAAAACTAAATCCTCGCCAGCAACAAGGAACTTGTGGTCCAGTGGAGAGGACGACGTAAACAGCGTGTTATAAGCTGTAACAGACACAGTGTCATAAGGAAAGGGATGGTTCGTTCTGTCAGGAGAGAATCAGCTAAGGCCAGAGGGCAAATAAGCCCTGGAATCTCAGGAGCTTACCACATCACCTCCCATGGAGGGCAGACAGCTTGACCTAGGGATGACTCACTGTATTTTCAGTCTTGTGACCCTGCCACAGTCAGCAAATGATCTCTAAGGTTGCTCTGGAAGGACAGAGGGGTTGAATGAGCAGAGGTAGACATGGCATGCATCACTTCCACCCACCCTAGTGAGTAAGAACACTTCAGCTGAACTGCAAGGAAGCCTAAGAAATGTTGTCCTTCTAAGTGCCTAAGAAGAAAAAAATGAAAGAGTTGGTGAACACATAGTACCTTGACCAAGAAGAGCTTCACAGAAAAGTGGGAATCAGTTCTACAGAGCAGTAGGAGTTAGTTAGCCTGGCAAAGATACAGAGAAGGGGTGATCAGACCAAGACTGTTGCCCGTGAGACAATAAAGGGGTCCAAACAGGGAAAAGCATTTCAGGAGACCTTAACTCAGTTTGGCCACAGGGAAGGGGAATGTGATACCCTGTGGTGCAGAAAAAAGAGGCAGCACATGGAAAGTCAATTTTGCTAGGCTGACATTTATCAAGAGGACTCCTTGGAGCTGTTCCAGGGTTTGATTAGCACAGTGATGTGTTGGGATGTGTAGTCTTAGAAAGATCTCTCAGGCTTCCTTAGATGTGGAGGAAGATAGATCAGAAGGGGTCAAGATAGGACAGGGACAACACAGGAGCAATTGCAGTAATTCAAACAAAGAACTAAATCACTAACACTAAAGAAGGAAGAGGGAGGGAGAGATCTAAGAGAGATTTAACACACACAATTAGCAGGGTTGCTGTATCATGCTCTCCTTTTGAGGGCCCCTCTCCATGATCATATGAACTGGGAAATTGAGTGGCTGTCTAGACTGTGTGAGGTGGCCTGCCAGGCTTTGTGAAGGAGAAAAGCTGGGAACTGAACCCCAAGACAGACATGTGACATTCTGGCAGCCCCAGCCTTGCCTCTTGGAAAGTGTTGCTCCTTCATGGAAAGCAGAGAATTTGCAGAGACTGTGGCACAGCAACTCAGGGTATCAAGCATTGAAGACAACAGACTTACCTTTCCCAGAGACTTTCAAGCTCCTTGAAGTCTGGCCAGTTGAATGATGCAAGGACTGAAGCCTCTGAGCTTCCCTAGGATTCAGAGGAAACCAAAAAACCCAGTGAAACTATCATGATAGACCAGTGCCCAGTGAAATTCTAAGCTACCTAGGTAGCCCTTCTCCCAGCAATCCAGTCAGGAACATCTCTTAGGTGAGTAATGTATCAATAGCATTTCCCTATAGGCTGGTCTAATGTAAGATGGTGGATATAGACCATCAGAGAACCACATCCTTCCACCAAAGCTCTGTGATGCTTCGACAAAATTTGGAGTGCTAGTCCCTTCTTCCCAGCCCGAACTCAATGTGAGAATAATTTTCATTATGTCTCCCAAGGATGTCTCAAGGCATCTCATTTAAAAGAGCCTTTTCCACCCCACTCTTTTCTCTGTTCTCTCCAGCCTTGCGAAAACATATGAAACCATTGTATCACAGTACCTATAAGCTCCATGAGCATAGGAGCCATTTCACCACTATATCTCTGGTAACAAGTGCCATGTGGTAGGCACTCAGACAATAGATGAGGAAGAGGTGATGACATGCCTCCTTAAGGCTCCTCCTTAGATGTATATGTGTGTGAATTCCCTCTCCCCTCCCCCCCCCTTTCACCCAAAGCAGGCATGAGTTCACTAACACATTTGCCCTATATCTGTCAGGAATCTTTCCACTGCAAAAGACAAGTATACTCAAACTAGCATAAAAAAAAAGGCATTCATTGTCTTGCCTAATGGGCCCTCAGAAGCCCAAATGATGTCATCAGGCTAATGTCTCTTTCTCATGGTCCCCTTTCATCCAGCATTATTTCTCCTGGCAGTTGGCCTCATTTTTATCCCACCGTAAACCAATGACCTCTTCACACTGAAGGTGCAGGCAGGCAGAGGTTGGCCAAAGTTGACTTCAGCTGACATCAGCTTAGCTTACTCAACCCAGAGGAAAGGATCCCCCACAGCATTTACATTAAAAATAATAATAATAACCCCAAGTGATTGACTTGGTACAGATGCAGATCTATGATTGGCCAGGACTAGGTCACACATGGACACATGTATCTTGTGATGGACACCTCAGTAAAACAATCTAAACAGGGGAAACCTTATAAAAAGGGGGTGCTGCACCCAAGTAAGGAAAGGTAGTAGGTTAAATCTCTTTCTCTCTCCCTTCTCTCTCTCTCACACACACATCAAATGTATTCTACATCCTCCATCTCTCCAGAGCGTAATTCATAAGGTAAACTCCTAGCCCTGAGGATCTATTAATGCATCCTCATCAGCAAGCCTTTTTCTAGATTCTTTAAAACAGAAACCAACCCCACCTCCCTTCTACTGAGAATTAAAACTTTAGCTTTTTCCTGAAATGGATTTAGTGCATGATGCTCTCTGAAAAGGAAGCATACAACCACCCTCTAGGATACTTCCTCCTACAATTTACAGGGAGACTGTAAAAGCAAGAAACAACTACATGTATAGGTAGCAGAACAGAAGAAAAATAAGTTCCGAGATCATCTTCCATCAGGATAGTGGTATGAGTGTTCTTCCCAAGATGAGGTGGGAGTAATTTTGTTTTGGTTTCCATGTGATTAATATGACATTGTAATTACACAGTGTCTTGTGCTAGTTTTACCTTTGTGGCAAATGACAGTGACACAAGACTGAGGTGGAAGGCAGATGTGCATGTGAACACATGCTTGTGAACTCAGTTCTGCACGGCACCCACTCAAGCAGCTCTGTTAATACAGTTATCATGAAAGCCTGAATTTTACCAGCCCCTTCCTGCCACAATGCTTTCATTCTGCACCAGTATTTTACATTTCAAACATCTAAGTTTTGGCACTGTACTAGGCACTCAGTGTGTATTGGTGAAACAAACAAACAAGATTCAATGTAAGCAGTTGCTTGTGCAAACAGGACTTTGTAATAAATTTAATGCCAACTTACATAATATATAATTAGAAGGGCAAGCCTCTGCAAACATGTTAAACAATGTATTCCCCAAGCAAGTATTACTTTTGGATGACTTCCTGTTTTGGGATGGAATGCTGGAAAAATGGAAAGACCCTCATGCCCTAGCGAAGGGAAACAAATAATAATCAAATAAATAAACAAATAACATAAAGAAATTGTGATGGGTGCCGTAAAGAAAATACAGGATGCAGATAAAAGGGAATATCTGATTTAGGTTAGGCCACTCTAAAAAAAATGACATTTGAGAGGCACCTGGGTGGCTCAGTCAGTTAAGTGTCCAACTCTTGATTTTGGCTCAGGTTATGATCTTGAGGTTCATGGGATCAAGCCCTGCATTAGGCTCTGTGCTAACAGTGTGGGGCCTCTGCCCCTCTCCTCACTCGTGTTCTCTCTCTCAAAATAAATAAATATACCCTTTTTAAAAAGAAAGAAAATGAAAGTTGAGCTGAGAACTGAAGAACAGGAATTTTCCAGGCATGGGATGGGATGCAAACTTATGCCAATTTATCAGCATGTGCAAATGCCCTGAAGCAGAAGAGACTGTTGCTTATATCCTGAGCAAGAGAGCTAGCATGACTGGAGCAAACTAGCTGGGGCAAAGTCACAGTGACAGTCCCTTAGTGAGCCTGGCAAGGATCTTAGAAATACAAAAGTCCTCCCCAGATTGATACATTGGTGAATGCAAAGGAGGATTCATCTGCAGACTAGACTACCTACCAGCCTTCATAGAGACTAGGAGAAAACATACTTGCATTCTGGAAAGTTCGGGTTGAGAGGTAACAACTACAAGTCTGTTCAGGCCACCTGGGCCAAGTCTACATGCAGATGCCTCTCTTTTCATCCATATCCATACCAACAGACCACCCACCTCTACTAGAATATTCCCACAGCACCTGAAACTAAGTTCTCGACTTGTGTGGGACTTTTGCCTTCACTTGCTGACCTCCCTACCTGGAATATTCTCAACTCTTTTCCTGCCCTCACCTGTGAAGTCTGACTCCATCTTCAAGCCCCCACTGAGGCAGCACTTCCTGTAGGAAATGGTCCTTGTGTGCTCAGTTCTAAGTATCCTTCCCTCTTTTCCAGTGTTTACTCTCATTACAGCACTAATATTTTCATGGTTGGTTCATGTGTCTTTACCCTCCTCTGGCCTATAAGTTCCATGAGAGCAAGAACCATAATTGCCTTGCTCTATCCTAAGTGCCTTTCAGAGTAACAAGCACATAGTAGGTGCTCAGTAAATATTGAGTCTATAGATAAATGGGATTTTAAGTTGACATCATAAAAATCCACTGTCTGTGACCTCTATTAATTCCACATTTGGGGGGCCTCCCAGAATGACTCTAATTGCTCTTTGGAATGAAGCCCTTCAGTTATTTGGAGATCACACTTTCTCTTCCCAGTTTTCCATATTAGAACCTTAGATGAGAGTTGCCATGGTTCTTAAGTGGGTCTTATTCAACCTCCTTATTCACAAATGTTTGCTGAGTACCAAGCACTTTCGAAAATAATATAGACACTAAGAAAAATGAAGTCCCTACCCACCGGCAGCTCATAGGCCATTACAGACAAGGAAACTGAGGCATTCAAGGTGAAAGACTGCTTTGCAATGACAAAGCCAATCAGTGTCAAAACTGTAGAGTTAAAACTGAAGCTCAAATTCAGGTCTCTGTACCTTTCCACCTCACCATCATCCAAAACAGCAAGTCATCCAAAAATAATGTTTGCTTAGGGAATACATTATTTAATGTGTTTGCAGAGGCTTACCCCTCTAATTATGCATTATTTAAGCTAATATTAAATTTATAGCAAGTTGTTTTGTCTGCACAAGCGCTGATCCCAATGTAGCATTGAGTCTTGTTTTTTTGGTAACTGGGGAGAGCTGCTTTATAAATCCCAGAGGACTGACCCAGATAAGAAATGAAGATGTCATCCAGGCCTGGCTATTCCTCTGGGTAGGTGAATACCTAAACTCTCCAAAGCGGGAATTTGGCTTTTAAATGCCTCCAGGCATGGGAAAGCTCATGCCCTCTCTCCCTCACCTTTTTGGGATTTCCCACACTCAGAACATTATAGGCAAAGTATTCCTCTGCAAGTCTAACTGACACCTCTCCTGCTGTGCAACACTGCCATTTCCTGGAGGAGATCCAGCCCAGTGTTAATTTCCTCCTTCATGTTTCTCAAATCACCAGCTCCCGTCATTGCCCCTCGAGCTAAGTTAGAGTCACTGGTTATAGGCCCAGCAGGGCCATTTTGACGACAGCGTTTCCTTTTCTCAAGATTTTTTACGAGCCTCCTTGTGACAGGCGTGTACTTGGTGAGATCAAAACATTCTGGGGGGAGATTCCACAGGGGAAACTACTTCCCAAAGTCTGCCCTCTGCAAAAATAAAAACCATGCTAAATAGCTGAGTTTTATTAACTGGGGAAGCCAGGCTGAGGAAAATGCCCGATAATTAAAAATAATGGCTTCCTTACAAACACAAAATTGTATTAATTTAAAAATTGGTTTCTCTATCACTGAATACCTACCAAGCTGGCTGGGAAGGGAATTGTGCTGATCCTGGCAGTGAAAATAATTCAAAATAACTTTTATGTTCTCCAGGAAGCCTCAAGGTTAATTTAAATATTGTTAGATGGGTAATTTAATTCAGAATAAGAGAACAGTGTGGCTACATTAAAGCTCCTGCACACTCTAAACTGGGGGGGCAGATGCCCAGGAAGTACTGAGCATGTCTGTGAACCATTCCACATCCCACACCCCACAGCTGAGGCATCTCCTTTTCACAAATGGTACCCTAGTAATTAAAGACACTTGATTACACAACAGGCCTGAACGCTTTGGCTTAGCTTCCAGTAAACTTAATTATTAGAAGTATTGGGTACTTTTATAGAAATTACACATTTCAAAGGCTCAGAGTGACAACACCAAGATGATGACATAAGTTGTTCCTGATATCGCTCCCCCTCTAAGAATAAATAACAACTACTGATGGACAGGACACCACTGACACAATCCTAGAACATAGGGGTGAAGCTGAAGTACTCCCCTGAACCAAAGAGACCAAAACAGACTGGATTAAAAAGCTAAGAGGAACAACTACACATTGATGACATTGTCCCTCCCCCAAGCCAGTGTCACACCATGTAGAGTGATCTCCCATGAGCCTTCAGGTCATCCAGCAGGGAAAGAGAGCCAGATGGGACATCTAACCATACATGCACACAGCCTTGGGTTATTTTGTGAAAGCCCCTACTTCGGTCTTGCTCCACAGGGACTACAGGAGAATCTGCAGGGCTTGACCCCTAGGAAACTGATTATGATAGAGAAAGAAGGAGAAGCTTGCAACAGCCAGCACATGGGTCTTGGCAGACCAAGTTCTTACCCACAGAGCCCAAGTAGGTACTCCCAACCAGCAGCTCATCAGCAGAACCAAATTGTTGGTGCATTCTTAACACCGAACTTAGAAGGGTGCATATCTGCCTGATTTAGGTCCTCAAATGAGGAGTTTCATTGACCCTGGAGCCCCTGCCCAGACAGGGGAGCTAAACCATAGTCCCATGCACTGCTGAGTGTGGCTCCCAGCCCCGTCTGACTGGGAGGGCTGGTGAGACCATCTAGCAGCTCAATAGCCCAGTAATGACAAGCTAAAAGGAAGGCAGACAGAGCTGATCACTCCCAAAGTAAAACCAGTACCAGACAGGTAGGGTTCCATGCTATGCCCACATAGGAGGAGTTAGTTCACAGCCCAACCGCTGGTTAGTATAATTCCTGGCCACTGCCAACCAGAAAGCCTGTTCAGAATATTTCGGAGGTTCTTGGAGTGGGCCCTCCCACCCTTCCCAGGCAAGGGAGCAAAAGCATAATCACACCTACTACTGAGTGTGACTTCCCACCCTGACTAGCCTGAGGGGCTGGTGGAAATGCCTGGAGTCAGGCACACAAGCTGATAGCCTACAAAGCAAAGCCAGTGGCCCTGTTTATCCAGAGAACTTGGAGCAAGGATTGGCTTGAGTCAAGACCACAAAGAATCTTATAAACTTTGGAACTAGTTCTGCTGCTGCACTTGGACAAGGAAACTAAATCATAGCCCTGCTTATTGCTGAATATAGCCTTCAGCCTGCCCTGCCACAGAACCTAGCCATAACACACAGGAAGCTGCATTACCCTTCTTAGAGGGGCACTTAAAAAGAATGCAGAGCCCCTGGCTTTCCTCATCTGCGTAACAAAAAGAGTGACTCTGTCTAATAGGTAATCCAGTGCAAACTCTTACCTGATTTGAGTCCCTATACAACAAGCTGTGAAGGACCTAGATTCCAGTCTACTGTCCTACCAGGGAAAAGCTAATTCACAGTCCCATTTTTTTGATTAAATACAGTACCCAGGCCCAACAGTCTGATAAGCCTGACCAGAGAACCAAGAAAGCACAGAGCCCATCCTACAGCCTCAACTGGGCAAAGAACCAAGCCAGCCATCCACTCCAACTTGTTCTCACCCTTAACCTCAAGGCTCAGAGAGTTGCCTTGCCCAGAAATTAACCCTGAAGCAAGGTGCACTTGCCCAACGACATTACCCTCAGACATATCCAGAAACTCAAACCAGGCTGAATAGTGAAGAACTGTTTTTACCAAAGTAAATCTATAAAGTCTTAAAGAGGAGACTACTTACTCAAATGTGCAGATACAAATGTAAGGAATCAAGAATCACAATAAATCAGGTAAATATGACACCACCAAAGGAAACTAATAAAGCTCCAGTAACGAACCTTAAAGAAATAGATATGTATGAACTGTAAAAGAGTTAAGAATAGTCCTCTTGAAGTTTAGAGAACTACAAGAATGCCCAGATAACTGAAAAAAATTAGGAAAGCAATACATGAACAAAATGAGAAGTTCAACAAAGAAAGAGAAAATATTTGGGTGCCTGGGTGGCTCAGTCAGCTAAGCATCTGACTCTTGGTTTTTGCTCAGGTCATGATCTTGCAGTTTTGTGGGTTCAAGCCCTACATTGGGCTTTGTACTGGCAGTGCACAGCCTGCTTTGGATTCTTTCTCCCTCTCCCTCTCTCTGCCTCTCCCCAACTTACGCTGTCTCTCTCTCAAAATAAATAAATAAACTTAAAAAAATAAAAGAAAAGAAACAGAAAACATAAAGAAAAAACCCTTGACCTGAAAAATATAGTGACCAAAGAATTCAGTAGAGTGCTTCAAAAGCAGATTGGACAATACAGAAGAAAGAATCAGTAACCTAGGATATAGGACATTTGAAATTACCTAGAGTAGTAAAAAGAAAAAAGGGTAGGGGCGCCTGGGTGGCTTAGTCAGTTAAGCGTCCGACTTTCGCTTAGGTCATGATCTCGCGGTTCCTGGGTTAGAGCCCCACGTCAGGCTCTGTGCTGACTGCCAGCTCAGAGCCTGGAGCCTGTTTCAGTCTGTGACTCCCTCTCTCTCTGACCCTCCCCTGCTCACACTGTCTCTCTCTTTCTCTCCTAGAAATAAATAAAAAAGATTTTAAAAAAAGAAAAAAGGGTAAAAATGAGTAGAGAAAGCCTACAGAATTCATGGGACATATTTAAAAAATATATATCTGCATTAGGGAGTTCCAGAGGAAGAAGACAAGCAAAAGAGAAAGTATATTTGAAGTAATAATGGCTGAAAACTTCTCAAACCTGGGAAAAGAAATGGACATCCATGAGGCCCAAAGGCTCCCAAATAGTTGACTTTGAATAGGCCAACACCAAGACACATTATAATTAAATTGTCAAAAGTCAAAGACATTGGGTGCCTGGCTGGCTCAGTCAGTAGAACATGTATCTCTTGATATTGAGGTCATGAGTTCAAGCCCCACATTGGGTGTAGAGATAACTTTTTAAAAATTTGAAGACAAAATTTTGAGAGCGTGAAGAACAAAGAAGTTATACTCAAAGGAATACAGGCTTTTCTGAACAAACAAAAGTTGAGGAAGTTAATCACCGCTACGACACCTGACATATAAGAAATGCTAAATGGAGTTCTTTAATTGCAAATAAAAGGACACTAATTAATATAGAAAAAAGAACGGTGCCTGGCTGGCTCAGTCCATGAAGCATACAACTCTTGATCTTGGATCCCCACATTGGGTAGAGAAATTACTTAAATGTAAATTTTTTAAAAATAAGAAAACATAAAACTTTTAATAGTAATTATGTGGTCAGTGTTAGACTCTGTAATATGTTAATGGTGGCATCTAATTCACAACTCTAGTTTAAAAGTTAAAAAACAAATGTAGTAAGGTCCACCTGGGTAGCTCAGTTGGTTATGTGTCTAATTCTTCATTTCGGCTCAGGTCATGACCTCACGGTTTGTGAGCTCAAGCCCCACATCTGACTCCATACTGAGTGAGGAGTCTACTTGGGTCTCTCCTCTCTCTCTCTCCCACTCCCCCCCCAAATAAATATTTTTTAATGTTGTAAAACTACCCCTAACTACAATCGATTATTAGCTACATAATCAAAAAATATGTAAACTATAACATAAATAACCTGAAATGTGAGATGAAGGAGAAGTAAACATATAAAGTTTAGGAATTCTATTAAAGTTAAGTTGGTAGCTTTAAAATGCAGTATAATAATTTGAAGATATTTTATGTAGCCCTCTTGGTAATCACAAGAGGAAAACCTATAGTGAATACACAAAATAATATATTTAAGAAGTCTACGCATACTTATACCAAAAGACATTTTAAACCACCCTTATACTACTTCTTAAAAGTAGTATAAGAAACAACAATAGATCTACAAAACAGCTAGAAAACAATTTTTTAATGGCAAGTCCTTACCTATCAATAATTATTTTAAACATAAACACATCAAATTCTGCAATGAAAAGTCCTAGAATGGCAGGATGAATAAAAACAAAATCCAGCAATCCTGCATACAGGAGACTCATGTTAGGCTTAAAGACACATTTACATTGAGACTGAAGAAATGAAAAAAGATTTCAAATATATAGTAATAACAACAACAAAAATGCAAGAATATCTATACTTCTATCAGGTAAAATAGACTTTAAAAATAATAAAAAGATACAAAGTAGTATAATTATCATTATATAGTAATAAAGTAGTCAATCCATCAAGAAGATATAATAGTTGTAAATATCTATTTACCCAACAATGGAGCACCTAAAAGAAAAACTAATAAAACTAAAAAGAGAAATAAAAGCAATATAGTAATAGTAGGGGACTTTAATACCCCACTCTCAATAATCATCCAGAGAAACGATAAGGAAATAGCAGGTCTGAACAACATTATAGATGAAATGGACCTGACAGACATATACAGAACCTTCTATCCAACAACAGCTAGTACACATTCTTCTCAAGTGCACATGGAACATTTTTTGGGGATAGACCATATGTAGGGCCATAAAGCAGGTCTTAGAAATTCAAGGAGTTTGAAACCATAGCGGGCGTCTTCTCCAACCACAATAGTACAAAATCAGTAACAGGAAGAAAACTTGAAAATTCACAAATACATGGAAATTAAATAACACTCTTTTGAACAACCAATGAATCAAAACAGAAATCAAAAGATAAATAGAAAGTTTCTTGAAAGAAATGAAAATGGAAATAAAACACCAAAACTTGGGGTGTCTGAGTGGCTTAGTCCATTAAGCATCTGACTTTGGCTCAGGTCATGATCTTGCATTTCATGAGTTTGAGCCCCAAATCAGGCTCCATACTGACAGCTCAGACCCTGGAGCCTGCTTCGGATTCTGTGTTCTGTGTCTGTCTGTCTCTCCCTCTCTTTCAAAAATAAACATTTAAAAAGATTAAAAATAAAAAGTCTCAACAAACAAAAGTCCAGTTTCAATGGTAATTCTACCAAATATACAAAGAATACATATCCTTCTAAAACTCTCCCAAAAATGGAAGAGGAACAAACCCTTTCAAACTCATTTTATGAGGCCAGTATTACCCTGATACCAAAAGCAGATAAGGACACCACAAGAAAAGAAAATTACAGGCAACATCCCTGATGAACACAGATGTAAAAATTCTCAACAAAGTATTAGCAAACCAAATTCAGTAATGAAGGACCATGCAACATGAACAAGTGGGGTTTTTTAATCCAGAGAAACAAAGATGTTTCAACATGTAGAAATCAGCCATTTTAACACATTATATTAACAAAATTAAGGATAAAAATCATATGATTATCTCAATAGGTGCAGAAAAGTATTTGACAAAATTCAACATTTAGAATAAAAATTCTCAGTAAAGCAGGTATATAGGAAATATTCTGCAATACAATAAAGGCCATTTATGAAAAACCTACAATTAACATCAAATGCAATGATGAAAAGCTGACAGCCTTTCCTCCAAGATCAAGAATAAGACAAACATGCCTACTCTCACCTGTTTTTTATTTTTTTTTTTCATGGGGGTCATTTAAATTTTAGACAACATACAGTGCAATATTGGTTTCAGGAATAGAATTCAGTGATTCTTCGCTTACATACCACACTCAGTGCTTATAACAAGTGCCTTCCTTAATTTAAATCCATCACCTATCTAGCCCATCTCCCACCCAGTTCCCTCCATCAACTCTGTTCTTTATCATTAAGAGTCTCTTGTGGTTTGTTTCCCTCTCTCCTCTTCCCCCAACTTCCCATGTGCTCATTTGTTTTGTTTCTTAAATTCCACATACTAATGAAATATGATATTTTTCTTTCTCTGATTGATTTATTTCACTTAGCATAATACATTCTAGTTCCATCCATGTCATCGAAAATGGCAAGATTTCATTGTTTTTGATGGCTGAGTAATGTTCTATTTTATATATATATACACCACCTCTTTATCCATTGATCAGTCAATGGACATCTAGTCTATCTCCAGAGTTTGGGTATTGTTGATAATCCCATTAACATTTGGGCGCATGTATCCTCTAAAACCTGTATCACCTCTCATTCAACATAGTTTTGAAAATCCTAGCCAGAGCAGTTAGGCAAGACATAAAAGACATCCAAATTGGAAAGGAAGAAGTAAAACTGTCACCATCTGCAGACGACATAATATTAAATATAGAAAACCCTAAAGACTCCATTAAAAACTGTTAGAAAAAAACAGATTTAGAAATGCTACAGAATATAAAAATCAATACACAAAAATCTGTTATACTAATGAACTATCAGAAAGAAATTAAGAAGATAAGCCCATTTATAATTACATCAAAAGGAATAAAATCATTAGGACTAAATTTAACAAAGGAGGTGAAAGACCTATACACTGATTCAACGTGCTGTGGGAACCTCTGATCCATACCATCCTATTAGGGAACAGGCAAGGCCAAACAGTTACCTTACTAGGAAGTTCCAGAGCCAAACACTTTGAGACAACCCCCCTCCCCAAGCCCATGCCTGCTTCAGCTCAACTAGCCCCAGCACAGAGCACCCCAGGATTCCCTGATCTGCACCTACTCCAAGCTCCAGCCATTCTGCCAGTCACTTACAATTTACACAGGAGACATTTCTACATAAGGCACTCTTTCAAAATTAGGACGGCTGGCTGTTCCATCTAATTCATAAAAAGAAACACACAAAGTCAAACAAAATGAGGAGATAGAGGACTATATTTTAAACAAAAGAACAAGATAAAACCTCAGAGGGGGAAAAAACCCCAATGAAACAGAAAAAAGTAATTTACTTGATAAAGAGTTCAAAGTAATGGTCATAAAGATGCTCACTAAACTCAGGATAAAAAAGGAGGAATACAATGAGAACTTCAACAAAGAGGTGAAGAAATATAAGAGTTGAGAAAATATAAGAAAGTACCAAACAGAAGTCACAGAGCTGGAGAATGCAGTCACTGAACTGAAAAATATACTAGGAAAATACACTAAAGAGCAGATTAGATGATACAGAATAGATCAGCAACCTGGATGATAGAATAGTATAACTCAGCCAATCAGAAAAGCAAAAAGAAAAAAAAAAGAATTTTAAAAACTGAGAATAGTTTAAAGGACCTCTAGGACAACATTGAGCATACTGATATTTATTATAGGGGTTCCAGAAGGAAAAGAGAAAAAGGGACAGAAAATTTCTTTGAAGAAATAATGACTGAAAACTTCCCTAACCTGTGGAGGGAAAACAGACATCTAGACCCTTGAAGGACAGAAAGTTCCAAACTAGATGAACCCAAAGAGATCTACACCAAGAAATATTATAATTAAAATGCAAAAGTTAAGGAGAAAATCTTAAAGGCAGCCAAAGAAAAATTTGTCAGCAGAAACTGTGTAGGCCAGAAGGAGAGGCAGGATATATTTAAAGTGCTAAAAGGGAAACACTTGCAAACAAGAATACTCTACCTGGCAAGGTTATCACTCAGAATTGAAGGAAAGATAGGGTGTTCACCAGCAAAGCAAAAGCTAAAACGTTCATTAGCACTAAACCAGCCTTATAAGAAATATTAAAGGCTCTTATTTATGCCAAAAGGAAAATACTATACTAGAAATTAAAAATATATATATGAAAGGAAAAAATCTCACTGGTAAAGACAAATATATAGTAAAGGCAGTAAATTGGCCTTAAAGAGTGAGTATGAAAGTTAAAAGACAAAAGTAGTATTAACAATTATAATAAGTAATTAAGATACACACAAAATAAAAATATGTAAAATAAGACATCAAAATATAAAATGGGGGGAAGGCATAAAAATGTGATTTTAATGTGTTCAGACTTTAAAAACTATCAGCTTAAAAGAGACATATATGTGTAAGTATGCTATGCACATATGTAAGTATGCTATTTATATGTAAATATATATGAACATCACGGTAACCACTAACCAAAATCCTGCAATACATATACAAAAAAATAAAGAGAAAGAAACCTAAACATAACACTAAAGAAAACTATCAAACCACAAGGTCAGACACCAAGAATACAAAAACAATGAGAAAACAATTAGCCAAATGGCAATAAGTAAATATTTATTGATAATTACTTTAAATGTAAATGATTAAATGTTCCAATTAAAATACAGAAGGTGGCTGAATGGATAATAAACAAGATCTGGGGTGCCTGGGTGGCTCAGTTGGTTGAGGGGCTAACTCTTGATTTGGGCTCAGGTCATGTTTTTGTGGTTTGTGGGATAGAGCCCCACGTCAGGCTCTGTGCTGACAGTGCAGAGTCTACTTAGAATTCTCTCTCCCTCTCTCTCTGCTCCTCCCCTGCTCACAATCTCTGTCTCTCTCAAAATAAACACATAAACATTAAAAAAAAAAAAAAAACCAAGCCCCATCTATATCCTGAAGTTAGGACTAACTTCAGACCTAAAAAGACAAACAGAATGAAAGTAAAGGGAATATGAAAGATATTCCATATAAATGGAAACAAAAAGAAAACAGCTATAGCAATATGCTCATATCAGACAAAATAGACCTTTTTTTAATTTTAGAGAGCAAGAGAGCACACAAGCAAGAGATAGGGGCACAAAGAGAGAGAGAGAGAGTGAGTGAGAATCTTAAGCAGACTCCATGCTCAGTGCAGAGCCCAATGCAGGGCTCGATTCCATGACCCTGAGATCATGACCTGAGTTAAAATCAAGAGTCACACACTCAACGGACTAAGCCACCCAGGCACCCTTTTTGTAGCTAAGTGAAATAAGTCAGTCAGAGAAAGACAGATATCATATGTTTTCATTCATATGTGGAATTTGAGAAACTTAACAGAAGACCATGGGGGAAGGAAAGGGGAAAAATTAGATTCAAATAGAGAGGGAAGCAAACCATAACAGACTCTTAAATACAGAGAACAAACCAAGGGTTGATGGGGAAAGAGGGCAGGGGAGAGGGGAAAATGCATGATGAGCACTGAGAAGGGCACTTGTTGGGATGAGCACTGGGTATTGTATGTAAGTGACGAATTGGGGAATCAACTCCTGAAGCCAAAAGCACACTGTATACACTGTATGATAGCTAACTTAACAATAAATTATATTTTAAAAATGTGAACAGTGTTCTTTCAGGGAAATAAAGGATATAAGAAATTGGCCTTTAAAATTACTTTAAGATGTTAACATTTATTGTAAAAAAATAGCGTGCCTTTTTAAAAGAGTCATTTGCATGCTTTTATTTCTCCCACTAAAAAACCAAAAGTTGGGGCGCCTAAGTGGCTCAGTTGGCTGAGCGCCAACTTTGGCTCACATGGTCTCGCAGTTCTGAGTTCGAGCCCCACGTCAGGCTCTGTGCTGACAGCTCGGAGCCTGCTTTAGATTCTGTATCTCCTTCTCTCTCTGCTCCTCCCCCACTCACGCTGTCTCTGTCTCTCTCTCTCTGTCTCTCTCTCTCAAATAAACATTTAAAAAACCAAAAATTAATAATGCATATCCATATATTTTTACATGGTAAAGACCAGACCATATAAATAATTTTATTCCTGTTTTTGCTTAGTATCATATGTGTTCCCTTATACCATTCCAAGTCCTTTAAAAATAGGATTTCTTATTGGAGGCACAACTCCATCACACGGATGTGTCAGAATTTCCAAAAACTGTGCATGTTTCGTTATGATCACTGAAATTTCTGATTTCCTAAGTTGAGCATCATAAATAATGGTTTGATCATGCCTTCAAAAATAAACTGATGATTTCTCTCAAAAAAGTAAAATAAAAAATAAGATTTTTTTATTCGGACAAAATAGACTGTAAAACAAAGACTGTAACAAAAGACAAAAAAAAAGCATGATTAATGATACAGTGGTCAATCCAAGAAGGATAGAACATTCATAAATGTTTACACAGCCAAAATAGGAGCACCTAAATATATAAGGCAAATATTAACAGGACATAAAAGGAGAAAATGAGAGTAATCCAATAATAGTACAGTACTTTAATAACCTACTTACATCAAGGTTTTTCAGACAGAAAATTAATAAGGAAATTTTGGTCTTTTTTTTTTAATTTTTTTTAATGTTTTATTTATTTCTAGGAGAGAGAGAGAGAGAGAGAGACAGCGTGAGCAGGGGAGGGTCAGAGAGAGAGAGGGAGTCACAGACTGAAACAGGCTCCAGGCTCTGAGCTGGCAGTCAGCACAGAGCCCGACGCGGGGCTCGAACCCACGAACCGCGAGATCATGACCTAAGCGAAAGCCAGATGCTTAACCGACTAAGCCACCCAGGCGCCCCAGGAAATTTTGGTCTTAAATGGCACATTAGACCAGACGGACTTAATATGCATGCATGCGTGCGCGCACACACGTGTGTGTATATAATTTCATCCAAAGAATACAGAATACACATCATTTTCAAGTGGACAGTGAGTATTCGCCAGGATAGATCACATGTTGAGCCACAAAACAGGTCTCAATACATTCAAGAAGATTGAAATCAGATCCAGCATACCTTCCAACCACAATAGTATGAAACTAGAATCCATTTACAAGCATAAAAATGGGGGAAACACAAAAATGTGGGGACCAAGCAACATGTTACTCAGCAACCAGCGGGTCAATGAGGAAATGAAAAGAAAATTAAAAATACCTTAAGACAAATAAAAATGGAAACAAAATTTTTCCAAAATCCATGAGACACAGCAAAAGCAGTTCGAAGAAAGAGGTTCATAGTAATATAGGCCTATATCAAGAAACAAGAAAAATTCCAAATAAACAATCTATGACTAAAAGAAGTAGAAAAAGAACAGACAAAAACCCCCAAAGTTAATAGAAGGAAGAAAATAATAAAGATCAGCATAGAAATGACATTGAAACTTAAAAGAACAACAGTACTATCAATGAAACTAAAAGCTGGTTCCTTGAAAAGATAAATCAATAAACCTTTAGCCAGCCTCATTAGGGAAAAAATAAGGCCCAAATAAAAAAAGAAATGAATAAGAGAAATTACGTCTAACACCACAGAAATATGAAGGATAATGGAGATTACTATGAACAATTATACACCAACAAATTGGACAACCTAGAAGAAATGGGTAAATTCCTAGAAACACATATCCTTCAAGATTGAACTATGAACAAATAGAAAATCTGAATAGACAGATTAAAGGTAATGAAATTGAATCCATAATTTTTTAATGTTTGTTTATTTTTGGGAGAGAGAGAGAGGAAGACAGAGGATTCAAAGTGGGCTCAGTGCTGACAGCAGAGAGCCTGACACAGGTCTTAAACTCATGAACTATGAGATCATGACCTGAGCCAAAGTCAGACACAACTGACAGAGCCACCCAGCAACCCCTGAACCAATAATGTTAAACAAAACAAAAACAAAAGTCCAGGACTAGACAACTTCAAAGGTGAATTCACCAAAAACTTTTAAAGAATTAGTACCTATCCTTCTCAAATTATTCCAAAAAACTGAAGAGGAAGGAGCTCTTCCAAACTGAATTTATGAAGCCAACATTACCTTGAAACCAAAATCAAAGATATCATATACACACACTACACATAGGCTATATATGGTGTGTATATATGTGTGTGTATGTGCGCGCTTGCGCCCTGAGCACATATGTGTACATACACACACACACACACACACACACACACACACTCTGATTAACATACATGCAAAATACCTCAACAAAATATTACCAAACCAAATTTAACAATACATTAAAAGGTTCATACACCACAATCAGGGGGAATTTATTCCAAAGATGCAAGGATGGTCCAACATATACAAAAAGCAAACAATGTGATACACCACATTAACAACATGAAAGATAAAAATCATGCTCATTTCAACAGATTCAAAAAAAAGCATTTGAACACAATTCAAATCCATTTATAATTAAAAAACAAAACTCTCAACAAAGGAAGTATAGAAGGAATGTACCTCCACACAATAAAAGTGGTATATTACAAACCTCCAGCTAACATCATACTCAGTGGTGAAAAGCCGAACACTTTTCTTCTAAGATCAGGAACAAGATAAGGAAGCTAACTTTTGCTATTTTTATTCAACATAGTATTGGAAGTCCTAGCCAGGGCTATTAGACAAGAAAGAAAATCTAAATTGTAAGGAAAGAAGTAAACCTGTCACTATTCACAGATGTCCTGATACTATATATAGAAAACCCTAAAGACTCCACCAAAAAACAATTAGAATAAGTAAATTCAGTGAAATCACAGGATACAAAGTTACCATAGAGAAATCAGTTGCATTTCTATACACTAATAACAAGGTATCAGAGAGAAATTAAGAAAACAATCCCATTTATAATTGCATCAAAAAGAATAAAAATAGGGATAAATTTAACCAAATAACTGAAAGACCTACACTCTGAAAAAATGTAAATCACTGATGAAGGAAATTGGAGATGACACAAATAAATGTAAAGGTATACCATGTTCATAGATTGGAAGAACTAATGTTCTTAAAATGTCCATACTACCAAATTAAATCCACAGATACAATGCAATCCCTGTCAAAATACCAATAGCATTTTTCCACAGAAATAAAACAAACAATACCAAAATTAGTGTGGAACAAGACCCCAAATAGCCAAAGTAACCTTGAGGAAGAAAAGCAAAACTAGAGGTATCACACTCCTTAGATTTTAAGATATAAATACAAACCTATAGTGATCAAAACAGTATGGTATTGACACAAAAATATACACAGAGATCAATGGAACAAGAGACAGAGGCCAGAAATAAACCTACATTTATATAGTCCATTAATCTGTGACAAAGGAGGCAAGAATATACAATGAGGAAAAGACAGTCTCATCAATAAATGGTGTTGCGAAAATTGGGCAGCTACATACAACTAGTGAAACAAGATAACTTTCTCACAGCATACACAAAAGAAACTCAAAATGAATTTTAGATCTACATGTGAAACCTGAAACTATAAAACCCCTAAAAGAAAACATAGTAACCTCTTGGACAACAGCCTTAGCAATATATGTATGTATATGCCCTCCTTAGACAAGGCAAACAAAAGTGAAAATAAATATTTGGAGCCCACCAAAATAAAAATTTTTTGCAGAGCAAAGGAATCAAACAAAGCAAAAAGCCAATCTACTGAATGAGAGAAGATATTTGCTAATGATATGGCCAAGAAGGAGTTAATATCTAGTATCCAAAATATATAAAGAATTTATACAACTCCAAAAAAATAATCCAATTACAAAATGGGCAGAGAACGTAAATAAACATTTTTCCCAAGAAGACATACAGATGCTGAACAAACATGTGAAAAGACGCTCAACATTACTAATAATCAGAGAAATGCAAACTAAAACCACAGTGAGATATGACCAGTCAGAATGGCTAGTATCAAAAAGATAAGAAATAGCAAGTGTTAGCAAGGATGTGGAGGAGAGGGTATTCTTGTGCAGGACTGTTGCAAATGTAAATTGGCACAACCACTGTGGAAAACAAAATTTTAAAAATAAAATTACCGTATGATCCAGTAATTCTACTACCAACTATTTGGCCAAAGGAAACAAAAACACTGATTCAAAGAGATATATGTGCCCCTATATTTATTACCAATAGCCAAACCAAGATATGGAAGCAACCTGTGTCAATCAATAGAAGAATGGATAAAAGTTTCATACATACATACATATATGTACGCGTGTGTGTGTGTGTATGTAATACTACTCAGCCATAAAAAAAAAAATGACGTCTTGCCATTTGTGACAACATGGATGGATCTACAGGGAATTATGCTAAGTGAAATAAGCCAGACAGAGAAAGACATATGATTTCATTTATATGTGGAATCTAAAAAATCAACAAACAGAAACAAGTTCATAAATAGAAAACAAACTGGTGGTTGCCAGAGGGGAGGGGGTTTGAGGTAAGGGTAAAACAAGAGAATTAAGATGTACAAACTTCCAGTTATAAAATAAGTAACTTATGGACATGAAAAGTACAGCATACGAAATATAGTCAATAATATTGTAGTAGCATTGTATGGTGACAGACAGTGACTACATTTATCAAAGTGAGCATGGGGTAATGTTTAAAATTGTTGGATCACTATGTTAACACTTAAAACTAATATAGGTCAGGGGCGCCTGGGTGGCTTAGTCGGTTAAGCGTCCGACTTTCGCTTGGGTCATGATCTCGCGGTTCGTGGGTTCGAGCCCGCGTCGGGCTCTGTGCTGACTGCCAGCTCAGAGCCTGGAGCCTGTTTCAGTCTGTGACTCCCTCTCTCTCTGACCCTCCCCTGTTCACGCTGTCTCTCTCTCTCTCTCCTAGAAATAAAAAATAATAATAAAAAATAAAAAAAAACTAATATAGGTCAACTATATGTCAATAATAAAAATTAAAAAGTAATAAAATATGAAGTGAAAGATATGTCAGGGAAGTTTGTATCAACATAAAAGTACCCATAATATTAAAACATCCTGGAAGGAGAGCAGCTACCTTGGAGAGTCTCCCGGACTTAGCCTGAATAAGAAGGAAACTTAATCATTTTAAGAAAAAATAGAATACCTAGGAAAATTTTTAAGCAAGGAGTTGTACCATAAAATATGTTTTTCACCTATACTCTGAAAACTGTAAGACTGATGAAAAAAAGATTAAAATCACACAAATAAAGAAGAAGGTATTCTGTGCTCATGGGTTGGGAGAATTAATATTGTTAAATATGTCCATGCTACCCAACAAAATCTATAGAGTCAATGCCATCCCAATCAAACTACCATAATATTTTTCACAGAACTAGAGCAAAGAATCCTAAAATCTATATGGAACCACAAAAGAAAAGCCAAAGCAATCTTGAGGAAGAACAAAGCTATAAATATCACAATCCTTGATTTCAAGATATACTACAAGGTTCAGGTGATCAAAACAGTATGGTACTGTCACAAAAACAGACACATATATCAATATAGAATATTATAGAATAGAAAGCTAAGAGAAAAACCCACACATATATAGTCAATCAATCTACAACAAGGGAAGCAAGAATATTAATGTGGAAAAGACAGTCCCTTCAATAAATGGCACTGAGGAAACTGGACAACTACATGCAAAAGAATGAAACTAGACCACTATCTTACACCATATACAAAAAAATAAATAAAATGGATTAAATATTCAAAGTGGATTAAGACCTGAAATCATAAAATTCCTCAAAGAAAACATGCAGTAATCTCTTGGACATCGGCCTTAGTAACATATCCATGCATGTGTCTCCTCAGGCAAGGGAAACAAAAGCAAAAATAAACTATTGGGACTACACCAAAATAAATATCTGCACCGTCAACAAAGAAACCATCAAAAAGAAACCATCAACAAAATGAAAAGGCAACTTATGAATGGGAGAAGATGTTTGCAAATCATATATCTGATAAAAGATTAATATCCAAAATATATAGAGTTTATACAACTTAAAATGCAGAAGCAAATAATGTGATTTAAAAATGGGCAAAAGACTTGGATATTTTCCCCAAAAAGACATACAAATTGTCAAGGGCACTTGAAAATATGCTCAGTATCACTAATCCTTGGGAATATGCAACTCACAACAATGAAATATTACCTCATGGTTGTCACATTGCCCAAAAGACATGTATAAATTCAATGCAATCTTGATCAAGATTTCAATGACATTTTTTACAGAAGTTGGAGAAAAATCCTAAAATTTGAAACCATAAAAGATCCTGAATAGCCAAAACAATCCTGAGAAAGAAAAACAAAGCAAGGGGCTTTGCAATCATACTTCCTGATTGCAAGCTATACTATAAAGTTATAGTAATTAAGACAGTAGGGTAATGGTATAAAAAAAGAAAAGAAAAATAGACAAATAGACCAATGGAACAGAATTGAGAACCCAGAAATAAGCCCAACAATATACAGCCAACTAATATTTGACAAGGGAGCCAAGAATACTCTATGGGAAAAGACAATCTCTTTAATAAATGGTAATAGGAAAACTGGATATTCACATATAAAAGAGTGAAAGTGGACCCAAATCTTACACCACTCACAAAAATTAACTCAAAATCGATTAATGACCTAAATGTAAGAGCCAAAACCATCAAACTCCTAAAGGAAAACAAGAAAAATTCTTTGACCTGGGTCTTGGCAATGATTTTTTTGTATAGGACACCTAAAACACAAGCAACAAAATCAAAATAAACAAATGGGACATCATCAAACTAAACAGCTTCTACACAGCAAAAGAAACAACAACATGAAAAGACAACCTACAGAATGGGAGAAAATATTTACAAATTATATATCTGGTAAGGGGTTAATATCCAAAATATTTTTTAAAGTCCTACAACTCAATAGCAAAATTAAAATAATCCAATTTAAAAATGGGCAAAGAGGGGAGGATACCTGACTGGGTCAGTAGAGCATACAGCTCTTGATCTCAGAGTCATGGGTGTGAGTGGGCATAGAGATTACTTGAATCAATGAACACCTACCTACATACATACATAAGAAAAATAGGCAAAAGACCTGAACATTTTTTCCATAGAATATATATGAATAGCCAAAAGGTACATGAGAAGATGCTCAACATCACTCATTGTTAGGGAAATACAAATCAAAACCACAATAACACCTCACACCTGTTAGGATGGCCATCAAAAAGATAAGAGTAAAATCTGGAAAGGATGTGGAGAAAAGGGAACTTTTGTGCACTGTTGGTAGAACTGTAAATTGGTGCAGCCACTATGGAAAACAGTGTAGAGGATCCTCAAATTTTTTAAAACAGAGCTTCCATATAATTCAGCAATTCCACTTCTGGAACTCATTTCCAGAAGAAATGAAAACAGTACGTCAAAGATATATCTGTACTCCCATGTCCACTGCAGCATTACTTACAATAACCAAGACGTGGAAACAACCTGTGTGTTCATCAACAGATGAAAGGGTAAAAAAGTTATTGTATAGATTTACAATGGAATCTTATTCAGCCATAAAAAATGAGGAAATCCTGCCATTTGCAATGACATGGATGGTTTCTTGATGATATTATACTAAGTGAAATAAGTTAGAGAAAGACAAATACTGTATGATCTCATTTATGTATGGAATCTAAAAAAATAAATAAATAATGAAAACCCACAAAGAGGTTAGATCTGTGGTCACCAGAGGTGAGGGGGTGAGGTGGGAATTGGAAGAAGATAGTCAAAAGGTACAGACTTCCAGTTATAAGATAAATAAGTACTAGGGATGTAATGTACAGCATGGTGATTATAGTTAACACTGCTGTATGATATGTAGAAAAACTCTTAAGAGAATAAAATCCCAAGAGGTTTCATCACAAAGTGAAAATTTTTTAAAATGAAGAAAAAGAAAAACCATTATCTATATGAGATGACAGATACTAACTAATTAGGAAAATCATTTTGTTATACACATAAGTCTATTATGTGTAATTTAAACATATGTAGTGATGTATATCAACTATATGTCAATAAAGTTAGGGGGAGGAAAATAAAGTTCAGTAAAGTTCATTTGAACCAGTACTATAACAAAATCCCATTCCCAAGGACATGGTGAATTGAGGGATAAAATCACAACTTAAATTATCAATGGCTAATGGTTAGTAATGGTTATTACTTCTCTTTGGTTGATGCACCCAGGCCAGGGGTCAGAGGCCTTGTTAGTTCTAAGTAGTAACAATAAACCCAAATATTGGCAGTCAGAGTTTAGGGACCCTTTTTCTGGTTTTGCCCACTATTCAGTTCCTTCTGCAGTCTTAGCGCCCTCACATACTAATATAATTGTTACAATGATAGTCATGCTTGTATATACGATTTACATGTTGTTCTCTCCTATGGTTACATGTTACAGTATATATTCATTTATATACACAGATACATGCACATACTATTATGTTATGGTTATTTATATGATTTGTCTGTTGGTCTCTCAGGTAGCTGAAGATAGGGACTTTTATTAATCCGAGTGTATTTTAACCAAGAGTACACAACAGAATCATCCAGCCCCTACCCCCTAGGGGGCTGATTCAGCAGCTGTGGAGTCAGTCCAGCAGCAGTGCTTTGAGAGAGTATCCCAGGTGGCTTAAAACTGCATACCTGATAGAGAACAGCTGGCCATAGAGGTGGTACAGCCTAGGGGCTAAGACAGTGAGCTCTGGACTGAAATCCTAGCTTCACCACTTACTATTAGTATAAGCTTGAACAGAGCACTTAAACCTATCTATCCCTTGTATGTAAAGTGGGGATAATAGTCCTTGCCTGGAAGTGTCATGGGGATTAAATAAGATAAAACAAGGGTAGCTCTGAGAACACACTAAGCCCATCATAAATTCTCAAAACGCATTGCTTTGTTGGTATTGTTCATCCCTGCATTCCAGAGGAGGCACCAAGCCTGACATTAGCAGAGATTCAATGTTCAATAAATAATAAATGCACAGGGAGCTGTATGATATTAGCACAGAGAATAAAAAAGGGAAATTAGTAAGGAAAGTTAGAAGGATGACCAAGGAGATGGAAAATAGACAGGCATGGTAAGGAGTCACAAGCAGTTGGCTCAGGAAATCCTAAAAATCCATCCTCATTGTTGCCACTTTATTCATTCTGCCTAATAAAATGTTGGCAAGGTCTTAAACTGAAAATTTTCAGACTCATAGGATTAAGAATTTTGATGGCCTTCTGGATCTGTTCCAAATGAAGCAACCCAATATAGCCAAACTTCTGTTTCCAGAGGAATTGATCATTCTGACCCCATCTTGTGCTGTCTTTTGGATATGGTGACTCAATAATTCTGACTGTATTAACTTTTGGACATGTTTTTTGAAGATCCTACCACTCATGGGTGATGGGCATCAAAGAGGGCACTTGTTGGGATAAGCACTGGGTGTTGTATGGGAACCAACTTGACAATAAATTATATTTCTTAAAAATCCTACCACTCTCCCTTTACTTTCTTGACTATTCTTCCTCATGGCTGTACATATGATTATATATGAATCTTCCACTTGAAGTTGGGGTCTTAATCTCAAGAGCTTACCACCTTTATTCCTATATTCATACTTTGATGCATTTTCTTTCCAAAATGTTCTGTCTCAAGTGTTTTATCACCTTCCCTCTGAGATGACTCCATGGAAATAGCAATAATTTGAGGAATCAAGTTGTCCTGGGTTCAAATCCAGCTTCCACTGCTTCTCTAGATTTGTGACCCCTCTGAGTTAAACTGCCCACATGTAAAATAACTTCTACCTATGTTGTGAGAATTAAACTGAGATAAGGTAAATAAAGTACCCAGCACAGTACCTGTCAAAGTATGAGGGGCTTATATTAGTTTAGTTCAGTTTCAACTGCTAGTAACAGGGATTAGAAATAACAAGAGTTTAAAGAAAATATTGTCTTATTATTTTTTATGACATAAAAGGAGCCTAGAGATGAGCCTTTCGTGGCTGGTATGGATGACCATTAAAGACACCTAGGTCAAAAGGGATCTAGACTCTTTCTGAATGAGCCATCATCCTTGGGGCTTCCATTCTCAAAGTCACCCATATTTACAAGGTGAATGCTGGAGCTCCAGGGATCATAGCCAGATTCCACCCAGGAAAAGGAGGACAGTGGGAAGAACAAAAGGGTGCCTAGATCGTAGCTATGCCATCTTCCTTTAAAGTTCCCAAGAGACCCAGCTGACAATTACATCATGTTAGCCACCTGTCTCTCCAGAGGAAGCTATGAAATGTAGTTCTTTACCTGTGTGCAATGAGGCTCCCTAGAAAACAAATGTCTGTGGTATTATCAGGCTACAATATGGAGCCTTCACGGGCTATGCTATGCTTTACAGTTTCCTCATCATTTCATACCTCAGGGAAGACAATGCATATATAATACATGAATCAGTAAAGCTGGTTAAATGTTTAAGTGGTTAAATGGTTCAGGTCTGAAAACTTAAGATCCAGACCAACCCTGCCATTTCATTGTTATGTGACCTTGAGCAAGCATATAACCTCTCTGCTTCAGGCCCAGCTTCCTCACTTGTCAAGTGGTTCTCGTGGGCACCAACTTGGACAAGAGATGCAAATTTCCTAACATAATGCCTAGGTCTAGCCCTCAGCATGTGTTAAAGTTATCACCACCACCATCAGCATCACATCATTATTATTGTTAGGTACTATTGAATTATTAGGTAAGGTAAAGAGGTACCAGATATCTATCACTTTTCTTTCTGCCTGTGTACACCTTCCTTTGCCTTCACTGGTCACCCCAGGGATGTCTGGATTTGCAGCCAATTATGTTGAAAGAACCTGGGCTCAGTCAGCCTCATTTTATTCACTTCCAGTTATCCAGTTAGGACTAGCTAAATCTCAAGAGTCCTTCTCCTTTGTCCCTAACCAGAGTCTAGTCACCTAGCTCTGCCTTCTGGGACAGGTGCTCTTCTCTGTTCAGATCATCTTCTAAATAAATATTAAATTATGTCTAGATGTGTTCCATGATTCCTTTCAAATCTAAGTAAATCAGTTCCCTTTGTTCAAATTCCCCAGCCCTGATAAGGTCTTCCACTAATGTCTTACATCCTTGACAGTGGCAAGATTTTTCTCTAGATAGAAGTAAAGAGGTTCACATAGTAATAAGCCTTCTTATTCCTAAGTCTTTGCAAAATATGGATTTCTAAGACAGCCTCCCCACCCTCCTAGATACCTTTACTTTAGTTTCAGAAGAAATCCTGACATCTGCTCTTAAATATCATTAGCTACTCAGCTGGTGATATGTCAGAAAAAAGGGTAGAAAGTGTGCAAATATACAAATTATATTGCTCCCAAGGTGGCCAGGCAGAGAAGTCAGAACCCCAGTGTTCAGGGCTATTGTGTATGGCTAATTCGTGCAGTGCACAATTTTCACCATTCACACTCTCTATGACATGATGGCATTCCTTATAATTGTGTACTGCTCAGGGCAGCCATGCCCACATTAGTCATCCTTGACCACAAGCAGCCTCATTTTGTATCCTAATGCACCCTGCAAATACTACCATTTTGTACCAATATCATGGTACATGATATAAAGGAGTTTAGAAAACACTACTCTAAATAACTTCAAGGTGAGTTCTTCCTCCAACACACTCGTTCCCTGGCCATGTCAGCCATGTCCTCTATAGAAGCTAACATGCCCAGGTATTATCTTTCATACCAAGCCCATTGTGTTTTCCTAGGTCCATGGAAGAAATCTCTTGTCCATTGATTATGACCGGAATATTCGGACAGAAAAGATCTATGATGATCACCGCAAGTTCACCCTGAGGATCATTTATGACCAGGTGGGCCGCCCATTCCTCTGGCTCCCCAGCAGTGGCTTAGCAGCAGTCAATGTCTCATACTTCTTCAATGGGCGCTTAGCTGGCCTTCAGCGTGGAGCCATGAGTGAAAGGACAGACATTGACAAGCAGGGCCGAATCGTGTCCCGCATGTTTGCTGATGGGAAAGTGTGGAGCTACTCCTACCTTGACAAGGTAAGTGAATATGCTGCCCTTGTCAGCTGGAGCCGTCCCTTATTCAACTGCTTTTTAAGCTTACCTGAAATTCTTTGCCATAAAACAGTGAACATCTTTACTTTGACTCTACAAGGTCTTCCCTTATACTCCCATCCTCACTGGGAGGTAGGAAAATCTGAAGGAAAATATTATTTATAGCTCATCACTATTACCATTAAAAGAAAAAAAAAGTGCTAGACAGTAATAGCAAAAAGAATGGATTGTCTAATTTTTTTCCCCAAAAATACTAAAAAAATGCTGGTGAAGTAGACAGAATCATTCCACTGGCATCACACCTAATCATTATTTATGAATTGGAAATGCAGTGACTCATTTCTGCGTTGCCTGAAATTAAGCCATCAGGCTAGGGAATTTTGCCTAAAACTCAAGCACACAGAGCAAGATCCTCCTACTTGGCCTATTGGCTGAAACAGCCAATGGATTCTTTCTACACAATTCCCTGTGTCTGAAAATGCCTATTTCAGGTCTTTGCGTCAGAAAGGGTCAGGTTGGAGCAGCAGTAAGAAGAGATTTCTTGGGGGCACAAGTCAAGACTTTTGAAGGCTGTCCTGATCATCTAGTCATTAGGCAGGGGCTTGCTAAGCCTGGGCCTCTCATATGTACTCACCTCGACATGGGTTCCATTTCTGTTTCTTCCTTTCTTGCTCTCCATTACAGTAGTCACTGTAGACAGCGCTGTGAGGATGGGGCTGCTGTCCCTTTGGTCATCGCTGAATCCTGTTCTCATTATGCCATAAAGTACTAGAATGGTTGACCAGAGGAGGCAAGAATCTTCCAATTGCCTCAAGTTTGAAGCCATTTTTATCCACCCAAAAATTGATCACTCTGGGTTATGTAATCTTTTCAGTATTTTCTAAATGGAAGATAAACTTTCTCTTTAGATTTAATCAGGGGTGGCCAAAGCATAGTATGTGTATCATACCTGTCTCCTGCTGGGCCAGTGGCAGTCATTTCTAAGCAATCACAGGATTCCTTGTTATTGAGCCTGGAGGCAAAGTCAGTGCCTCTCACCTCAGTCCTTCAAGTCCTCTCTACTCAAAGTACAGTCCAAGCAATACCAGGATCACTTGGGAGCTTGTTACAAAAGCAGATTCTCAGGCCAGTTCCCCTCTTATCCCCCCAGCAAACTACTAGATCAGAATCTGCCTTTTAACAAGGTCCCTGGTTATTTCATATCCACAGTAAAGTTTGGGAAGCATTGGTCCAGGCAGTGACCATGATCCATCAGAGGTAACATGTCCGTTAAAATCAGTCTACTCATAATCTCTGGTGTAAACTTCCCCATCCTTCCATAGCTTTTGAATTGCCATTTTGGGAAACAGAAGATTCTGTCCATTTGAGTGCTTGATCCTAAAGAGCCAAATCACAGGGGCTCCTGGGTGGCTCAGTCGGCTAAGCTGCTGACTTCAGCTCAGGTCATGATCTCACAGTTCATGGGTTTGAGCCCCGCGTGGGCTCTGTGCTGACAGGTAGCTCAGAGCCTGGAGCCTATTTGGAGTCTGTGTCTCCCTCTCTCTCTGACCCTCCCCCACTCACACTGTGTCTCTCTCTCTCTCAAAAATAAACATTAAAAAATATATTAAAAATAACCAAATCACATGTTCCTCCCCTCTTTCCTTCCTCCAGTCTATGGTCCTCCTGCTTCAGAGTCAGCGTCAGTACATATTTGAGTATGACTCCTCCGACCGTCTTCATGCTGTCACCATGCCCAGTGTCGCCCGGCACAGCATGTCCACCCATACCTCCATTGGATACATCCGCAACATTTATAATCCCCCTGAAAGCAATGCTTCAGTCATTTTTGACTACAGTGATGATGGCCGTATCCTCAAGACCTCCTTTTTGGGCACAGGGCGCCAGGTATTCTACAAGTATGGGAAACTCTCCAAGTTATCAGAGATTGTTTATGACAGTACTGCTGTCACTTTCGGGTATGATGAGACCACTGGTGTTTTAAAAATGGTCAGTCTCCAGAGTGGAGGTTTCTCCTGCACAATCAGGTATCGTAAGATTGGCCCACTTGTGGACAAGCAGATCTACAGGTTCTCTGAGGAAGGCATGGTCAATGCCAGGTTTGACTACACCTATCATGACAACAGCTTCCGGATTGCAAGCATCAAGCCCGTCATAAGTGAGACTCCCCTTCCTGTTGACCTCTACCGCTACGATGAAATTTCTGGCAAGGTGGAGCATTTTGGCAAATTTGGAGTCATCTATTATGATATCAACCAGATCATCACCACTGCTGTAATGACCCTCAGCAAACACTTTGACACCCATGGGAGGATCAAGGAAGTCCAGTATGAGATGTTTCGGTCCCTTATGTACTGGATGACAGTGCAGTATGACAGTATGGGAAGGGTGATTAAGAGGGAGCTAAAACTGGGGCCGTATGCTAACACCACAAAGTATACCTATGACTATGATGGAGATGGGCAGCTCCAGAGTGTGGCTGTCAATGACCGCCCAACCTGGCGCTATAGCTATGACCTCAATGGGAACCTCCACTTGCTGAACCCGGGAAATAGTGTGCGCCTTATGCCCCTGCGCTATGATCTCCGGGATCGGATAACCAGACTTGGTGATGTGCAATACAAAATTGATGATGATGGCTATCTGTGCCAGAGAGGGGCTGACATCTTTGAATATAACTCCAAGGGTCTCCTAACAAGAGCCTACAACAAGGCCAGTGGGTGGAGTGTCCAGTACCGCTACGATGGTGTGGGGCGGCGGGCTTCCTACAAGACCAACCTGGGCCATCACCTGCAGTATTTCTACTCTGACCTCCACAACCCAACCCGCATCACCCATGTCTATAATCACTCCAACTCAGAGATAACCTCACTCTACTATGACCTCCAAGGTCACCTGTTTGCCATGGAGAGCAGCAGTGGGGAGGAATACTACGTTGCCTCAGATAACACAGGTACTCCTCTGGCTGTGTTCAGCATCAATGGTCTCATGATCAAACAACTGCAGTATACAGCCTATGGGGAGATTTATTATGACTCCAACCCTGACTTCCAGATGGTCATTGGCTTCCATGGTGGACTCTATGATCCCCTGACCAAGCTGGTCCACTTCACTCAGCGTGATTATGACGTGCTGGCAGGACGATGGACCTCTCCAGACTATACCATGTGGAAAAACGTGGGCAAGGAGCCAGCTCCCTTTAACCTGTATATGTTCAAGAGCAACAATCCTCTCAGCAATGAGCTGGATTTGAAGAACTATGTGACAGGTGAGGACTTTATCACCTCAGTTAGGCAGTGGCTCCCTGCGGGGTGGTTGTCCTGGTAGACTGTCAAGAACTTCAAAAGAAGGTCTTACTTCTGATGATAGGGGAATCCTGGAGAGCTATAAACAATGGTCTGTATAGTATCTAGAACAATCAAGTGACACCAGTATAGAGCAGTCCTCAGATCTGTTTGAAGATGTCCTGACCATTTTCAAGTCCATTTAGTTGAAATAGCTTTTATAAGAGTTCTTCCTACATGAAGCAGTTTTATGAAGGGGGAAATAATGGGACTCTCTGGTGTCAGAAATCTCTGGTTCAAATTCTCTTCTACTTATAAGCCAAAGGACTTTGAGCTTGGTGTCTAATCTGTCTGAGCTGTAGTTTTCTTGTCTGTAAAAAGGCACTAATAGAATAATCCCACAGGGTGATCACAAGAAGTTAATGTACTTAATGCAGGTAAACACTACTGCCGGCATTTAGACAGTCAATATTCACAAAAGAATATCTGCTCGTGCTATTACCATTATCTTTCAAAATGAAGCATTGAGTAACCATAGGCATGAGATGACTAAGACTCAGTTCCTCACCTCACAACCAGGCTGGCAAGATACAAATACAAATAGCCAATGATAATGCAAAGCAGAATTAAGTCTGTGCTACTGTATAGATGTCTCTATAAATGCTTCAACAAGCAATTATACAGTCGCATTATGCTAGATTCTAGGGATACAATGATGAACAAGACAAATGCCCTTTTCTCAAAGGGGTGTGTATGTGTATGTAGATGACTTCAAACTTGAAAACTGTGATGTAGCACACAGAAGGGACTCATGTCATACTGGGCCTAAAGAAGGAAGGGGATCTTGGTTGGCAGAAATGAGCTCAAGGCTAAAGAAAGACTATAAACAAAAGTCAAAAGGACATAGAAAGCTTGGAGAAGGGTATGGATAGAGGGGCCGAGGAGGGCAAATAATCTACTTCCTCATGAAAAGTAAGAAATTGGTAAAAATGAGGGCTCCTAACCATCCATCTACGTATCTCCATCTATCTTCCATCCATTCACCCATTCAACAAATATTTTCATAATGTCTAACATACACTAAGTACTAGAGATGCAGTGGAGAGCAAGATAAAGTCCTTATCCTCAGGAAAATAAGAAAATCAGGATGGATGGATGGATGCAAAGAGATCAACCTTCAGCAAGGAAGCCAGGGTCATTCATCTGTCCATGCATTATAGAAGAGCAACAGCAAGGACCCCAAGTCCAAGACCCTCCAAGTTCTGGGAAACTCACAGCTCTTGGCCATAAGCCAAAGAGACATTAAACCCAAAAGGTCTTTACCCTCAGGTGACCAGGGGTCACTTGTCCACCCTCAAAAAGGGAAACAGCAACTAGCAACAGGGCTGCCCTCAATGTTCCATGCTACAGAAAGATGACTTTAAAGATCAGCTTGTGGCCATTTGGTATCTCATTGTCAAGTTCCAGAGCCTTTGGAGTTGAGCCCGGCATTCCCCCTACAATTGAAGCAGCTGGCACCTCTTGAGTACAGGAACTATGGGCAAGCCAGTTCCTCATGTTCTCCTCACCACACCTCACTGAGAGGCCCTGCCATGGTACTCTGCCATGGTCTCTCTTCCCCATGGCTCAGCATGAATTTTATCCCCCAGTTCACTTCAGTTTCAAATTAAAGGACTGCCAGGAGAACATACATATACATATTAGGTAACAATAAATGTTATGAAATAAAATAGGATAGGTTTTACTCAAAGAGTGATGGGAAAGTTCTCCTATCGTTAAGGTGCTCACAGAGGGCTATCTGAGTAGGCAACATTTGAGCAGAGGCCTTTATAAAGAGGGGAGGGAGAGGAAGAGTGTTCAAGACATTGGAAACAATGGGAATAGGAAGGTAGACCATGCCTGTCTTAGCCTTAGGAAAAGAATCCCTTCGCCTTTCAGAATGTGCTTCCCAAAGCCCTGAATAACTTAGGGATGAGGCAGCCAGAGCCAAATAAAAAGGAAGCCATTCTCAGAGTGGGCTGAATGGACACTTATAGCTGCCAAGGCCCCAAACATCCACAGAGCACAGTCGACCTCACTGACCCCCTCAGCTACTTTCCTGGTTCTCCTGAAAAGGAAAAAAAAAAAAGAATTATCAGAATTTTCTGAAAAGCAATATGCCTTTCCTCATTCCAGTGCTTCATGGAGACTCAATAAATGGGAATCAAATGAAGTTGAACTAAGTCCAACAAAACTGAATCCAGAAACCATTTGAAAGAGTCTAAAATAAAAGGTAGTGTCAGAGAAGCATGTGCATAGAGCTGATGTGAACAGTCCAAGCTGGGGAAAGGAGGGCCCAGGCAGAGCACAGCATCATACCAGGCACAAACCCACACCTGCTGCCCATTCAAGATGAGCTGCCCCCTAGAGAGAGGGTCCCAGCAGAGAACATCAAATCATTCTCTGCTGTTTGAATGTTGGCTAATCTGTAAACTCTGTCTAAATTAGTCTTAATTTGCCACTTAGGAGACAAGCAGAGTGGCTGAACCTGCCGCTCACAATTTAAGCAGAAGAAGTAATTAAGATGTAGTCAGGAGGAACGCAGAGAACAGAACCTTCTATCCCTGGTGCTCAAAAAAAATCGTTGATGTTTTGGAAACAGAGCTCTCTGAATGCAAGAGGCAGCTGCTGAGCCTGGAGGGAGGGTCTGCTTCCTCCTGAGAATGCAAGCACGAAGGAAGACAGCATAGAGCACCCGTTAGTTCAGAGACATCCGGGCTGGAGCAGAGGCGTAGCCACCGGGAGGGGTGAAAGAGGGCCAGAGGTGGTACCTTTCCCAATCATGGGCTCCAATGCAGCACCCTTTCCAACAGGTATTTTTTTAAGGTAATATACTGACAATTGATACATCTGTGGCATACAGGTATTAGGGGAAAGGATATTAAAAAAAAAAAAAAAACATACAGGGAGGCAGATTCCCTCCCCCAACAACCTGAAGGGCCTCGGTCTTTTCCAGTTTTGGCACTGCAGGAAGCTCCTTCAGTCCTAGGCAAATGGGGACCCATGCCCATCCTCAAGCCTGGCCTGTAATTCAGGCCTGTTCATTCTGATGTTAGAATCTGAGTACACCTCAAGACCCCAATTTTAGCCTTGCTCCTCACTTCCTGTATAACTTGGATGAGATCTTAAACTTTCTGAGGCTTCATTTCTTCATCAGCAAAATGGTGATAATAGCGCCCACCCCATGGGGCTGTAAAAAGCAAATGAGTCCTGAAGTGTGAAATGCCTAGCATAGTGCTAAGGCTAATAAAGGATAGGGATGTGTTTGTTATTTATAGGCAGCCATAAACTTGGTGGAGTTCATAGATGAGGAGTGGAGATGCCACCTTTGCATAATTCTCTGAGGAATGTGGGGAGGGGTCTCCAGATCCACCCCAAAACAGATCCAAACTCTGGCCTGAGTGGAACTGGTTCAGTAAACCTGAAACCCTAGACAAATGTGAGCTAAGCAAACGTCCTAGGTGTCATCCACAATGACTTGTATTTTCTCCCCACCCTTTCTCCCTGGAGAGTCTGTGGGCTCACAAACCTCAGGCACATGTGAGCATGATGGGGTTTTGTGAAGTTTAATTTCCCTAAGTGAGGAGGAAGGCACAACCTCCTTCTCACATTACCCTCTTCTCAGATCTACACTTAACACCTAAGATGCTGTTCTGACAGTGTTTTCAGAGACAGACAGTATGCTCTGTGGCCCCAACACAATCACGTACCCTGAAGAACATGCGAGAAGGACAGTAATGAGCCATTAGGAGCGGCCACCTCTCTGGCTCCTGCCCCAATGGCTCCCTCTCTACAGACTATTTAGGGAGGCTGTCACCATATAACACTAATTGCTTCCAAAAGGAAGAGGGGTGTTGGTGTGGTGCCGGAAGTGCTTTCTGCAGAATGGAGGAGATGAGCAATGTGAATAAACATTTCAGAATAGGTTTAGATTCAGAAACTAAGCCATGTTAGAAACTTTAAGGAAAAGAAAAGAAGGTAGATGACATGCGGTGTTGGTGCTCATGGGAGTGGCCATTAAAATTTCCAGTCTCAAAGGCAGGGGTTTTCAACATCATCTCCTGGAGAAAACTCTGAAGTGAAAAGATCAGGGTGGAAGAGTCTTTGAGAGCAAGACCTCGCTTGCCTTTCTGGGAATTCCCCACATATCCTCATACCCCTGATGAAAGATGGGATGATTTCATATGGTGTATAGATGAGGTATTAAAGAACATGGAGCCACAGATAAGGAAAGTTCACCTCTTTAGTGCTCTTTTTATTCTTCCAATCCAGTCCAGGAGAGTCTCCACCTGATGCTGGTGTGTACTTCACACCTCATTTACACTTCCATTCTCTCCCTTTTAATGAAGAGAGCAGGTCTGAGACCCCCTCGGTAAAAGGTAACAAAAATCCTGCTCTAATTTAATTGGATGACTTTGTTTTCTTTCATTTTACAGTTATTCTGTTTGCATCAAGTGAGTCTGCTTTCCCATTTATGGTAGTAACAAAGTTTCTTTTTTAAAATGGACTTAACTGGGGGTGCCTGGGTAATTCAGGTTAAGCATTCAACTCTTGATTTTGGCTAAGGTCATGATCTCATGGTTTGTGGGTTTGAGCTCTGAATTGGGTCCATGCTGACAGCATGGTGCCTGCTTGAGATTCTCTCTCTACCCCTCCCCACTCATCTGCACTAACTCATGCTCACTCGCTCTCTCTCTCTCAAGCTTATTTATTTTTGAGAGACACAGAGAGAGAGAGAGAAAGTGGGCAGGCATGCACTCGAGGGGGAAGAACGGAGAGAGAAGGGAACAGTGGATCCAAAGCCGGCTCTGCTCTAACAGCAGAGTACCCAATGTGGGGCTCAAACTCAGAAACCATGAGACCATGAGCTGAGCAGAAGTTAAATGCTCAACCAGCTGGGCCACTCAGGATTCTCCCAAAATAAATAAACTTAGGGGCACCTGGGTGGCTCAGTTGGTTAAGCGTCTAACTCTGGATTTTGGCTCAGGTCATACTCTCACAGTTTTTGTAAGTTTGACCCCCACCCCCCCAGTAGGCTGTCAGCACAGAGCCTACTTGGGATTCTCCCTCACTCTCTGCCCCTCCCCTACTCGTGCTCTATCTCTCTCAAACAAACTTAGATGAATAAACAAACTTTTATAAAAATTATAAAAAACTTTAATGAAAATTAAATGGACTTAAATGGAACAAGCAAATTTATTTTTTAATCAGTGACTACATACTACTATAGGTGATACCTGGATACAGCAAAACAATTGCAATGAGTAACCACGAATATCCAAAGTTGGGAAATTCATCCTCCACAGCAGTCAGCATCTACCTTGCACAGAATACGTGCTCTGTAAATATATGATCATTGCTGGATTAGAGCCAGGCTTCTCTCTGCTTTATGCATACACACTATTTAAGGCAACTGCAAACCTATATTCTTAAATGACTCTTCCATGGGCTACCACTGAAAGAGTAGTTACCAAGTTATTGAAGGAAATAGTCTGTGCCCAAGGATGATGGGTGGACTGTGGATCCCAGATTCCCTCTCATCAGGAGGTTCGTGTAGGCCTATATGTTTAGTAGCAAAGCTAACATTAAACCCCCTACAGCAGTCCCAGGGCAGGAGGTCGTTATGTCTTCTTAACCTCTTCAGAATCATGGTCTCAGACAGGTACCGTTAGTTCCTCTGTCAAACTTACACTAGTCAAGGCAGCTTTTGCCACATATATTCAGTGTTCTTTCATTCATTCACTCCGTGGATACTTACTGAGCACCTATTTTGTGCCAGGCATTATTGGAGGACCTGGGAGGGCATCAGTAGAAAAAACTTTTACCTCCCTGCCCTGATGGAACTTATATTCTAAGTGAGAGAGACAGACAGTAAACAATAAGTACACAAATGATATAGCATGTCAGAATGTGATTACTTTAGGGACAAGGAGTGGGAACAATGAATAGAGTAAGGTGACATGGCATTGCTGGTGGTGGAGAAGGGGGGCAGGTTTTAAATGTGGTGGTTGGGTTACCTTATTGAAGAGGCAACATTTGAACAAGACTTAAAAGGGGTGGGAGACCTCATCAGGGAAGTACAAATCAAAACCACACTGAGATACCCCCTCACGCCAGTCAGAGTGGCTAAAATGAGCCAATCAGAGAACTCTAGATGCTGGCGAGGATGTGGAGAAACGGGTACCCTCCTACACTGTTGGTGGGAATGTAAACTGGTGCAGCCCCTCTGGAAAACAGTGTGGAGGTTCCTCAGGAAACTAACAATAGAACTCCCCTAGGACCCAGCAATAGCACTGCTAGGAATTTACCCAAGGGATACAGAAATGCTGATGCATAGGAGCACATGTACCCCAATGTTCATAGCAGCACTCTCCACAATAGCTAAAACCTGGAAAGAGCCTAAGTGTCCATCAACAGATGAATGGATCAAGAAGATGTGGTTTATCTATACCATGGAATACTACATGGCAATGAGAAACAATGAAATCTGGCCATGTGTAGCAACATGGATGGACCTTGAGGGTGTTATGCTGAGCGAAATAAGTTAGGCAGAGAAGGACAAATATCGTATGTTTGCACATATAGGAGGATTAGGAGGAACTTAACGAGGACCATGGGGGAGAAGAAGGGGGGAAATGGTGGGGGAAAGGGAGAGAGGCAAACCATGAGAGACTCTTGAATGCTGAGAACAAACTGAGGACTGATGGATGTGGGGGGGAGGGGGGAGATGGGCATGGAGGAGGGCACTTGTGGGGATGAGCACTGGGTGTTATATGGAAACCAACTTGACAATAAACTATTTGTAAGAGGAAAAAAAAAAAAAAAACAAGAGGTGAGAGAGCCAGAAATTACTTTTAGGGAAGTACACTCTGGGCAGAGGAGCTTGTCGGGGCAAAGGCCCCAAGATGAGCGTGTGCCTGGTATGTTCAAGAAACAGCAGCAAGGTTGGAGCTCTGTGAGCAATGAAGAGAAAGAGAGATGTGAGGTCCAATAGATAATGAGTAAGTGCCCTTAAAGACCAGTAGGAAATTTTTGGCTTCTTCACTGAGAAAAAAAAGGGGGTTTCCTAGATTGTTCTCAGCAGAGGAATGGCATGGTCTGTCCTAGGTTTAAAGGCTGATTCTGGGAGCGCCTGGGTGGCTCATTTGGTTGAGTGTCGATTTCAGCTCAGGTTATCTTCCCAGGGTCATAGGATTGAGCTCAATGTCAGGCTCTGCATTCAGCATGGAGCCTGCTTGGGATTCTTCCTCTCTCTCCCTCTGCTCCTCTCCCCTGTTCATGCTCTCTCACTCTCCCTAAAATAAAAAAATAAAGGCTCATTCTGGCTGCTATACTGATAAGGTATGTGGGACAGAAAGGTGGAAGTGGGGAGGCCAGTTAGAAGTCCAGGTGAAGGATGATGGGCTAAGGTCAATGTGGTGAAGTGACAAGAAGTAGACACAGATTCTGGATCTGTTTCAAAAGTAAAAGTAAAGGATTTAACCCTGTGACTCAGTAATTTCACACCTAAGTATGTATACAAGCAAGAGAACTGAAAATGGGTTTTCAAACAAAAATCTGTGCCCAAATATTCATAGAAGGCTTATTCACAACAGTAAAAAAAATAAATAAGTAAAATACACCCAAATATCCATTAACTGATGAATGGATAAAGAAAATGTGGTATATACAAACAATGGAGTATTATTAGCCATAAAAAGAAATGAACTATTGGTACATGCTACGACATAGATGAACCTTGAATACATTATGACAAGTGAAAAATACATTATGCCAAGTGAAAGAAGCCAGACACAAAAGGTCACATATTGTATGACTGTGTTTAAAAAAAAATGTCCAGTATAGGCAAATGCGCAGAGATAGAAAGCAGTTTGGTGGTGGTCAGGGACTGAGGGAAAAGAAGAATGTAGAATGACTGCTAATAGGTGTAAGGCTTCTTTTTGAGGTGATGAAAATGTTCTGGAATTAAATAGTAATGATGGTTGTGCAACATTGTGAATGTACTAGAAGCCACTGAACTGTGCACATTAAAATGGTTAAAATGATGAATTTTATGTTATGGGAATATTACCTCAATAAAAAAGTAAAGGATTTATCAATGGACTTAGACGTGGAGAGCAAGGAAAAGAAAGGGGTCAAGGATGGTGGCTGGAACGATGGAGTGGCTGTTATCTGGGATAGAAAAGTCTGTGATGGTAACAGGTTTAGAGAGGAAGTTCAGGGGTTTGGTTTTGGACAAAAGTTTGAAATGTAATTAGATATATTAGTTTAGAGTTCATGGAGAGATACAGGATGGGAATATAAATTTTGGAGTCAGCATCAGCATTTAGATAGTATTTAGGGCCCTAAAGATGGATAAGATCACCATGTTTGTGAGAGTAGATACAGTGGAGATGTTCACAGGTGGAGTCTAGAGCATTCCAACATTAAAGAGATCAGGAGGCAGATGAGGAGGAACCAAAAAGGGATAAGGAATTGCTACCACAGAAGAAGGGCAAGCAAGTGAATGTGTTGGACAGAAAGCCAAGAAGACAATAAAAGCAGGAGCATTCAACCTGTCAAGTATTTCTGATAAGTCAAATAAGATGAGGCCCCAAGACTAACATCTGACTTAGCAATATGGAGGTCATTCATGACCTTTATAAGAATTGGTTCAGTAGAGTAGTTAGAGACAAAGTCTGGTTCAAAGGAGAATGAGAGACATGAAGTGGAGAGAATTATTTTTATCTTGAGAAGTTTTGATCAAGGAGGGTGAAAGAAAAGGATGGTAGCAAATGGGAGAAGAACGGACAAGAAAGAAATTTCTTTTTTTAATATAATTTTTAACGTAAATTTTAAATATGAATACTTACTTATTTTGACAGAAAGAGAGAGCATGCATGCACAAGCTGGGGAGAGGCAGAAAGAGGGGGGAGGGAGAATCCCAAGCAGGCCCTGTACTGCCAGCACAGAGCCCAACACAGGACTCAATCTCACAAACCCTGAGATCATGACCTGAGCCAAAATCAAGAGTCAGACACTTAACCAACTGAGTCACCAGGTACCATAGGAACTTTTTTTAAGGTGTAGACATTTGGTAGCATGTTTATATGCTGACAGGGTTGATCCATTGGAAGAGGTGATAACTTGATGCCATGGTGGGGAGAGAGTGAGTTGCTGGAGTGACATTCTTGGGTGGGCATGAAAAGATGCTACCTACTGCACACACAGAAGGTTGACTTCAACAGCTCATCTAGATTAACAAGAAGAAGGCAAGGAATATGTGATGAGAGTTCAGGGGAATTCCCCTCTGGCTGCATCGGGGTTTTGTTGTATTTGTTTTCAGAATAGGAAACAATGTCAGCTGCTCTAATGAGAAGAGAAAGCAGATGTTGAGAGTGTTGGAGAGAGGAGAAATGTAACATCACCCAGCAGAATGGGAGAATGACTGATAGAGGGAACATTGTCAGGCAGCAGGAAGGCACAACTGGGGTTCACAGTCAGGAACTTTAAGGGACACCAGTCAGTGCAGTTAAATTTGTTCTCCAGCCACATTCAGCTGCACATGTCCAAATAAGGAATGGGCAAACGTGGATTTAACAAAAATTGTGATTTCACCAAGCAAGTGATAAAGTGAGAACGTGACACAGGATCTGAGAACATATACAAGGAATGACTCTAATGATTGGCTGTGGATATGTGCTAGGTAAGGAAAAAAACCAATATGTTGAGTAATAGGGACAAGAAGGTCAGGATGTTTTGAAGGTCCCTGGGAGGAGGAGAGAGGATCAAGGAGCAGGGGTGTTGGGTCACAAAAAGGAGTAAACTAGAAAGAGTCGAGGTGGTGGTCAGGGGGTGATGTGCATGAAACTGAGATAATGGGAGATCAGAGTTATTGGTGATGACAGGGTCCAGAGGATGAATATGGGGATGGGGGTCATCAAAGAAATGAAGAGGCCAGAGTGTTGAAAAGACCAATGCTTATATAATGAAATCACTAAGAACAAATTTAGAAACAGAGAGGACATTGGAGCAGGAAATCACCAAGAAATGCAGGTGAGTGAGTGGCCCAGGGGTCAGTAATGACTGCAACAAGTAGCACTTATGCCTCCTGGCCCAGCGATGGTAGGAGAAGTGGGGAGACACAGGGCATGATGTTGGGATGCCCATTATAAATAGGGATAAGGAGTAGAAAAGGGAGATTCCTGCTGGACTCCAGGATGATGGCATGGGTGAGTCTTTAAGTGCTGCAAGGGATTTATGTCCAAGGCTCTCTACTGGTCACTGTGGAAGGAGGAAAGGCAGCCTGCGGGCCACAGTCTTACTCTGAGAGCCTGAATCATTCAAGGGATAGCAGGACCATGTGACAAGAGATAGAATTCCCAAAGCAAGGGACTCAGTCATGACCCTGGCAAGGGAGGGGAAGTCTTACTCTGGGCATGCAAGAGCACTCTCCTGGCCTGTCTCTGCAGAGTAGCTACCTGAAAAGAAAGGTCTCAGGAACCAGAAGACTTTGGGCATTCCATATGCCTTTGGAACACCCTTTCCATTATGAGCCAGCCTCTGGGCAGTCTCCTGCTCCTGCCAATGTCTTGCATGGTGTTAATAATCATCACTTATCCATCTAGTTGATCATTGTGCCTCCAGCTTCCAAACACACTGACTGGCCTAAAACAGATGCTACCTTAAATACTTGCCAAGTGTAGTTCATATTTATTGAGCAATCTATGTCCCAGGCACTGTGGCAAGTCCTTTACGTGGATTTCTCCTTCAGCCGTCAAACAACCCAACAACATTGGTCTAGTTATCATCCCAATTAACATCTGAAGAACCTGAAACTTAGAGAAGGCAGGAACTTACCAACGACACAAAGTAAGGGGAATCAAAACTAGATCTTACATCAACACAGGCCTCCTACATCACCAAATGAGGCTTATCAAGTGACCAAGGCTGGAAGAACATCCTTCCTAGGACCCATGTAAAACAACCCTGGGTCCAGACCAGGAGACCTTCACAAGCTCTTGCCTCCCTCCCCTCTTGGACTCCACACCCAACCACCCATTCTGTTTTGTTCTCTCTCCAAGATCACTGCCTTCTGTCCATCATGATTCAGAAATCTTTATTTTTGTTTCCACCATAGATGTGAAAAGCTGGCTTGTGATGTTTGGATTTCAGCTTAGCAACATAATTCCTGGCTTCCCAAGAGCCAAAATGTATTTCGTGCCTCCTCCCTATGAATTGTCAGAGAGTCAAGCCAGTGAGAATGGACAGGTAAGCAGAGGTTCCTGCCAAGAATCTGAATGATTGTCCTCATTCCCTGTTGCAGACAGAACTACATGGGAGCCAAGGGCATGTCAGTAGGAGAAGGAAAATATCAGAGCTGGGTATAAAAAGGTGCCTGAAACATTGTGACTTCTCAGGAAAGCGAATGTCAGGGCTGTCACCTGTCTGGCACAGCACATATTTCTTCCCAACCTCAATTATTGCCTTAATTGTGGTATCATTATCTGTTCAGTATATACCCTTGAGTCACTCCTTGATTAATAACAGCACCGAGAAATCTAGCAGCAAGCTACCATCTGTACTACCTATAAGATCATAACCCTATTGGCTTTTATGGGACGTAATATAACTGTGGTTTGCAGTTTCTATCCCATTAAAGAACATTTTTATGCCTGACATAAAACCTCAGCATTTTATGGCCCAAATGTATACTGATTGAGTTTTCAGAACATAATTTGTGCTTGGGTCTTTCAGTGATGACTGAAAGGTGGTCAGTTTCCATTTGGGTGCTGCAGAGATGCTGGAAGGGTGGGCAACAGTGTTCAGATAACCCCTGTTACAGAACAGTGCCCAGCAACATAAAAGTCTGAAAGGTCTCAGCTGCTCTGAATAATCATCCACACTATGTAACTAGAGAAGACAAGGAAGAGCTGGTGGGTAATTGAGAACAACGTTCTCTCAGTTGTGCCCTTCGGGGATCACTCAGTGGATGAATAGCCATCATTTCTCTCATTTATCTAAGTGCTGTTACCTCCCAAACACAGCCTCTTCCATTATCCCAGCCTGTCCCCCAACCACCAATTGAGATGAGTTGTAATTTGTGAGTAGAGAGCTCAAGGCCAAGGAGATAATGGTGATTTCGTCCCTCTGCAAAACCAGGGCTAGGATCCAAAGCAAATGACTCAAAGCCTGGGGATATTCCCTCTGGCCCACGATGCCAGAACCTCTTTGTCTGGTGCTTCTGAAACATTAATATGCACACAAACCACCTAGGGTATGTCTCATTAAGATGTAGCTTCTGACTCAGTAGGCCTGGAATAAGGCCTGAGATTCTGCTTTTCTAACAAGGCAGGTCCCAGCCATTCCTCTGCTGCTAGCCATGTTTTGAGTAGCAAGGTCTTAACCCAAAGAAGTTAATGAATGCTCAGGGCACTGGCCTCGAAAAAAATCTAGGTCACAGCAGCAGGGTTCATAGCTTCTCAAACAAACACCCTGCCCTTCAGGTCAGGATAGTCCTAGGTCTGAAGTGTGCAAGGCAGCTGCCAAACCATCCGAGGGCAGAGTGACTCTCTCTTCTCCAATAATGGAGAGACATGGTAAGTGGGTAGGCCCGGGTACAGATGTCAACAAGGTGGCAAACCTCTGCACCATCATTTTAGTTAGGGTCACAGTTACAAGGCAGACAGGTCAGACCATCAGAGCACTGGGAACCAGCCAGCCTCTGCTAGTTTCAAAACGTAGGACTGTATTAGCTCATATCGTTACAGATATAAGACTGGTTCTTGCAGGGAGTCCAAGTATTCCCCTTTCTGACCCTTTTTTTAATGAGCTTCTTGGCCCATGAAAAGAGCTGCCTGGACATCATCTCAGCCTTCTGTGTTTTCTTCTGCCCACAGCTCATTACAGGTGTCCAGCAGACAACTGAGAGGCATAATCAGGCCTTCATGGCTCTGGAAGGGCAAGTCATCTCTAAAAAGCTCCATGCCAACATCCGAGAGAAAGCAGGCCACTGGTTTGCCACCACCACACCCATCATCGGCAAAGGCATCATGTTTGCCATCAAAGAAGGACAAGTGACCACCGGCGTGTCCAGCATTGCCAGCGAGGACAGCCGCAAGGTGGCTTCTGTGCTGAACAATGCCTACTACCTGGACAAGATGCACTATAGCATCGAAGGCAAGGACACCCACTACTTTGTGAAGATCGGCTCGGCGGACGGCGACCTGGTCACACTGGGCACCACCATCGGCCGCAAGGTGCTAGAGAGTGGGGTGAATGTGACCGTGTCGCAGCCCACACTGCTGGTCAATGGCAGGACTCGAAGGTTCACGAACATTGAGTTCCAGTACTCCACTCTGCTGCTCAGCATCCGCTATGGCCTCACCCTCGACACCCTGGATGAAGAGAAGGCCCGTGTCCTAGACCAGGCAAGACAGAGGGCCCTGGGCACTGCCTGGGCCAAGGAGCAGCAGAAAGCCAGGGATGGGAGAGAGGGGAGCCGCCTGTGGACTGAGGGTGAGAAGCAGCAGCTCCTGAGCACGGGACGTGTGCAAGGTTATGAGGGGTATTACGTGCTTCCTGTAGAGCAATACCCAGAGCTTGCAGACAGTAGCAGCAACATCCAGTTTTTAAGACAGAATGAGATGGGAAAGAGGTAACAAAATAATCTGCTGCCATTCCTCGTCTGGATGGCTCGGCGGGAGTAACTGTTATCTCCTCTCCTAAGGAGATGAAGACCTAACAGGGGCACTAAGGCCGGGCTGCTTTAGGATACCAAGTGGCAAGAAAGCTCACATTTTTTGAGTTCAAATGCTACTATCCAAGCAAGAAGTCCCACATCCTGAAGTAGACTAAAGCCTGGCTGAAAATTCTGAGGAAAACAAAACAAACGAATGAATGAACACACACACACACACACAAAATGCTTCAAGTTCCCCTAAAATATGACCCACTTGTTCTGGGTCTACATAGGAAAAAAAAAAAAAAGACATAAAACGTCTAAAAGGAACAAGAGAACAGAAAAACAAAACAACACACACACAAAAAAACACAAAAAAACAAAACACGTACACACTGACCGAAGAACAGAGACGTGAAGACGAGAAGGCCTCCTATTCTATTACCTCACTCATCCACACGTGAGCAGCGCAGACACAGCCACCAGGGCCAGCGTCACAGAGCAGCTGAGGAAAACAATTCAGACTGCTTATCGGACAAATACCACAGACGTTTTCGTTTCAACCAATACAGGTGCATTGAAAACACGACTTTGGGGGTGATTTGTGTGTAGCGACCGGGGAGGGGGGGGATACAAGTGAAAGAGTGAGCACTGGAAATACTTTTTAAAGAAAGAAAAAAAAACTAAAAACACACAAAAAGAGGAAATTACTATCAAAAATCAAAGCGAGATAATACTGTTCAGCACTTAACTCTCAGGCCCCAACTTAGTCCGGCCTGAGCTAATTTATTTGAGCGCAGAGTGTAAAATTTAATTCAAAATGGTGGCTATAATCACTACAGATAAATTTCATACTCTTTTGTCTTTGAAGATTCCATTGTGGACAGTAATACGCAGTTACAGGGTGTAGTCTGTTTAGATTCCGTAGTTTGTGGGTATCAGTTGCAGTAGAGGTGTGGCATTGTGACACTCTTGCTAACGGGCACCACTTCAGATCACCCTGTACATACATAAGCCTCAAGGCACAATCACTGTTTCAGATTTTAAATTATTAGTGTGTTTGTTTGGTCCAGAAACTGAGACAATCACATGACAGTCACCACGAGGAGAGAAAATAAAAAATTTAAAAAAAAACAAAAAAACAAAAAATAAACAAAAAATAAAAAAAAAGTCTAATAAGAACTTTGGTACAGGAACTTTTTTGTAATATACATGTATGAATTGTTCATCGAGTTTTTATATTAATTTTAATTTGCTGCTAAGCAAAGACTAGGGACAGGCAAAGATAATTTATGGCAAAGTGTTTAAATTGTTTATACATAAATAAAGTCTCTAAAACTCCTGTGGACACTGGTCTTCTGTGGAAATGCTTTGAAGAGACAAAAAGGTAAAGGCTGCTGGAGAAGAGGGGAGTTGCCAAGACATGTAGGCTGAGCTGGTATTTCAAACTTTGGGAGGAACTTTTGTTAAAGGGCAGCTCAGTGCTCCCCAAACTGCTCTAAATGTTCGAATGATCTCTGCCTACATCTACAGCTCCCTTTGTGCATGGATCAGAGGTGAGAGGAAAGTTTGGGCCTGGGGCTGGACCCATGCATGGATGGGTCCCTCCAGCCTTCAAGGGTCTTCTCCCTGATGCCATGTTCTACTTCCAGGAAGTGCCAGCATCAAGTGAGGGCAAACCCTCTCGTCACATTGGGAGACGTGCATGTATCTGTGTTTATATTTTCTTCCAGATTAATTTACCACCAAATTTACACACTTGGGGCAACCTAAGTAAGAAGAACACTTACGATTTGGGTGAATATTCTTCCACCAAGGCCACAGTTAGAGGAATGCCATAATCAATAGCTAATATTTATTGATGCTTACTAATGCCAAGAGCAGTGCTAAGTGCTCTCCACACAATATTTTCATTTAATCCCCATCTTTCATTCATTTAGTAACATTATACAGAGAGCTTGTCATGTGTCAGGTCCTGTGCTAAGTTCTTGGGATAAAGGAGGTGGGCAGGCATAAACATGGGTCCTTGCCTCTTGAAACTAAGGGTCAGGGATGTAAGCAGATATAGTCAAATTACTACACTAAACAGTGAAAATGGCAGGGGTGTTAAGCACCAAGAAGGACAGATGTATAAAGCTATGGAAGCACATTACTAGAGAGATGACCTAGACTGAGAACATCACAGAGATTGCTGGGATCTGAAAGTAAGAGTTAACCAGGTGAAAAGACTCAAAAGCATTTCAGATCCAGGGATCAGAATATCCAAACGCACTGTAGTGAGACGGTTTGAACTCAGAAGAGGTTAGCAGGAATCAGACAATGCACAGATTAAAAAGAAAAAGAAAAAAGCCTCCAGTCTTTAATTAAAAGCCAGAGGGAGTCTTTTCATTTCATAAACAGAAGGATGTAGTGTGGGGAACAAGGAGGGAGAGCTGAGGTGATCATCTGTGTGAGGTGACGGAGAAAGCTGGTGGCCATTGACCTGATAGGAAGGTATTTGGGATTCCAGAAGGAAATGGAGGTGATTTGAGTGGCTGGATTGCAAGGGCAAGGTCCTGGTATCATTCATTCTACAGGTGAGGAAACTGAAGCCAATTATCTGCAGCCAGTAAGCGGTGGAATCAGATTCAAGCCCAGCTGTGGCTAACTTCAAAGCCTCCCCCCGGAGCCCTAGGTAACACACCATCGAGACCCTCCCAGTGCTTCGAGTCACTGCTGCCTTCCCAGTCATCCAGCCAGGCCAGGGGTGGTTTCCCCAGGCGAGTGCAAAGGGAGAGAGAGAGACAAGGCTGGCCTGTTTTACACCAGCTGGCAGGTCTCATGGGTTCTGTAAGCATTATCAGCAGAGCAAGCCTATGATTCAGTAAACCACACCGGAGCAAAAATGTTCTGGACAACTTCCCTCTCACAAGCATTGTGAACACTTTTGCCAAGTGCAATGAGTGAGGCCATTTCCCTTCAGGAGGGGGCAGGAGACAGTGCCTCCTATGGGCTTTGGTCCAGCTGCTACCTGCCTTTAATCCAAGCGGGGTCAGTGCCACATGGATATGCACTCATAGAGCAGCCTCCAGCTGCTCACAGGGCCAGCCTGAATCCTGGTTTGGTGGGAGCTACAAAGGGGTTACTGTGTTGTGTCTCCCTGGGTAGAAGCAGCCAGTGGGACCAAACATGACAGTTAATCACAAGCAAGCAGCCAGTGGGGACTCATTTAGCCCAGAGCTCCTCTGTCCCAACCAGACTAATAGGTGGCAGGTAGACCCAAAGGGATGGCCACATAGTATGGCAGACAGGGCATCACACATGTCACCAGAAATTCGCTAGAGCCTGAAACTCTCCTCTTGTATGCCAACCATTTTTGAATTATCTATGAGTTTCCTCCTACACCTAGACCAGTCCAACCCCTCACAATTTACACACACAAATCAGTAACACAGAAGGGGAAGACAGCCTTGGGTAAAAGTCCTTCTCTGCCCTTTCTCAGGCTATAACGGTCTTAAAAGTCAGGAGGGAATGCTTGACCTCTTCCAGAGCATTTGCGCCTAGATACAGAATTCTGGAAAGGCAGTTCCGGGGATAGAACTGTGCAAAGACAGGCTGCCTGGAAACGTGTCCTAACTCCATGACTCACTAATCAGGAAGCTTGAGATGGTTACATTAGAGTAAATAGTAACAGCTGCTGTAAGAGATGTACCCAACATCACTAACCCAAAAAAGTTGAATTCTTACTCATATAGTCATCCACTGTGGGTCAGGGATGGGAATGGCTCTGCTCCGTGCAGTCACTCAGGGCCCCAGCCTCCTTTCTCCTTGCGGCTTGGTCTTCTAGGTCCTCAGAATCTTTGACATCCTCTCCATTGAGCTGGTTGATGACAAAAGATCCAAGACCATATGTGTAACTATTTTATTTTGAATGGGCCACACCTGAAAATGAGACATAGCCCTCTCCACTCTAATATATCCCATGGACCCACCTGCTGCAAAAGAAGCTAGAATATGTAGTCTGACTATGACCCTCAGAAGAGGAGGCTGGATATCAGTGAGTCCAGCAGTGTCTGGAATGTAACTCATGTCCAAGAGCCTCCACTCCCTCACCTGTACATGAGGATTAGTAGGAATAAGGCTGCCATGATGATTAAATAAGATACTGTATGTATCGCTTATATATGGTAAGTAGTCAAGAAATGTTAGTTTTTATTAATTTAAATGTTTGCTCCAAACACAGGTTTTCGAAGTGTGGAAATTGAGGAATGAGCCATTCATCATGTGGGAGAGAATATTATGCAGGATTTGGGAGGATGAAGGAGGACCTTCCTTCAAATCCCACTCCACATGGCAATTGCCCTCTCCCAGACCTAGGGAGCATGAATAGGTACTCTCAGTGTGAAACCCTGGTTCATATCCTCAAGGGCTCCTCAGAAAGGTTGGCATTTGGAAGGTCAAAAGTCTCAGCAAAGTGAAGAAGGGCTATGTGGGAAAGACACCCATTGGGACATCCATCAACATTCCATCACCAAGCACAATTTTGTCCCTGGCACTGTCAGAAGCTGGGCATACAAAGATAAGTACATCATGGTCCAAGATCTCACAGTCTAAGGTGTGAAGAGAAACAAGCCAATCAGTGGGACACAGTAGGCTTAAAGGCACATAGAAATGATGTATAAAAATGTAAAGCCCATGGGGTGCCTGGGTAGCTCAGTCGGTTGAGGATCCAACTCTTGATTCCAGCTCTGGTCATGATCCCAAATTCATGGGATCAAGTCCCAGGTTGGGCTCCAGACTGAGCATGGAGCCTGCTCAAGATTGTGTGCATGGCACCCTGCCTCTCTCTCTCCCCCCCTCCCCTCAGCCCCTCCCACACGCATACACTCTTTAAAATACACAAAAATGTGAAGTCTAGAGGAGAGGACTGCAAGTTCTCTCCACGAGCATTTGTGCTGGGTCTCACAGGTAAAAGTGTCATTTAGAAAATGTGAAATAGGGCACTCTGGGCTCAGAGGAAAGCATGTGCTACACACAGGAGAGAGAAAAAATATGCAAGTCGACTGGGGAGAAGTCTAGAAAGGCTGAAACAATGGCTACACATGAGCCCCCTGGCTATGTATTAGAATCAGCTGGGAGCTTTCTCAACATGCCCATGACCTCCAGGGCCCCGGCCAACTAAATGAGCATCTCCAGAGCAGGCTGTGGGCACCGGAGGCATGGAAGCGTCCCCAGGTGATGCGCATGTGCAGCCCAACCAGGCCTGAGAAGCACCGGGTCAGAGCCACAGGTGGTGCGTGCTTGGGAGGAGGCGTGTGGGGGAGAACGAAGCAGGCACGGAAACCAGGCCGGGAAGGTGGACATTCCCCTGTGCAGGCCTGGAGGGGGCCTATTGGGGTCCTCCACCCTCCACGATTAGGAAATCCTTCCACGAACAAAGTAGGGAGTGAAGGCAGGTCAACAAAGCAGATGCTGGAAGGTTGTAACAGCCTGAATGTGCCCGCCCAGACTGAGGGCCTGAACTGGGGGGAGTGGGGAGAACCGAGGGAGAGCTCCTCAGGACACCATTAGAGAAGGGAGGACGCCGCTGTGGAACTCCCTCGGGCCTGGGGATAGTGTCTGTACGACCCCGAGCGTCGAGGGCAGGATCCCAGGGTAGCTCTCCAGGGAAAGCCTCATGTGCACCAAAGTCCCTCCTCCCCACCCCACCCCCACTCTGGTGCAAGTACTCAGCGTCTCGGGAGTGGGTTTTAAGAAGTCTGAGGCTTACCTTTAAGGAGCCTCTGAGGGGCCCAAGTTGGGACTTTCCAAGACAATTCTGGTTTACCACACCCAAGTCCGCCCTTCCATCCTGGGGCAGCGGGGCAGCCCGAACCTCCTCTGACGCCCAGAGCTAGCGCTCTGGCCGTTCTGCAGCCCTCCCGAAGCAGGGCTGCACCAGCACTGACTTCTCCGGGCAGTCCAAAGCCCCACCTACCCCGGCGAGCGCTTCTTCCTGGAAAATGCTGGGCTTGCAGTTTGGCCACTAGATGGCGGCCTTTCCCATAAAATCTTCCCAGAGCTGCGCCTGGCTCCTCCAGGCTGTTTTACACGCAGTGCTTGGCAGCGCCTTTCAGTTAACAAGTGCCTATTAAGTAGTAAGCTACTATTCAAGGAAAGCAGCAGGTCTTTTTTGAATTATGGTCTCTGGACTCAAAAACGAAAAACAAACGCGCTTTAAATCCCAACTGGTCTCCTTTCTAGCTAAGCCTGGGCTCTTAACCTCTGAAGACTTCAGTTTCCTCCCCTGTAAAATGGGTAGAATATCATCTCACAGGGTTGTTGTAATACACACCCAATCTAGTGCCTGGCACTTGGGGATGGCTATTGACTGGCCACTGATTACTAGTATTCTCAGCCTGTGAGGACTGAAGTGCGCCCCCTCCACCCCACCTCCGCTGCTGAAACTAGCTGCACAACACAGTCCCAGTGTTGAAGCCTTGGTCTGTGAGGAAGTCAAGGTTCCACTGCCCCCTCCATCCTCCTACCACACAAGCTACATAAGCAAAAGGGCCTTGATCTGCTAGCAGGCCCTGACAGTGCGAGACCTGCGACCCCTCAAGGACAAGCTTCCCAGTGGCCATCCCGCCAGAGAGGAACTAGGAAGGCCTTGCTTGGGTCCCTTATCTGGGTTCTCAGTTGCCAGGGCAATAAAGGTAGCAGGTGACCACCGAGCACCTCAGCCAGCTCCACGGCCCTCACCAGGGTTCCAGAGTCCCCAGGCTGGGACAGAACAGAACAGAATCTCCTCTTTCCTGTCCCCACCTGTCTTTAGCGCTCCATGGAAGTACCACCTGCACGAAGCATTCCCCTTCATTCTCTCCCCCTCCCCCTTGCTTCTCTGTATTCTTCCAATGGCTCCCCACCGTGGTCCGCTTCTTCCTCTGAACCAACTCCAGTGGCAGTGAAAGTGATCTCCCTACCTTATGCATTCGTAAACCCTCTTATGTATTTGAACTTTACCACCACCTGAGAGCCCAGGAGGATCTTAGACAGCTGAAGTGACCAGAAGTTACACAACAAAAGAGACCCCTCCCAAGGGGCTGGAGGTTCTCTGGTTCCTATTCTATTACCATTATGTCCACTCCCGGGCCACCTCCTCCACAGCCATGAACTCAGCCAAATACATGCAGATTTTACTCTAATATGCTTCCTTACTTTCCCTCCACCTTTCTAACTTTTTTTTTTTTTAAGTTTATTTATTTTGAGATAGAAAGAGCATAAGCAGAGGAGGGACAGAGAGAGGGAGGGAGAGGGAGAGAACCCCAAGCAGACTCTATGCTGTCAGCAAAGAGCCCAACACGGGACTCAATCTCACAACCTCATGCAAATTTTATTCTAAGGCAGAGCCCCTGGCCAGAAGCAATCTGCCCAGTGGCCTGTAAGTCGAGTGTGTGAGCTAGAGGCAATGGAGACAATAAACCCTGCCTAGCTCTGCCCCCAGGTGGCATCCCTAGATTAATCAAGAGACTAGAGATGCTAAGTGACAGAACCCCAACTAAGGCTAAGCAAAAAATGAGAAGTTCAAAAACATGATGGCTCCACACATGGCTGGATCCTGACACTCAAAGGATGTCTTTGCGCCCCTTCCAGTTCTGCTTCCCTTGGGATATGGCTTTATTCCCAAGTGGGCTTTCTCCATATGTGGGAAAGATGATTACTAGCAGCCACTCATCTACCTCCACGTTGTATCCATGGAAATGGCAGAGACATTCTCCCTCAGACTCACAGAGAACTTGAATGGGCTCAATTCCCATCAGGGCCATAAAGAAGAGGGAAGGGGTGGATCCCCCAAGGAAGAAAACTGCCTCGACAAAAAATATGTTAATAAATAGTGCCCGACACATCTCAGGTGTCCGGCTGAAAAGCCAGGTGCTGGGTATACAAGGATGAATAAAACACAGTCATCCAAGAACTCGTGGGGAACACAAAGAATAGCACTACAACGTGGAGGTGCTGGGGAGAGAACCACACAGTGGGTGATGGGGATCTGGAAGAAAGGAAAAGGGTGTGTGTGTGTGACTAGTGCACTGAGAAGATACAAATTGCATCTTAATAGCCAAAAAGGCATCCAGCCCCTCATGGCATCCTGCCAAGGTTCTTGCCCACCTACCATGGGCCTTTCCCTTCCCCCTGGGAAGACAGGAAGCCTCTTATCAACACCAGCCAGGAGAACCTCTCCCTGAGTTGCACTGTGTATAGGGAATCAAATGTCCTTCACTCCCTCCTTTCCTCCTTGAATGTGTGGGGAGCAGGACTACCCCTCAGTGTCAACCACATAAGGAGAGGTTATTCTGCCCATCGGACCAGCCTCTGCTCTCGTGGAAGTTTCCTCAGTCTGGGCATTAGTAACATTTGGAGCCAGGGGGCTCTGTCACGGGGGCTGGCTTTGTTCAGTGTGGGAGGTTTAGTGGCATCCTTGGCTTCTACCCACTAAATGCCAGTAGAGGCTCCCTGCCTATGTGTGCTGTGTCCCTGCTGTGAAAACCCACAATGTCTCCAGACATTGCCAAATGCCTTATTGGGGGGGTGGGCGGAGAATCACCCTCAGCTGAGAATCACTACTCTATCTCATTTTCCCCTGACCCCTTCCTCCCTCATTTCTCCCCAGACCGCAGCCTTTGGAAGGAAGCCTCTGCCCTCTGGTTAGGCAGGCTAATTCTCCCTAAGAAGATATTAACAGGACCTGCCTATGTTCATTCAAGGATGAACTTGAGGTTGCTCAAGCCTAGAACTAAATCTCTGCCCTGATTCTCCTCTTCTTCTGGGCTCACCACCCAGGAGCTCTTAGGAGCTGAGTTCACCATGAGTGTGGAGGAGAGAGTTGATTGCTCTGCCCTACAACTCCCAGATCCTCTCTCCACCCCCCAGACCTCCCCGAGAAGCCAGAGGCACAGAGCATTCCTGAGACAGAACAGCTGCAGGCTCTGTCTGCAGCAAGGAGCAGCCCTGAGAGTGTTACACCGATGAGTGTCAGAGCAATCCAAATGAGAGGGCCTTCCCCCAGCACTTGGGGGGAGATGAGAGAGTCGTGTTTTATTTCCTCCTTCCCGTCCTGCCCCTGTGGCCGGTCATGCAGCTCCTAAAATGGAGCATGGATGATGCCCTAAAGAACAGAGGGAAGGCAGACAAGCCCTCACCTACCAAAGCCTCGCAGGCCTCATCCCACTGCCTCAAGGTCTCAAACCCAGCTTCTCCCTGAGGCTGGACACGGCCTGAACTCCAGATGCTCAGGAACCACTCACCAGACTGATCATGGGTCTTCTCCCAGCCTTGGGTTCGTGACATCACACTGGTGGCTTTTGAAGTGAGCCATCTCTCAAAGTGGACGTATCTACATCATGGAAATCAGTAAATTTCCAGGAGACTGGGGTGGGGTTGAGGTGGTAGGACACAAGAGAATAAAAATGTCAAAGAGGCGTGGGGAGAAGAGAAGACAAAGGATGTCCACGGGTTAAAAGCTTTCTCAGTTGTACACCTGAAACTAATAGAACATTGTGTCAACCACAATTTTTAAAAAGCTTTCTCTGTTAATTTCAAGGATGTGGGCACTTTGAAACTCAAGGGTCAGGAACTCTGGCCTGGCACCGTTATAAAATTAATCATAACTCTGGCAGAAGCAGCCAGAGAACATTTTCTACATTCTTCCAAACTTTAAGGGTGGGTTTAACCAGTTCACAAAGACACTGTTTGGGCCACAGTGTATACCACCAGCTGCAGGCACAGATCCCTCTGTTGGGGACCCAGGCATTCATTCCTCCCTCCCACCCCCTTCACCACCACCTGCTAGCCCCAGGAATGCTGCCTGTGGACACTTCAAAACCCCCTGTCTGAAGGGAGCTGTCTGGTAGGTCTGATAGAAGGGTGGGAGTCATCCAGCGCTGGTCTGGTCAATACCAGGATACAAAGGCTGGCTCTGTATCTTGGGAAGGGTCATCCCAGCGCCAGAGCTGGAAAGGGGATTGTCTGAGGTCACTATTGCTGTGCCATCACAGCCTGACTTCCGCCACTGCCCAATCCTGGGCCCTCAACTCCCTCCCAGGTGGTCCTGGTGCACTCTTTAAGAAACAGCCTGCATGCAAACCTCTAGCCCAGAGTCTTTCCCAGGGGAACTCAACCTAAGACACCCTCCACCAGTCTCTTACCTCTCTGGAAAGGTGCAATACAGCATGTTTTGCAGGGGATGGTTTTAAGCGATCTAGGATGAGGGTGGGGGAAGCAGAGGGAGAAGCATCATGAAGTGTGTGTGTGTGTGTGTGTGTGTGTGTGTGTGTGTGCACGCGCGCGTGTGCTCACGTGTGTGTTGCTATTTGTTTTCCAGGCCAGCATCTCTGTTGAAGGGCACAGCAAGGAGAAAGAGACAAAAAAACGTCACCTGTGTGTTGGATTTAGCAACACAGGGGACCTTTGTAGCAACAGCCACCTGCTCTGTTGGCTCCACAGACATCTGAGCATGCAGATACACACACACTCTGTACCTCCAGGCACAAAACACACGCTGTCCCAAACACACAGTCCACATTCCAGGCCTTGGGTCTTGAGTGGAGATGGGAAGTCAGCCCAGCTCACCTTCAGTAAAAGAGGTGAAGCCAAAGAATCAGGCTGCATCTCAGCTCTCCCCAGTCATGGCCGAAGCCTAGCCTGTAGCACGCATCACTCACTTGTGCATGACCCCTTGAAGTTCACAAAACACATGTGTTCATTCATTCCTCAAAGGCTCGCTAGACTTACTGCTTGCCAGCTTTCTGGCTCAGAAGCTCCATTTGTGATGCGAGCCCCAGTTCGCTCTTCACCAGAGGAGGCACAGATGGAGAGCTTCCCCACCACCTGGAAGAAGGGAGTTCCTGGCCTCCCTACTGACAGAAGGGCTCCAGGCCATGGGCCACGTCCGTGCTCGTGGTTCCACTGGAGACAAAATTTGCCTCCCACCTCCCTCAGCAATCCCCCTGCCCAATCTAGGCAATCACTGATAGCACACTGGTGACCCTTGACCCTCATAGGGGCAACTGTGTTACTTATTAACTTGCTGATTGGAAATTAGTTTCTCTTCTGAGGTGCTGGAGCTAAACAAGAGGACCTGTGGAAGGGAGGAGTTCCTTCTTCTCTGTGCCCTCATAATAAGTTATACCACCATTTAGATCAATCCAGAACTTTACCAAGATCCTATGTGCCACTGGACTCTTCCACATTCCTGGGGTGAGGGGTTGCATACATTACATCAGCTATTCAATAGCCTGGGGGGTTGTTTTGTTTTGTTTTGTTTTACAAATAGTTTATTGTCAGGTTGGTTTCCATATAACACCCAGTGCTCATACCCACAAGTACCCTCCTTCATGCCCATCAACCCCTTCCCCCCAACACCCATCAGTCCTTAGTTTGTTCTCAGCATTCAAGAGTCTCTCATGGTTTGCTTCTCTCCCTTTCCCCCACCATTTCCCCCCTTCTTCTCCCCCTTGTTCCTCAGTTAAGTCCCTCCTAATCCTCCTATACGTGAAAACATATGGTATCTGTCCTTCTCTACCTGACTTATTTCACTCAGCATAACGCCCTCAAGGTCCATCCATGCTGCTACACATGGCCAGATTTCATCTTTCTCATTGCCATGTAGTATTCCATTGTGTAGATAAACCACATCTTCTTGATCCATTCATCCGTTGATGGACACGGACAATAGCCTGTGTTTTAATATCAGGCAGGCCCAGGGCTGAATCCTGGGTTACTGAAATCTGAGGTGGAATGAGTACTGGATGTGGGAAGTGCCAGCTCAGTGCCTGGCACCAGTAGGTGCCCAGTCAGTGGCCACAGTCGTCATCATTATCCCTCATTGTTGTCCCCCCTGAGAAGCCCCTTGTTCCAGAGATGAGCTACCTAGGGGGCTGAGCTGACACCTGCTCTCATCCCATCCTCCGGCCCATGGCTGGGTCAGAGGGCAGTCCAGTCTCTGAAGGCTTGTCACATTGCCTTAAGGGCTGCCAAATGTATGGGCTTCCTCTTCTGGGCTGGACCTCATGTACGATCACCATGGAATGGAAATGTAAAACACCAAGTGACTGAGGCCAGAGAAGGGGTTCCTCTTGCCCCCAGATCCCTGCTGGCTCCATGCAGGTGCAAGTCTTCAGCCTTCCAGGCAATTTCAGTCATTGAGCTGGGTCATGGGGTAGAAACCAGGGGCTGCATGCCTCCTGCAGCTGAGCTCTTAAAGGGACATCAGAGAGGTGTCCAGAGAGCTGTCCAGAGAGGGTCTCCATCCTTACTCTGGATCAGAAATTGTGAGCCACAGTCACATCCAAACCCAGGTTTCTTTTTCTTAACTTGGAATATAAATGGGCAAGTTTCTTCCCTATTTTTGTTTGGTTTCCTTTATAAAGGCTTATTATAAAAATGTTAAGCAGTATGAAATATATTTGTAGCTCAGACCATTTGGTTTACCAGGAGAGAGATGACTGTTGGCAGGTTTTGTGGGTTACAAAGCTGCTCAAAGTCCAATACCCAGAGTTCATAAATAGGAAGACAATAGACCATCTTTTTAAATAAATTTTTTAATGTTTATTTATTTTTGAGAGTAGGGGAGGGTCAGAGAGGGAGGGAGACACAGAATCTGAAGCAGGATCCAGGCTCTGAGCTGTCAGCACAGAGCCCAATGCATGACTTGAACTCATGGACCACGAGATCATGGCCTGAGCCAAAGTCGGAGGCTTAACTGACTGAGCCACCCAGGCACCCCGACAATAGACCATCTTAGGCAATTTGGTGCACACATTTATGCCATCTAATAGTTGTTGTTGCAGTTCAGCCAACATTTAGGGAGGTGTATTCCATGCCAGATGCTGTGCTAAGTGAGATGACAGTTGAATAAAATATAGAGTACGGTACCTTTGATATTATTTACCGATTAACATTTTTTGCCATATTTGCCATCTCTCTCCTTCCCTCCCTCTAAAATTCTCAACTAGTTGCCAAATTGTTTGAAAATAAGTTGTAGGCATCATGACATCTTCCCTAAATGCCTCTGCCTAAGAACTAGGGTTATTCTCCTGCATAACTATAGTACCATGACCACTCGTGAGACACTCAACACTGACATTTTATTGTCTAAAACACAGTCCCTATCATATTTACCCAGCTGTCCCAAGGATGCTCTTTGTAGCTTTTTGTTTGAAAAAGTACTCCAGGATACACTCGTGGATCATTGCATTTGGCTTCTTCCTCATGTTTTGACAGAGAACTCTGTTAAAGAAAGTTAGAGAGCTCTCCAATAAAGACTTTTGAGAAAGAACCTACTGACTCAAACTAAGAAAAATCTTTCCATAAGGACCCTTGGATGCTACATGCTTATTCCTCACCACAGATGGGCAAATTATTTCTTAGAGGGGCATATGGACTCCTAATTCTTCCAACAGATTAATGCCATCTGCTCCCGAAAAGGAAGGAAAATGGTTAAAAGGTGGTGGCCAGAAATCTTAGGCCCTGATCAGGTATGTCCTCAGACACATGCCCATGACAATCTGTGCCAGGCCTGTTTTAGGCACTGGGGATGTGGGGGAAATAAAATAAAAAACCACCCTATCCTCACAGGGTTTATGGTCCAGTTGGGAGAAAGGAAAAAAAAAAAACAAACCATGGAAATTAAGAAAGAAAATGATGAGGCTAGAGGGGCGCCTGGGTGGCTCAATTGGTTAAGTGACCAACTCTTGATTTCAGCTCAGGTCATTATCTCATGGTTCCTGAGTTTGAGCCCTGTATCTGTGACAGTGCGGAGCCCGCTTAGGATTCTCTCTCTCTCTTTCTCTTATTCTCTCCTCCCACCCTGCCTCTCTCATGCTTGCATGACAGTGCGCTCTCTCAAAATAAATAAATAAACTTAAAAAATTTTTAATGATAAGGCTAGATTGCTAAAGGATAAAGCAGATAGGTGGAGGGACACACAACCCAACCATGGACAGTGAGGAAAGAAGGCACATCTAAGCTGCAAGTAAAGGAGAATTCATCAGCTGAAGACAAAGAGGGAGTAGCCTAAACAGGAGAAACAGCCTGGGTGCATGTCCAGAGCAAGGAGAGTGAGCATGTTTAAGCCACATACACACACTTAGTCACACTGCATGAGGACAGGAGGCATGGAATCAAGACTGGCAGAGCACACCAGGACCAGTCCACCCTGGACCCTGCAACACGCACCGAGTTGCTGGAACTTTATCCTAAGACCAGTGAAGAGCCATTGCAGGGTTAACACCAAATGTTTTGTCACACTCTACAAAATGATGGGCTAAGTGGAAGAGGAGAGCCAGCTGGGAGGCTGCATGAGGTGCTGGTGATGGCTGCCTGCATCTACAGTAGCACACGTGGAGATGGAGAGACTAGAACAGATATATAGACTTTGAGGTAGGGTTCGAGGCCCTTGCAGGTGGAATGTACACAGGAAGGAAAGGAAAAGGGAGAGGTCCGGGATGACACTCAAGTCTCTAAATAAAATAATGTTTTAGAACAGGGGTAGGTAAACCAAAACCTGCAGGCCAGAGGTCTGTTTAGTAAATAAAGTTTTACTGGCACACAGCCACTTGTTTACATACTGTAGATGGCCGCTTTCAGCTACAACAGAAGAGGTGAGTACTTTCAACAGAGACCATATGGCCTGCCAAGCTGAAAATATTTATTATCTCCTTCTTTACAGAAAACAATTGCCAACCTCTGTTTCAGATCACTGTATTACAGAGATGCCTCAGGAAGAAATTGGATATGGTGGTCAACTAAGTTCGGGTAATTCTGGATTCTGTATGGTTTTCTTGGCTACTCGCTGAGGATATAGATATGATGAACACTTTGAGAAGTCCTTCAGTAAAGAAGGACTCTCTCTTTATTAAAGCCAACATTTTCCATGTGGATCATTTTCAGCCTATATTCCAGGTTAACTCTGAGGAATGCACCTGTGGACACTCACTTTAGAACAATTAGGAGGTGTTCTGGAGGGGCAGAGATCAGGGAGAATACAGTCATGAGATCAGTTAAGACACCATTCAAATGACCAGAATCATGGGGCACCTGGGTGGCTCAGTCAGTTAAATGTCCAGTTTTGGCTCAGGTCATCATCTCACAACTTGTGAGTTTGAGCCCTCCATCAGGCTTTCTGCTATCAGCACAGAGCCTGCTTCGGATCCTCTGTCCTCTCTCTCTGCCCTTTCCATGGCTGCATTCACACTCTCTCTCTCCTTCTCTCTCTCTCTCTGAAAAATAAATAAACATTAAAAAAGAAAAAAAACGGGAGCACCTGGGTGGCTTAGTTGGTTAAGCATCCGACCTGGGCTCAGGTCATGATCTCACCACTGGGGTTTGAGCCCTGCATCGGGTTCTGTGCTGGCAGCTCAGAGCCTGGAGCCTGCTTCTGATTCTGTGTGTGTCTCTCTCTCTGCTCCTCCCCTACTCATGCTGTGTTTCTCTCTGTCTCAATAATAAATAATCATAAAGAAAGAAAAAAGAAAAAAAAATCAAGGGCACCTGAGTGGCTCAGTCACTGAGACGTCCAACTCTTGATTTCAGTTCAGGTCATGATCTCGCAGTTGTGAGACTGAGCCTCAGGTCAGGCTGGGCATGGAGATTGCTTAAGATTCTTTCCCTCCATCTCCTCCTTCCCCTCCCCTGCTTGCTTGCCTGTGCTTTTGCTCTCTCTCTCTCTCTTTCTTAAAAATAAATAAAAAGCAAATGACAAGAATCAGACAAAAGGGTCTGAGCTAGGGCTTAGGTCAAAAAGAAGGAAGAGAGTACAGGAGGCTGCAAAGGCAGAATCCTCAGCTTCCTACTTAGATAACTGTAGAAAACATGAATGGAAATAGGGATGTAGACAGGGAAAGAGGAACAGGGAAGAAGAAACTAACTGCAGGAAAAGGAGTAAATTCCAGCTGAGACACTGGAGTTTTGTTGGCTCAGAGGAAGCAGTGAACTTCAGTTTCTAAAAAGAAGGAATAGGCATACTTTTCCCTATTCCTTCCGCTAAGTACAACCAAGATCTTTGGACATTGTACAGAAAACAAATGTAGAATGACTCTTCCCTAAGTGTCCATCAGCGGACGAATGGATCAAGAAGATGTGGTTTATGTTCGTAGCAGCACTCTCCACAATAGCTAAAGCATGGAAAGAGCCTACGTGTCCATCAACGGACAAATGGATCAAGAAGATGTGGTTTATCTATACCATGGAATACTACATGCCAATGAGAAAAAATGAAATCTGGTCATGTGTAGCAACATGGATGGACCTTGAGGGTGTTATGCTGAGTGAAATAAGTCAGGCAGAGAAGGACAAATATCATATATGCATATCATATATGCACGTATAGGAGGATTGGGAGGGACTTAACTGAGGAACAAGGGGGAGAAGAAGGGGGGAAATGGTGGGGGAAAGGGAGAGAGGCAAACCATGAGAGACTCTTGAATGATGACAAAAACTGAGGACTGATGGGTGTGGGGGGGGGTGATGGGCATGGAGGAGGGCACTTGTGGGGATGAGCACTGGGTGTTATGTGGAAACTAATTTCACAATAAACTATTTGTAAAAAAAAAAAAAAGTAGAATGACTCTTCAAGTGCAGAACTGGACACAGATGGCTAGGGAGCTCAGGACCTGAGGAATGACACAGGTTCCCTGGATTTTCTTTTTGCCTCACATGTCCCAGGGCTAAGTGCTGGAGAAACAGAAAACCCAGAAGTGTCAATGGGTCCAGACAACAAATGTTCACCAAAAGTCAGCCGGAGAGCCAGAAAAGGGGCAGACCAGCACACAGAAATCATTTAGACAATAACCATCTTACTCTAGCTAAAAAAGGGAAAAAAAACCTGTGGCCCAATTTTTGGTCACACCAGCAAAAGCTACATAGGGACCCTAAGCTTCCCTCTTTAAGAGGCTTTAATGAGGAGCCCCAACACTCCTGGAATTGTGTCAGAAAAGGCCAAAGTGTACCCTCGGGTGTCAACAAGACCAAGTGGGAATTTGGACTTCCACCTCCACCTGGCAGTAACAGGGTACTGTATCTCCCCATCCCCTGCAACCATCCCCCACGTCTGCTGGAACAGTATCAGAGAAAGCCAGCTAAAACCAGTTTACATAAGATCCGGAGTCTTAGAACATAATATAAAAATGTCCAGGTTTCAGTAAAGAACAAAACAAAACAAAACAAAACAAAAAAAATCACTCAGCATACCAAGAACCAGGAGGATTTCAAACCGGATGAAAAGAAAAAAGACAATCAATAGATGTCAATACTAAAATGATAGAGATGTTAGAATATGTGACAAAAATTTTAAAGCAGTCATGGTAAAAATGCTTCAATGAGTAATGATAAACACAATTAACACAAAATGAAAAATAAAAAAGACTTAGCAAAGGGATAAATGACATAAAGGAGAACAAATGGAAATTCTGAACTGAAAAATTTAACAACTCAGACATGAAAAGCTCAGAGGCTGGGTTAAAGAGCAGAAGGAAAGGACAGAGGAAAGAATCAGTGATCTGGAAAAGAGAACAATGGATATGGCCTAATCTGAACAACAGAGAGAAAACAAACTAGGGTGTGGGGTGGGGGAAGGATTGTGGGGGGAAACACGGAGCCCCAGGGATCTGAGGAACTATAATAAAAGATGAGAGTCCCACAAGGAGAGGAGAAAGGGTGGGACTATAAAAGGAATCAGAAATATGGCTGAAAAATTCCCGACTTTGACAGGAATCACCAAACTATGGATTCAAGAAGCTTAGTGAACCCCAAACAAGATGAACCCAGAGGAATCCACACTGAGACACACAATTAAACTTCTGAAAATTAAAGATGGAGTAAACAAAGGATCCAACCATTTATTGAGCTGTCTCAGACCTTTGGAGGCTAAGTACCCAGCTGAGTAACCAGGGCTGAGGAGGAAGGACTCTGTTCAGTCTGAATCAGTGTGTCTATGACAGTGCAGGAAGCCATGTATTTGGAGAACTTTGCAAGATTTTGGGGCGACCACCTCCTGCCTCGGATTCCCCTCATGGAAACAACTTCCTGTGGTTTACAGTGTAATGGAAACAGTGCTTTTGGGGGGCACTGAACATGCCAAATGTTCAGGGTCTTTCTCCTTCCTGCTCCCATAGCCTGGAACATACATGCCTTGCCTCTTGACATTGCTGGCCATCTCAGCTTTGTGCACAGAAGGGCTTTCTGCTTTGGCCCTATTTTAAGTAGATTTTCTACCAATCCTCACCCTATGAAATTTTATTATAGCACCATTATTCCCGTCTTGTTATTGACCACAATGTGCAATTACTTCTTCAGTTGTTGATTTGTATATTGTATATCTCTCTTGCCAAACTTAAGATCCGGGAGACCAGAAGCCATCCTGTGTCCTGAGTGCTTCACCCGTTGTCTGGTACACAGCTGACAGACAAGAGTCCAGTTGACTAAATGACTAAAGAGCTGAGAAAGGAAAGGACCCACCTTTAAAAGAACCGTTGTGTTTCAGCGGCTGCATGTGCACTGCATTTACATTAGCTTGTATAGTTGTCACACATTGACAGAAAAGTGGGTATTGTTGCTCTCATTTTACAAATGAGGAAACTGAGGCTCAAGGAGGTGCAGTCTGATGCTCAAAGACACATATCAGCCAAGATGCAGAGCCAAGGTTCGTGCACAGATTTTTCCCCCGCCTGTGTATTTTCCACTACTCTGCCAGCCTCCCCTGTGGAGGCAACTTATCTGGGTTTAAGCCCCAACCCTACACTCTTTTTGCCAGTATCTTACAAAATTCATTCAGAGTGCTCTTCTAAAACTCTGAGAATGAGATGTCAAACTGTGAGCAATGGACAGGTAAAGAGCCTTTCTTCCCACCCGTCTCTAAGCAGTTGGGCTGGAGTTTAATTTCAGCGCCTGGGTACCATGGCGATGCGAGCTCTATAAATACTCAAGAGAGGCTTCTTTCAGCCAGCTTGCTGGTTATTGCACTTACATCCCCACCCCTATTTCCTACCAGGGCTCCTCTGCTACTGCTGGGGTGGGGGGTGGGGGGCAGAGGAGAGCACGGTTCAGCAGGAAGTCCCTCCCTCTGCTCACACTCTCTCCTCTACACACCCCCACCCTTGAAACTGAGATTTCTACCTCCTCCTTTGGCGGATAATTCATTTCCTCATCCTCCGGGCAAAGACTCAACAGCTCCTAGCCCCCAGGACCCAGAAGGTTCTTGGATGGAAAGTCAAAACCTATCCTGCAAGCGCTAGGGTAGCCTCCTGTCCAGAAGAAATCCAGTTCAATTAATAAAGGAACACGCAAGGGATAAAAAGGGGAGGGAGGAAAATAGAGGTACAAACCCTTCACTGTCTGTCTCAACCTGCTGGCAGGGAGTTCCAGGAGCACCTTCCAGGAGGGCAAACTTTTTCTTTACAGCAGATACCAGAGGCTTCACGTGAGTCATTCAAAATATAGGACAATCTGATCAAGACAAATGGTGGGAATACATCATACTTTTTGCTAGAGACCCTGACATACCACTATCAGGTTGTAACCATAAATTTATATATAGTAGCTGTCTTTTAATAAATGTATTTAAATGGATAATTTTTTTAAAAAGGGGGAGGGGGGAGACAGGTAGTGTGGGGAGAAAAGTGCTCCTCCTTCAATGGAGGCAGCTTAGGCTTAAAACACACAGATACCTAACCCCCAGAAGGGTCTTTTTGACAGCACTGGTGGAGGTGAAGAATCAGGTTGGTCTATTTTCTGCTTAGAACTCAAAACTCCCACCTCGATCTTGCCTTCTCATTGTAAACTCAGGTATGACCTCAGCACGCCCCCTCCCACATCCAACCACTTCAAGTAGATAAACAATCCAAATAAAAGCAGGAGTTCACGATAAATCTCCTGGATACTCCTCTACTTCGCTCCAACCAGACTGTGTCCTGAAGTTTCTCCTTCATTGGCACTCTAGAGCCCAAACAGCTGAGAATTCAGAAGCCAAAACCTACTTACTGGAAGGAGCTGAGTTGGAATCTTGGCTCTATTATTTACTATGTCACTGCAAGAAAGTCATCTCACTTCTTGGAATCTCATTTTACACATCTGTAAAATGGGACTAGTAAGAACCAGGGCAATGAGTCATTATTCAGAAACCCCTTCTACTTGTAAAATGAATAGGCTGTGCCAGACTTATTTCAATTTATTTCCAAGCACTGTATTAAGCATGGAGGACCCAGAAATAAATTAAAAAGCATCTCTTCTGCCTGGGCTCTATCCCCGAGGTTTCTTCAATCCCAGTTTTCTCTGGCTTAGGACATGTTTTCCCATCATTGAAAAGAATAGTCCATGGGCCCAGTTATGAAACTCAAAAAATGCATGGCTATAGGAAAGGGACATCCTGGGCTCAATCATCTAAATGGAACTGTGTGCATTCTCTAGGATGTGTGGGAAGGACAGCATGAGGTAGGTACAAACATGGAACAGGAAGAAAAATCTCAGCAGAGGTCTTCATGGCCTTCATTTCCTTGAAGAATTTAGAAGCTAACAAGAAACTACCGCTGACATTTCTGTTCCTTTTTTTTTAAAGCTTAATTTCTCCTCCTTACCATCTTCATGAAATATGTTACTCTGCCACTCAAAAATTCTCTAAAACACATGTGTGGAAACTGGCCTTTCTTTGCTCATGCAGGGGGGCAAAGGTTTTAAGTGGGCATCTTTTTTAAAAACAAGAGAACTTGTCCCAGGCTTAGGTGTCTCCTATGGGCCACCTGGACGTGAGGTAAATGTGGTCACTTCTGCTCAGCTCCGGTACTGGCCATGCCTCCGACTCAGCTCACGGGCAGCCAGACACGGCCCCAGGAGGAAGGCCGGGAGAGGCTGGGCTTCTTGTCTTCAATTCACATTCCTGCAGTTTAGTCACCTGTAGAATAATGTCCAGTTCGCCCTATCACGTGGCTGGGCTGGTTTTACCTTTAATCTCTTACACGTTTGTCTTCAGCCTTAGAGAATGCCTGGGGATGATTCACCCGCCATCACATGGGGCAGGCAGTCATCTGTTTTATTACCTCACCCTGCTTGCAGCTTCTGAGAGATAACCTAGGATTCTTTCGTGCGGGGGGCGGGGGGTGGCGAGGAGGATGGAGGAAGGAAGGACAGAAAAGCAGACTAAGGCTTTAAGAAGTCAATTCCTGCTCTAGTCTCTCTTTCCTACTCCTCTACTCACGTCTAAAGGTCCAAAGAAATAAGTCATTTGGGAAGTGCCAGGGCTTGGGCACCTGGGTTAAAAAGAAAGCAGTGTTTGGCAGTCTACAACATGTTTCCCATCACAACCGACGCCAACCTGTGAGAAGGCTGGGTTGCAAAAGAAGACAAAAGAAATCAGCAGTTGGGCTGATTGTCACAACCATGTACAATTTGCTGGGAGGAAGGAAAAGGACATGGGTTTGTGTTTCAAACAGAAAATACTTCATCGATTCATATTTCACAGGGGCATTGCTTTGCTGCCAGGCATGGCACTCAGAATGTATCACAATAAGGCCCCTGAGATGATGGCTTACCTCTGGGTGCCAAGCCCTCTGGGTTTCTCACCTCCTTTAGCCATTAAAACAAGCCCTATGGGGGTGCCTGTGTGGCTCCGTTGGTTAAGTGTCCGGCTTCGGCTCAGGTCATAATCTCAGTTCGTGGGTTCAAGCCCCACATCAGGCTCTGTGCTGACAGCTCAGAGCCTGGAGCCTGCTTCGGATTCTGTCTCCCTCTCTCTACCCCTGCCCCTATTGCACTCTGTCTCTGTCTCTCTGTCTCTCTCTCCAAAATAAACATTAACATTTTTTTAATTAAAAAAAACCCCAGCAACAAGCCCTATAGAATCTATATGATGTTTTTCAGACCTAAGACTTGAGACTTTTGTTAAGCAAGTTATTCAAGGTCACATGGGGAGAAAATAGGACAGTTCTGGGACCCAAACAAACAGAAGTGCTTTTGCTTCTTGGCCAAATCTTTATGAAGCAAGCATCAACAGACATAAGCCCTCATCAGCATCAGTAATATTCCAGATCCTGACCGTGGGTAGGTCCAGGAGTTACAGAGTAATTAAAAAAAGAAAGAAAGTATAGGTTAATGGTTGAGTGCTAGAGTCAAACAGACCTGAGTCTACTTATTACTTCTGTTTCCCTGGCCAATAATATAGCATTTTAGAGCCTTGGTTTTCTCATCAATAACAACGGGTATAAGTATTCCCTACTCCAAAGTGTTGTTGTGAGGACTAAATGAGATTCTGTGTGTGAAGCACCTAGTGCCATGTTGGCTTTGCTTTTGAGCCATTGCTCTAATCAAAGGTAGGTTTTTATGTTGTGAAAGTGTGGCCCAAGTAGAGGAAGTGAAGAGGGCTGTGGGAATCCCCCTTTAAAGGATGGAGAACTCCTACTTTTGGGCCTTGTGGGCCAGTCTGAGGCTCATGATTCTGGACTTCTGTGCATGGCATCTATGGAATGAAGGAGGGTAGGAAGGGCCAAACCCTGAGCTCTAGGTCTGGCCCCAGGGAAGTAACTGACTTTGCATAAGGCATTGGGAGGTAAGGAACTGTCATGGTGGGTCTTATCTATCAAGAGAAAATGAAGCCACAAGCATGGGATTCCTTCCCTTGCTCGGCACACTCTGGCCCATACAGGACAGGATGTTGGCTCCTCAGGGAGACTGGAGCTCAGACAGTTCACCGAGCTCTATTCCTCGGAGCCAGCTTCCTGCTACATATCCAGGGCAAAAATGCTAAAACTTACATTCAGGAATCAAAGACAGGCCAACTCAGTTGTGCTACCTTTTAAGAGTAATTACATATTTTTAATTTCTCAAGAAATATTATCTGATTTTTAAATTTCTTCTAATTTTTTTTTCAAAATGAAATTTTGTTTTGCTTTCCTCTTTCTTTCCCCAAATCCATAACATACGTACCTCCAAGGATCACAGGAGGGATCCGCGCTTGAAGCTGCTAGCCCACAGTTTGGGAAGAGCTAAGTACTCAATTTAGTTAACAACACTATCATTACTATTACCTTACAAGACGCTTCCCCTGACACTCTTCGGAGGTCCTCCCAGGGGAGGGGATTCATAGTATGTACTCCTAATCTTCGGGACACCGAGGAGAGCTAGCTACATTAGCAAATACAGAGGTAGGGGGATGGTGAAACTACACGGGGAGAAGAATGGAATGAGAGGGAGACAGATGGTGCAGTGTGTTGGGGGAAGGGTTCAGAGATCCTGGAAAACTTATGTTCCCTGATTCTCAAGAATGTTTCCATTTTAACCACTTCTTTCCTGACTCCTGACGCTACATAACAGAGAAGGGGGGAGATGTAAGATTTAGCGCCATGTGTACCCAGAGTCCGGACACGGGGTGGAGTGAGCCAGGCGCCTTGTAAAGCAGAAGCGTAGCGGGTCTTGGTCCACCACCTGGGGCTCCAGTCCGTGTCCCCGGACCCAGGTAAGGGGCTGTTTCCCTTTCCCCTTACAGGGCTGCCACCGGTTCGGACAGTCCCACGAGGGGGCGCGTCTCGGGCCCTAGGACCCGCCCTCACAGCGCTGGGCGCGGGGAGGGGACCCGGGAACCCAGGCGCCCAGCGCCCCGCCTCCCGTTTCCGGGGCAGCGCGGTTACCTGCACCGCCCGAGCCGCACCTGGCGGAGGCAGAAGTCGCAAAGCGAGCGAGCTCAGAACGGCTCAGTGGAAGGGGAGCCTGCGCCCGGCCAGGGAGAGGAAGAGGCGGCGGCGTGGAGGGCGCCGCGCGCCGCTCGGCGGAGGAGAGCAGGCGGCAGCTGCGCTCGGCTCGCCCAGCCCCGCCGGCCGGGCGCGTCCCCGGGCCCGCACCGCGCCGCTGCGGGCGCACATGGCAGCGTGAGAGGCCGGCGGCGGGAGCAGCGGGCGGCGCCGGGCGGGAGCCGCAGGGCCGCATGGACCGCGGCGCCACCCCGGCCGGCCCCCACTAGGGCCCCCAGTCCACGGGCGCCACCTCCCCCTCCCCCATCATGGTGCCTCGGCGGCCGCCCCGGCCGGGTACGGCGGGCCGGAGTCGCTGAGCCGGGGGCCCCCGCGGCGGCCGGGAGCTGCATGGGGGAGCGCGGGCCGCGCTCGGGAAGATGCCCCGGCCGGAGCTGCCCCTGCCGGAGGGCTGGGAGGAGGCGCGCGACTTCGACGGCAAGGTCTACTACATAGACCACACGAGCCGCACCACCAGCTGGATCGACCCGCGAGACAGGTAGGACCCCGGGCAGCCCCCCACTCCTCCCGTTCTGGCCTGGGCCCCCTCCTGCCCCGGGGGCCACCAGCCTGGACCGGGCAGGGGGTGCAAGGGAACTCTGAGAGCCTCTTGCGCTTTCTTCAGTTTGCGGTCCCCATCCCCACCCCCACCCCCCGCCGTCTAGAGCGCCGCTCCTGCCCGGGTGGGCTGCTGGGAGGAGGGGAGGGCCAGTGTGCGGACCACAGCCCCTGCCGACTCCCGGATGGAGGATTTAGGCCCCAGCCGGCACCTGCCCAGAGTTTTGACCTTAAGCTCTAGCCCCGCCCCCCGCCCCTTTTAGGAAGAGGTCGGGCGGGGGCGGGCAACTTTGCGCTGTGATTCTGGGGCTTCCCGAGAAGGCTTTCCCCAGCTTGAGGGGGGCGACGGGGAAGCATCTGGTGCGGTGGGGGTGGTAGGGACCCAGGATTCAGTGGGAAAGTGCTGGAGGAAGGGAAGGCAGCCTGGAGTGCGGTTTTTGACAGGTGCCTGGGAGGCTCTTGAGAAGAGCATGGGAGCAGCCAGGGGGCCCGGAGGCCGGGAGTGGGAAGCAAAGGAAGGAGCGGGGGAGGGTTGATCGGGGAGACTGGTTCTCCAGGAATCTCACAGCGACTTGGAAGCTGTTAGGATGTAGATGGAGGTGAGAGGCCTCCCGCAAAGCCCTGCCCATCGCCCCGTTCTCCGTTTCTTTCTCCGGGGTCCGGAGTTCCTCAGCTCTGCACCAGCGCGTCCTGACCTTGGTGGGCACTAAGGTGGCTGTAGGACAGGATTTTCTTTTTCTTTTTCCTTTTTTGCTGAGGCAGGTGGAGTCTGAGATGACTGGTATGGCTCTTAGCTTCCAGACTTTCACCCGGTTTTAATTGCTTGGCATTTCTTTCCACACTCACACACAGCCTCCCCATGTATGCCCTGGGAGGAGGAGAGGCCCACCCTCTGAGACTGCTTTGTTGTCCTTTGCTGTCGTGGTCTGCGGTCTTAGTGTCTTAGGAATGTGGAATTTTCACCTGGTCAGTGCGACCTTGGGTGTCAGATGCCTGCAAAGCAACAGAGGTGAATTTTTTGGACCCTTCATCTTGTAGGGTTGGGAAGGAGGTCCCAGAAGTCCAAGATGGAGTGTGTAGCAAGGGTTTAAAAAAAAAAAGAAGCAGAAAGAAATTTAGAGCAGAGATTCCCAGTAGATTCTGTGAGCATGTTAAGTTCATTCATTTAACATTTACTGGGTGCTTACTCTATTCTCAGTACCATGTGGGATGTTTCATTAATGTAATCTGGAAGAGAATTCTTTTTCTTTTCTTTTTTTTAAAAATAAGTCCTATGCCCAATGTGAGGCTTGAACTCATGACCTCAAGATCAAGAGTCATATGCCCTACCTACTGGACCAGCCAGGTACCCTTGAAAAAATTTTTTAATGCTAGAGAAAGCATCCCTTGGGCAAGCTTCTTTAACTCTGAGCCTCAGGTTTCCAGTTTGTAAGATTAATGGTTTGCTTGGAAGGGAATAGTCAAACTCTAAAAATTGAAAGGAACATAGATGATCAGAGCCCAGCTCTTATTTTCAAAGGTAAGAGAAAATTTGAGGCCCGGAGATGTGATTTGCTTGAATATGTTGACCTTTCCACCACTTGCCATACACCATTTTCCTTACCAGCTCTGAAGTTCTAACCTCCACGTTTGTCCTGACTCACTTTCCTTCCCGCTCAGGGTCATCTGTCCCCAGGGACGCTGTTACAGTGTTGGTGAACCGGGCAGCCCCTTGTTCTCTTCTAGAACAGGCACAGGTTCAGCCTTCTGTTTCCTCCCCAGTTTTGGTTCCTGAAGCTTCCTGAGACCAGTGTGCTGTCAGCAGTGGGATATTGGAAGACTAAGACAGCCCTGCACCCCGCAATGCTCCCTCACCCTAAGTCATGAATTAGGGACTTTCCCCGGGGCTCTGCAAGGATAATACAGCTAGAGGAAGTTCTCAGTTTTTCACCCTTGGAAGAGGGCAAGTGGAAAACTCACAGCATTGTTTTTCAGATTTTAGTATCATGTGAACCACCGTCATGATTTTAAGCTATATCAACCCATACTGTTGCTTGCTTAATATTTGACGTTAAATCAGCTGAATTTGAAAATTTTTGAACTACTTTCACAAATGGGAAACTGGTAACATCTATTGTCATAAATGGAAGGGATCCTGAAAAGTACAGTGGAGGGGGAAGAAACCAATCCAGTGCCATTGTATTTTAGCTCACTGTTGTAGCCTTTCTATACCCAAGCAACAGGTGTGCCCAGACTTGGTTTTTAGGCAGATTGGCAAGCAGTGGAGAAGAATTAAAAACATACTAGCATTTAACTGAGCTGCTCACTTCATATTGCAAATCATTGGTTTTAATGCGTCTTCATACCTTCTGGTCATCCCACCCATTCTGGGCTGGTGAGGTGGGGGCTGAGTTTGGGGTGCTGAGGTGTTCCTAGTGCAATCCCAAGGTCACTGTTGGGAACTGGAAATTTTGACAAAGAGCTGAGAAGAAGGCATCCACTTGTGGCTCTCTGGAATTTCCTGTACACGGCATTAGGGAATTTATCTTGTAGTCGTGCCTGTGTGGCCTCAGGTAAATCACTTGACCTCTCTGAGGTACAAGTGCTCTGTTGGTGAGAGAAGACAGTTGATTAGATGGCTGCAGGACCCTGCCAGGTCTCAAATTTTCTTTCAGACTCCTTGGCCTCGCCTTACCCTTCTTGATGTGGTGACAGAATAGGGGGAGGGGACCATAGTGAGAAAGAGGAAAAAAATTAAAGCATAAACAAGCCAGGCTTCTTTGGGGCGGTGGGATCGGGGAGATCAATTCTGCCAAGGTAGTTACATCTCTGCAACTGATTAATGCTGTGAAATAAAAGATCACATAAAAAGAAGTTTGCTCCTAAAATGTGTGTGTGTGTGTGTGTGTGTGTGTGTGCATTTGTCTTGGCTTATTCCTTACCTGACTCAGGGAGATGCCCACCCATTCCCCTGAATTTAAAAGAAGTAAGTCAAACGGTCCTTCAGTCAGAAAAGTGATTTCTTAGCCACGAAGAACAAAATAGCACAAAATAGCGTCTCGGGTTACCAACCCTGAAGAATGTCTTGGCACATTCCTCCCTCTGGGGCTGAGCTGTTTCGTTGCTGTCCGCATGGAGGCTGCTGGGGGTAGGGAATCCAGTTTGCAGCTTCCCCTTTCACCAGCGGGTCGGAAGAGCAGCCAGGCAGCAGCCTTGCCAACTCTCTTCCCTTCTCACCCCGGGCAAGACCGGGAGGCCGAAATTCCTGAGGACGGTTGTCCCAACAACCGGAGAGGGTCCAGTGGGCAGCTTGAGCCCTGCCTACTGGGCCAAAGGCTCCAGCTTGCCCACAGACTGGCCTGAGAAGGTGCTGGGCCTGGGGGGCATCAGGTGCTGTGGCTCAGGCCTCTGCAGCCCCTCAGAGCAGTGTTCTTTCAGCAGACTAGCTCTGGGTGCTTCTGGGAGCTCCCAGCAAAGGGCCAGCATTCCTTGTGTATTTAACTTAGTGGTATGCAAAGACAAATATGCTGATTGTTCTCTGAGGAAGAATGGACTGTTTGAACTGGTCCTGCCAGAGAAGGTTCCTGAAGCCTAAGTCCTGCTCATTCTGTGGTGTGTGTTCAGACCTTCTTCCAGGAACTACCTGGGAACTCTGTAGGCACGATTTCTGGAGCTATGTGATAAGTACTGGAGGCCCACATGGCTAAGAGGCCAGGTCGAGAGGACCCAGCAAGTTCTCTCGTGATGCAAGGAACTTTTGCTAGTAACCTTGTTATTTCAGAAATAATTTGTATTGTAGGGAGTTGGGTCTACAGTCTAAAGCTCTTAACCATCTTCTGGCCGCAGACCTTATGAGAATCTGACGAAGGTTAAAGATGCTTCCTGAACATTTAAGATACAAAACAGATGAACAGAAGGGAAGGGAAGCAAAAATAATATAAAAACAGGGAGGGGGCAAGACATAAGAGACTTTTAAATATAGAAAGCAAGCTGAGGGCGCTGGAGGGGTTGGGTGATGGCTAAATGGGCAAGGGGCATTAAGGAGGACACTTGGGGTGAGCAATGGGTGGTATATGTAGGGGATGAATCACAATTCTACTCTTGAAATCATTATCCTGCTATAGGCTAGCTAACTTATATGTGAATTTTTTTAAAAAGATGGTTCCTGAAGAAAAGTGCAAATACAGTTTTTGGCACATAATTTCAGGGGGTTCTTGGACCCCAGGTTCATGCTCCTGCGTAGATTAGTTTATAAACTGCTCATCACTGCCCATGCTCCCTCCTGTTTAGCTGGGTAGGAAATAACAACTGAGCATTTATTATATTTAGGCAGTCTGCTGAGTGCTTTGTATGAGTGATTTCCTTTAATCGCTCTAACAGCCTGGGAATAGGTACAATTATCTATGGGGAAACTGAGGTTCAGGGGGGGCTGAGTTTGATGAAGCTGTGATGCCAAGGCTAAGTACATTGATATCAGGAACCACATTTTTAACTGCTGCACTAGTCAGCTGCCTACTGAATTTAGTGGCTGAAGAAAGGCCTGTGCTCCATTGCCTAAGGAATTTGGACTTGGGGAACAGAGCTGGGACAGGCATGATTTCACATACCTGTACCATTCTGGTGTGGCCAGGCCACAGTTAACCAGAGAGCAAGTATGGACAATGGAAGGAGGCTGAGCCTCCTGACATTTTGGGGTGCCTGGGTAGCTCAGTTGGTTAAACATCCAACAGTTAGTTTCACATTGCGATCTTGTGGTTCATGGGTTTGAGTCCCAGGTCAAGCTCTGCACTGACAGCAGGGAACCCACTTAGATTTCTCTCTCTCTCTCTCTTTCTCTCTCTGCCCCTCCTCTGATCACAGGAGCTCTCTCTCTCTCTCAAAAATAAATAAACATTAAAAAAAAAAAAAGAATCCTGGCATCTTGGATCTGCTCCTTGCTACCTGAGTGACCTTGGCAAGTTGCATATTTCCTCTTAGTCTTGTTTTTGTCTTTCCTATGATAGTGACATACTTATAGTTGTCAAGGGCAGTTATGGACATTAAATAAGCTAAATCAGAGAGGGCAGTTAGCACTGAGCCTGATACCCAGAGGTACTTGGGAATGCTAATTCTTTTAGCTTTATTAGAAGGTGCCTATGGAACACTTAAGTCAAATGGAGACTCTCTGCCTGGCTCTATAGCAGCTTTCAGCTGGGAAAGACCTTTCTGCTCTTGTAACCCAGCCCTCTCATTTCACTGATGAAACTAAGACTCAGAGACAAGTGACTTGTCCAAGGTCACACCTTGAATCTCTAGGAAAGGTCTTTTTCCCTCTTTCTCTTATGTAAACTTTCTCCCAAAAACCAGATCCAGTTTCTCCTTACCCACATAATAATTTGGGAATTTTATGCTTATGGCTGAGTTATTTTCCATAATCCCTTCTGACAGTGTAGACCAGCAGGTTTCTTTCATACTGTCACGACCGTTGGTGAGTTATGTCCTAGGATACTGAATTTATGTCACACACTGGGCTGAGCCTTTTCTATTATGATCACATGTCATCCTTTGGCCAACCTTGTGAGGTAAGGACTGTCATTATTTTCATTTTCAGATGAGGAAACTGAGACTTAGAAGGATTAACTTGGTCAAGGTCACCAGGAGGTGATGCACCCCAGATTGGTAGTGGGACTCTTAAATCCACACTCATGTTCGCTGTAGCTGTTCCAGAGTCCCCTGACAATAAGGTGGGCTTGAGAGTTGCCATTTATTCCTGAGCTGAGGCAAACCTGCTGGGAATCTCAGGGAGCTGTGTTGCAGAGGAGGCTTGATCAGAGAAGCCCAGTCCTCAGGGGGGATTAGGAGACCGTTGGGGCAAAAACCCTTGCCTTCTGGGAGCAGCCAGCTAACCGGAGCTATGGGAGAGAAAGAGCAGAGATGGAGGCAGAGAAACTCTAAAGGATACGGTGTGTGTTGAGAGCTCAAAGTCGTTTCCAAGTCGCTTGGGTAAATGTTCCCAATGGCCAGGGAATTAGTAGCCAAGGCAGCTGCTCTCTGTCACCACCTCTCCAGCGTTTTGCCTAGCCGAACTGACCTGATTCTCCTATCCCCCGGGACCCCAGGTAGCTATGAAACACTGCTCTTTTGAAGAGAAGAGAATCAGGTTGCCTTAGTTACTGCTAGGGTAGGAACACCAAGCTCAGGTGCACATAAGGAGAGACAAAGCTCAAAGAAGCGGGAGTTGGAAGGTGGCCGGCGTGTTGCCGCAGAGCTCCCTGGATGGAAGAATTCTTGGTCAGGTTTTGGTGGCATTTGCAGGGGTTGCCAACTCAGGTGTGGTTGGCAGTCCCTGCTGACTGTCAGGAGCTCTCTCTAGCCACGGCTGCCTCCAGGCAGTGAGGATCTGCAGCCCCCAGCTCAGCCAGGGGCCCTGGATAAGAGACATTTACTTCCCTTGGAGAAATGGCTTGGGCGACATCTCCTAGTGCTTCCACTTGGACAAGGGCAGATGGCTGGATCTGGGCTGAGTGTGTGTGAAAAATTCACACGCCCTGCGTCTCCCAGCATGGAGGGGGCTAGCTGGCCACAGACCCTTAGGCGAACAGCAAGAGGCTCAGCTTGCTGCTGACGGGCTTCTTGGCTGCCTTGAATCCCTGTTTCAGAGTGAGATAAAAGAAGAGAAAACTCAGAAACTGGATACAGTGGTGTTTTGTTATTTAACCTTCACTGGCAGGCCATTAAGCCTCCAGCTCCTGAGCAGCAAACCTCTTGCCAAAATAATGGGGGAAGATTGAGGCGGGGACAGGCGCTTACATTTACTGTGTCGGGAGAACATAGAACATTCTATAAAGATGCTGGATAGGGTGGGAGATGGAGAAAAGAGAGTGGGGAGAAAGGGAAAAATGGACAAGTGCCGTGGGTCTCATCCTCCCCTCCCCCTACACCTCCCACCCCACTCCCCCAACCCCACTCGCCTCCTCAGTGCTTCTACCCATGACATCTCACCGTTGGAAGAAATGGGATCTTGCAGTTTCAAATGTCTGCCAAAGAAAAAGGACCAAGGCTTAAGTTCTCATTCAATGGTCAGCCAGAATAAAAGTGAAGCTGCATCAAGATTAGGGACACCTTTGTTGCCTTTCTTCTTCCCCTGCTCCATTCATCACTCTCTGGCAGCCAGGACACCAGGCCAGTGGCAGCTGCTGACTTTCCCCAGCCGGCTGCCTGCTGTTGCTGGGCCTGGTTCCGTGGCAGCCCAGCTGTCCCCATGATGTCTTCCTCCCCACCCAGCAGCCGTTACTTGTTTGATTGGTCACTGGGGCAGCCCTTAGGATCCACTGACTGGTACCTGACTTGGAAGGATAAAATATCAAGATACAGGCATCAAGTGGCTGCTAGGATGAGGTGACCTTGGGACAGCTTTCTGATCGTGCATCTGTTGTGGCTTTTCTTAGATAGTTAGAACTCGGAGCATTTCACTTTGTATTCCAGGAATTTCTTCCAAGTGCATGGTTTGTCTTTGTATTACTAATGAGAACAATAGCTGGCATTAACATTGGTGATAACAAGGATAGTAATAGTAATATTTAATCATCTTTACCTAGTAGCTGTCATGTGCCTACCACTGGTGCTCATTGTATATTTCTGGCATTTTGCAAATGGGGAAACTGAGGCTAAGAATAGTCAAGAGTTAAGCTCAAGGTCACACAGGTAGAAAGGGGCAGAGTTAGAATCTGAATCTAGGTCCATCTGATTTCAAAGCCTTACTCTTTGCACCACTGCACAATCAATAAATTTGAAGGGTGGGGGGGAACAGAGGGAAAAAGGACCTTTCTAACTACAGAGAAGTCCACAGAAACACACCTATCAATGTCCTGTTCACTGTGGAGGAAAATGTATGCTTCCAGTCCAATGTTGGTCTGATGTTCCACGCTATTCCCAGCAAGTAGATAAGGTCTTCATAAAGATTTTCACAGGGCACCAAATCAAGTTCTAGCCCCGTCATCACACATAATAAAGTGCCCTTGAACAAGTTTCTTCTCAGAGTAGGACTTATGTAACCCCCAGAGGATGAAATGACACCAAACAGGTCAAGTCTTAGCCCAGTGCTAAGTGCACATGAGGCTTCTAATGGGAGCTGTTACGAGGTAGGCTCATTTGCCCTCTGTGCATTGGTAGAGGAACAGGAACCATTGTTCCTTCCTTGCCAACTCAGGTATCTTCCTGGTAAGCCAGGGCTCATCTGAGCCACATTGACATCAGAGCTTGCAAACCACCTTGGCAGCCCTCATTGTATAAATAAGTCAATAAATTCTTTTCCCCTGGTCTTATCGGAGACAAGCCCTTCTTTGGAATTTCTCGAGTGAAGTGACTCTTGCCAGTGAGCTGGCACTTGGGCTGTGTGTGAAGCAGGGGTAATGAATTGCAGTTGTCATGGCAGAACTGAAAAGGCTGATGCACAAACTGGAGCTATCTGGAATTCATTTGTAACTGCTTGATACCATGTCTCTTTGCTTGAGAAGTCCCCTCCCCTCTCCCCTCCACCTCTCGGACTGTTTGAGAACCTGCTGATTTTAGCATGGTGGTGCAGAAGGTCATTGGTATTTATCTCGTCCCACCCAGCCAGGGGTTGGCCATTCATTCAGCAGGTATTTATTGAGTGCCTACTAGGCTTCAGGCTTGGTTGCCAGTGCTGAGAATCAGAGCAAAGTCCCCGCTGCAGCAGGGTGTACCCTTGGGCGAGGGAGAAGGGCAAATAGTTGAACAGATAAGTTGCATTATAACAGGGGGCTTGGTGTTCTCTAGAGTTGTTTTCCCTATCTTAGGAAGATGGAGGTACAGACCTGTCTGCTGCATCTGTTGACAGTTGTGCTGTGAATTTAGATCTGGAACTTGGAGACATTTGTGCCTTCAGCAGGGTGTTGCCAAGAGCCTGTTAGGATGAGTTGGGCACTGCGCTAAGAGCTGGGCATGCAAGGGCAAGACACAACAGTCAGTCTCCAGCTCATAATATTTACTACTAATTTTTAGCGAGAGAGTCATCAAGCTGGGCAAATGTAGTTGAAAACGTCAGGCTCTCTGAACCTTGGTTTCCTTTCTCCCCTGTTTCATCTGGACTCCTTTAATCATTCAAAAATATTTATTGAGGGCCTGTAAATGGGTAGGGTGTCTGTAACATGTCAGGCATTGTTCCAGCACTGGAAACTCAGCAGCGATTGGACCAACAGAAGTCCTGTCCTCATGGAGCTTACATTTTAGAGCAGAGGTTGTCAACTTGGGGAAGACTCAGAACGCCCTGGAGGGCTTATTAAACCCCACTCCCCAAGTCCCATCTCCACCCCCAATTTGAGTCAATGGGGCTGCTGTGGGGCCTGGAAATTTGCATTTCCAACAGGTACCCATGTGATTCTGTGGGTCTGTCCTTTGCAGAACCACTGGCACTTGGTTAATTGAATCCTCATAGCAACCTGGGAGACAGTACCATATTATTTCTGTTTTATAGACAGGGAAGCTGAAGAACACTGGTGAGGTAACCTGGCCCTCCTTCTTATGCTAAGAGAGCTAACGGAAGTGGTTTCAGAAGCAAGCACTGTTCACCTGCATTGCTATGATCGCTCGGAGCACACCATTGTTCTAGGTCTTTTGCTAACCTGAATGAAGCCCAGTGGTGGCAAAATCTGGAAGGGTTTTCTCCTCCATTGTGAAATAAAGCCCAGGGAAGCAGGAAGTTTAAGGGGATTCCAGAAGCCAGAAGGACTTCTCTTCACATGAGATTGTATAGCATTTATGTATCCATACATAAATCAGAGAGAATCAGAAGACATCCACGTTGAGCTGCTCTGTGGAGAGAGAGTCACTGGGCTTCTTCAGCCTTGGGAACTTTTATGCCATCTGCTCCGTCCTGCACCTCTAGGGAGTGTAGGGGAGGTGTGTGGAAGAGGCAAGTCCCTCTTCTCATTGAATCCTCACAAACCCTCTAGGAAGGCATTGTCCCTGGTTGGTCCCCTTGACCACAATTTGTATTTTACATCTCATCCCTGTCATCTTGTCACAAGTTCTGTGACCTTGGTTAAGTTATGTAAACCCTACTGAGCCTCAATTTCTTCACTGGCAGAATGAGAATAAGTTAGAACATACTTCATAGGGTTGACCAAAACCAAATTAAAGGTGTCTTATTATATTCAAGTTCCACTCTCTGGATAGTTCTAAATGTAGCAATTAAGGCCTCCTCAGTACATTTTATAGCTTTATTGATCATTATATAGTTACTGCTCAATTCATATATTTAGAATACCAGGCATTTTGGACATAAACCATTTTCCTTTTGTTTCTCTGGAAAAACTGATCTTATTTAAGAGATAAACATCTTCCCAATAAGCAGTGACTTTTGCTAGATGGGACAATTGAAAGGTATCTTAGGGGCACCTGGATGGCTAAGTTGGTTGGGCGTCTGACTTCGGCTCAGGTCATGATCTCACGGCTCGTGGGTTTGAGCCCCGCATTGGGCCCTTTGCTGGCAGCTAGCTCAGAGCCTGGAGCCTGTTTCAGATTCTGTATCTCCCTCTCTCTCTGACCCTCCCCTACTCATGCTGTCTCTGTCTCTCTCTCAGAAATAAATAAAACATTAAAAAACATTTTTTAATAATAAAAAAAGAAAGGTATCTTAACAGCTGAGGGAGTTTCAAAACCAGTCTGAGTGCTTTATTTCCATTGCTGACATAAAACATTTGACAGCCTTCAGTGGAGACCTGGGTATTTTATTTTCCTCCTTACTGATCAGCCAGACAAGTTATCAAAATGTGGTCCCAGACCAGCAAGCATACCAGCTTCTCCTAGGAACTTATTAGAAACACAGATTCTCATATACACCTTTGTCCTACTGAATCAAAAGCTCTGGGAGTGGAGCCTTGTGACCTGTCTTTTAAGGGCCTTCTAGGTAACTCGGCAGCCCCTTCAAATTTGGGAACCACTGGCTGAATGTTTGCAGGCAGAATGACCTAAGAATGCTAGAGGTCACAGGCAAAAATTGACTAGATTTGAAGAACCTTCTGAGCACAGGTAGGTGCAACCAATTGAAATGATCTTCATTGCCTTATGAACATTTTAGTATCATCCCCAGTCTCATATTTGTCCAAGCTGGACCTTCACACTTCTTCCAGCAGGCCCCACCATTGCTCAACAGCTTTACTTCAAGGTTCAGTTTAGAAAGGCCTTCCCCATGTGCCTTTGCCTGGGCCCCATGGCACCTTACACTGTAGTAGAATAGCCTGACTACCTGCATGTTCTCCACCCGTGGTTATTAGGTAGCCCAGTGGCTGGCATGCTATAGGAGTGCACTGAGCCAGGAAATGAATGCTCCTCAGTGGGGAGTTTTAGATTCTGTTTCTGGCCCTTCTTCAGAGCAAAAAGTCACTTGCATTCCCTGAGCCCTAGTCTCCATTGCTCTACCACGGGGAGTAATAATCCTTGATCTCCTTTCCACAACAGAGAATAGGATTCTCAAGTTTGATTGGACTCACAAGAGGGGTGTGCTAAAAATGCTCATGTCTGAGATACCAGAGGGGCTGAGTCGATTAAGCATCCAACTTTAGAGATTTGCTCAGGTCATATGTCACATGTTCATAAGTTTGAAACCTGTATCGGTCTCTGTGCTGACAGTGCAGAGCCTGCTTGGGATTCTCTCTCTGCCCCTCCACACACTCAAAATAAATAAATAAACCTAAAAAAATACCCACATCTGGCCCACTCCCAGACATTCTGGTTTAATTGGACTAGGGTACAGCCCTGAATGTAGGATTTCTAGGGTAGAGCCAGATTGGAAAACCATGACTGTAGGTAAATATTGTCTTTCCTCATAAGCATTTGTAGAGTGTCAGTGAGATTACTTGAAAGTACCCTCTAAAAGGCTTTAAAGCTAAAGATTTATACAGTTCTACCTAGAAAAATTGAGATGACTTAGGAAATATTAAAAAAAAAAATAGTTGTGGAAGGAAGGAAGTAGGTCTGTGGGGGATGTCAATCATCTTGCTGTTGAGCAGTTTCCCCTCTTCTGTACCTGTCTTGTGGTTTCTTTCCTGGCATGTTAAGGATCAGAGACATTTAGGTTCATCTTTACCTTACTATGAAAATCTTTAAATTCCCATTGCAGCAGTAATGCTTCTGAATAAATTGGTCTAAGCTACTGTGGAGCTGTAAGCCTGGGGGCTGGGCCTCCAGTGCATCTTCTGTCTGACCTCAGCAGAACCCAGTATGGATTTCATGCACACATCTGCGTCCTTGAGACTCCAAGAGAGTGGGGAGTGCAGACGTTGTCACCATATAGATCATAGCCTATGGGTAAGAACTAATAATAGCTAACATTTATTAAGACTTTAGATTATGCCAAGGTCTGGTCTGTGGGCTCTGAATGCATTTTCCAATTTAATTCTCATAGCAGCCCAGTGAGGTGAGTACAGATACCGTCTCCATTCTGCTAATGGGGAAACTGAGGCTTAGAGAGTTGAAAATTTGGCCCAGGATTATAAACTACTAAGTGGCAGAATTGGGATTCAAAATTAGTCTGCCTGACGCCAAATGCACATTCTTCAGCATCCTGTAGGTCAGGCAGAGCTGTCAGGGAGAGCAGCATGGATTTAATCCTGGTAATTCAGAGCAGAGCCCTTTCACTACGGTGATCCCTGCAGTGGCGACTTCTTTCAGTCGCTCAGGGTCTGTTTGGAGAGCCAGACTTTTGTGTTTGCTCTACTCCTGTTTTAGCAGATGTCCTCCTTCAATAATCAGGGTGAGCGAGCTGTTTTTTGGAGTATAGTAGGTTTTACAAAATCCCCCGGGGTTTCAATGCCCTTGACCAAATTCTTTGGTCCATGGTGGTGATCAGCATCTTTTCTTCACCTTCCTTACTGACTGTGTTTAATAGAGCTCCATCTCTTATTACTTTGGCACAAAAGACTTAGCAAGAATCAAGCTCCTCTTGGAACTTGGTGTCTGCACAGCATACGGGCTTGGTCTGCAACATTCTTGCTGGCCCAGCGGAACATGCTGTGGGATGCGTGTTTTGGGTTCTCTAGAAGTCATTTGGGTCATCTCAGGCCCAAAATGGCTCTAGCTGGGCATGAGTTACCTTCCACTCCTGTGGAACATTGGGTGGAATTGAAATGAAAGAATACCATTACCTTCATGTATTTGGCTTCTGCCGAGAGCTGGGCTAGGAAAGGGGTACAGCATTGAACAAAGGCAGACCTTGCCCTTCATGGAACTTATAGAGAAATAATAAAAACATAATGTAATTACATATTAGGAAAATGAAGAGGCTGCTGTGTTAGAAGATAGCAGTTCTGGGGCACCTTAGTGGCTCAGTTGATTAAGTGTCCACCTCTTGATTTCAGCTCAGGTCTTAATCTCATGATTCCTGAGTTCAAGCTGGCATCAAGCTCTGCTCTGATAGCATGGAGTCTGCTTGGGTCGGTGGGTCTCTCTCTCTCTCTCTCTCCCTCTCCCTCTCCCTCTCCCTCCCTTCCTCCCTCCCTCCCTCCCTCTCCCACCCTCCCTCCCTCTCCCCCACCCATGCTCTCTCTCATGCCTGCATGCATTCTCTCTCTCAAAATAAATAAATAAACTTAAAAAAAATGTTTAAAGAAAATAATAGACCTTGTGAAGGACATCAGAGTTCAAGCCATAAAGTTGTAAAGTTCTGTAATTAGAAACTAATTAGAAACACTAAATTTGCTTTTACCTTTAAATAAGGTACATCTATAATGATCGTCTGTCTCCCTCTTCAACCAGGTTTTCTTATTTCCAGTCAGTAGATTATGGCACTAACTGTAATGGAAACAACGAACAGTTTCTTCTTAACTTTGGCCAAGGAGCTAAGTTTCCCCTGAGGCAGCATCGTCTATTGAATGCATACATCTGGGCCTCCTAAGAGTGGCTCAGATGCAGATTTCCAGGCCCAGCCACAGTCAACATAATCAGAATCTGTGGGTTATGCCCAACAAATAAGACCCCTGGACCTGATGGCTTCCTTGGGGAATTCTACCAGACATTTAAAACAGAATTAATCCCAATTCTTCTCAAGCTATTCCAAAAAACAGAAATCGAAGGAAAACTCCCGGACTCATTTTATGAAGCCAGCATCACTCTGATTCCCAAGCCAGACAGAGATCCAGCAAAAAAAGAGAACTACAGGCCAATATCCTTGATGAATACGGATGCAAAAATTCTCAACAAGATCCTTGCAAATCGAATCCAGCAGCATATCAAAAGAATCATCCACCAAGATCAAGTGGGATTCATTCCTGGGTTACAGGGCTGGTTCAGCATTCGCAAATCAATCAATGTGATACATCATATCAATAAAAGAAAAGATAAAAACCATATGATCCTGTCAATAGATGCAGAAAAAGCATTTGACAAAATACAGCATCCCTTCTTAATAAAGACTCTAGAGAAAGTCGGGATAGAAGGAACCTACTTAAACATCATCAAAGCCATCTATGAGAAGCCTTCAGCTAACATCATCCTCAATGGGGAAAAACTGAGAGCTTATCCCCTGAGATCAGGAACACGACAGGGATGTCCACTCTCACCACTGTTGTTTAACACAGTGCTGGAAGTCCTAGCATCAGTCATCAGACAACAAAAGGAAATCAAAGGCATCAGAATTGGCAAAGAGGAAGTCAAACTTTCACTCTTTGCAGATGACATGATACTCTACATCGAAAAGCTGACAGACTCCACCAGAAGCCTACTAGAACTGATCCAAGAATTCAGCCAAGTTGCAGGGTACAAAATCAACGTACAGAAATCGGTTGCATTTTTATACACCAACAATGAAGCAACAGAAAGAGAAATCAAGAAACTGATCCCATTCACAATTGCACAAAAAACCATAAAATACCTTGGAATAAACCTAACCAAGGATACAAGAGATCTGTATGATGAAAACTATAGAAAACTTATGAAGGAAATTGAAGAAGACACAAAGAAATGGAAAAACATTCCATGCTCTTGGATAGGAAGAATAAATATAGTTAAGATGTCATTACTACCCAAAGCAATCTACACATTCAACGCAATTCCAATCAAAATTGCGCCAGCATACTTCTCCAAACTAGAACAAACTATCCTAAAATTTGTATGGAACCACAAAAGACCCTGAATAGCCAAAGTGATACTGAAAAATAAAACCAAAACGGGAGGGATCACCATCCCAGACTTTAGCCTCTACTACAAAGCTGTCATCATCAAGACAGTATGGTATTGGCACAAAAACGGACACATAGACCAATGGAACAGAATTGAGAACTCAGAAGAGGACCCAAAAGTATACAGCCAACTTATCTTTGACAAAGCAGGAAAGAATATCCAATGGAAAAAAAACAGCCTTTTTAACAGATGGTGTTGGGAGAACTGGACAGCAACATGCAGAAGAATGAAACTAGATCATTTTCTCACACCATGCACAAAAATAAACTCAAAATGGATAAAGGACCTGAACGTGAGACAGGAAACTATCAACAGCCGGAAACAACCTCCTTGACCTCCACCGCAGCAACTTCTTACTTGACACATCCCCAAAAGCAAGGGAATCAAGGGCAAAAATAAATGATTGGGACCTTATCATGATTAAAACTTCCTCACAGCCAAGGAAACAACCCAGAAAATTAATAGGCAACCAACGGAATGGGAAAAGACAGTTGCAAATGACATATCAGATAAAGGGTTAATATCCAAAATCTATAAGGAACTCACCAAACTACACACCCGAAAAACAAACAACCCAGTGAAGAAATGGGCAGAAGATACGAACAGACACTTCTCCAAAGAGGACATCCAGATGGTCAACAGACACACGAAATGATGCTCAGTATCCCTCCTCATCAGGGAAATACAAATCAAAACCACACTGAGATACCCCCTCATGCCAGTCAGAGTGGCTAAAATGAGCAAATCAGAGAACTCTAGATGCTGGCGAGGATGTGGAGAAACGGGCACCCTCCTACACTGTTGGTGGGAATGTAAACTGGTACAGCCCTTCTGGAAAACAGTGTGGAGGTTCCTCAGGAAACTAACAATAGAACTCCCCTATGACCCAGCAATAGCACTGCTAGGGATTTACCCAAGGGATACAGAAATGCTGATTCATAGGACCACATGTACTCCAATGTTCATAGCAGCACTCTCAACAATAGCTAAAACATGGAAAGAGCCTAAGTGTCCATCAACGGACGAATGAATCAAGAAGATGTGGTTTATCTATACCATGGAATACTACATGGCAATGAGAAAGAATGAAATCTGGCCATGTGTAGCAACGTGGATGGACCTTGAGGGTGTTATGCTGAGCGAAATAAGTCAGGCAGAGAAGGACAAATATCACATGTTTGCACGTATAGGAGGATTAGGAGGAACTTAACTGAGGAACAAGGGGGAGAAGAAGAGGAGAAATGGTGGGGGAAAGGGAGAGAGGCAAACCATGAGAGACTCTTGAATGCTGAGAAACAAACTGAGGACTGATGGATGTGGGGGAGAGGGGGGAGATGGGCATGGAGGAGGGCACTGTGGGGATGAGCACTGTGTGTTATATGGAAACCAATTTGACAATAAACTATTTGTAAAAAAAATAAAAATAAAAATAAAAAAGTAAGCCTTGTAAAAAAAACAAAAAAAGAATCTGTGGGTTATGTAGAACCCAGACTCCACATTTGTAAAAAGAACCCCTAAGTGACTTTGATGCTCTCTTAAGTTTGAGAACCACTGAACCCAACCAGGACCAGAATCCCTTTGACCTCTTCTGTAACCTGGCCTACTTCTTCGTCCTCATAACAAAGAAATCTCTTTCTTTCTGCAGGTATCTGTGCATTGGTCACTAGTGTGCTCAGGTGTTCCCTCTCTAAGAATCAGTCTTCAGTCTGTATGCTCCTACCCGTGCCCCTCGTTCTGAAGAACATAGGAGTCCCATACCCACTGGCTACATAGCCCCTATTGATGCTCCAGCACTCCTCACCCTTTTCCTCCCATCCCATGTTCTGATCACAGTTCCAGAAAGGTCACAGGAGCCACACAGTGATGTCTTCCTTGACCTAACAATGTGGCTGATGCTTCTCCTTTACTGATGTCCTTCCTTTTCTTTCTTTAATATTATTTTTATTTATTTTGCTGAGATATGATTGACATATACATTTATACATTTAGTTTTCAGTGTACAACATAATGATCCAGTACTTGTATATATTGAAAAATGACCATCAAAAAAGTACAGTTAACATCCATCAATACATAGTTTTTTTTCTTTTGATGAGAACTTTTAATGTCTGCACTTGGCAATTTTCTTTTTTTTTTTTTTAATTTTTTAATGTTTTATTTATTTCTAGGAGACAGAGACAGCGTGAGCAGGGTAGGGTCAGAGAGAGAGGGAGTCACAGACTGAAACAGGCTCCAGGCTCCGAGCTGGCAGTCAGCACAGAGCCCGACGCGGGGCTCGAACCCACGAACCGCGAGATCATGACCTAAGCGAAAGTCGGACGCTTAACCGACTAAGCCACCCAGACGCCCCATGCACTTAGCAATTTTCAAATACTCAATGCAGTATGTTAACTGTAGTCACCATGCTGTATATTATATCTCCAGGACTTAATCATTTCATAACTGGAAGTTTGTACCTTTTGACCTCCTTCACTCATTTTGCCCACCACACCTCCTGCCTCTGGCAACCACTGATCTGTTCTCTATATCTGTGAGCTTGTTTTGTTTTGTTTTTCGATTCTATTTATGGAATCATATAGTATTTATCTTTCTCTGTCTTATTTCACTTAGCTTAATGCCCTCAAGGCCCATCCATGTTAACACAAGATTTCATCCTTCTTTATGGTGATAGTATTCCATTGTATATATACACCACATTTTCTTTACCCATTCATTCATCAGTTGTTTCCTTATCTTGGCTGTTGTAAATGTTGCTGCACTGAACATGGGGTGCAGATATCTTTTTTTTTTTTTTAATGTTTTATTTATTTCCAGGAGAGAGAGACAGCGTGAGCAGGGGAGGGTCAGAGAGAGAGGGAGTCACAGACTGAAACAGGCTCCAGGCTCTGAGCTGGCAGTCAGCACAGAGCCCGATGCGGGGCCCGAACCCACGAACCACGAGATCATGACCTAAGCGAAAGTCGGACGCTTAACCGACTAAGCCACCCAGGCGTCCCAAGGGGTGCAGATATCTTTATGAGTTAATGTTTTTATTTCCTTCAAATAAATACCCAGAGGTGGGATTGCTAGGTCATACAGTAGTTCTATTTTTAATTTTTTTGAGAAACCCCCATACTCTTTCTCATAGTGACCGCACCAGCTTAAATTCCCACCAACAACACACAGGCATCTAGTGGTGGTGTTGACACTCCTCCTTTATTGGCAGTCACCCTTTTTTTTCTTTAAATGTTCATTTATTTTTGAGAGACAGCACGCGAGAGTGTGTGTGAATGGGGGAACGACAGGGAGAGAGGGGGCAGAGGATCCCAAGTGGGCTCTGCACTGACAGAAGAGATTCTGATACGGGGCTCAAACGCACAAACCATGAGACCATGACCTGAGCCAAAGTCAGATTCTTAACCAACTGAGCCACCCAGGCGCCCTGGCAGGCACTCTGATGCAAGAAAGGGAAAGTGTTTTTTGGTCTTATCTACTGTTGCTCTTCCCTAGTAGTGTCCTGTGACTGACCCTAGGCTTTCTGTTACCTCCTCCACAGTGAGAGTTCAAATGCCCAATTCCAGTTTTCTGCTGGATATCATTTCTGGAAGTCCAGCCAAACAGTACATGCAGTCAGTCTGCCACAGATCTAAACCTGAATCCAGCCATGGTCTCTTGCCTTTTCTGCCATTACTATGAGAAGGTACCACTCTGAAACATGCATCGTTCAAACTCTAAAGAACCTAAAGGTATACAACAAAATGTAGGTACCCCTCTCACGTGGTCCCCATCAGTCCACTTCCCCCACCACACAAAGGCAACCCCTGTTTCCATCATCTGGACTCTTCCCCTCATCTAGCTGCCAATTCTGCTCCCCTTTCTTTTGTAGACTCTGACACTTCCTTCCTTTTCTATTCATCCATACTGAAGCTTAGTTGAAAATATAGAGGAAACGAGAGGCCTCCCCATCTAGTCATCCTGTAGTCTGCTTTCAGATCAGTTATCTGCTTGCATAACCCAATGCTGACCACCCCTCTCCATACTCTTTTGGGGCCCCCTGAGTTTACTGAGGGACATCCTTTTGAGTTTGACAGTCAGAACCTCTCGAAGCTGGTCTCACTCCATTTTCTATGTCTCTCATTCTTTGCCTCACTTTCCTCATTAATAAGACAGTGGTGATAGTAATATTGACCTCATACTATTTTTAAAGATATTTTAAAAAGCTTTTTATCATGCATATTTTGGTATCTTAAATTTTGATATAATTTAAAATTTACAGGAAAGTGCAAAACTTTAAGAAATTTCCATACACCCTTTACCCATATTTACCAATTTTTACATTTTACCCAGTTACCTATGGTCTCTCATTTCTCCTACATGTGTATGAGTCTATGTGTGCATCTATATACAAACACATAAAATTTAATATATAAAACCATTATATATATATATATATATATATATATATATATACCATTTAAGAGTAAGTTGGTTATTACTCTTAAGTTAGACATGTCTCTTTGCCACTAAATACTTCTGTGTTTAGTATGTTTTGTGTCTGAGTGTTTGTATATGTGTGTGTAAGAAACAAAACATTCTCTTACCACACTTCCTACAATTTCAGTAAGTTTAAATAAAACTATCTAAAATACTTTGCACGGTGCCCAACAGCATTGTAGGTGCCAGTCATTGCTAGCTGTGGTTACCAAGCTGTCTTCATTGGTCCTCTGCTTACAGTCTGCCTGGGTTAGTGGCAGTGCCTAAACGCATCCTACACTTTGCCATTCTCACATTGTGGGCCTGTTTCCCAGGCCTGTATCCATGGAAGCCCCACCTCCCTCCCAGGCCACAGGTGATGCTACCTGCCTCTTGAGGCCTTCCCTCTTCCCTCTTCCCTCATCCATCATCTCCCTCCCTACTCCTGTCTGGAAGGGATCTTCTTTAAGTCCGGTCTATTCTAGTCAAAAGCAGGAAAAGCCCACACAAGATGGTTCTGGAAAAAAGAGGCTACTGTGAGCTTCGTGTGAGGTTTCGTAGGAATCTAAGGAAGGGAATAGCAGCCCCCATTACTGGGCAGGTGGAGCTGCCTCTGCAGGCCATGAGAGGTTTCTGCTACCTCCTAAAATCTGCAAACAACAAATCTAAACTTTGTTCATATATTTGCAAACCTTGTTTCGAATCAGTTCTGCCTCTAACTTGCTGTGTAACTTCAGGCAACCTACTTAATCTGAGTCTCAGTTTCCTGGTGTTCTACAAATAAGGCTAAATTTAAGCCAGGATTTTATTGAATGCTAACTGCTGCACTAAATGTTTTATATTTATTAGTTCAGCCAGCTGTCACACTGACTGTCTCGGGGAGGCACTATAACTCTCCCCATCCACAGAGGAGGAAGTGGAGTCATAGAGGGGCTAAGTAATTTGCCCAAGGTCACACAGAAAGGGTCAAAGTTGGGGTTCAGTCTTGGGCTGTCTGGCTTCAGAGCTCTCGCTCTTAAATTTTCATCTACTTTGAAGGGTTATTGTGTGAATTGCAGCGTGGATTCTTCCATGTAAGGCACTTAACAGACAGCAAGGTTTAGACTAAATACTCAAAAATGTTAGCAGTTATGACATTCCCACAGCTTTAGATGACCCCTATCACCTTCATGGCCCCAGCCTGTCTCATAACCCTTCAGCCCAGCAACCAAATTTCAAATTCATATGAGAAATACTGATTCAGAAAAATCACAGAGCCAACCTTGACTTGGACTCAGCCCAGGTAGGAAACCGTGACAAGGGAAGGGTCAGGGATCCTGTGGTGCCAACCACAGCAGCTGCCTGCACAGGACAGGCTGTGGGCACTTAGCCATCCCCAGGTCATTCTTTCTCGGAATTTCTAGAGTAGATTGTTCTTATTCTACTGTGGCATTGAGTAAGACCTGGTGGTTAATGTATCTGAGCACATGCTCGACTCCGAGCCCTGCTTCTGGCCTCACCTCCGTGTGGCTAACTCCTACTCGCTTTGGGATCCCTGCCTTCTTGTTACAGGAAGTGTGGGCTGTGGACCAGCACATCAGCATTGCCTGGGACCTTGCTAAAAATGCAGAATCTCAGGCTCCACCCCTGGCCCACTGAATCAGAAACTGGTTTTTGCTGTTGTTTGTTTGTTTTTAAATATGGAATGCTACACGAATTTGTGTGTCATCCTTGTGGAGGGGCCATGCTAATCTTCTCTGTATCGTTCCAATTTTAGTTTATGTGCTGAGGCGAGCAAAAGAAACCACATTTTAACAAGATCTCAGTAGTCCTTATGCATGTTCCTGTGTGAGTAGCACTGACCAGACCATTCAATACTACTAATTATTGCATAGCCTTGGTTTGTTTGTCTTAATTTTTTGTTTTTGTTCTATGGCTGACTATGCCTCATACTAAACCCCACGTTGCTCTAATATCAGTAAACAGTGGATTATTCCAGCCAGTTATAAACGCTATCAGTGGAAAAGAGTTTCTCAGCCTGTTCACAGAGCTCCGCATGGGATGAGGGATTGAAGCTGGATGGGGTGTGAAGGTCAGTTGAAAGGGGATCACACCTGCTGAGAAAAGGCAGGTCCTGAGGCTGCAGTGTATTCAACAGCTGGGTCAAAGCAGATGCAGACTGTGTGGGAAGTCCCCAGGGTAGCAGAACACTGCAGCCCTTGGGAACACAGGGAAGTGGGAAGGTGGGAAGCGTTGGGAGGCTAGTGCCTATGGCTCTAACACATAATGAGGAGGTTGCCCAGCAGGCACTTGGCAGAGATCACAAAGGCAGGGTTCCAGGCCTCAGAGAACAGTGGCAAGAGCAAGAAAAGGAGGTTTGGGGATCCCCCATAAGCTTCCCAGGCAGAGGCTTGAGCCAGCGAAATAAATGGTGGACTCCCTGGAACTAGCACTGAATAGGGCAAAAATATTGCTGTGTGTGTGGGTACTCGCAGAAACAATGGCTTCGGCCAAGGCTTAGGCTGGTTGAGCCAGAGCCCCCACATGCAATCCCTGCCCAAGCCAGGAGGAGCCTGAGTGGGTGTCACTGGGGTGTCAGAGGCCAGGCTCCTGGTGGGGGGTGACCCAGGACAGGAGGGGCAAGGAGCCAGCTGTGGGCCGCAGAGCAAGTCTGGAAGAGGTCTGTAGACTGCCTTGCCTTCCCTGGCATGAGGTTGGTGAGGAGGCGCGGCCAGATTCCAGAAGGCTTTCCCATCACTGCTTTCTGGGCCCCAGTTCACCTGCAGACAGCCTTTGGTGTAAGCATGGACCTTGCCCTGATGCATTCCTGAGATGATGCCCACTGTCATGCCGTGGAACACATCCCTGTGTGTGGGGCCCCTAATCCCTCCCTGGGTTCATTTCCAGTTTGTTTGATGTTGGTATGCCTGTCTGTGTAAAATGACTGAAGAAGAATCATTAATGAGCTGTCCAAAATCCCTTTGGGAACATTCCAGGAAAATAAGCCAATATTCCAAAAGCCACAAATGGCTTTTTTTTTTTCCATTCCTTCAAAGCAGGGTTTCTCAGAGTGTGGTCCATAGACCTCCTGCCTTAGACTCCCCCAAGGAGCTCATAAAACAGATTCCTGGGCCCCCACCTGAAATCTATCGAATCAGAATCTCAGTGGGGATTTCAGGAATGTGCATTTTAAATATACTACCCAGAGGATTCTCATATGCCTTAAACTTGAAACCCTCTCCTTCCCACCTCCATGAACAGTGTGTGTGCCCACCTGCTGATCCTCCCTTCCTGCACTGCTAAGTATAAAGGCCTCCTCTTATGGGGAGCCTGCCTTGTCCCAGCTTGGGTCAGGGCCCCTCTATGCACCCTTGTCACATGCACCCACCACGGAGTCATCGTTCTTTTCATGTCTGTGTTCTCCCAGGCCCAGCACAATGCCTTGCACATAATCGGTGCTAATAAATGAGTAGATACCCATGAAGGCATCTGAGAGGCAAAGGGAAAGGCAGGTGATGACTGCATGCCTTCTGATAAGAAGCTGCCACCTTCTGACTCCTCTCTTGATCATCCTGAGTTCCTAGGTCAAGTTTTGGAGCCACAGGGCAGCTTTGGACACTGGAAGAGCCCACAGCTCTGATTGGCTGGGATACAGCCCACCTGTGTGGGGCTCAGGTGTGCCTAGTGGGAGCCCAGCTCTCTTGTCTGCCTGTCAAGGAGATTCTTGATGTAGAAGAAAAGACTCAAGGCCAGTTTGCCAGCCCCAGACTGACCCAACACCCAGGGCCACTAGCATGTGCAAGCCGCCTCCTCATCAGACAGGAATAGAGTTAAAGAATAGAGCTATTGGACCATGGAACTCCCACGAGTGCTTTACCCCAGAGTTTCTCAGCATTTGCTACCCTGATTTTCTGTGTAAGGCTCTGAGTTGCTGTTTGCCAAGCCAGTAACTGTTGAACCCAACGGAAATCACACAGAGAGAAGCACTGGACAGGCTGTCTCAATCTTGTCCATGAAGGGAGAGCCAGATGCCTGTGATCTAAGAACACTGCCCGTCACTTCTCTCGAAAAACAAGGTGCAGGTCCTTATTCTTCCCTTGAGCACCACAAAACCTGCTTTGCAAGTCCAGGGTCCCTTTTCTGATCTTGCTTGCTTATCTGTGTGTGTTTGGTGGGGTGGGATGGGAGGGACTTTTGAGGGCCAGCAACTTCTTCAGGGTTAGCTCAGACTGCTATGACCACTGGGGACCTCTTGATGCCTGAAGTCAGAGTAAGGGCAGCCTGCTCTCAATCCAGGTAGGATCAGAGTCTTCCTTGGTCCCTTGAAAAGTCAGGACTGGCTGAATTCTAGGGGCTCGCAGAGCAGCTGGGGGTTCAATGTGCCGTAGGCCCTCAGCAAATGCTTCTTAAGTTGATTCAATGAAAGGGGAGCATCCAGTTCTAGTTAATGTGGGCTGTGTCCAAATCCTCTGGACGTTTGCTGTAATTTATTATAAGATTGTAGGTAATTACTGAGTTTCTTTTGTGTTTTTTTCATAAGGGTATTATTTCTCAGTCTACTCCCTTTCTCTTCTCATCTCCCTAAATGACACTTGATTTCCTTCTAGGAGGAAGACAGTGCTGCACTATCATTTGGTCAAGATTTTATATTCAAAAATCTTGTTAGTGCTGTGGAAACTTACTTGAGGTTGTGACAGCTGCTAGGTACTGAGGAATTTTATAAGCATTTACTGTTCCACTTGTCCTTGCCTTCCAGATGAAGCAGCTGAGGCCCAGAGAGGTTAGGGAATTTATCAGGATCACACAGCAAGTTGGCAAGAGGGTAGGGTTTCCATCCAGAGCTCAGTGCTTGTCACTGCCACTTTGTCTCCTGGAGGCCGTTGGCTCACATTGATGTAACATTGCTGTAACACTTGCTGAGTTCTCTACCACTTCTCAGAGGGTTTTGTGTATGTGTCCTGATTTGAGAATTAGTTAAGCTCTCGCACTCTCCAGGGTGCAACGGCTGGAATCCAGGCGCTGGAGGAAGTTCCTGCGTCCTTCCTAGAGTCCACAGGCAGCCAGATCCCACAGACCCTGTTCTGTAGGGCAGTGAGGACAGGAGGTGCTGCCCAGTGGTTGGTGAGCAGCATGGCTAGGGGTGTGTGGAGGAGGTGAGGTTTTGATGGCCCAGGGGACACATGCTCCCTGTCAGCTCCCAGGCACTGTACGCAGCTCCCCCATCCCCCAGCCTCCTCTTCTATTTCCCTCTCTGGCCCCTGGCCTCTTAGAATCTGTAGCTATTTTGAAAAGTGAACATAGAGGCCTGTTCTCCAGTATTCCTAATATCCTCACATACTGGGGAGAGAGAGAGAGAGAGACAGAGAAGCAAGATTGTATGGGAAGGAGAGGCAAGTGTATGGGAACAGTTTACAGTTTAGATACAGTTGCTAATGACTCCCGGAATTTGTCTCCCAAATGTCCTGCTTGCATGCAGGGATGCTGCCTGCCTCGGTGAGGGGCCACATCACACTGAATGATGTGTTATCAATATAGTACAATAGCCCTCCAATGTCACGAAGATCGTGGGTCAGGAGGACACAGTCAGGAGGAGATGGAGGGGCCTTTATACACAGCATGAGCCAGCTTTTATTGTATAACCCCTGGGCCTACTGGCCCTTTGTTCTGTTTTCTTTGACAAAGGATTTTTTTTTTAACTTTCTGATTAGAAATCAGTAGTTTAAGCCTGCTAATCACCTCTTCTGGCTTGGCATGCGGACCAGGGAAAGGCCATAGCACTTAATCTGTTTGCAAAGGCTCTCTCAGTTCCAGAAGCTTAGAAATGTAGTCATTCCCTCCACGCTTAAAAAAAAATTCAGGATACTTCCTACTGCAATTATAATAATAACATTCTGAGGTGTATTACAAGGATACTTTTTTTTTTTAACGTTTATTTTGAGAGAGAGGGAGAGGGTGCGTGAGAGCTGGGGAGGTGCAGAGAGAGGGGAGAATCCTGAGCAGGCTCCACAATGTTAGCATGGAGCCCAGTGTGGGGCTTGAATCCACAAACAGTGAGATCATGGCTTGAGCTGAAATCAAGAGTCAGGTGAATGTACTGAGCCACCCGAGTGCCCCTAAGTTAATTGTTTAAAAAGTAAACTTGAAAAGGTATCCTTGGGGTGCCTGGGTGGCTCAGTCAGTTGGGCATCTGACTCGGTGTTGTTTCAGGTTCTGATCCCAGGGTAATGGAACTGAGCCCCGAGTCGGGCTCTGTGCTGAGAATGGAGCTTGCTTAAGATTCTCTCTCTCCCTCAGAAGGGCGGAAATGGTGGGGGGAAAGGGAGAGAGGCAAACCATGAGAGACTCTTGAATGCTGACAAAAACTGAGGACTGGTGGATGTGGGGGGGAGGAGGGGTGGGTATGGAGGAGGACACTTGTGGGGATGAGCACTGGGTGTTATGTGGAAACTAATTTGACAATAAACTATTTGTAAAAAAAAAAAAAAAAGATTCTCTCTCTCCCTCTTCCCTCTCTCGGCCCGCTCATGCATTTGCACATTCTCCCTCTCTTTCTCTAAAATAAAAAAACCAAAAGCACATAAATTTATTTTTGATTGGGTAAGATAAAAAATTTACGAGTTTAACCACGTGAAGTGTCCAGTTCAAAGGGATTTAGCACACTCACAGTGCTGTGTAACCATCACTGCTCTTTTCATCTTGTAAAACAAACTCTCTACCCACTAAATTCGTAAGTCCTTATTCACCTCTCCCCCAGCCCCTGACAAACACCATTCTGCTTTCTGTTTCTATCAATTTGAATGCTCTGGGTACCTCATATGAATGGAATAATAGAGTATTTGTTTTCTTGTGATTGACTCATTTTTCTTAGCATAATGCCCTCCAGGTTCATTCATGTTGTAGCGTGTGTCAGAATTTCCTTCCTTTTTAAGGCTGAATAATATTCCATTGTATGTGTATATTCTATATTTATTGATTTATCCATTTGTGGACACATGGGTTGCTTCCACCTTTTGATTGTAATGAATGATGCCCCTATAAACGAGGGTGTACAGATATCTGTCCCTGTCCTTGCCTTAAATCTTTTGGATATATTCCCAAAAGTGGTATTTCTGGATCATATGGTAATTCTACTTTTAACTTTTTGAGGAACCTGGGGTGCCTGGGTGGCTCAGTTGGTTAAGTGTCTGATTTCGGCTCCAGACATGATCTCACGGTTCATGGATTCGAGCCCTACGTTGGGCTCTGTGCTGACAGCTAGCTCAGAGCCTGGAGCCTGCTTCAGATTCTGTATCTCCCTCTTTCTCTGACCCTCCCCTACTCATACTGTCTCTCTCTCTCAGAAATAAATAAAACTTTAGAAAAAAATTTAAAAAGTTTTTTTTGAGGAACCATTACACTCTTTTCCACAGTGGCTGTGCCATTTTACATTCACACCAGCAGTGCACAAGGCTTTCAGTTTCCCCACAACCTCACCAACACACTTTCATTTCCTGGGTTTTTTTATAGTAGCCATCTGAATGGGTGTGAGATGGTATCTCATGGTTTTCATTTGCATTTACCTAATGATTAGTGGTGTTGAGCATCTATACAGATACTTTTTAAGTTTATGTATTTATTTTGAGAGAGAGAGAATGAGCTGGGGAGGGGCAGAGAGAGAGGGAGACACAGAATCTGAAGCAGGCTCTGTGCTGACAGCACAGAGTCCGATGCGGAGCTTGAACTCACAAACTGTGAGATCATGACCTGAGCCAAAGTTGGACGCTTAACTGACAGCCACCCAGGTGACCCTACACAGATACTTTTTAAAAAACCAACTCCTCATGTTCTTTCAAATATAGAGAGGCAGTAAAATGTATGTTCAAGGAGCTGAATCTTAGAAGCCAAACTGCCTGGGTTTAATGCTGATTCCAGTCCTTACTGACTTTGTCACCTGGGTCAGCTGCAAGACCTCACTGTGTTTCTCATCTGTAAAATGGGATAATATGTAAACTGATATTATAGGGTGACTGGGAGGATTCAAATAATTAATTCATACAGATAAGCCCAATTGAACACTTGAAAACTTCTTTCACTTTTTTTTATTACAGCAGGGCATCATTACTGTCTGTGAACAGAGGATAATCGGCTGCCTTTGCCCAGCCAGAGGTGGTTTTCTTCTCTGCCTACTTTTTTTCAAGTGGGGTCGTTTGGGTGAGATGGTAGCTGGAATCTGGTGGTTTTCACACCCCAAAGGTGGGCATGAGGGGGAAAAAGAACAGTGGCAGCCTTCAATATCCTTCCTGAAACTTGGCAGGAACTGGGTTTGAGAGTGACTGCAGAGCGGGCAACAGGGAAATGGGATGAGGCCAGGCAGTCTCGTGGAAAGGCGCTGCTCTGGTCCCTCAGCCAGGAACTTTGACAGCCATTAATGGTCTGGATGAGGAATGATTCTGAATGCCTTAAAGGAAGACAGTGAGCTAAGGGCTGGTGTTGCTACCTCTGTTGCCATAGGACACCGCATCCCAAGGGTGTGGATAACTGTCCTCAGGCCTGTGTTGCCCGAGTCCACTATGTGTCAGCATTTGGGCCTCCATATAGTGCCCTATGTGTAGAACACCAGCTTTTGTCCCAGAGAGTTCAGGGTTTCCCTGTCCCTGGGATAGATTCCAGGCGTGTCAGGAGGACCCCAGGGTTACAGCTTTCTCTTTGCTTCCCAGAGCACACCTCTGACTTGGTCCCCCCAGGTGAGGATGTCATGGGAAAGTCATCCTCATTTCTGATCCTTTCCCAGAGCCTAACCCAATTTCCTCAGCCAGGCAGGAGGAGAAAACACACTGAAGGAAAGGAGAACTTCCCTTCTCTTGCCTTCACCTGGTTAACGGTCTTTCCAAGCCCAGCTTGAAACATCATTTACTCAAGAAGTCACTCCCTGATACCCCAGATAGAGCCAGGTTCAGTGCCAATGTTCCCTCACAGAGCAGTATTCTTTTCCTTTAAATCAATTGTTACAGGCACCTGAGTGACTCAGTTGGTTAAGTGGCTGACTTCTTCGGCTTAGGTCATGATCTCACAGTTTGTGGGTTCAAGCCCAGGGTCAGGCTTTGTGCTGAAAGCTCGAGCTGTCATTTAATTTAATTAAAATATAAAAATTTTTAGTCAATTGTTTAATGATAATTAATTAGACCTCGTGTTATTTCCTTATTTTTAATTTTTTAATGTTTATTTATATTTGGAAAAAGGGAGACAGTGTGAGTAGGGGAAGGGCAGAGAGAGGGGGAGACACAGAATCCGAAGCAGGCTCCAGGCTCCGAGCTGTCAGCACAGAGTCCAGTGTGGGGCTTGAACCCATCAACTATAAGACCATGACCTGAGGTGAAGTTGGATGCTTAACTGACTGAGCCAGTCAGGTGCCCCAACCTCACGTTATTTCTGTTTAATGTCCATCAAGGACTTTTCTAGATAGCCATTCTCAAAGTGTGTTCCTGAGATTCTCTCAAGGGTCTGCAAAGTCAAAACTTCATAATAATACTTAGAAGTTATTTGTCTTTTTAACTTTCTATCACAAGAGGACAGTGGAGTTTTCCAGAGGCTACATGCTGTGTGATTTTGCAACACCCTGATGCAAAAGCAGCTCTTAGCATTTAGCTGTCTTCGGTTCAGCTGTACATTAAAGAGTTTTGCAAAAATATAAAGTAATACCACTCTTCTCACTAATTTTTTTGGAGGAGACTTAGAAAACTTTTAATTATAAAAACATTTAAATTATACATTTATATATTAAAAACAATTATAAAAATGTTTATGTTAACATGTGATGGGATTACTATTGTTATTTTCAAAGAAATTAATGAATTCACATTTTCTCTGGTTTCTAATATGGTAAATATTGATAAATAAAACCCACATGAACAAAAATTCTTTTGAGTCCTCAAGTTTAAAGACAGTGAAGGGGTCCTCAGACTAGATAGTTTGAGGACTATTACCCTAGACAAGAGTCAGCAACCTCTTTCTGTAAAGAACTAGATAGTAAATATTTTAGGCTTTGTGGACCATACCGCCTGTCTTACCTACTCAACTTTATAGCACAAGGGCAGTCATAGATATAAACAAATATTGGCTGTGCCTCATTGAACACTTTACTTACAGAAACAGGCAGTGCATGACTTTGACCTGCAGGCCCTAATTTGCCATCTCCTGCTCTAGACTGTAAGCTCTGACAGGTCAGGAACCACATCAAACTTGTAAATTACTTTATCTCCAGCACCTAGAGCTTGCTTTACTTAGGAGATATTTAGTACTTTTAACAGACAGTGTTTACTGCTGGCAGTACAAGTCAGAAATAACAATGGGTTACCTTCAAGATAGTACCTTACTACTTTATCACATTAAAAAAAAAAAAAAAAAAAGACAGGCCCGTTAGGATTGGAGTGATGGTTTTACATTGTCATGAGGGACTCAGGTCCTAATGCTTTTCTGTTCCACCATTCTTAACAAGTGACTTCCATCATTAAACTCATCTCATAGTTCAACAAAGCTTAAAAAGCTGCAAGAGAATAAAGCTGATCTGCCAATAAATTAACTGCCAATCACAATAAAACATTTTTAAAGAAAGAAGACAAAATCCAGATCTCAGCAGCTCAGTACTCACTATGTCCAGCATAAGATAGAAGAGATACTTAGGCATAGAAAGATGCTAGAGACAGACCCAGAGACGGCAGAGATGACAGAATTAGCAACAAATGACCTTAAAGTATTATGTTTAAGAATTCAAAGGAAGATAAACCAGTAGAGAAATGGAACCAAGTAAAAATTCTAGATGAAAACTACAGTATCCGAAATGAGAAATCCACTAGATGGAGTAGCCTGGAGTAGCCTAAGAGTAGCCTGGATGTTGTAGGAAAAAGGAACACTGAATGAGAAGTCAGGGCAATAGAAACTCTCCACACAGGCACAGAAAGAAGAAAAGCTGGGGTGTGGGGGAAAGGTGAGAACCTCAGTGATCTGTGGGACATTAGGCAGTCTAACAAATGTGTATTTGGATTTTTTTTTATAATTTTTTAAATGTTTATTTATTTTTGAGAGAGAGAGTATGAGCGGGGGAGGGGCAGAGAGAAAGAGAGGGAGACACAGAATCCAAAGCATGCTCCAGGCTCTGAGTTGTGAGCAGAGAGCCTGATGCGGGGTTCGGGCCTGCAAACCATGAGATCATGACCTGAGCTGAAGTCAGGTGCTTAACCAACTGAGCCACCCAGGTGCCCCTGTATTCTTGAAAAGAGAGAAAGAGAGACAGAAATTGAGGAAGAAAATCTATTTGAAGATAAAATGGCTGAAAAGTTCCAAAGTTGATGAAAAACATCAACCTATAGATCCAAGAAGTTCAGCAAACCCCACGCAGGAGAATCATGTGGAAAATCCCATCCAGACACATCATAATCAAGCTGCTGAAACCTAAAGATGAAAGAAAAACCTTAAAATCAAGCAGTGAATAAATACCTACTACAATGCAGGAGAACAATGAGCACCCTTTACTGTCTTCTCATCAGAAACAAAGCCCCAGAATAATTGAATTATATATCTGCAGTGCTAAGCTTAAAGCTGGGGAGGGGTTAGGTGGAAGAGCATCAGTCCACAATTCTCTGACAAAAAAAAAATTCTAAAAATGAGAGTAAAATCAAGATATTTTCAGATAAAAGGTGAGAAAGATTGTTACCAGCAGACTTACACAAAAAGAAATGTCAAAAGAAATTCTTCAGACTGAAAGAAAATCTTATCAAATGGACACTTGGAACTCCATGAGAAATTAAGGGCCCCAGAAATATAAAAGACTTTCGAAACTTTTCATAATTTCTTTAAATGCTAATTGTTTAAGCCAAACATAAATAGTATATTTTGGATGATGTCTTTAAAGTAGGAAAAAGGAATCAAACAGAAGAGACAAATGGAAAACAACTGGCAAGTTCCTAGACTTGAATCCAGCTGTATTAATAATTTATTAAAAGTAAATGGATTAAACACTCCAGTTAGAAGGCGGGTACTGTCAGTTTGGAGGAGACAAAAAAAACGACTCGAGTTTATAAGCTGCCTATGATAGATTTACTTTCAATGTAAATAGACAGCTGGGCTAAAAGTAGGAGGATAAGAAATGATGGGTAATAAAAAGGATAAGGAAATACTAATCAAAAGAACTCTGGAATGGCTATTAAACAAAATAGAGAGTATACCAAAACAGGAGTATTACCAGATACTGAGACAGAGCTTTTGTAATAATGGGTCAATTCATCAAAAAGACATAGTAATCCTGAATGCGAACATACCTAATAGCTGAGTTCAGAATACCTGAATAAGTGATTGGATCCAGCAGAGCAAGTTTTCCAGCTTTTTGCAAAGGGAGGGATTGATGGAGGCATTTCCTCATTCTAGGCCTGATCTTCTTTGAGTCAGTGATGAGGACAGAAGTGGGCAGAAATAAATTGAACTCCATGGCCTCATTCTATGCTCACTGTCGTGACCATCTGTGCCCATCCTGTGCTCTCTGATAGCAGCCCTTACAGATAGTTCCCACGGGGCACTTCACCTTCTCTTGACATAAAGCATTTTCTAGAACCTGCCAGCCTCACATGGAATGCCAGCCCGGACTTGGGGCTGTGTGGTTCCTGAGGCTGGAGAGGGCTGGGGTCTTGGAGTGATGGATGTGATCAGTGTTGGTCACTGGGAAGTCCAGGTGTTCCAAGACATAGGATAAGGTAGCAGTGTCCATCCTGACTGAATGGCTGACTTCTGCCATTCAGATTCTAAATGAGTCTGAGTCAGCATCAGATGGGACAGGGGAAAGGGGTTAAGGTAATTTTTTTTTCTAATAGTTTATTGTCAAATTAGTTTCCACATAACACTCAGTGCTCATCCCCACAAGTGCCCTCCTCCATGCCCATCACCACTCCCCCCCACATCCATCAGTCCTCAGTTTTTGTCATCATTCAAGAGTCTCTCATGGTTTGCTTCTCTCCCTTTCCCCCACCATTTCCCCCCTTCTTCTCCCCCATGGTCCTCCGTTAAGCTCCTCCTAATCCTCCTATACGTGCACACATATGATATTTGTCTTTCTCTGCCTGACTTATTTCGCTCAGCCTAACACCCTCAAGGTCCATCCATGTTGCTACACATGGCCAGATTTCATTGTTTCTCATTGCCATGGAGTATTCCATGGTATAGATAAACCGCATCTTCTTGATCCATTCTTCTGTTGATGGACACTTAGGCTCTTTCCATGTTTTAGGGTTAAGGTAATTTTTAAGTAATAATGAAAAGTTGCCTGGAAGAGAGGGAGGAGGTTCTCAGATGGGGTGTGCCTGTTTGGCAAAGAGCTGCATTGTTTTTAGGCTGTCCCATTTACTGACAGTCCAACGATGATTCCTTTCTTCCTTTTTGTTTTTCCTTCTTTCCTTTTATTCCCCCAAGCTTTTTAAAAATTCTGGTAAAATCCACACAACAAAATTTGTGATCTTAAGCTTTTGTAAGTTATGTCCAGTTCTGTAGTATTAAGCACATCCACATTGCTATGCAACTATCATTACCATCCATATCCTGAATTCTTTTCATCTTGCAAAACCAAAACTCTGTACCCATTAAATTCTAACTCCTCATTCACCTCTCCCTCGGCCCCTGGCTACCACCATTTTACTTTCTATGAATTTGACTACTTCTGCTGTTTCACGTAAGTGGAATAATACAGTATTTGTGTTTCAGGTAGAGTCATGTCCTAGCATAATGTAAGGTTCATCCATGCTGTAACATGTGTCAATTTCCTTCTTTTTAAAGGCTGAATAATATTCCATTGTATGTACATACTACCTGTTGTTTTTCCATTCATCCGTTGATGGAGGCTGGGATTGCTTCCACCTTTTTGGCTATTGTGAATAATACTCCAGTGAACGTGAAGGAATAGCAATGATTTTGTTTTGTTTCAAGGTAATGAGGTGAATGTGGGCACAGAAGTTAGTGGTTCAGGACCCTGCCATGGCAGCCTTATTTCATACTTGAGACCTAGAACAAAAATGAGCATCTGGGAGAGTTTATCCTGATAAATCTACTTTTTGGAGGGGACAGAGCTGTTGAGATTGTTAAGTAGCTGAGGTCTTTTAGAGCCCGACCCACCCCGTTGGCAGTCCTTGGCCCTTTGTGGTCCCCATGTCTGAGTTCAGGTGTCAATTGTGGCACTGGCTATTGTAATTGTCTCTGACTAACAGAGTGGCAAGACTCTAAGATAATTTCCCAGGACTCATGTTGCAGCTCCTTATTGGAATTTTCTTCCATAGGGCTTTCCAGAGCAAATCGCTCTTCTCGGAAACTTGTCGTGGTTTTCCAGTGCCCGTAGAAACCCCCAAAATTTCTGAACATGATTCAGGGCCCCACTGGCCTTCCTAATTCCTTCCCCCTATCCTTCCCTCCATTCCTTCATTTATCTATTGGTTCATTTGTTCAGCCTGTGTCCTACATTTTTGTATTTGTTTCTGACATGTGTGCCTGATATTGACTCATTCAAATGGTGTGTTAAAGATTAAACATGTTTTACTTTCTGGGGTCTTGTGAGCTCTTCACTGACAACCTTGTGAGGTAAATCCTTTCAGACCCAATTGACAAATTGGAAACTGAAGCTTTAGAAGTGCAGAGAAATGGATTTGTACTTGGTCCTTGGATCACATTCAGAATCAGAGCCAGGGTGTTCCTCAGAGCGAGGCTGTGGCTTAGTGAGACCCTAGGAAGCTGGAGGCAGCAAGAATAAATGCTCAGGGGCTCTGGATGTCTGTGTCTCTCTCTCCAAGTAAAGATGAGGCCTTGTGGGGGCTGAATTTGAAGAGCCATGAAAAGCCAGTGCTTGTAGATGTTCACCTAACAAAAGCCCAAGTGTAAAATGATGTAGTGTAACAAAAAGTTGGCTGCTTTCCCAACTCTGGAAGGATATATAATGATAATATAAGCTCATTTTGGAAGGAGCATGCTTTCTTTCTTCTTTTTTTTCTTTTTAAATGTAGGCTTCATGCCCAGTGTGGAGCCTAATGTGGGGCTTGAACTCACGGCCGTGAGATCAAGACCTCTGCTGAGATCAAGAGTCAGACGCTTACGGACTGAGCCACCCAGGTGCCCCCATGCTTCTTTCTTTATAGGGAACCGAGGAGCAAGGAAGAAGCTTTACCAAAACACATTGCATTCATGCTGATAAAATTCTGAATACTTGGCTGGATCAGCCAGGAAGTTGGAGCAAGTAGGTGTACATGGACTCCTTCCTCCAATGTGCCACCCACTAAAATGCTGAGGCTAAGGACTGAAGTGGGATGAGGAACACTTGCAGAGGGCTAAATGACTTGCTCAAGGTCACTTGGTTAAGAAAAGCTGAGCTGGGCCTCCCACAGTGGAGGAGTCCAAGTTCACTGCTGCTTCAAACGTATCATGCAGCAGCTTTTAACACACATCTTCCATTTGAAGGCTGTGTAATACAACAGAAAATGGGCTTAGGCATCATTTGCAACCTTGGCCAAGTTAGCTAGTCTTAATGATCTCATCTGCACAGTGTGGATATGAACACTTGTTCCCTGGGCTGCAGTGCAGACTAGTGAGCTAATTAGGCAGCTGACAGGTGCCTAAGACAAAGTTAGTTATTATTAATGGTGCTATTTCATGGTGAGTCCTTGCTTCATCCATTCTTCCTTCACTTGGAGGTGCACACAGCCACTGCCTAGGACTTGCCCCATGTGCTCAGGAATCTTGGTTGATTATATATTAGGTGCTGTTACTAAAGGAATAGAGGGTTCTGATTGGATGCAGGTATACAACTGCAGTCATCCTTCCTTTCCTGACTATCACATTTCCATAGGCATATGCCAGCAATCCTGGGGTAGGTATGGAGAATTTTTTTATTTCTTTTTCCCCCACAGGTATCTGCATGACCTCAGTGTCTGGTGACTCTGGTTGCTGGAGCACCTGGTACTTACTCGGTCAGCTTAACCAACATCTATCCTGGCCTGGCTGTGCCCCGTCCCTCTCCCACCTCCAATAAAACAGACATGCCTCATTGAGAAAATCAGCTTTGTCCAGAGTGACCAGGTGGGCCTCAGGCTCTTTCCCGCCTATAAAGTTGTCCTTGCCCTTTGGCTCCCCTTCTATAGGGTACCCTTTTCTACCCCCTTGGTAATATCTCAGTCAGGAAGAAAGTTCTACCCTAGAGTTTCCAGGAAGCCACTGGATTACATTATTGACTGATAACCTCATTTACCCTGGAGCAGAGAGACCTGTAGTTTTGAGTTATACTTAAGACTTAACGTATGCTGGCATCAAGGTCCAAGTGAAAAATTGAGAAGGCCTGGTTACCTCCAAACCCAAGTCAGACATCACTTAGAAGGCATTGAGGTTTCTTATTTTATATATTTTAAAAGGGCTTCTTCTTCTTTTGAGACAGAACTTCAAAGGATTCATTCCAGGCCACACTTCCTTTTGGTAAATCTTAACCAGTGTAAATGTTTACTTTTGTGTTGTAAATCCTAGGAGGCAGAGGGAGGAGGAATTTCAGAAGCAGGTGTTCTGCCAGCAAAAGTTAAAACTTAATCTGCTGTTTTGGGTATTTTGGGGAAAGAGGTAGCTGGGGAGGGGAGCATTTATAATTAACGAGCCATGCTAATGAGTCCGGAATTAGTCGACTGCCTTTTTGTCACTTTGTATGAATTCCTGGACCCTGGATCCATTGCCCACCAGAAAAGAGGAAAGCTTCGAAGACGTGCCTTGCTTCCACCATTTTGAGTGGCCAGTGAAAGCAAATGGGAGCAACAGGACCAAACAGTAATTAAAAGTGTAGAAAGATTGGGGGGCCTGAGTGGCTCAGTCGGTTGAGCATCCGACTCTTGATTTCTGCTCAGGTCATGATCTCATGGTTCATGAGTTCAAGCCCCACATCGGCTCCATGCTCACAGTGCCCAGCCTGCTAGAGACTCTCTCTCTCTCTCCCCCTCCCCCGCTTGTGCCCTCTCTCTCTCTGCCCCTCCTCTACATGTGCCCTCTCTTTCTCTCTCTCAAGATAAATAAACTTTTTAGAAAAAAGGGTAGAAAGATAAAGGGGAAAGTAAAATAATGTAAAGCAGTATTTATTAAAAACTGTGGCTTTGTTTAAAAATGTAAGTTCCTCACTTGATTACCAGAAGAAGTCTCCACTCCCCTGCCACCCCCTCACCGCATCCACAGACGTAGTACATTGAATAGGAGGGTCTTGGGGATTGACCTGGGACCTGCACTCACCAAGAAAAAGACCTCTGAGTTTCAGTTTGCTGCTTAAGAAACACCCCCTTGGAAGAACGCTTTGGAAAACTGGGGCATTCTGTGGAGGGAGGCCACTTATGTGCTGTGTAACTTGAGCAAAAGCATTCATCTTTTCTTTTCTTTTTTTTAAAATATTTTTTATTTATTTCTAGGAGAGAGAGAGAGCGTGAGCAGGGGAGGGGGTCAGAGAGAGAGGGAGTCACAGACTCTGAAACAGGCTCCAGGCTCTGAGCTGGCAGTCAGCACAGAGCCCGACGCGGGGCTCGAACCCACGAACCGCGAAATCATGACCTAAGCGAAAGTCGGACACTTAACCGACTAAGCCACCCAGGCGCCCCAAGCATTCACCTTTTCTAAGACTCCGTTTTCCTGTCAATAAAATGGAGCTAACAATTGGTACCTTCAGAATTATGAGGATTAATTGGGATTATATGTGCTCAGCATAGAGTTCACTAACCAGTATTGTTACCCCTACCCCTATAGAGCCCCACCATATGTGTATGGAATATGCTGGAGGGGGTGATTTGGTGGGAAGGGATCCTGGGATAATGAAGCTAAGGCCTCCCTCCACCTCCAAAGGTTCTCATTCTATGAGGCCCCCTTTTCCTTTCTCTTTCCTCTGTTCACGTAGAAGGAAGTGGGGCTGGCAGGGCAGGAGAAGGAGACATTGAGCAGAGAGCTGGATGCAGTGAGAGTTTCTAGGGCTGTAGGCAGACAGTGGCCTGGTATAGGGGCTACAGGGCTCTGCAGATTAGGAAGAGGAAGAAGGGGAAACAGCTGGCCCTCTTCACCATCCTTACCCCTATAGCTGCTGAGGGTTCTAGTACATTCAGGATCCTCCACAACCTACCCCTTCCTGCCTCCCAGAGCCCCAAACTGACCTCAAGACAGTCACTTGTGGGTGAGTCACACAGCCAGGTTTGGGATCATTAGAGCACCCCCTCCCACACAGGGGGATCACCAGAGCACCCCCTCCCACACAGGGGGATCACCAGAGCACCCCCTCCCACACAGAGGGATCACCAGAGCACCCCTCCCACACGGGGGGATCACCAGAGTACCAACTTCCACAGAGGGGGTTATCACCAGAATACCACCTCCTACATGGCGGGTGGGGGGGTGGAATCACCAGAGTACCCCCTCCCACACAGGGGATGGTGCTTCAGACTGCAGCTTTGCCACTTCCTCAGGTAGTTTTCGGTGTGAGAGCAACAAAACCGGAAAGTGGCCTGGGAGCTTGTAGGTAAGGTGAGGAACACGCATGCAGTGGAGTGCCATGTAGGTAATTAAGCATGAGATAAAGCTACCGATGCTGTTACAGAAAGAATCCCAAGGTATACAATTGAGCAAATAGCAAGATTCAGAATAGTATGTTCTGTGTTCAAAGAAATGGGGTTAAAAATACTTGTACATCCATATGTACTAGTCTTATGGAGGGGACTGAAGGAATTCTCTATTCCATGGAAACGTTTAGCCCACACAGGATTAAAATAGCTGCTGGTCTAGGACCACCCTTGGAGAATCGCTGCTTTAGATCTACTTCATGTTCATACCTTTACCTACCTTTACCACTTCTGTCAGTTACCTGCCAGCCTCCTGTTGTGGTTTGCCTTTGCAACCCCATGTCAACTGAGAGTCAGATGAGGGAGGTTGTGTGTACATTGTAGTATAATTCATCAATTTTTAGGTTGTTTGTTTTATATGTTAACATCTTCAATTTGGGGATAAATCTTAGAAATGCTGTTGGCCATGGTCATGGTCATGGCCCACCCATGCACAAACTCTGGTGTTCCTGCTAAGGTAATTGGTGCTGTTTCTGCCAGAAACCATTCAAGAGTGACGATGGAATAAATCTTTGTTCTTATCAAAAAGGCTTTCTTTGGCCTCCTCTGGTAAAATCAGGAAGGCACCAGAATCAAAACTCAATTAACTCTCAGTAGCTTGGAAGAAAATCACAGAGACATCATCGGAACTCTCTTGAAAAAAATGCTGGCTCAGCACTCAGTGGCACAAAGAATGGCACTGTGAGGGCGCACAGGTGTGGATGAGTCAGTGCTGAGAAAGAGTTCTGGCTTATCAATACCTTAGCTAATTTATTTTGCTTCTGTTTTTCTTTCCATGTATGGAAAAAAGAGCTACATTCTAAGTAAGTCTAAATGAGCTTTTTCAATACAGATAAAGTAAATCTTCTAAGCTAAAGAAAGCACTGGGCCATAGTGTATTGGCAGTGTTTTTCTTTCTTTCTTTTACAAATAAGAAAATGGTTTTATAACTGAGGCTTGCTTAGGTTTCATGAAGTAGAGTGTGTGTGTGATCAATCTACATGTATATATGCATGTGGGTGTGCGCATGGGTGCCTGCTTGGTACACAAGTCTGATAATGCGGCCTTGGTGCTGTGAACCTCACCATGGGGAAAATGGCATTTCTTCCCTGCCGTGATTTTGATGCAAGGCCAGATGTAGTTTTATCAAGTTCCTAATGAAGTCATCTCTGTGACCTTTGCAACCTAGAGATGCTACTCTGAGGCAGTGTCAGTCTAGAAACACCGAGCTTAGTGCTGGTGTGCCTGCCGAGGCCTTCCAGAAGGAGATGGACATTTTGGAAAGAAGACATCCAACTTAAGCTCCACCTGCATGGCCCCCAAAACCACCATCATCCCAGGTCCATCATTTTGGTGACTTGGACATGCTACTAAAATTCCGTAACTTGTGCCCTTTCTTTTTATCATCCTTGCCCTCCCACTCTGATCTCCAGGATGCTCTTCTTATGAGGTTCATAAGCAGTCTGATCAATGCCATCCCCTTGCCTGAAACACTCTGATACTCTGACATGGCCCATAGAACACTCACATAAGTCTACCCTGATTTTGCCCCTCTAGCCCCGTCCTGTCCCCACCCTCCACTCCCACCGCCTTCTGTACTCTGGCAATTACAGAGGCTTTTGCAAATGCTAGTTTCTCTACCTGGAATGTTCCTCCCTCTCTTCACTAGTTACACCTACTCACCCTTCAGCCCTGAGCTTAATCATCACTTATTCAAGGAAGCCTCCTCTAACATAGCTGAGTCTGTCAGACCCCCCCATATATATGTCTCATGCCACTATGTGCTGCCACTTCATAGGACTGCTCACATTATTTCTGGCTGTCTTCTTCACTGCACTGTAAATTCCCCCAGAGCAGGGACTTGGGCTCTTTTTCCATAAAAACCGTATCCCCAGTCCCTGGCTCCAGTAAGCTCTGAACATAAATGGTGCACAAATGAATGAATGGATGACCCTCCTGCTAAGGCAGTGATGCTCTCCCAAGAACCAGCAGCAGGCCCTGCCCCCAGCAGGATGTGACTGAGGAGGCTGATTGGTGGGATGGAATGCGACAGGTCCCTCTGGTATCCTGGATACCAGAGAGGGTGGGAATGTAAACTGGGCCCAGAGGCTGCATTCTTGAAATTTCACTTCAGTGCAGGAGGAGCCTGCAGGGAAGTGAACCTGACCTTGAAGTTCTTGCCTTTATTTTTTACCCCCTCTAAAAAAAATCAAGATAAAAGATGCAGTCATGCAATACATTCTTTCTGAGGGAGCTGTGAGGTGGGGGCTTCTAAGTCACGCTCCACTCATCACCCAGACCTGCTTTTTGCTGCTGCAGGTGTCCCTCCCGAGATTCCTGGGCATTGCATGCCCTGGAGGAGATGAGGTTCCTGGTGCATGCTCCCTGGGCACTCACAGGAACATGTCCTCAGCTGTTCTCCAAACAAGGAGCCACAGTAGTCAGAGAAAGAAGCAAGTGCTTATTGAGTGTCTGTTATGTCCCAGACAATGTGGGAAGCACTTTGCATGCTTCGTATGATCTGGGCCTCCCAACACACCTATAAGCAAGGACGTATGCCACTTAAGCAGATGAGGAATCAGGGCTCAGGAATTGAAATGATCTGTCTACAGTAACACATCTGGGGGGAGGAAATGCCAGGATTTGAACATAGATCCATCTAGTAGCTTCTTACCCTGTCTTCTGGGCACCGGGCCATCTCCACGTTGCCCTGACAGCCAGCACCTGAACAAGCCTAGTCTTCCTACCACTTTGTTACCTTATTTAATTGTTTATAAAACTTGTTAGGGAGATATGATGACTTTCATTTCTCAAATTACAAAACTGAGGCTCAGAGAACTTAGTTAAATGGCAGAACTGGGATTCAAACACATCTTTATCCACCTGCAGAGCCCTTCCTTTCCTTCCCCCTCAGCAAATAGGGGAGTCTACATGGCTTAAGGCAGGTTATTTTTCCTCTCTGTCTTCAGTTTTCTCATCTGCAAAATGTGGACAATAGACTATTCAGGCGTTTTCAATTTTTTTTCTTTTAAAGCAATGGAGCCATTTCAAATGACATCTTACATTAAATCCTGACATGTGAAGCCCTCTCTTTGCTTCTCATGTCACCGGCCTGCCTGGATATGAAGTCTCCTATATCCCACATATTCTCAAACAGAACCCAGTTTGAGAACATTTCAGAGGCCTTTCCAGTGTGGTCTGCCATCTCTGCATCTGTAATTTGGGATTTAGCAGAGGAACCAAGGCACATTCTCCCATCCAAGTACTAACCAGGCCCGACCTTGCTTAGCTTCCGAGATCAGACGAGATCGGGTGCATTCAGGGTGGTATGGCCGTAGACCCAAGGCACATTCTCATTTTTAAAAGGAATACCTTGTGGTTTAACACCTCTTTGTGATCCCAAGCCAAAAGGATTGAGTGTGTGTCCCAGAATACCCCTCCTGTGTGTTTAGACACTGGCTTACCTCTGGGGAATAGAGATAAAGTTCATTGTGTGGTTGGTGTTCTGATTTGTTAAGAAATCCATATAAATTAGGAGTTATTGCTAAGAGTTAAACTGTATGGGTTCAAATCCCTGCACCTTCACCTGACAGCTTGTGCCCATGGGTAAGCTACCTAACCTATTCTATCTGCCTAACCTGCTTCAGTTTCTTTGGTGTGTTGAGGCAGTGATGCCCAGGCTCTACTATTAAAGTAGGTGGTGTATGTGCTCAACAAATGTTAGCCATTGTTAATAATCTTGATTGCAAAGTATGTGTTATTTCTAAGGTACCATAAGCATGGTTATAAATTAGCACTGAGCTGGAAAATCTTGGGTTATATAAAAATGAGGGTAACAACCCAAGAAAAATGAGCATCACCCTTTATTCCCCTTACCAGCCACTCAACCATCTACACCAGCTGATGGCACAATATTGTCCAGGTCCTGTGGACACCTGGACTTGCAGCTGTCCTCTCCCCCTCCACTCTTCTGTGAGGTGGTAAGCAGCCTTGTCTGGAGTTCAGACACCCCACTCGCAAACTATATGGCACCTGTGGATGAGTTCTCTTTTCCTTACTTTTTCTTTTCTTTTTAAGTTTATTTATTTATTTTGAGAGGAAGAGAGAAAGCATGAGCTGGTGGAAGAGCAGAGAGAGAAGAGAGAGCAAGGATCCCAAGCAGGCTCTACACTGCCAGTGCAGAGCTCGACACAGGGCTCGAACCCACAAACTGTGAGATCACGACCTGAACCAAAGTCCAACACTCAACCAGCTGAGCCACCCAGGCACCCCTCTTTTCCTTAACCAAAGTCCAACATTCAACCAACTGAGCCACCCAGGCACCCCTCTTCCTTACCAAAGTCCAGCATTCAACCAACTAAGCCACCCAAGCGCCCCTCTTTTTCTTACTTTTGATTTATTCCATATTTCAACAGATATACCAGTGGTTCTTAACTAAGGAAGATTTTGACATCTCCTCCCCCCTCCCCCCCCCCCATGGAAACATTTGGCAATGTCTGGAGACATTTTTTTTGTCATAACTGGGGGGAGGGGTACATCTAATGGTTAGAGAACAGGGATGTCGGGAAACATTCTACAGTGCGTAGGACATCTCCCCTACAACCAAGGATCATGTGGCCCAAAAAGTCATCAAGGGGTCATGGTGAAGGCCAAGGTGGAGAAGCCCTAAAATCTAAGTGAAGCACCCAGCGTGCAGGGCTGGTGATGAACAAGACAGACCTGGCCCCGTGCATTCATGGATCTTGTAGCCTAGTTTGCATTACATGGGGTACGAGGGACAGAGATTATAGGAGTAAACAAAGAAACAAACATGAAATTGTCGTTTGTCTTGAGTTCCATGAAGGAAATAAAATGGTGCCATGATGGAGAATACACAAAGGGAACCTAATTAACATGACTCAGTCAGATAAAATCTCTCTGGGAAGGTGACAGTTAAACCAGGCTCTGAAAGCCCAAGAGCTAGCCATGCGGAGAGAGGAGGAGGGCATTCCTGGCATGGGTCAGAATGTGCTAGGTGTCTGCACTAGAGTGAGCCTTGGAAAAAATGATCAGAGCTGGAGGAGGCTGGAGAGCCAGACTAGAGGGGCCTTTAGGCCTGGGCAAGAGTGTAAGCTTTGTTCTAAACACAATGAGAAACTACTGGAAAGTCTTTACCTGGGACGTGACAGGGTCTTTTTTATTTTTTAAAAAGATTTAAAAACTATGAATTGGAAGGGACTTTTTTTTCTTAAATAGTTTATTGTCAAGTTGGCTTCCATATAACACCCAGTGCTCATCCCAACAAGTGCCCTCCCCTATGCATATCACCACGCCTTCCCCTCGCCCCCACCCCCATCAGCCCTGTTTGTTCTCAGCATTCAAGAGTCTCTCATGGTTTGCCTCCCTCCCTCTCCCCCACTATTTTTCATGGGTTAAAAACGCTGAGAGGTGCTAAAGAAACCAGTCCTGGCCCATGACCATTTGCATGTGTGAGAACAACATGTGAAGGGAGGAGCTATGAGAGAGGAGAGGCAGAACCCACACCAGCTGGGCTCCTGAAGGGAAGAGGGGTTGAGTTGGGGGGCCTAGGTCTTGGGGACGGAGGGAGGAAGGGAGGGAGCCACCCCTCAGCTAGTTGCCTACTGGGAGGGAATGCCAGTTGACAGGTCATGGGGGCCTGTCAGGGGCACTCTCATTTGATGTAAAGGAGAATGTTGTTTGTCTATTTTTGCCAAGTGGTTCCCACTTTAAGTCCAGGGGGCCCTGGGTTTGGGGAATATTGTTCTAGCTGAGTGTGATGGTTCAGTCAGTGGGTTCTGCGTACTTTTGCCACTTACCAGTCATGTTTCTGTAGATGAGTTACTGACTGCCTGTGTGCCTCAGTTTCCTCATCTATAAAATGGGTGAGTGCTTACCTCACTGGGTTATAAGGTTGAAGTAAGGTCCTTTTTGTAAAGTGCTTAGCAGAGCTCCCAGTACATAATAAAGGTTTAATGAATATTAATTATTGTGCAGTTAGCTTAGGTAAATAATTTCACAAGTAAGACGTTTTTAAAGATTTTTTAAATATTTATTTATTTTTGAGACTGAGAGAGTGCACACACACATGTGGGGTAGGAACAGAGAGAGAGAGGGAGACGCAGGATCCAAAGCAGGCTCTGAACTGCCAGAGGAGAGCCCGATGTGGGGCTCTAACTCACAAACCTCAAGATCATGACCTGAGTAAAAGTCAGATGCTTAACCGACTGAACCACCCAGGTGCCCTACACGAATAATACAATTAAATAACCTTTATGACAACACTATAAGATAGGTAGTATAATTTTTACACAGCTTTGTTGAGGTATAATTCACATGCCATATAAGTAACCCATTTAAAACATATAATTATGGGGCTTTTAGTATATTCAGACTTTTGTAACCATCACCAGAATCACTTTTAGAACATTTTAGTACCCCAAAAAGAAACCCTGCACCCCTTACCCATAACCCCCTCAATCTCCTCCTGCCCCCAATCCCAGCCCTAAATAACCACTAATCTACTTTTTGTCATTGTAGCTTTACTGATTCTGGAAATTTCATATAAATGGAGGCGTGCAATATGTGGCTTTTTGTGTCTTATTTCACTCAACATATTTGCAAGGCCCATCCATGTTGTAGCCAGTATTAGCACCTCATTCCTTTTTACTGCCAAATAATCTTCCATTGTATGACTATACCACATTTGGTTTATCCATTGGTGACACTTGGGTTATTTCTCCTTTGGGCTATTATGAATAATACTGTTGTGGAAATTCATTTAAAAAGCTTTTGTGTAAAATAAACTCAAAATGGATAAAGGACCTGAACGTGAGACAGGAAACTATCAACACCCTAGAGGAGAAAGCAGGAAACAACCTCCTTGACCTCCACCGCAGCAACTTCTTACTTGACACATCCCCAAAAGCAAGGGAATCAAGAGCAAAAATAAACTGTTGGGACCTCATCAAGATTAAAAGCTTCTGCACAGCCAAGGAAACAACCCAGAAAATTAATAGGCAACCAACGGAATGGGAAAAGATAGTTGCAAATGACGTATCAGATAAAGGGTTGATATCCAGAATCTACAAGGAACTCACCAAACTACACGCCCGAAAAACAAACAACCCAGTGAAGAAATGGGCAGAAGATATGAACAGACACTTCTCCAAAGAGGACATCCAGATGGCCAACAGACACATGAAACGATGCTCAGCATCCCTCCTCATCAGGGAAATACAAATCAAAACCACACTGAGATACCCCCTCACGCCAGTCAGAGTGGCTAAAATGAGCAAATCAGAGAACTCTAGATGCTGGCGAGGATGTGGAGAAACGGGCACCCTCCTACACTGTTGGTGGGAATGTAAACAGGTACAGCCCCTCTGGAAAACAGTGTGGAGGTTCCTCAGGAAACTAACAATAGAACTCCCCTATGACCCAGCAATAGCACTGCTAGGAATTTACCCAAGGGATACAGAAATGCTGAAGCATAGGAGCACATGTACCCCAATGTTCATAGCAGCACTCTCCACAATAGCTAAAACATGGAAAGAGCCTAAGTGTCCATCAACAGACGAATGGATCAAGAAGATGTGGTTTATCTATACCATGGAATACTACATGGCAATGAGAAACAATGAAATCTGGCCATGTGTAGCAACATGGATGGACCTTGAGGGTGTTACGCTGAGCGAAATAAGTCAGGCAGAGAAGGACAAATATCATATGTGTGCACGTATACGAGGATTAGGAGGAACTTAACAGAGGACCAAGGGGGAGAAGAAGGGCGGAAATGGTGGGGGAAAGGGAGAGAGGCAAACCATGAGAGACTCTTGAATGCTGACAAAAACTGAGGACTGATGGATGTGGGGGGGAGGAGGGATGGGCATGGAGGAGGACACTTGTGGGGATGAGCACTGGGTGTTATGTGGAAACTAATTTGACAATAAACTATTTGTAAAAAAAAATAATAAAAAATAAAAAGCTTTTGTGTGTATGTAAGTTTACATTGCTCTTGGATATCTGGTAATTACTATTCTTATCCTTATTTTATAAGTAAGGACAGTGAGGCACAGAATGGTGAAGTTACTTGCTTATATCACACAGCTAATGTGTGACGGAGCCATAATTATAACTCAGGCAGTCCAGGGGCACCTGGGTGGCTTAGTCGGTTAAGCGTCTGACTTTCGCTTAGGTCATGATCTCGCAGTTCGTGGGCTCGAGCCTCGCGTGGGGCTCTGTGCTGACTGCCAGCTCAGAGCCTGGAGCCTGTTTCAGAGTCTGTGACTCCCTCTCTCTCTGACCCTCCCCTGTTCACACACTCTCTCTCTCTCCTAGAAATAAAAAACAAAACAAAAAAAGCATTAGAACTCAGGCAATCTGACTCCAGAGTTTATTCCCTCCTGCGAGCTTTCTGTGCAGCAGCTACTGTGCATGGAGCCAGAGACACCAGGAGGGCAAAGCAGACATGTTCCTGCCCTTATGAAGTTTACTGGAAGACCCCAGTGCAGTAATCAAAGACCAGGAAACAGCCAAAGTGACAGCTGTTAACAGTAGAGTCCCAAGGTTCTGGAGGTGGGTTGGTGGGACCTGGGACTTGCCCTCATCAGAGGTTCTCAGACTAAGTGTTTCAGGATGCAGACATGCTAACCAGGCAAAGAAGGAGGGAAGGGGAGAGCAGCCTTGCGAGGGTGAAAGCCCTCCAGGGTGTGGCCAATAGAGTATCCATTCTTTGGAGACCAAACATTTACTTGTCATTTAGCAGGCACAGGGCACTGTAGATAATGGGTCCTCGGTGCAGTGCTGATCAAGGGAACCCTCTCCAGCCCAAGCACCAGGCATGAACACGTCTTGCTGTTGGACGATACCAATGTCACAGGGCAGAGGGAGAGAGGGACCCAGATTTCAATCCCCACCTCTCAATCCCCACCTCTCATCTTAAACATCAAAAGGTTGGTATGCTTCAGATCTAAACCTGGGATGGTGGTTTTTATCTTTTTATCTTCTTCCCTCCAGGTAACAGCCTTTCATATGGGAGAGAATATCCATTCCTCTTCAAAGGGGTACAGGTGTCATTTGCTGATGAAAAATGGATTTGAGGAAAAGTACAATGTCAATCAGCAGATACACCTCTGCCAGCGGTTTGGCCGGCCAGGTCCTCCCCTGACCTTATCTTAAGTACGCCATGCAGAGGACCTGGTGATTCACCCACAGTCAGCAGAAGAAAGCCCTTGTCATCTCTTGCTGGCAGCATTTGAACCTGCCCCCATTTCCCCAGGTGGACGGACAGTGGATGGTGTTAGCTAATTTTGGTCACCCCGCACATTTAGAGCCGTGCTGCTCCTTGCCTGGGGCCAGCAAGCCGCAGGGTCCAGATTGGAGTGTGCAGCCTGTCTCGGACACTGTCTTGTCTCTGCAGGTGCTGGTTCCAAGAACTTCTTAGCCGCTGGAAGTGGCCCCTCCATAGTGGGAAGTTTCAGCGCGGAGGGTGGTGAGCGATGGTAGAGCCCACTGACAGACTTCAGAGGTGGGGAAGGTTAGACACAGCTGGAGTCCAGCGGACCTGGTTTTATCTGAGTTGTGTGGAGCCGAAGAAGCGAGAGGGGAAACATACAGATCAGGGTTGTAGGTTCTGGGGGTCAGTGATGCTGAACCAGGGGAGGAACCATGGAGGGTAGAGTCAGCACAAACGAGGCTGGGCAGGTATTTATTTGGCAGCCCCTTGGCTGGGTCACAGTGTTAGATGCTGCAGACGAATTGCAGATGTGGCACAGCCCCTGCCTCCCAGGAGCTTACAGTTCAGCCTGTGATGTGTGAAATTAGATAAGGGGCTGGATTCATGCTACTGGGGTTCAAGCAGAGGGATATCCCTAGAGACCTCCTGGGGCCCCTCAGATTTTCTAGGACTTAGAAAGGCTGAAACTTGTATTTGAGGGTGGCGCATGGAAGACCTCACTTGCTGGCGTATCTAAGTAGGAAGGGACTCCAGATGCCTGGAGGAGGTGGTTTATGGAAAGGCAGAGAACTCCTAGAGGGTAGATGAGGAAGATCCTTGACCCAGCTAAGGAAGCCAGTAAGTGACAGGGAGCCATTGGAGATTCCTGAGCAGAGATCAAGGGTTTGAAAGCACAGAGACAGATGATATTGTGCCTGCATTGAGAGCACTGTTGTGGGGTTCCTGAGCATTCCTACCCTGATACAGTGGGCTTATCCAGGTGTCCATTGCCAAGTACCTGTGTTTGGGCACCAGGCAGGGAGCAAAGGGCATTTTCAATTCCAAGGTTAAACAACTCATTCCTGTTTATGCCCTCCAAGGAATGACTGGGCTCCCAGAAGGTTGGAGTTCTTGTTCCATAACCACCAGCCCAGCCCTGAGAGTCCCCCTAAGATCCCTGAATGCACTTCCTATTGCTGAGGGACTCCCAGCACCAAACTTGCCAGACTTTAGTTCTCTGTCCCATTTTGCGCAAAGCTATAGTCATAGTTTTGAAGGTCAAGACGTCTCCTCACTGGGGGACACAGAAGTACTTGTTTGATGGAAGGACCTAACATTTATTGAGTACAATCATGTACCATCCACTTGAATTATTCATAATAGCCTATGTTTTGAGTGTTTACTATGAAGCAGTTACTGTGTTAACCGTGTATCCACATTCCGTCACATATTTTCACAACAGTGAAAAGTATATTAAGTGATGATCCCCATTGTATAGGTGAGGAAACCCAAGCCTCAAAGAGAGGAAGTAGTTTGCCCAAGGTCACAGAGCTCCATTCGGCCTGACTCTACAACATTTCTGCTTCCACAGTACCATGCTGTTTTTCAGCAGCAACACCCAGGGCTGTTTGCAAAGATGTTGCGACTTACACTACAGAAGTTGAACTCTTGTTTCCAGGGATGTTCGTTCCTTCCTAATCCTTAAGGGTTCAGACCTCTCAGATTTTTCCCAGAACCCCAACTCAGTCTCCCACTGATAGTGTTTCTTGATCATTCATGTGCTTCTCCCTTGGTTCGGTTAGGAGTAGAGGGCACTGCTGTACCTGACAAGAAGCCATCAAGCAGCAGACTCAAACAGAGGCTTGCAAGCCTTCTACATTCTGAACATTTGAATTAGAGCTCCTCTGGTATTTATTTTCCACCTCATCAGTCAGGATAGGGCAATGGAAATGTATTAATTATCACTATTTTGCTTGAAGAACTGGGACCCTTTCTGTGAAAGGAAAGAAGATATGTTGGGGTGTTTTAAGGCTTATGGATAGTTTCTGAAAAGACTTTATTAGCCTGAAAAAATGTTCAGTAGCTTGCAGAATTTCATTTGTTCTTCGAAGCTTGAGAGAGTCAGGTATCCCATGGGAGGAAATAAGCAGTGAAAACCTGGGTTCCAAGCCTAATTCTTCCACCAATAAGTGATGGTGCCTCGGGTATGTTCTTTCTGCCTGAATCTGTTTCCTCTTCTGTAACATGTGAGTGTTACTTTTGCCTCCTAGAAATGTCCTTTGGGTCAAGATGAGATAGCAGAAGTGATAAGAGCTTTGGAAATCTCAAAGTAGATGCACGTGTGTGGGATAACAGTACACAGTTTCCTTAACTCCTAGAGTTCTTGAAGTCATCTGATGAAACAGTAGATGGGAAAGTACTATGAAGGAAAGCCTCTCTGCATGTCTGAGGCAGTGGTGTTATTGCTCAACCCGCGGCACGTGTCTCCCATCTCAAGAAGCAGGGAAGGCTTGACAAAGCAGTGCAGAGGATTTCTATTCCAAGGAGAGGTTTCATTTAGAAAAATCACTTCAAATATAGGCCAAATATTTACAGTAAATATTGGGGAGGGGATTTTATTAGGACTTTGCTTTTGAGAAATGAAACTGAAAGTTAGGAGAATGAGTGTATTTTATGTTCTATTTAACAAAACTTAAGTCATAGTTGCAACTGTACCATAATGCTTAATATGAACAGTGTGTTGATTTCCCTTTTGCATAATTATTTTGGCACAATTAACAATAGCAAAAAGAGACAGCTTTCTCTTCTCATGTGACTTTCCCAATAGACTCATAGGGAAGGTCACTTTTGCAAAATACAAGAGAGAGCTTCAACAGCTCCCAAGGGCCTCATTTATTTCCTTATTTGAAGGGTCCCTTACCTCTTCTTTATCCTGGTGGGTCTTCTTCTCAGTTGTTAGCTGAAGACTCTTCCAGTCTTTGGAAGAGTGAGTGTGAGTACCCAGTGTGAGTACTTCTTTGGCACCAATTTCATGAAATCTCACATCACTTAGAATATTAGCTATTTCCGAGCGAAATAAGTCAGGCAGAGAAGGACAAGTATCATATGTGTGCACGTATAGGAGGATTAGGAGGAACTTAGCTGAGGAACAAGGGGGAGAAGAAGGGCGGAAATGGTGGGGGAAAGGGAGAGAGGCAAACCATGAGAGACTCTTGAATGCTGACAAAAACTGAGGACTGATGGATGTGGGGGGGAAGGGGGATGGGCATGGAGGAGGACACTTGTGGGGATGAGCACTGGGTGTTATGTGGAAATTAATTTGACAATAAACTATTTGTAAAAATAAATAAATAAATAAATATGTATATATATATATATATATATATATATATATATATATATATATATATATATATATATATAAAGAATATTAGCTATTTCCTTTTCCATTGATGTGCATTGTACTGGCACTGCTTTGTCAATTGCCAAGACATCCAACCAACCCATGAAGATGTTGACTTGAAATGTTAAGGGGTTGGGCTGAACACTGATATTAGATGGGGAATAATATTTGAGTAGTGCTGATTTTCTAAGCACTTGGTATATAGGTGAAATTTTCAGATCGTGATGATTCTTCCTTAAATGATCTTCTGAGTACAGGGATCAAGATAATAATTATCTAGTCATTGACTTTCCCATGACTAAGTGTGTGGGCTCTAGAGTCAGGACACTTGGGTTTCAATCCTAGCATCTACTGTACAATCTTTGTGACTCCTGACAAAAGAGAACAGAGTCTCAAGTTTCCCCACCTTTATAAAAGGGGAAAATGTTCATTGCTAGGGTTTTTAGGAGGCTTAAATGAGATAGTTGCAGTAAAGAGCTTACTTTAGTTTCTGGAACTCAGTATAGCCTCAGCAGGTATCAATTATTGTGTTTGCTTCAGTAGCGCATATATGAAAATTTTTATTATTACCAAGTATTGTCTGTAGTTTTTACCAGAATTTTTTTTATTCCTCTGTGGCCCAGTTTTTCTGTGGAGCTGCAGTTCACAATGTCAGTGGCACTCAACATCCAAATCTAAGGTCTAAAATTAATGCGGCTGTGACAAGATGGAGCCCTCGCAGAACCACATCAAGGCTGGGGATAAGGGTATTGCCAGCAGTGAAGGACTTTGTGTGGTGTGAGAAGCTCTGCCCTACACTACCTTGTCAGGGAGGAATGACTGATCCCATGTCACAATGGAACCAGATGGCCAAAGGAGGCAGGCACCTTCAAGAGCCATGGCATGGTATGCCACAGCCCTGGCTATCCTGCTGCCTGGAGCTTAGGGCTCCCTGAAATTAACTAGGTGCCTTGTGTCCGACATAAGAAGCAAAGAGGAGAAGGTGTGGGAAGGGCAAGTTAATAGACAGATGTCAGAAGATCTGGAGTTAGGCTAGGAATCTGTATTTTAGAGATGCCAAAATGCTTTAAAGAGATAGCACACACCTTGCACTTACCAGGCATGCCTGAATGCTTGTTGAGGGAATAAATGCATGCAAAATACACTGGAATACCTCCTGTTTTGCTATAAGCAAAGGAATTCAGCTGAGCCGTTGTTGAGAAACCTGTGTGACTAGTTAGAATTAGTTAAAAAGTAAAAGCTCAGGACCTCCCAGGGCCCAAGTTTGGAATGTCCTTTGAGTGAGATAGTTCCATAAATTGGTGGTGGTTTAGAAATGATTGCCAGACATGCCTTATTTTTTAACGTCATGGTGGATGTTTTGGTACCTATAAAATGATTTGGGGAGCCTTGTGGCTAAGTCAGGTGGTGTGCCACCCTCAGTCCCCCAGATGCTTTCTGTCTGACATGGGGGCACTGAACAAATGTTCGGAGGGTCTCTTGAGAGTCTCAGGGGCCATAAAGAGCAGGGGAAGTTGAGCAGAGCAGGAAATATACCTGCAGCCCCTCTCTTAGATAGGTGTTATTTCCTAATCCTAACAAAGTCATTCTGAATCAGGGACAGTGGGCTTGTTGCTCCAGGTTTCTTCTTCCTTTCTTGATGGGGTCCTCAGAAATCACCCCCAGGCATTGGCAAGAATCCCTAACCCACTGGACTGGCCCCTGAGGGACAACAGTCCTCCTCAGGGACCATGGGCAGGGCCTCTCCAGGTCAGCTGCCGTGACTTTGGAGCACTGGGGTGAGTGCTGTTTCCTGGGGCCTAGGCTGCTGTGAGTTCTTGCTTTAACTAACCTGTTTGGGCCGGCTGCACTCTAGAGCAAACTCCCCCCACCTCCAGAATGAGGCAGTCCCAAGGAGACTGCTTCTCTCATCCACCATGTGGTAGCGGTTCACTTTCAGATTCCGATCTTCCACAGTGCTCACCCGTGCCTTGCCTGGAGAGGGAGTTTGGAATTCTGTGCCACAGATCCCAGTGGCTGCTCCAGGATCTCCTTGCACCTTTCGTCGAGATACTGGTATTGAGGAAGCGGTCTTAACCAAATTCTTGCTCATTCTCTTAGGACCTGTTTGCAGGTCCCCTGCCAAGGTGGAACTAAAACCCTGTTTCTGCCATTCTGACAAGTTCATGGCCCAATCTGGACACACGCCTTGTTTTCTCACACTCTGAATTGTAGTGTCAGGGAGGGGTCTGAAAGAGGGGAAGAGGAAGCCATGAAAGGATCTATTTCATGTATTAGCCTGGGCGAAATCTGATAGCAAATTTTTTTATGAAGTCAATTTTAGTCAAAGTCAGCCCCAAAGCCAGATCCCTATATATTCATTATCATAATAAGCACCAGGCATTATTCTGTATACTGACCCCTGGGGAAACTTCTATGATCTACACAATTCTGGTGCTTGCCCTTGGGGGAGGTCACTGTCCACAGGGAAAGACTTTAAGTCATTTGAGGCAAAGCTGAGATCTAACCTGGTCTGGAGGGCCAAAGGAATGTCATTCATGTGATAGTGATATAGTTATTTGGCATACCTACCATGATAAAGAGTACTGAGCATAGAGTATGGAGCACCTACTCTAAGCACCATGCAAACACCTGGCATGCCTGGGCCCCTTTACTCTGTCAGGTGGGTATTACTGTCAGCCCCATTTGGCAGGTGTGGGGTACTTCACAGAAAGATGAAGTGATGTGTGCAGGGCACACAGCTGCCAAATAGCAGAGAGGGCCCTGAGCTCCCGGGATGTGACTGCAGTGTTTTGTGTGTGTGTGTGTGTGTGTGTGTGCGCGCGCGCGTGCGCACGCCTGTGCACACATTGGGGTAGGGTGCAGCTCATGGAGACCCAAGCTCTTACCCTCACCCTCTCTACTGTTTTGCTGCCAAGTAGGGGCACGTCCCCAGGATGTTTGCAGGCTTTATTCCGCCTGGGCACTTACCCAGGCTCCTTTAATCCATGGCCGGATGGGAAGCACGCTGGCACTGCCGGCAGAGGGAAGGGCCACACATCATTGTCCCTTTCGTGAAACACACCTCTCAGCAAGTTCCGGGGTGGGGTGGGAGCTTGGCTGCGAGCACAGGCCTGCCTTTATCCCACCTCGATGTTGGATGGGCCAGAGGACAGTTTCTCTGACTTGCCAGCTGGGAGTGATGGCCATCACAAACAAGGGCTTCTCCAAGGAGGAAACACAAAGACTCCCTCCGGAAAGCTGGGAGCACGGAGGAATGAGGAGAAGGCTGGTTAGGGTCCACTTGAGAAACACAAAGGAAGATAGACATTATCAACCTAGGAGAGAGCCTTATGAAGGCCTTTCCCAAATGTGGGCTAAGAGGAATTTGGCTGGGGTGGGGTGCCCAGTCCCCAGACTACCACTTGCCAGGTTCCTGGCAATGTGGGAAGAAAGGGGTTTCTCTCCTGGTGGAAAAGTTTCTGAGTAGCCTGGAAATTATAATAGCTAACATGCCTTGACTGCTTTTTCATATGCCAGATATGATGCCTGGTGGGGTACACACATTGTCCTGTAAACCACCATAGCCCTGTGAGGTGGGAACTACTGTTACCCCATTTTACAGAGAAGAAAACTGAAGCACAGCAAGGCTGTGAATGCCTGACATGCCCAGGGTTCTAGAGCAAGGTAGGTTCTACTTCCAGCTCTGCCACTGAGTGACCATAGCCAAGTCACTACCCCTCCCTGGGCCTCAGTTTCCTCATCTCCACAATGAGATGGGTAGACATAATGATTTCAAAGCCCTCAGTACTGAGGTCCCATTATTATGTCACAGGGACTTGCAGGGTCACACAGCCACAGAGGGGCAGTACCTCTTGGGCACCTAGGTTGCTGACACCCCGGTCCAGTCCTTCCCATGCACACCTTATTTCTGAGCAAACCTCCTGAAATCTCCTTTCATATATAAAATCCCCCACCTTACAACTGTAGGGAGGTTTTTGTTTCTGTTTTGTATTAAATGTTTTCTACATCTAGGCTCAAGAGACCCCCTTTTCTCTTCCCTATGAAACCTTTCTGCCTCCTGTCCCTCTCTGCAGGGCCTAGTCATGGCCAAGCAGCCTCACCTTCAGTATATCCCTGCAGGCAGGTATTACCAGCCCTCTAATATTCACTGTGCACCTGTCACTTATACTCAGCGAGTGGTTGGGAGTGACATCCTTGTCTCTTTATAAGGCACATGGGATCCTCAAGGAATTCTTTTATCCTTCTCCCCCATTTAACTGGCTCTTTACTTGGCTTCCACTGGCAGACAGAAGCACAGGGCTGGGAGTGGGCTTGACAGCTTCTGGCCCATTGGGCCAGGGTCTTCCAAACCCTCCTGGTTTGAGAAGAGGTGGTCTGGACCAGCATCTCCACCAGCCCCAACCTTGTAACCAACAGGTTGTGGAAGGGACAGATACAAGGTTTCTTAGTAACTTGGATTTCCTCAGAGCAGTACTCAACATTTCACCAAGCAGAAAGGGTGGGATCCACTTGGGCCCTCCAAATGTGAGCTCTCTCCACCTCTACTACTTAAAACACGTTTCACCTTCTGTCTCCAAATTATTCTTACAGGGTCCCATGGAAAAGGCTTCAGCCACATTGGACATTAAGTACTAGAGGCCACAGGGGCACCTGGGTGGCTTAGTTGGTTAAGCATCCAACTCTTGATTTTGGCTCAGGTCATGATCTCACTATCAAGTGATATCTCACTTGATAGTGAGATCAGGCCCCATGTGGGGCTCTGTGCTGACCACATGGAGCCTGCTTGGGATTCTCTCTCTCCTTTTCAGTTTGCTCCTCCCTCACTTGTGCACATGCTCTCTCTCTCTCAAAATAAATTTAAAAAATAAAACATTTAAATACTAGAGGCCACATATTGGAAAAATCCAGGAAAACTTGCTGTTAGCTTGGTGATAGCATCAGGCCATAGCTTCTCTCATCTCCCAACTCCGCCTGCTGCTTTGTGGGTTTCATTCTCAGTTTTAATATGATGAGCTCCTAGGATTCAGGACAAGCACAGAAAGATGTCTCTCTCCTTCATGGCGCAGGCAGAAGTCCTGGGATCCACTCTCATGGCCCTTACTGGGTTGTTTGACCAGGAGCCATGATTTGGGGGCACAAAGTGGGAGTTGGTCAGGCCTGTATCTCCAGAGCTGGGGTGAAATCACCTCCCCACTGAAGCACATGGGCTAAGAATCCTAGAGAGGTGATGCCCCCCAGAAGATTGGCAGTTTGCCCACCCAGAGAGGTAGAAATGGGTGTTTGGTGACAAAATCCCAACAACTGTCCACACTTTCCCCTGCTGGTCCCCGGGGCCAGTCCAAGAGGCTGCCCACATGGACCAGGTGGGCAGCTGGACAGAAGTTGAGGGCTCTCCTTATATACTAATTTTCCCACATACCCTGGGCCCTCTATTTTTAAGCAATGTTCTGTTTTTCTCCACTCAGAAATGAATGGTATCTGGCCAAAGACAGGATGAGGCAGGAAGCATAGAGGAAATGGAAGAGAGCCTGTCATTATCATGATCATTCATTCATTCACTCATTCATCTCCTCATTGGATTACTCAGCTATTTGTTCAACAGATGCTCATTAATGCCTAAGACCTTGCAGACAGTGGGTTAAGTAAGGTTTTTCCAAACCTCAGTCATTGGTGTACCCTCTTCCTAACTTCCCTCTTCCCAATTGTTGGAAAAAGCCCCAAAGGAAAATGATGTTCTCAATCCCTAGCTGATAGTTCATGGGGAGGCTGTGAGCCTGGAGTCTGATCTAACTTTATAAGAAAGGGAGCCTGGCAGATGCTGTAGATTAACGACAGAGTATCACCAGATAGAGACTATTCTCGATGGAATCTGAAAAGCTAAAGGTGAATTGAAAAGGGTATCCTTTTCTCATTGAGAGACTCAGTGCCTACTCATACTTTGTATATATGCCACATGGAATGTCCTGTGTGCCACTGAAAAGTGTGGTATCCGCACAGGATATGTAAAATACTGATGGCATTTAGAAGTGAATCCAACATACACCTGGTCTCAAAGCTACTTCCATTCTAGAAGGAGAGAGAAGAGCAGTACATAACGGGAAGGAGGGTCCAGATGAAGTGCTGGAAGACCAGAGAGGGTGTTCCCTGTGGCACCTGGCGAAGGTGGCAGGGACCTTGCTGCCTGAGGATGAGTTACCCCAGAGAAGGGGATCAGGCATCTTAGGCAGAGGAGGAGCGTGAGAAAGGCAGGCAGCAAGGCAGCATACACAGATATGCTGTATCTGGGCCAAGTGCCACCTGCCTACTCAGGTGTCCTGTTTATACTCAGATCCTGATGGTGTTGTTTAGTAGACTCTCCACTCAGCCCTGAGACCAGGTGTCTGCCCAGTGACCTCCTCATTCCCTGTATACTCTCCATCCAGGAGCCCCTGGTGTGCTCCACATTCTCTGCTCTGCCCAGTCATCCGGGAGTGATGTAGTAGGCTCCTGGTGCAGGAAAAGAAGCTGATGTGGATTCAGACTGCAGAGCTACCCCTTAGCTATAGGACCCTCTGTCCAGTTAACTGGCTCTCATCTGAGTACCCACTTCGAGGATGGTTGGACATGTAAAATGAGACAGGGCGCAGAGAGTGCTGAGCACAAAACCAGGCACAGGGCAAGAGCTCAATAAACATTAGCAAACACAATTTGAAAATATGTTGCATACACACATACTGAGTATACCCAGTAATTGGGACATTCTTGGGTTCCTATCCACTGCTTCCCAACTCTGACTTTAAGCAAGTTAACCTCCCTGAGCCTTAGTTTCGTAATCTGAAGACTGGGATCTCCATGCCAGGTGATCAGATAACATTGACAAAGCAAGAGCCATGTAGCATCTCTGTGATAGCTACTTCCTGTGCCTGAGTGGCCTCAGCTGTGCTTCGGGTTTATCCTTTGATTGTTCTATTACCGTTCATTGAATTCCATCCGGTGCCAGGGTCTTCCAGTCTTCGTTTTTCTGGTTGTCAGAATAACTTGGTATGTTTTAAACTTGGTTTTAAAACTTCCTGTTTTACTAATGGCTTGGTGCGTGGTGGTTAAGAGCACAGAAACTGCCTGCCGGGGTTCAGATCCAAGCTCTGCTTTCCAGTTGTGGGACCCCGGGCAGCAGGCTTACCCTCTCCAGGCCTCAGTTTCCATCTAAAATGCAGATGACAATCCTTAATTAGACAAAGTAGAATCTTCTCATAGGATTGCTGTGAGGATTAAATTGAGTTAGTATGTGCAACTCTTATGTCAGTGCTTGCCACATAGTAATGCTCTGTAAATGAGAACTATCACAGTCATGATTACTAATGAATTGAAGTTACTCAGTTGGTACGTGGCTGAACTCCAGTTTGAACCCAGATCTGTGTGCTCCAAAGCCCACCCGTTCCTTCTACCTCACTAGCAGCCTTCTCTCCTTCCACTTGGAAACCCTTCCCTGGGTCTCTTAGACTCACGTTGGCAGGTCTGTTCACCTCCTCCTGCCTTCTTAAGTGACCACACCTTCCCTTCCCCCCCACCCCCCCCCACCCCCAGCTTCCCTGGAGCTACAACCACCGTGACCAGCCTGGCTCTTCCTTCCAGAATTTTCTTCCAGTGCCACGCTGTTCTTCCAAACCCTGAGGCAGTTCTTGCCCTTTGCATGTAAAGTTCTTAAGTAAAGAGACAAGAAGCTACTAATGTGCAAACATAATGACAGCTCTGCTCCTGGTGTCCACCAGCTCTGACCTTGCTGTACCATCTCATCTCCCACCCCAAAGAATGAGGACTGATGACCTCCCCTCCCTAAGCCCTCAAGGGGACTGGACTGCCTTTGCCTCTGTGAACCAAGGGTTTCCCAGCTATCGCTCTATAGCTGTGTACCATTGGGCCAGCATCAGCCCCTCTCGAGGTCTTAGTTTCCTCTACTGCACAGGGCATGGTTGTGAAGGTTGGAGACATATAATATTATTTATTTGGTTGAACAATCACTGTCCTTAGGTTTGCTGCTTCCTTTTGGGAGCCTCCTGGGAACATTCCAGCATGCATGATCTCTCCTTTTTGTGAATCCTGTGGCACACTTCACGAAAGTTCATTTTGAACAATGTCTTCATTGTTTTCATTCCTCCATATGTATTATGTACAAATGAATATGTTTATGTGTTTATTTTAAGCTCACATATAGTATTTGGTGCTAGGCACGTAGTAGCTGTGTAAAAGGTATTTGTTCATTAGCTTCCACTCTCAAAAAATGAATGTGTTCTCATCTTTTGTTTTTTAATATTGATGCACTTGAGCAGATAGGGGTTCATTATTGAATCCTTTCTCATTGGCTTGCACGTTCTTTAGACAAAAGCAAAATGTCAAGTATTTGGATAAATTTCTGAAATATATTTTAGTTTACTAAATAAAATCATCCTTTCTTTCCAATATTCTATATTTTTGGGGAATCTGTGGGTGAGCCTGGCACTAGCAGTGCCCTGTGTATAAGAATAAATAATTATTCCCGAAGTTCACAGGATGCTTGGGTGTTCGATGTGGACCCAGTTCCAGGGTCTGACTTTTGCCAGCCTGGGGATACAGGGTGCTGGATGCCTACGCAGTCTGCTCCATTGGCGAGTTTCTCCTTTGTGGATCTGTTTTGGGTCTGTCAGTTCAAAGTCTTCGCAAGAAGGGTTTTATGGGCCCATTATTTAGAGGGATTTTCAGTTTGCCTTGGACTTTGTGGAGGGCATTGAGTTCAAGGTGAACCTGTTACAGGCCCTGGAGTGGGCTGTGTGCTTTGTGCCCTGGGACTCTTTGCAGGAGTCTGGAGCTGGCTTTGTAAATGTTGAGCTCAGTGGCTTTACCTTGGGAGAGAGGGAAAGGGGGGAGAAGACCTCTCAGAAAAGCCCCCATAAACTTAAAACCTTTCCCGTTGAAAAAGGAGTGCTCATAAGTCCTGTGTTTCATTCATTCAGCAGATTATAGAGAACATCAGCTAATGCTATGCTCCATTGTAGTAAGACAGTAACGAGTTAGGCCTGTTGACCCTGTTATGGTGGCAAAGACAGACAGACAGTCCATATGTCAACAAGCAAATACAGAGATGAGAAGTCCTGGGAAAGTTGAAGGAAGCAAAGGAACTCATACTTATTGAGCCCTGTTCCGTGCTGGGGGGCATGCTGCATGAGGCCGCAGAGGGGGAGAGTGTGGCACTGTGGAACATGCTCACATAGCTGGGAAGCCAGCTCTGTGTGGTCCCAAAGGCCTAGCCTGCTCCCCTGACCTAAGGTAGGCTCCAGGCTCCTCTGTGTTGGTGTCTGTGGAAAAGAAACAGTAGCACCTCAGCATCAGGCAAGGGCACTCAAGTTCAGCTGGGCTGGGAGAGGCCCCAGCTCATGCCCTGCTGTGGTCTGGTCTGGGGATCTTCTGTGGTGGCGGAGCTGTGGCTCACCAATAACTGAAACCCCTAAACAATTCACAAGGATCCTCCCTCCCCTCTGGTGTCAGCTCCTTCCCCTGGGTCTTATGAACAGACTATCCAAGGGCTGCAGAATGCCCATGCCAGAGAGAGAGAGAGATTCACTTCTGCACACTGATGACTATGCTAATGAGAAGGAAATGGGAGTAGGGGCCCAAGGCCTCTGTCACTACCCACTGGGATGTGCACTCCCTGGGGAAGGAGAATTGTCTGCTGCCACACTTCTTAAGTTACTAGCTGGGAATAAGGAAGGAGACCCATTGAGAGAGTTCGTGGTGGAGGGGAACAGGCAGTGGGCCAAGGCTCAGGTGGCTTGAGTCCGATCTGGGTACAAACCAGGGAACCAGGAGCCCTGTCAGTCTAGGAAAGTCTCCGAGTGTCCGGTTTGCTCATCTGTAAAATGGGGGAGTGACAGTGATGGTAAAGATGCTGTTGTCCTGATGAGACTCAAGTAAGGTCACGCCTGTGGAAGAACTTTGAAGACCCTGGGGTATTTCCTCATGCGCCAATTTCCCTTTGTTAGGACAAGCACGGTAGAAGGCCTCTCTGTGAACCCTGCTGGGAATTCCAGTGAAATATTTCCTTCTTCATTTGTTCGTTTATGAGTTCATTTATTCATCCCGTGAACATTTGCTCAGTGCCCACTCACGTAAGATGCTGAGGTTACAATGATTGATAAGACAGCTGAGGCTCTCTTAAAACTCACGGAGGTGGCAGACACGTAAACAATGAAAGGACATATATAGTAAAAATAAATAGCATGGAGGAGGACGCTTGTGGGGATGAGCACTGGGTGTTATGTGGAAACTAATTTGACAATAAACAATTTGTAAATAAATAAATAAATAAATAAATAAATAAATAACTTTTCAGCCCCTGCTTTAGATAAATAGATATGCAGGAAAAGACGTTCTGGGCAGAAGGAATAGAAAAGAAAAAGGCATGGAACGTTGGAAATAGCGTGGAGTATGCATTGAGTGGTCTTGGAGCTGTGTGTCCTCACCAGAAGGAGCAGAAAGCTGACATTTTTCTGAGCCAAAACCTTGTCAAGACAGAGGGGTTTGGGGGAGTAGGTGAGAGTTGTTTTAATAGCTCCTACGGCCAAGTATTCTAACTATGGTCTTAGCACAGTTTGTGTTCTGACAGGATGATCTGATCTCCATCAATGTTCAGTTTGATACGGACTATTCCCGGCTGCCCCTTATTTATTACCCGCCTCTGGCAGTCCTCCAGCAAACCTAACCGGTTGTAATTTGGGGTGATTGACAATGGTTTGGTTTTTTTCTGTGTTCCTCTACCCACATGCCTTTGAGGGGAGGATCTAGAAATAATTATCAAGTCTCTCCAGGCCCTTTCACACAGCCCCTAGACAGCCTACCAGGCTGGCCCCTTTGGGGGTCTTCAGGCTTTTGGGGGGAGACCCAGGAGGGCTGAGTGCATTCCTCTGCTGGCAACCAGCCCAGGGCCATGCTGGGAGTCCTACTGGCCTCCGCAGTGCTTCATGGCTCCACTCCTTAGCAAGGATCATGTAACTAGTGTTTCTGCTTGTTTTCTTTCGATGTTATAATACATTTCTATACTTTGAATTTTTCTCTAAGAAAATTAGGGTTCATTTTGGAATGACCTTTTTTTATGAAGGGGTAGCAAGAGGTTTCTAAATAGAAGAACTGAAGTTGGGTAGAAAAATGTACTTGGTATTTTTAGTGTTTTTTTCTTTTTTTCTGGTTATAAAAGCAGCAGGAAAAAAAAATCTCTGAATATTACCCGCACCACTGAAAGGTGAACATGGTCCACATTTTGGCATTTTTCCTTTTTCTTGCAGGCAGGTAAGACTATGCTGCCTACACAATTTGTTTTTTTTTTCTTTAATGTCTTAATTTTATTTTTGAGAGAGAGACACAGAGCACAAGCAGGGGGATGGGCAGAGAGAAAGGGAGACAGAATCTGAAGCAGGCTCCAGGCTGAGTCGTCAGCACAGAGACTGACATGGGGCTCCAGCTCCCAAACAGTGAGATCATGACCTGAGCTGAAGTCAGACGCTTAACCGACTAAGCCTCCCAGGAGCCCTTGCCTGCACAATTTTGTATCCTGCTTTTTAATCTCTTCTTAAATTCTGTAATATAAGCATTTTTCCTCTATCATCCAAAATGCTTCATGAGAAACATTTCAAACAGTTGCATCAAATGGTTATTACCAACCATTCATTCCCTATCAATTTTGAGGCTGTGTCCGTCGTTTTTGTATGATAAATAATGCTGCATTGAACACAGGTGCATAAAACGTTCCACCTGTGTTGGCTGAAAACAGCAAGACAAGTTAGGCTCCTTCTCTTTGAGCAATTAGGTGCTTCTCTGACTCCCGTTTTATCAGTCATCAGCCTTGGCTTCTGTTCCCAGGGCTCCAAGATGAGTGTCTCTTTTAGTTTACCTAAATCACAGTTCTTTTCTTCCTTGTCTTCCACAGCCTCACCTGTGGTTTTCCCAACAAAACTCCCAATTTCCAGTTTGTAGCTGGGGTAAAAATAACTTTTATTTTCCCTTCTTACCACTTTTCCTTATTTTTCCCCCCTTCTTACCAGACTTTATTATTTAAACCTATGGGGGATAGTTTTAAATTTCATGGTATTTTAAAAATTCCCTCTTCTGGACACCCAATGGTGTAGTCTATGATCTCTGCTCATTTTTTGAATTAAGATCTAAATTCAGATCCTCAATCTGCCTCTTAACAGCTGAGTAGTTTTGGGCAACTTCATGTCATTCTCTAAGGCTCCTCTCATTTATGCCAGGGGATTATCATAGGAGCCACTTAAGTGGCTTGTTGTGAGAGTTTAATGCCATGTCATACATGTAAGGGACTGAGCATGTGCTAGTCTTATTATTCTCTGACGGTTTTGACACTGGGCCCTTACAGAGGAGCATTCACCTTCAGATATTAGATTTTCTTGCAAAATGGCACCATGAAATGCCAGACCTGGAAGGGTTTGGTTGACATGGAGTCCGTCCCCCTTGTTTCAGTGATGGGGAAAAGGAGGCCCAAGGAAAGGACTTGATCAAGGTCACCTAGATGGATAGAAGATACATAGCAGAGCTTCTCCTATAGTCAGGCAGGGAGGACTGATGACTTTGGAGTACAGATGGAGCCCTTCCATCAAGCCAGCTGGATGCACCCTTTGATGTCCAGACCTTAGGCGGGCACAGGGTAGGGATCAGCTGATGTCCCAGATCCTGCCCATTGCCTTTAAAGCCCCCAGACCAGTCTCAAAGCAGTGAGGAAGCTTGTGGAATAACACTGTATATAGTCTCTCTTGGACTGTGCAGGTGATCTTTTGTGACACCTCTCTCCCTCTCCCTTCCTCTCCCCACAATCCTCTTGGGCCAGTTGGATATTCATACATTCTCCCCTGGCACAGGAGCTGAAGACGGCTGCCAACCTGTGGGTTTCTTTTCAGCGTGGCTCACCATCTGGAGTGGCCACCTGGCCTCCTTGTGGGGAGTATGTGTGCGTGTACACGCGCTCGAGCACTCGTGTCCCAGGGCCGGGGTATTGTGTCCCCTGTCTGTGCTTGAATGGCTGAATGAACAAGAGCAAGAGAACAGAGCACAGAAGACAATGCCCAGAAGTCATCCTGGCAGTATGAATGAATAATTCATATTGTATCTGCTTCTTTCCATGGCTTCCTGAAATAGCTGTTTTAATTGCTTATTTGTTTCGCTGCTGACTTTAATTCAGCTGTCTTCAGCTCAGAACACTTTGGTGTTGAACGTTCACTTGCAGGTAGGGCTTTTCTTCAGGGAACAACATTCTATTTATCTTCTTCTTTAAAAAAGAAATGATGAGAGGAAAATAAATCCTTAAAGAAAGTCCTATTTCCCAGAGGTGAAAACCATTTTCTTTTCAACTCCTGTGCAGGGCTCCTTTGTAGTCAGTTACTGTAGTCCTCTGTGATCTTGGAAAATAAGGAAGTAGCAGTTAGATGGACAGACAAGGTGAGCTTCTGGGCTAGATCAGTCTGCTCACTGTGATGCAGTCAGCATATTCTCAGACACTGCCAGGCCATCTGACTCAGGCTTTCCTAGACCATCCAGCTGCAGTATCTAGGAGAGATATTCAGAAGGTCCTACCTGCCTAGGTGGGCCACTCAGGAAACTGCCCTGGCTCTGCTGCCCCTAGGATAGTGTTCGGGGGTGCAGGGGGCAGGGTCATGTCCCCCCGGGGCTTTGGCAGGTCACCTCTAGTGTGAAATATATGGCTCAGCTTTGAAAAGGCTTCTTTTAGTGGTCCTGGTGGAAAGACTTGGAGAAGAGGGATGGTTGGAAGCCAGGTTTTTGGAGCCCCTGATATATGTGTACAGGGACAGCAAGAGATAGTGAGATGCAGAGTATGGAGGGCCTAGGCTGATAGAAGTTGTGTGGGCTATAGCATGAGATGACAGCTATCAATCTGAAAACACAAAGAGTGCTTGACCAGAAGACCCTTGATAGTTGCAGAGATAGGGCCAGTGGGTTCTGTCGTCTAGTCCTGCACCTGTGGAACCAGGGTCCTGTAGAGCTGGCAGGCCAGGTACTGCCAACTGCCCCCACCCCAGCCCCCAGCCCTAATTGGCCTTCCATCTGCAAAGGGATGCAAAAGGAAAAAGGCCATTTAATGTGAAATAAATAGGAAAGAAAATGATGCTCACTGAGGGCCTACTACAAATAGACCAGCCCAGTAGTTAAGAACCTGAGTTCCTGGATCAGATTCAAATGCTGGCTCTGTGCTCACTGGCTGTGGGACCTCAGGTAAGACACTGTTTGGGACAGGAACTCCGCAAACACTGGCAAAGGGATGATACAGATTGCCTATATGGCTGTGTTCTGGAAGAGGCTAGGTGACCATGACCAGGCCCTGCAGAGTGGGACGGGAGGCAGAAAGCTTCCACAGAGAAGAGAAGGCATTTCTTGAACACAGGGTTGGATACCATTCTTTAAAGCTCTTACAGTTATCAGGCACGTGGGTGGTTTGGTCAGTTAGGCTTCCAGCTCTTGATTTCAGCTCAGGTCATGATCTCACAGTATGTGGGTTTGAGCTCCATGTCAGGCTCTATGTGTGGCTTTGTGCTGATTGTGGAGCCTGCTTGGGATTCTCTTTCTCTCTTTCTGTCCTTCCCTACTCTCTAAATAAATAAAACTTAAAAAAAAAAAAAAGTCCCTGCAGTTATGAGGTAGGGGATGCTATATACCAGCAGGCCCTAAGTATGATACCAGGACCAGCAATATCAGCATTACATGGGAGCTTGTTGCAAATGCAAATTTTCAGTCCTGCCCAGAATCAGAAACCTATTGAATCAGAAACTGGGGGGAGGGAGGGGGACGGGGTGTGTTGCAACAATCTGTTGGTTACCAATCCTTCTAGAGGCTTCTGATACAGCTCAAGATTGAGAACCACTGCTGTATATAATAAGGAGATGTCAGAAGGGGTGCTCATAGAATGAGTGACTATAGACCCTGGAAACTGGGGGAGGAGTCAAGGAAACCTGGGTGCCCAGGAGAATCTCCTCATTTGTGGCTGTGTGACCTTGGACAAGTACTTAGGGCAGTCTTGGAAACTCAGTACTGAAAAGCCCCTTAGCAGTTACTGTGTCATCTTTTCATGGTAGGGATGGGGAAATAGTGGCCCAGGATGGGAAAGGGACATGGCTGCCGTCACTCAGTGGCAGAGCTTAGAATTAAGGTCAGTTGGATTTACCTCTCAACTAGCTAAGTGTTGCTGGGTGTATCACCTCACCTCTCTATGCCTCAATTTCCACATCTGTAAAATGGAGCTGATAATAGTACTTATAAGTTTACCTTTAATAAGTTATGATTCTATTGCATTTAATATGGGATTTTTCTTTATTTTTTTCTTTACAACTTTATTGAGAAATTCATTATTGAAACACACTAAATGGTATGTACTTACAGAGTGCAATTTGATGAGTTTTGACATGTAGATGTACATCTGTGAACCCATCTTCATAATCAGTATAACAAACATTTCCATCTCTGTGCCCCTTTGTAACCCATCTCTCTCTCCATTCGGATCCCCAGGAAACCACGGATTTGGTTTCTGTCCCTATAGGTTATTTTTTGTTTTCCAGACTTTTATATAAATGGACTCACATAGTATAATCTCTGTTTCCCCGACTTATACCCAGCATAATGTTTCTGAGATTCATATATGTTGTTGATGGGTTACCAGTTTGTGTCTTTTTATTACTGAGTAGTATTCCATTATATGATATTACATTTGCCTATCCATTCAACTATTAATGGACATTTAGGTTGTTCCCAGCTTGGGGCTATTACAAATCAATACATTGTTTTTCTAAGAAGTACCATTATTTTATGTGCCACTAAGAAAAGAAAAATGCTTCCAATTAAATTATAATCCAGTGTTTTAAAATTAAATAAAACACTTATCTCATACTTATTGAAATAGATCTTTCAAACTTAGATTTTTTTAAACTCACATGTCACTTATACATGCAAAAAACAAAACCCCAGTAAATAAAGTAAAGCTCCAGGGTTCCTAAAACATCTTCTTATTCCAAATCCAATTCTTTTTTTCTTTTAATTTATTTTCTTTTAATTCCAGTATGGTTAGCATATAGTGTTGTGTTACTTTCATGAATCCAATTCTTTGGAGTCACTTCTAACTCAAAATTATTGGTGTCTGTGCTTTGAATAGCATCCTTGTTACCTGCAAAGTGTTGGTGATATAGCCTTGTTATAAGGACCCACAGAGGAAGTCAAAGGCTTTGGTGCTGAGCTCTGAAGCCAGCTAGGCAATCATGTAGAGTTAGCCTACTTTGCACTCCTGCTTGGGGAATGTTGCTAAACATGTCTGGTCACTGCCTCCTCAACCCTGCCCCACAACCATTTGGTTTCTAGGGGGTAAAAGTGCTCCACTGTTGTCTCTGGGATCTTATCCCAAGCCCATGACATCTTTGATGTCTGTACACAGGCAGAAGCATCTCCAACAGGACTGCAGCCTGGCTGACGGTGGAAGATGTCAGTAAGCAGTGGCAACACCCATCCCAATTTCAGAGACGTTAAAATGTATTTTTAAATGTGAGGCTTAGAATCATTGAAATATAGTCTATGCACAGGAGCCTGAATAGTGCCTGGTACTTTGTAAACCGTCAACAAAATTTAGCATTGATGATCATGGTGGTGGTAATAATGATGCAGCATTGGCTTCTTTGTTGGATAAATAAAGGTGGCAATACCTGTCTCACAGAAATGTTGTAAGGATGAAGGAAACAATTTACTTTATATAGAGCATATGGTCCATTGCCTCATACTTAACAGGCCTTCGGCAAGAGATGTTTTCATTCTTGTTTCATTGCAACCATACAATACTCTTGACCTTTCGGACAGACAGCCAAATATTAGATTATGAAGGCTAAAACTGCAAAGGGGGCCTTAGAGATACCATATTCCAACTCCTTGTTTTATAGATGGGAAGCCCCAAAAGGGTAGGAAGCCTGGCTTCTTCCTCCAAGGCTAATCTAATGGCAGCATCAAGATTCAAACCCAGATCTCGTCGCTTCCCTTCCAGTGTTATAAGCTGTGCTGTCATGGAAGGGGCCACAGGTCAAGGCAGGATATCAGAGAAGCCTTCATAACCAATTACTTCTAGAAGGACTAGCTCTTCAGGCCTTCATGGGTGGGGTGAGGGTCAGAGCTCACGGAACAGAGGAATGGACAAATTCCAGGGAAGCGTGGACTGTGGCCTCTGCTCTTAGAGCTAGAGCACCTGGGGAGACCCCTAGCTCATGGGAGAAACCTAGCTCATGGGAACAGGAGTAGAGCTAGGGAGTGAGTGCCCTCAAGGTTCCAACTACAGAAAGGAGGAGCTCTGCATACCTACCCAGAATTACATGCCAAGTGCTGTGTTGAGTCATTCTCATGTTCTAATTCATTTAGCATCTGCAAGAACCCTGCAAGGCAGACTTTCTTAACTGTTTTATTCCTATGGGGAAACTGGGGCTCAGAGCTGGGGAAGGAATAGGCTAAGTTTACACAGCTAAGAAGGATAGAACTGGTCCTTTCTATAGGGCACAGAACTGCCTTAGCCTAGCTCCAATTCAGGAATGAGGATGAAGCTGAGGTGGAGCTGGGGTGAGGGACAAATACATGAAGCAGGTGCCCTGTTCTGTTGTGACCTTGAGCTTTCAGGAAGTTACCCTCTAATGAGGAAATGGGCTAACTGAAGGGCCCATCTCCCAGCTTTGTCTCTCCATGAGTGGGAGCTTCATAGTTTCATATGGGTTCTTGCCAAGTGGTAATTCTCCTTTTAGTTTTACAGGGTTAGTTAGCCCAGAAAATGCTATCACTAATTATATCTTGTAGGATATTCACATATTCGCTGCATATGGAGCCAAACTCAACACCGGGTTGGCTTGATCTCTTGGTGTCATGAGTGTGATGCAGGCCTGGGGTTGATTTCAAGTTTTAGTCTCAGACCTGCCCTGCTGCTGGGTTCTTGGGTGGCTCTGGACAAGTCTTTTTTCTATGTCTCAGTTTTCTTATCAGTAGAACAAGAGGGTTGGTTTGTCAGATTCCAGACTTCCTTTTCAGTTTTATATTCATTTATACCTCTGCATTAGAGGCCTCATTTGGACGGCAATGAAGATGATAATGAATCGCTCACATTTAGTCACTGTATTCCACAGTTCTGTTTTATGCATTATCTCATTTAATTCTCAACACCATGAAGTAGGTCTGAAAGGTACCTACCTAAAAGGGTAGTTATGAGGGCCATGTAAGTTAATATACATAAAGTGCGTGGAAGAGCTCCTGGCACACAGTGTTCAATAAATACATTATTATTTTTTTGTTTTTGAAATTTGAAAGCTGAACTACAGAGAGTTTAAGTGTCTTGCCCAAGATCATACAGCTTGAAAATGGCAGAGCCTGGATTCAAACCCAGGGGTCTAGCCCCAGAGCCCTGTGCTCTCAACTATTACTCTGTGCTGCCTTTTGGTAAGACAAAAGTTGGAATGACATGTTATAGAGCAGGGTACTGTGTTCAATAAGAGTGCTGCCCCCAAAAGTCATTGCTAATTCCACTTTTAAAACAAAGTGCTACAGGCTACTACTAAAACAAGCTGCTACAGGTTCTAGGCTGAATTTGGCCTTCTAGTAGTCAAGTTGCCATGCCTACTCTAATGCAAGTGGTACGCAGAGGGGTAGCAGCATGGATTCAGGAAATTACCCACAGCAGCACTGTGTCAGTAAGCTGGAGGGAATTGGGGAATGGTTAGACCTAGAGACCTGGGGATGTAGGTAGAGCAAGGGTATGGCCCCAAGAACTCAGTGGGGGCAGAGTGAAGACAGTATTTAGCAGGGGGGTGAGCCACTGGTGTGTATGGGAAGGGGGCAACCTAAAAAGGAGAGGGGAGCATGAAGAGCAGTCTGGAACCTTCCATCCTGCTTTGACCCTTCCCAGTCTTTTTCCCCATAAAAGAGTTCCAGGAATGGGAGTGAGTGACTAGGCCAAGAAAGCTTCTGGATAAACCAGCCCAACCAAAGTAGGGAAGCAAAGAGGTCTGGGGGTAAAAACACCAGAATGTTGAGACAGGTGTTTTGGGAGTGGAGGGAGGAAGGGAGGGAATTGTTTAAGAGAGGGAGAGCCAGGGAGTTCCTGGTGTAAACATCTCCTTCAGACAGCAGATTGTGAGAGACAAACCCACTCCAGCTGCCATCTCCTAACTCCTGTGGTTTAATTTCCAAAAAAGGAGAGTGTCTGTAGTCTCAGCCCCTCCTGGAAAGGAGGCTGTGGGGTACAGTGCAGGGTGTATTGACTATTAACCTGGATGATTATTTTGCCTCAATTTCCCCATTATGGAACTAGGGATAGAAAACCTAACTCATAATACCAGCTAATGTTGGTTGAAGCCCTGTATGCAATGGGCTCAGCACAGCTCATCTTAACTAGGTCATCACTGTGCACATCCCCACTGTATAGACAAAGAAGCAAATTCAGGCAGGTTAGGGTTCATGCCCAATGACAAAAAGCAAGTGACAGTGCCTGCTTGGGGACACAGGTGGCTGACAATAGAGCCTGAGAGTTTTAGCTGCCATGGGTATCTCTTGGAATAAAGAATGATGGTGATGATGATGATGATGATGAACACATTTGACCACCTAAGAGGAAAGGCGACATGATTCTCATGATGCACAGAGCAGAAAGCTTCTCAACAGATCCCGTTAACAACCCACAGTGACTGAGAGCTTATTGCATGCCAGGCCCTGTGCAAAGCACTTTATATGGGTTATCTTGTTTGATCCCCACCACGCCCTTATGAGATTGGGACTCTGAGTTTCACAGAGAAGGAGACTCCTCCTAAAGAGGTTACATAGCACACCCATGGTTGTGGAAGAGGTGGAGCAAAGGTTTCAGACCAACATGGGTTCCTGAGCCTTTGTGGGTAGCAGCTGACCTGTCTCCCCAGGAACTGTGAAGCCTACCACCTTCTTCTTCCTTCCTGCCTCCTCCAGCCTTTCCTGATGTCACCCTGTTGCCCCAGTCGTCTCCCAACCCCTTGGCCTTTCACGTCTGAACAGCTGACCTAGCAGCTTATTAACCATCGCTACGTCCTCTAATTGCCTGTGGTTCACAGCCCCGGGTGGCATAGCCACTCCGTATGCAATCACCAAATGCCATGGGGATGGGTCACTGCCTGTTTTAAGGTAAGCCTTGGCTCCCTTGCTAGATCCACTTCTCCTGAAGGCAGAAACAAGGCTTATGCAAGTGTTGGAGCCCTCATCGTGTTTGGCATGAGACTAGGCTTCTGTGTCCATGCAGTAAATATGTGTTGCTTGAAGGACTTATGGATAGGAGGGAGAGAGAAGAAAAGCAAAAAGTAAGGCAGGGAGCTTCTCTAGGTCACCTTCTGCAACTTGGCACAGGGATGGTACTTAACCAGGGGCCCCAGAGCCCTAAAAGCCCATCCTCTTCATCCCTATGCCCCCACCCCATACTTATAACATAAAGGTGTATTATGTGGCCTTTATACCCCCTTAAACTTATCAACATTGTCCCGCCCCCAAATGGCCCTTCCTGTTGCTTCCCACCATTGGGTCTCTCTGCTCAAAGATCACCTTCTGCAAGAGGCTTCCCTTCACACTCCCTCTCTTCCACCCCCGCCCCCTTATTGTATTTTCTGAATAGCATGAATCTCTGACATGATTTCGGTGACTTGCTTCCTGGTTGGGGTGTGTCTCTGACTAGAATGCAAGGACATGTCTCTGTCTGTCTCGTCCACTTCTGCAGTTGACATTTAGGAAGATTCAGCTGTGTTCTGTGTGCACAGCCCTCCTAACAAGCTCTGAGATGCTTGTTTTTATCATCCCCAGATTTGTTAGACATATGAATGAAGGTATTTGAATGGAACTGAATTAAAGGAAGGAAGGAGAGCTTCAAACATTGCACTTTCTTCCTACCCACCTCAGACTTCAAGGTGCAAAAGTGAAGGTGCAGCTTGGAACTGAGGCTCTGCTCTGCAGCAGCCTGGAGGTGAGGCTGCGAAGTCAGGAGTTGTGCAATCTAAGCTATGGGAACTATGCTTGTGAAACACCCCAGGGTGGAGGAGCCGGCTGGTTCATCCTGCCTGGGCGGGGAGAAGAGGTTCCGCTGAAAGTTTGGACAGTTCTTGGCTTAGAATCTGGAGGGCCCTTTAGAAAGTGATCCCGCCCAGCTGGCCCTCCCCAGCTGGCCCTCGGAGAGAGCCCAGTCGGGGGTCAGCATCCTGCTGGACGGCCATAAAGAGGTTACTGTGGGAAGCATTCGGATTGCTGGGGAAGCATTAGGAACATGAAAGATATGCTACGCGTTCTTCGGCCTCCAGAGAATCACCACCCAGTGTTAGACTTGGCAAAAGGTCTTCCGTTCCTTCTCTGAGCTGCCTGCTTAAAAGGGATCACCGTCTGAATACCGAATGCCAGCCATGGCAATCTGGGAGCCTCTCCCACAGACCATAGGCAAGCGATGCGAACCTGGGAGGAGGGCAAGGAGCCTGTGTTCCTGGACAGGTGTGCTCATGCACTCCCTGTAGTGTGCTCCCCATAGGGTGATCCTGGCAGAGCCTACCTGTCTCCAAGGTGACACATCCGGGCCGCTTTTCCAGGAGGGCCTGTTGTGAAACATTCAGGAATGTTTGTGTTCCTTCAGAGATTTGTAATTAAGAAGAGGCAGAACTAGTTTTTTTCTTGGCCCTCTTCCCTCTCACCCCTCCAGCACTTGGAGCATTTCAATTTCATGATTGGGGTGTTCAGTAGCCCAGGACGTGAGGCTGGAGACTGCCCTGAAGCTGAAATGGGGTGAATCGCTTCATCAGAGGTTGGGGGCTGGGAGTTCCAGGCAAGCCCCCAAGTCTGGGCCACATCTGAAAGCGGACATCTCTTCCCAGCTCACATTCTTGGCACTTGCCCAAGGGGAAACATTGCAGACCAGAGAAGCACCCACAGTTTCCCAGGGGGAACTGGTTTAAACAGACCATTCTTCTCTCTGGCAGGAAGACTGAATGTGTGCACGTGCATATACGTGTGTGTGTGTGTGTGTGTGTGTGTGTGTGTGTTTAAATTTTTGTGCAGCTAAAAACACTTCTCTTCATCCTGATTCTCTGAATGACACGTTGCTGCACACTGAATAATTCATCTCCTCCTTGGCATTTGTTCCAGAGAGAATCTTGCTGTCCAGATTTCTTGTAAGTTGCAAAGTCTCCCAATAGAAGCTTTTCTCTTTCCCATGGAAGAGCTCTGGGAGCCAGGATATCAGCCCTCTGGCTTTTCCCCCAAGATTGCATTGAGGGGAAACCCTGAATATCAAATGAGAGCCTGCCTTTCTCCATGCCCTCTCTTTCTGTCTTTGGGCGCCCTCTTGACTCACTCTTCTTTATCCAAGATGGACACAATTTCTGCGTTCATAGCAAGTGGAAGTCTACCTCTCAGCCCCCCTGTAGGATACCCCATGACAGTCACATTATATTGCTTGCAATTACTATTTATCTCTGTTCTGACTTCTCAGAGTCCAAGGCTGGGAAAAGTGATGCATTTTGGTGTTTCAGACCTGCCCCATCTCCAGTCCTCATCCTCACAGAGTGTTCAGTGAATCACTGCTATTGATGACTTGGATGACTTTGAAACATTTGATTGTCTTTTCATTAAGCAGCTGTGGATTATCCAACGTGTTGAACATCTTTGTACCAAGGCACAGGTGACTGAAGGTGCAAATATGCCAAAGTTCCAGTGCCTTTTGCCTACTTCAGATTTGTCCCTGATGGTCCAGAGCTGTGATCTCTATCTCTGGCATAGCCTACTTTGTGTTCCAGATTGTTCTGAGACTTACTTGGTCTTGTTAATTTTTATTAGCAAAGCTCAGGTTTGGGGATCAGGTGGTGGGGCTTCAGGTTATACCTCTGTGGTTTATTGTGTGATGTTGAGCATGTTTTCACATTTGTAAAATAGAGTAATAGTGCCTACAACCCAGGGAGAGAACATGACATATATAACTTGCTTTCTAGGCTTGGATTTAGCCATTATTAAATGTTTTGATTACACTGATATATGAACATAACAGAGAAATTAGTAAAAAAAAAAATACATTAAAATCTGTGTACCGATATAACATTTTAATGTGCATCTTTCTAGTTTCTCTTCCATATGTGCTGCCGAAGTGAGCACCCAGTTTCTCTTCTGCACGCACATGCACACATGCACACATACTCGCGCACACACACTTTTAGGCAAAATATACAGTAGCAGAATTGTGTAGATTTTCTCTTTCAACAGTGTTGTTGTTCTCATAATATATTGAGAGCATCCTTCCATATTAGCAAAATATAGAAAAATACATCATAATTTTTCATTCCCACATATTCATTATTGCAGTGACCCATTCCAGAAATATTTATCAAGCACCAGTTGTGGGGGAGACAGGAATCTGTTGCTTCGATGCACCATTGATGAAACCATTAATCCCTAGGGAAGAATTTTGAGAGCTGATGATCCAGGGGAACTGTCAGAAAGGGACATATTTCCTTGGCTTTCTGGGTTGCAAAAGGTATATATAACAGGATTCGTATCTCTGCAGCCAGGCTAGCAGGTGAAGCTTCAGGGCAGAGGGCAGAGAGAGGAAGGAATCAGCAAAAGAGGTCCGACTGCAGCATTCCTGGCCCCTCACTGATTTTTCTGTCCTCAGTAAGAGAGCAACTCTTTGTGGAGGGGTATGCCTGTGTGTAGACTTTTTCTTCAGAGGCTCTTTCAAAGATTTGCTGCATAAAATGATGTTGGATGAGATTTGGCTCTTGGATTTCACTGGTCTTCATTCTCTGTAAGGGACAACCGCTTGGTGAGGTTTGAGGAGGGGGAGGCCCTGTGAGATGTGGCCTTTTGTTTCTGAAGTCTGGGCAGGGCATCCGGTGGTGGTGGTGGTGTGGGCTGAAGACAGCTTTGCAGGACCTTTATCCAGACTGTCACAGGTGTACCTAAACAAAGAGCATTCTTCAGTGAGGAAAGTCCCCATCACCTGTGTGTCTTCTCCATTTTTTCCTGCTTTGACTCTGAGGCCGTGGCTTGTGATTTTTCCATGGGGCTCAGGAGATGCACTGAAGATGGCAACTTTCAAAAGAACCCTTCAGCTCACAGCAGGAGCTCTGGAAACACATTTCCTTGCTTGAAATCCCAGTTTTGTCATTGACTTAGAGAATGTCATTTAATCTTTCTTAGCCTCAGTTTCCCCTTCTGGGAAATGGGATAACAATAACTAATGTTTTCTGAGCACTCATTCACATCAAGATCTGTGCTAAGTGCTCTTAAAACACAACATTATTTAACCTAACCAACAACCTGGACAGTTGTCATTATTGTCCCCACTTTTCAGATACAAATACTGAGGTTCAAAGAAGTCAAATAAGTTGCCAAACCCACACAGCCAATATAAGTGATGCTTATTGAATCCTTACTTGATGGTGCTTAGTCTTTTGTATATCATATTTACCTCTAGCCTCATTCTTATCGTCTCCCACAACACAGCAGTAAATTACTGACTAACAGAAGCTTTTGGATTCTTCATTTATTCAGTAGGTATTTTTCACAACCTACCTGACCTTGGATATATAATGGCACATGGACACACCATGTCCTGTCCACCCATGGCTCTTTCAGTTTTCTCTCCCATATATACATTTTTAAATGTTTATTTTTGAGAGGGCGAGGGAAGGGGCAGAGAGAGAGGAAGATAGGGAATCCCAGGCAGGCTCTGTGCTGTCAGCACAGAAATCCTAGACCCCGTTTCAGTCTGTTTTCTTCCTGTCCTGTTGCATGTAAGCTTGCTACCATATCCAAAGGGTGCAAAACAGAGCCATGTGGCCTTCCAGGACTGTGAGGACGTGGGAGCAGACAGAAGAGGAAGGACATCTGAGTATGTGTTTTAAGCAGAGGCAGTAATGGGAAAAATCAAAGGGGCTCTGGAAGGGCCACTCAGGCTGATTGGCTATATATCTAGGTTTGTAGCTCCTTGCACTCCAGCTGAAATGCTTCACCAATGGTTTGTGCTGTTTTCCAGCCTTGACAGGCCTTTGTTCATTTAGTTGCATAATTGGTCTGTCTGACTTAGCCAGCAAGTGGGTGATTACCACCACTGTACACCAAAATGGGGTCTCAGAGAGTGGTTTTTCCCCCAAAAGATCCATTTGATCTGGATTATCTAGGGAAGGAAGGAGGTAGGTGTAGGCATTTGGGAACCAGCTCAAGAAGCTAATACTGATTTTTCTTGAATGCTGACAAAAACTGAGGACTGATGGATGTGGGGGGAGGGGGGATGGGCATGGAGGAGGGCACTTGTGGGGATGAGCACTGGGTGTTATGTGGAAACTAATTTGACAATAAACTATTTGTAAAAAAAAAAAAGTGGAAAGTAGAAAAAAAAAAAAGAAGCTAATACTGATTTTGGCCAAATGGGTAAGGATGAAACATCTGCTATTCTAGATGCTGCTAGAATAGAAAGGCCAGCTTTGCAGAGGGCAGGTGGGCATGACAGGCATGGGGGAGAGCCAGGATGAAGACTGGGGGTGGGGCGGGCAAATGAGTCACAGATGAAGAAGCAGTGAGCGCTGCAGCCCTTTTCAGCAAACCCCTCAGAGATGCAGAAACAGAGGCCCAGAGAAGGAAGCTGACTTACTCACATCATTCCCAAATCAGTGGCAAAGTTGGGCCTGGAAGGCACAACCTCTACCTCCTCCTAGGTGACCTAATCCTGCTGCTGCAGCCATGCCCTCTCTTTCCGGGGGGCCGTGGGGACAGCAGAGCTGGGGTCAGTACAAAGTCTGTGGCTTTGCTGGGCCAACCCAGAGGAGCAGGGGGCTGAGAGAAGGAGGAAGTTGCAGGGCTGTGGGGACCGTGGGCTGATGGAGTGTGTCTCTCTTCTCCCTTGCCAGGTATACCAAACCGCTCACCTTTGCTGACTGCATTAGTGATGAGTTGCCACTAGGATGGGAAGAGGCGTATGACCCGCAGGTCGGAGACTACTTCATAGACCACAACACCAGTAAGTTCCTGGCCAGCCTCCCTTCCCCATCCTAACCCCCCATCCCTCTACCTCCACACCCACCTCCCCCAAATCTGAAAGAGCTGCCGGCAAAGGCTCTTAAAGCCAGATTGTGTTTTGTTTTATATAGAGTGAAATGGAGATGTCGATGTAGATATAGATAGATAATGTATGCTCATACAAAATAACCATTTAGAAGGATTTTAAATAGAATCTAAAACTCTCCCCTCACAACCCATCTCCCCAATTTTACAGAAACAGCCACTGCTAATAATTTCTTGGGTATCATTCCAGAAATGTTCCAATTGTATGTTTGTGTGTATATGCATATATTCTTTTCTTTAGTATATATCAAATTTTGTGCATTCAGTTTTTTTGCCATATAAGGTAGATGTGTCATTGTCATTACCAGGCCACTTTGGAGCAGCCAGAGCCCTAGCATGTCCCTAGCAGCATGCATTCATGTGTGTCCATAGTGGATTGGTATCAGTTGTGAGTGTCCCTAGCTCATCGTAGTGGTCAGCTGGCCTTCGCTTCATGTCTATGATCCAAGTATCCTGATCCAGAGTAAAGATTCCTAATGTCTTTGTCTTTGGGACTATGATGCAAGAATAGGTTGAAAAAAGGACAAGCATGTTGTCTAACAGGTGAAGGAACCCAGGTCATGGTCCCTCAGCCAGGGAGAGTTAATGTGTATTTGAGCTTCATTCCTTGTACACCTTCCTGGCCAAGACTATGTCCTGTCCTCTGAAATTTGCTGCTCCATTTGTCCATGCCTGTCTCACTTCCAACCATCTGAAGTGTAAGATCCCCTTTGTCCTGTCAGAAGAGAGGGGAGTGGAATGAAATGGAATGCCAAGCCTGAAGGCTGAGAATAGGGCGTGAGATCCTAGTAGCCTCTGTTTACTGACCATATATTCTGTGCCATGTGCTGGGATGGACACTGGATAGGCATCGTCTCACTTAATCCTCCAAGCTCCCCTGAGGGGTGTTAGGATGATTACCCCCATCGTATAAATGCAACTTAAAGGTCATCACTGACTGCTTGACAGTAAGGGCTAAATCATGGCAGAGCTGGGATTTGAACTGCTGCCTGGGAGCCGAAATGTGCTCCCCCATTCGCTTTCTCCTCTGGGTTCAGTAGTACCTGGCCATGCCTCTGTCATGCCCCTCAACACTCTGTGGTATAACCGTTTGCCTGTTGTAAAGCAGGGCAATGTCTAATTCATCATGCTGGCCCCAGGCCTGTGCTCGGTAAGGCACATAGTAGGTATACATTTGACCTTTGCTAAATAGGAAAAGGAATACGTGCATGAATTCATGACTAAATGGATGAATGAGCAGACTTCGTCAGCACCAAAGTGTAGACAAGTTTCTATGAGACCGCTAATGGCATTAATTGCATTGTTGGGGGTAGCAGAGGTTTTTATTAGCGCTCACGATTGCATGCTGGAGAATTAGAAGTAAATATGCCTAATTGAGTGTGTACAGGGAATGAGGTTAATGCTTGGAGGGCTGCACGGTATGCTGGGTTCAACAGTGATGTACAGGGACCCAAACCATTCCACTCCTTGTGTCTAATTGCTGAGTTCATCCCCCTCATTAAAATCTGATGGTGAGAGCAAGATTTTAAGATGCTTCTGGGAGTTGTCGAAGAAATAGAAGAGACGAAAGAGTAGCAGGCAGTGGCAGAGTTTATTCTTGAGGGGATGATACTAGAAATGGAATGTATGGGCAGGTGAGTAAATGGAAGCCACAGTAGGAAGAATTCTATCTGATAGTTTTACCAACTCTTGGGCCACTGGGTGCCTTTTGCTTTGAAGGTGTCCTCCTTGGATGAAGGGCACCACCTTCTGCAGATGGAGCCCCTGCAGTGATACAGATGGTGGGAGGCCCTCCACCCTCAAGGCCCAAGCATTCAGAGCCAGGAACTCAGACCAGTTCTCTGTGTGTGTGTGTATTATTCAAGGACTGAAATTACCTCTCAAGTTATAGACACAAGAGAATTGAATGGGTTAAATCTACCATCCAGCATTCATTCATTCAGCACATATTCTCTGACCACCTATAATGTTCCAGGCACTGTTCTCAGAACTTGGGATACATAAGAGTTTTTGCAATGGCAATGATTCTTGCCCTTATAGAACTTTCATTTTGGCAGAAGAGCCAAAAAATAAACAATACAAATAAGCAGATTATGTAGTACATTAGACAATTAGAGTATTACGGAAGAAAGAGAAAGCAGAGTGTAGGCTGAGATGTGCTGGGGTGAATTAGAGGGTGGTGGGGAAGGACAGTGGCCATTGTCTTCAGAAAGAAGACCTGGTTGAGGAAATGAGATGTGAGCTAAGACTTGAGGGAGATAAGGGGGCCTTTCAGGTAGAGAATTGTTAGAACAAGAACTCTGAGTTGTGGCCATGTTTAGCTTGCATGGGGATGATAAGGAGGCAAATGTGCACACAGCAGAGTGAGTGAGGAAGCTGGGAGAAGGACATTGGACCAGAGAGTTGCAGGGCATAGATGGGGTGTTTTACTCCATGCGAGATGAGAGCCATTGGAGAGTTTTCAACTGATGAGTGGCATAATCTGCTTTATGTCTTAAAAGGGCCACACTCTGACTGCTTTGCTGAGAATAGACCATAGTGGGGCAAGGACAGAAGCAGAAAAGCTTGTGAGAGATGATTGCAGTCATCCAGGTGACAGAGGACAGTGCCCCAGACCAAGGCTATGCTGGTAGAGATAGCAATAAGTGGCCAGATGTGGATGTATTTTCAAGGTAGAGCCAACAGGATTTCTTGGTAGATAGCATATGGAGCATGAAATAAAGAGGAATGAATGACCCTCATTGGGCCTAAGTATCTGGCAGGATGGAGTTACCATTGATTGAATGGAAAAACTAGAGTATTGGATAGAGGGAGGAAAATAAATTTGGACGTGTCGTGTCTTCCATGCCTGTTACACATCTAAGATGTTACTGGTCTGTTTGATAGAGGAATCTGGAGTCTGGATAAGAGACCTGGGCTAAAGCTAGTTATTTGGGAGTTGTTGGCATATAGGTAGTATTTAAAGACATGTAGCTAGCTGAGATCACCAAAAGAGTAAATCAAAGAGAAGAGGAACAAGGAATGAGCTTCGGGGTCCTCCGACTGTAAGGGGGTGCAGAGAGGAGAAAAACCTGAGGAGTGATCAGAAAGGCAAGAGGAAAACCAGGCTGTCCTGAAGGAAGCATGTAGAAGAGAGGGTCGTTGCCCTGTCAGATGCTTCTGATGGGTAAGGTATGAAGACTGAGATGGACCCAATTTTGGAGGAAAGCTTTGGACAATGACTCGGGGGCAAAGGCCTGACTGGAGTGAGTCTGAGAGAAGATAGGGGATAGGGGTGGAGGAGAAGTACCCAGATGGCTCAGTCAGTAGCTCAGGTCATGATCTCAGGGTCATGGGATTGAGTCTCATGTCAGGCTCCACGCTTAGCATGGAATCTGTTTAGGTTTCTCTCTCCTTCTCCCTCTGCCCCTCACTTCCACTTGCACACTCTCTCTCTAAATATCAATATAGATAGATAGATAGATAGACAGATAGATAGACAGACAGACAAAAGAGTGAGAACCAGCAAATACAGACAACTATTTCCAAAATGTAACCCATTTCGTTATTTTAGGTGTCAGTGTTCACTACTCCCACGGACTGTTTTCAAGTTTCCATCCCTCATGATTAGATGCTTTCTGTGTTTTGGGGTGTTTTTTTAAGTTTATTTATTTTGAGAGAGAGAGAGTGCATGTGAGCAGGGGAGGGGCAGAGAGAGAGGGAGAGAGAATCCCAAACAGGCTCTACATTGTCAGCACAGAGCCCGATTCTGGGGCTTGAACTCAAAAACCGTGAGATCACGACCTGAGCTGAAATCAAGAGTTAGACACTTAACCAACTGAGCAGCCTAGATACCCTTGATTAGATGATTTTAGTCAGGGATCAGATTATGTGTTCTACTGTTTTCCCTTCATACTGTGTCATGAGTATTTGAGAGATGCCACATAGTCTACATATTATCATTTTTCATACATCAATTGGATGTAGCAATACATTTTAACGCATAAAACAAATGCACCATAATTGCCCCAATTGCTGACCTCCTGCATTATTTCCATCTATTTTTTATAAATAAATAACAGTAGGGGGAGAATCTTTATTCATATTGCTCATCTCCTTTGTGACAATTTCCTAAGGTTATATTTCCAAATATAGGATTACTAAGCAGGAGGTTATGAACACTGTTGAGACTTCTGGTCCATATTCCTTCCTAGATTGATAAGTACTTCCAAAAGATTGTATCAGCCTGTATTGTCACAGGCAGGAAGGGTATTTTTCCTCAGACCTTGATCAGTATGGGGCGATTTTCATTTCTTTATTTTTTGATAAACTCATCACAGGTTTAAACTGTTGCTTCACTGCTTTTCATTTGCATTCCTTTGCATAGTAACAAAGTGGGACTTCTCCAGATGTTCAGCTGTTTTTAAGACAATTGTTGTTAAAGTCCTTGGAGAATGCAATAGCATTAGCCATGTGGGTGTGTATGTGGTGTGTGTAGAAAGTGGGTGTGTGGTGTGTAGAGGAGGTGGTGTGTTGAATATTTGCAAAGCGTGTGAGTGTAGAGAATGTGTGTGGAATGTGTTTGTCGATGGAGGTTTGGAGCATGAAGGAGAATAGAGAAGGGGTTCTCAACGATGGCTGCGCTCAGTCAGCTAAGTGTTTGTTGGCAGTAGCTACCTTCTGGGGAGGAGAACCTGAGAGGAAAGAGGATGTGGTAATGATGTTTTATGTACCCAGGTTTGTAATATGCTCAGTGATTCAACTATGTCCTTCTACAGCTTTAATTAAAAAATGAGAACTAAAAAACAGCTAGCCAAGGTGATCTCAAGGATCCTGCCTGGTGTAAAGGCATCTATTCAGATGTGATGGACTCAGGAAGGGGAGTACCAGCAGAAGAGGCTGGGCCTGGGGGGACCCTCTCAGAGTGTGACTGAGGCAGGACAAAGGCTCTTAACTAACACAACTCCATAGACATCCCTGGGAACTTTTGAAAAGCCCGGTGTCGTAAAGGACCATCTTTTCAACAGCTGCTGGCCCACATGGAAAAAAATACACCTCACTTCTGTCCCTGCCTCACACCATACATAAAAGTAAACTCAAAATGACCATAGACCCAAACATAAAAGGGAAAACTAGAGAACATTTAGAAAAAAACATAAGAGAAAAATCTTCAAGATTGTAGAGCAGCAAAGATTTTTTTTTTTGGACAGGACCCCCAAAACCACTAACTATAACAGAAAAATTGATGAATGGGGCCTCATTGAATTCAAATCTCTTGTTGTTCAAAAGACACCATTAAGAAAATGAAAAGGTAAGCCACAGATAAGGAAAAAATAGTTAACAATACTTAGATCTAACAAAGGACCTATATCAAGAATATATAAAAGGACTCCCATCTTAAAATAGTAAGAAGCCCAACAACCCAATAAAAAATCTAAGCAAGAGATTTAAAAAACACTTTGCTAAAGACATACAAATGGCCACTGGATACATAAAAGTATACTTTCATCATCAGTCCTTAGCAAAATGCAGATTAAAGCTACAGGGAGGTACCAAAGCATACCCACTATAATGACTGAAATGAAGAAGATTAACAATACCAGTGGTCGGCAAGAATGTGGAGGACTGGAGCTCTACTACATTAGTGGTGAGAATGTAAATTGGAACAGCCATTTTGGAAAACAGTTTTTCCATTTTTTTAAATGTTTATTTTTGAAAGATGGAGGGGAGGTGTTGGGGGGCGGGGCAGATAGAGATTTGAAGTCCGTTCTGTGCTGACAGCAGAGAGCCCGATGCAGGGCTTGAACGTATGAACCATGAGATCATAACCTGAGCCAAAGCTGCACACTTAACTGGCTGAGCCACCCAGGCACCCCAGGCTGCCAGATTATTATTTTTTTTTTATAAAACTCAACATATGCTTACAAGACAACCCGGCAATTCCATCGCTGGATAATTTTGCCTAGGAGAAATGGAAACATATGCGCATACAAAGATTTATGCATGCATTGGTGCATTACAGCTTTTCATGATAATATCAAACCAGAGACCACCTAAAAGTTTATCAATAAGTGAATTGTGATACATTCATACAATAGAATATTATTCAGCAGTAATAAAAAGCAAGTCACTGATACAATAACAAATGAACCTTGAAGCCTTATGCAAGGCCCAGAGAGCATACACTACCTGCATCCATCCATAGGAAGTCCTAAACAGGTGGAAGAGGAGGGAGGAGGTGGGTGGGGTAACCGAGGAAGATACAGGGATTGTTGAGGTAAAGGGAACATTTTACACATTGATTCAAGTGATGGTTTATTGTGTACACATTTGTCAAAACATATTGAACTATACACACTGCCTGCACTTGATTGTATTTAAATTTTGCCTTAATAAAGCTGATTTAAGCCATACATTGATGCCCACTTCATACTGTAGACCAACTGAGTGGAAATCTCTGGGGTATTTCCAACGTGTAGCCTGGTTGAAACCAGTGTTCTGATATGGAGTATCGTGTTGTTTGTCTACGTGTGCGTTCATCTATCTGTGTTGGTTTCTACTACGAAAGAGACTGGGCCCCCAAAATGGTAGCTGAGCCAGCCTTCAATTAAGGCTCTCCCTTACTTTTACACCCCAAGGAGTACAGGGTCTCGGCCCCAGGGAGGGCGCTACTAAACGGAGCGCACTGGGGAGGGTCCATCCAGGTGTGCCCTTGCTGCTGGTCATGGGCCCTGCGTCCCTGCCAGCCCTCTGGCGGGACATCCCACCTGGAGCTCAGCATCACCCCTGCCAGCCTTGCCTGCCAGCTTCCATGAGCATCAGCCCATCTGTGCTGTCACCTCTGAAAGAATGGTTTTCACCTTTGGTGGCACATGGAATATTTGGGGAGCTTTGCGAGTCACCATTGCCTCATTCCCACCCCCAGAGATTCCGATCTAATTGATCCAGGGGTGGGGCCTGGGCATCAGGAATGTTAAAATTTCCCCAAGTGATTCTAAGTTTGCAGTCAAGGCTTCTCAGCCATGTTTGTCTATCAAAGTCACCTGGAGAAGCTTTCACAAGTCTAGTGCCTGGGTGCCACTCCTAGGAATTCTGATGTGAGTGTTCTGGGGCAGGGTTCAGGCTTTTTTGTGTTTTTGCTTTTTTGTAGCGCCTCAGCTGATTCCAATATACTGCCAGGACCCAAAATTACTGGATGAAGTACCAACATTTTTTTAAGCAGTTTTTCTGAGAATCTGGGGGAAAGGTACTTTCATAGGCTGTTTGTGAGAATAAGATTTGGTACAACCTTTTGAAAGGTAATTTGGTTATATCTGTTAAAATAAAGTAAACCCTCTGGCCAGTAGTCCCTCTGTTAAGATGTGTATCCTGCAGAATTAATCATACAAGTTAACAGAAGTATGTTTTTTTAACAGTTGTCATTGCAGCATTGTTTGTAATAGCAAAAGAACTGAAAACAATCCAGATATTTCCCAATAGAAGTCTGGGAAACCACTAATACCCTACCATAAATACCACCCAATCCCATTCCATGGAATACTATGCAACCATTTAAACAATCAAGGTAAATAAAAAATTAAAAAATAAAGAAAAACAGTAATAAAACTAAAAAAAAATAAAATAAACAAAAGACTAGAGGTAAATCTTCACCCACAAGGAAGGATGAACATGATCTATTGTTTGCAGATGAAAGCAAATTACAGACCAGTATATGTGACATGGGGCCATGTTGCATTAAAAATAAGTTTCTGTATACAGACACATATATATAAACAGATTTATGTATAATTAGAGGGCAATATCTCTTAGTGTGTGAGACTCCTAGCAGTGGTTACCTATGGGGAGTAGGATTCGAGACATGGAAACTCTCACTTCTTATTTTATAAATTTGCGGTAGTAGAATTGTGAGATTTTCCTCTTTTTTGGTATTTCCCCCCAAAAATGTAAACTTTAAAAATTTACAAATTTTAGAAAGCATCTCCAGCCTGGCCATGACCAACTGTTTCTTTTCCATGGATTCTGTCAGCTAGAGGTCTGAGGCTAACGCTCGGGCACTCAGGAGTCCCTGACTCAGGGTGTCCACATGGGGCCCATCTTTATAAAATGCTCCCCTTTCTACTTTTTTATTTTCTATGTTTGTTTATTTTTAAGAGACAGAGCATGAGTGGGGGAGGGGCAGAGACAGAGGGAGACCTAGAATCTGAAGCCGACTCCAGGCTGCAGGCTCTGAGCTGTCAGCACAGAGCCCGACACGGGGCTCAAACTCATGGACCAGGAGATCATGACCTTAGCCAAAGTGGGACGCTTAACCAACAAAGCCACCCAGATACCCCAAATGCTCCCCTTTTTAATCTTTTCTTGCAAATATTCCTCCTCCTTTCCGGGTAGAAGGGTTGTAAATGTTCCTTATGAGAAGCAATCTTATGGCTCCTGCCAGCATTGTTTAGACCTTGTTTTCTTTCCCAGAGAAAGGGAGGAGGAAGAGCTTAAAGAATTACTATTCACAGACAATTAAAAAATTGGTCCCAGTAAATAGTTTGGGCTTTACTCTCACCAACACTTGTTTACTTTACCTGGGCAGAAGTGCTTTAGAGCTTCCTAGAAACAGGAGCCGGGCCTGTTATCTTCTTTAACAATTACAGAAGTAGATTCAGAGTGGTTAAGCAACCTGCCCATTGTAACACAGCAGTTACTGGCAGGGATGATAACCCTGGCCCTGCTGCTTCTGTGATCATTCTCCCTATACCTTCTTTCTTTAATTGGAAATGCTCATTTGGGCCTGTTCAGGAGGAATGGGAGCTATAGGGCCTACAAAATGAGGCAAAGACTCAAATTCCCCAAGAGTCAGACCCATGACATAAATGAATGAAGCAGACTAGCAGATTGATGGAGTACTTGGGTCAGTGGCAAACTGTGGACTCCACATGGCCAGATCTTCTGAAAAACCAGAGATCAGAATTATAATGTTTAAAGTTCCCTATATTTATATACTAGTAACCAAGTTGAAATTAATAAAACACTTTTAGTTAAGCAAAACCTCTCCACTGGCTGGATTCACCACATGGCCACAATTACAGTTTCTGGTGTGTCATTCCGCCTCCCAAGCCCCACCTACCAGCTGGGAGATGGCTGAAGGGTTGGCAGTTGATGGGCATCCATTCTTTGACATTGCTTTGATCTCTTTCACGTCTATTCAGCTGTTAGCTATCCCTTCTTTTTAAAATGTCTATCTTGGGGCACCTGGGTGGCTCACTTGGTTAAGCGTCCACCTCTTGGTTTTGGCTTAGGTGATGATCTCACAGTTCGTGAGTTCAAACCCTGCATCAGGCTCTACGCTGACAACCTGTAGCCTGCTTGGGATTCTATTTCTCTCTTTTTCTCTCTCTCTCTCTCTCAAAATAAATAAATAAGCTTTGAAAAAAAACTTTAAATAAAGTGTCTGTTTTTTGGGGTTTGACTTTCTTCAGATGATCACTGTACATATTTGTTGCATATGTTTTTTCGAAAAAGAATGAAGCAACCTCCTACCACCAAGGCATATCTGCTGTTGATAATTTATTAAGCGTTCTCCTAATCTTTTTGAGAATGTACATATTATTTCGATAAACACAACATTACTTGTGCAGTTTTGCACTCTGCACCTCCACTCACTTGTATATCATAGGCCTCTCTCTGTTTCATTCATATTTCTTTGAAGACAGTATTTTTAGTGGCTGTGGCAGTGTGTTACGTAAATATAGCAGACTTACTGGACCAGTTATTTTCATGTGACCTTGAGCAAGTATTTAATCTGTGTCTAGATTTTCTCTTTCATGTACTGGGGGTCATAACAAAATCTACTTTTAGGGTTAGTGTGAGGATGGAAGGTGCAATGAGCTGGACAGTAGTTAAAACAGGGCTTGGCATAGAGGAGATGTTAAATCAGCGCTTGTTGTACTTTTCAGCACTTATCACAAGGTGGTACAAAGGCATCTCTGCCTGAATTTTTTATTACATTTGGTAATAAATTACTGTGGGGAAATTATTGGTCAGTACTATGGGGGAATTATTGGTCAAAGGGTATTCATATTTCAAGACTCTTTTTTTTTATTTTTTTATTTATTTCTGAGAAAGGGAGAGAGAGAGAGACAGTGTGAGCAGGGGAGGGTCAGAGAGAAAGGGAGACACAGACTCTGAAGCAGGCTCCAGGCTCTGAGCTGGCAGTCAGCACAGAGCCCGACGCGGGGCCCGAACCCACAAACTGTGAGATCAGGACCTGAGCTGAAGTCGAACGCTTAACCGACTTAGCCACCCAGGTGGCCCCATATTTCAAGACTCTTAATTTGCATTGTTAGATAGTCCTCTTCTAAATCTGTTACTAATTTACATTTCCAGCAGGGAATAGGTCCCTAATTTTCACAGCCTCTAAAATATTATTTTGTTCGATTTTTCTTTTCTCATTACCAAAACAGATGACCTTAAGGATCTGTAATATCCTTGAGCCTCTGTCTAGATTAGAACTCAAACCTGGCCCTTCTCCCTGCTACTGTGAGACAGACTGGCTTTGGGTATGGAAATTAATTCTGGTTTATACTGTGTTTGCTTAATCCAAGTAGAGAGTCTCTGTTGCTTAACAGGTAAGTTTTACCCATCCGCTTTTATCATGATACTCTGTTTCCTGTTAGTGGATGCTATAGGCCACCAACCCAACATGTATTGGTGAGGTGTTGACCTGGGGTCTCTGGGGTCTGTTCCAGAAACCACTCAGATCGAGGACCCCCGGGTGCAATGGCGGCAGGAGCAGGAGCACATGCTGAAGGATTACCTGGTGGTGGCCCAGGAGGCCTTGAGCGCGCAGAAGGAGATCTACCAGGTGAAGCAGCAGCGCCTGGAGCTCGCGCAGCAGGAGTATCAGCAGCTGCACGCCGTCTGGGAGCACAAGCTGGGCTCCCAGGTCAGCTGTGAGTACCTCCCACCCCCACTGCTGCACCCCTGCACCACAGAGGGAAAGGCCACACTCAGTCCTGCCTGGCTGGCCTCTCAGGGCTTCTCAGATCTGCCAGTGTTTGTCCATCTCTGCTTCATGTGCAAACCACCCTCCTCTCTGATGTCCTTCCTGCTTGTGCCTTGCAGTGATTCGTGTGCCATTTTCATTCCGTGCCTTTCACTCGTTTGCAGTCGTCTCAGACTACCAGCTGGCTTGCAGACGTCCTCATGTAAAGCTCTTCAAAGGCTAGGGGATGTGGGGTATGGGGAGTTCTTTAATGGAGAGAGCTTCAAGTGGGGAGGATGAAACAGACCTGGAGATGGACAGTGGTGGTGGTTGCATTACAGCATAAATGTACGTAATGCCCCTGAACTGGACACTTAAAAATGAATTTTATGTTATGTGTATTTTCCCTTAATTTAAACAAAAAACCCTCAGTGGCTTCCCATCGTTCCTTCCACAGCCTCCACTGCCCTTTGCGATCAGACTTCTGCCAGCCACCCCGCCTCATCTCATGCGGCCACGCGCTGTACTCCATTGCCTCATTCACGGGGCTCCGGAGCCCCCACTCTGCTCCCGTAGCCTGCCCTGCACCTTTCCACCTTGGCACTTTTGCACTTGCTGCACCCCTGCCTAGGATACTCTTCTGTCTGTTTCAGTAGCTGGTTCCCGCTTACCCTTCCGGTCTCATTCTTCCTGTCATCTCTGGGAGGCTCGCTTCTGACAACTCCATCAACAGACTGCCTTCCCAGTGTTAGCCTTTGTAAGGGCTCTCTGTTGATTTTCTTCATAGCGTGTCACAAGACGTCTGCTTACATGTCTGTCTGTATTCCCTCCAGTGGCATATTAACTCGTAAGGGCAGGGCTCCTATCTCCCTGGTTCCTGCTGGTATCTTCAGGAGAACAGGCAGGCTGACGCCCCAGCCCTTTGTTCCCAGTGCAGTGCCAGACCAGTACCTGTTCAGGAGCCCACTCACCTTTTCCATCACATTGGGGGTTTTTATCTTTTACCACTATTTCTAGTAACTAGTCCTGCCCCATGTTTATTGAGTGCTTAGTGCATGTCAGGCTGAACATGCTATTCCACTGAATCCTCAAAATAATCCTGTGGGTGAGTACAGTTAATATCCCCTATAAAGAGAAGGAAACAGGTTAGCAGAGTTGATGACATGCCCAGGGTCTTAGAGCTGGTGAGAGGCAGCAGTAAGTTGTAAATCCATCCCATCTGTCCCCCCAGCATCCTCAGTGTGGGCTAAGGGACTAGCGCTAGGCCATGCTGTTAGGGTTGGCATGGCTTGGCCTGGTCACTGGATACTTCTCCTGTGTGAAGCCCTAACTTTGAGAAGTTCAGTCCACCATGGGGACAGAACTTGCCCAGTTACTCACTCTCCTAGCCCTGCCCTATTCCTTGGTGACTCAAGCAAACCCCCAGAGTCTCAGAGTATGGAAAAGAACTATATTATACTCATTACCTTTTTCTAGGTCAAGTCATGTACTAGAGACCGTCATGAGCATTTTAGCACTTAATCTATTTTAGGCAGCTCAGGCTGCCATAACAAAATCTCAGAGACTAGGTGGCTTCAACAACAGAAATATATTTTCCCATAGTTCTGGAGCTTGAAATCCAAGATCAAGGTGTCAGCATGGTCTGGCTCTAGTGTGAGCCCTGTTTCTGGCTGGCAGATGGCTGTCTTCTCACTGTGTCATCACATGGAGAGAGACCAGTCTCTTCTTGTACAGTCACTAATCCCATTGTGAAAGCCCCACCCTCGTGACCTCACTAAATCACCTCCCAAAGGCTCTTCTTCAGATACCATCCCAGTGGGGGTTAGGGCTTCAATACATGGATTGGGGGCAGGGCGGAGGGACAGAATTCAGTCTCTAGCATCATGCTTACCACTGCCCTGGTGGGGAGATATCATTGTCCCTAGTGAAGCTCAGATTTGAAGAGGTGGGGTGATTTTGTTTTCTCCTGAAGCCCTGCAATCTGAAAAAACGACAAGTGTGTATAAAAGCAAACCTTCCTATTTTGGGGGACAGGATGCTTACATGGACCCAAAGTATCACCCCACAAAAGCACTTAGGAATTTCAGAATATAAAGTGTTTTTTCACATGGAAAGAGCTGCAGCTACCGCCTTACACAGGTGTAAAATTAGCATCACCATAAGGAGACGAACTGGCATCACGTGCCTTCTGATGTGCTGCAGTAAGAGCACTGTGGAGGATTCTTGACAAAAATGTTTACCATGCATCGAATCATCAAAAATCAGCCAGAGAGATCCATAATGTGCAATGTCCTACAAGATAATTGGCTTGGACTCTGGGGAGTTGGGAAGTGTGAAAAACTAGAAAGAAGGGAAACTCTTCTAGACTTAAAACAACAAACACAACAACAATTAAAAAAAAAACAACTGTGGAAGTATAAACCAAATTAAGTGCTTGCACCCTGATTAGACCCTGGATTGAGGTTGTGGAGAATGTCATAACAGACATTCTCAGATATTTGGAAAATTGTCTTAAGTGTGATCATCATGTTGTGGCTATATAGGGGAATGTCCTTGTTCTTATGAGATGCATGTATCATTGTGTCTACAGCTTAATTTCAAAAAAGATCTAGCAGGAAAAAATAATACAACTATGCCATCAGTCTAAGTAAGCTGATCAATAGCTGCCAATGACACGTTGGTGGTTTTGAATAGAAGATAGGTTTGCATTCTTGGCCACCCACCATTTTCAGTAATCATTCGTTGAGGACTTGCAATGAACCAGGCATCCCAATGAGAGAAAGAATTGGAGTGGAGGGAGGGATGGATAGAACAACCGTGGGGAAATGTTAAAAACTGGTGAACCTAGGAAAAAAAGGATATATTAATATTATATTAGTCTTTCAAATTTGGTGTACATATAGTTTCCAAAATAAGAAGTCAAGGTGAGGAAAAGAGCCAAATGGGCAGGAATGATACATTCCCACAGAGAAGCCTGATGGTAGGAGATGACTGTCATTGGACTTTGAAGTCAGAGGGCTTGGGTTCACATCTCCACTGTCACTGTGTCCTCTTGGAGAACACACTTTACCTCTTTACATGTGAGATCCCTTCTGTTTAAATATAAAATGTTAATGGCACCTTCCTCTCCTGGATCCATGTCAGAGTTTTCAGTCTCCATGCTGCTGACATTGGAAGCCAGATAAATCTTCACTGTAGGGGCTGTCCTGTATATTGTGTGTTGTTGAGCAGCACTTCTGGTCTCTACCCACTAGATGCTAGTAGCACCCCCTACCACCGGCTATAACAACCAAAAATGTCTCCAGACATTGCCAAATGCACTCTAGGGCATGCAGAATTCCCCCAATTGAAACCACTGGTGTCAGTAAAACAGTACTGTTAGAACATGTTAATGGCTCAACATTCTTCTTAGAGTAAACACGTTATATGATATTTTGAGAGTATGGGCTGGCGCTGGACTGCCTGGGTTCACATCCAGGATCTGCCACTTAATATCTGTGTAACCGTGCCCAAGTTATATACTACTTCTCTCTGCCTCAAATTCTTCATCCATAAAATTGGCATAACAAGGGCATCACCTTCATTGGGGTGTTATGAGACTTAAATTAGTTAAAGATATACAGTACTTGGAAAAGTACTTGTCATATTCTTAAGCTTTCAATAAATAATATTTGATAGTATTAATTCATTGGCATTGAAATGACAAAAGATTTTAACAGACCCCTGGAACTAATAAGAATAAATACATGGTCAGTGGTAGGAAGTAATGATGCAGTCCTATCATAGGACTCCATCAAGTTCAAGGCACCACTGGTTTGAATGTTAAAGAATTTCCATCTGAAGTGACTAAGGTCCTCTCTGGTAACCAGATCAGAGATCCAAACAATTCAGGAATTAGGGCATTTCCAGCCTAAGCATCCCCGTTAAAAAGGCATGTCCCCTTCCTCCTCATGACTTTCTTTGGATTTACAAACCAGGTTTGCCCTCCAAGTCAAGCTCTCCAACATGTTGATAGACTGGTGAAGTCACATGCCTTGTTTCTAACTCAAATGGCTTGCCCAGGCTTGTGAGGGTTTTGCCACCTGCCCTTGGCTGAGGTGGGGCCTGGCCACAGGTGGGGGGCCCCGCCCTGGGGATGGAGGTTTTGTCAGCACCTCTGGTGCAGTTGCTAGCTCCATGGAGAAGAAGAGAACTCATATTTAATGTGCACCTGTTATATTCCTGCAGGGCAATGTGATGAGCATTCCACATCTATTACTTAAAGTAACCTTACCCCTCCCAACTATTCTGCAAATATTGTTTCTTTTTTACATATCAGGAAACTGAGGCCCAGAGAGGGGAAGGAGCTTCTTCAAGGTCACACTGGTAAAAAGTGACAGAGCCTTTATATCTGGGAGCGTCTGACCTCAAGAACATTGCTCTCGGGGTGCCTGGGTGGCTCAGTCAGTTAAGCATCCAACTTTGGCTCAGGTCGTGATCTTGCAGTCTGTGAGTTCAAGCCCTACATTGGGCTCTGTGATGACAGCTCAGAGTCTGGAGCCTGCTTCACATCCTATATCTCCCCCTCTCTCTGCCCTTCCCCCACTCATGCTCTGTCTCCCTCTGTCTCTCAGAAATAAGAACATTTAAAAACTTAAAAAAAAAATTTTCTCTTAATCTAAGTCAGCAGTCAAATTCTAAGGTTTTTGTGTTATATTTGGGTTCTTTCATCCTCTGAAAGATGAGAACTGAGGATAACTTGGTTCTTTGGGCCCTCACCATGTTCCTTCCTCTCTCTAGGCCTTGGTTTCCCATTTGAGAAAGGAATCATTGGGAACCTCTTGCAGTTAAAAATGCCAGTTGAACAAACCATCTGATTTCTCTCACTCCTGAAACTAAGAAGATACAAAATAAGACATTTCTTTTTTAAGGAGTACATGCACAAAGACAGGGAGACTGGTAGAAAAAAAGAGTGACAGTAAGATGTGGAAGATGGAAAGCAGATGGGCAGGTGACATCTATATGGGCTGATCCTGAGGAAAACCAACACTCTGGTCTACATAGATGACTGGCAGAAGCTATGGGAATTGGAGTTCTCAGCTCTCTCTAGGAGTGCAAGTGAAGTTTCAGGAGGGTCTCAGATAAAGAGGATTGGATAAAAGCTGTTTTATGACAAGGACCACCAAATCTCTTCCCCAAACCTGGCACATCCCCAACCTGGCAAAGGAATAGAGATTTATTTTTTGGAAAGAGTAAAGAGTCTCTGGACTACAGGATATAAGGTGGGGTGCACCACACTGAAAACACGGTGATTAAGTTAACATGACCCATAGGATTTGAGACCCCAGCTCACATGTACCACTTGGTCCCCAGAATGGTGCCCAGGCTCTTGCCACCCAGGCTGGACAGTAGCAGAGTCTAGGCATCTGACCAGATAAAAGAGATGTAAAGACATTGAGGATTTCTGGGTGAAAGAATCTAGTGAAAGCATGTACCATATAAACCACAGTCAACAAACCTCACTCTGTTCTGCTTTTAGGGCCTCACTCTTACATGTGAACAGACAACTGAGACTCCAGACATCTGAGCAAAGCCTCTGACATGCGAAATAGAAATAAAAACAAACCCTTGGTGATGGGGAGGCCTTGTAGGGAACAAGGAGTATGTGTGGAGAAAACATCGAGAGAAGCTACACACCCATGAAACAAGAACAGGATGCTATATTTTATAGAAAGGAACATTTAGAGAACACAAAAGAATCTTTAGAAATTAAAATACTACAGTGGAAATTTAAAATCCGTAGGAAGACTAGAAGGCAAGCCTAAAGAAATCCTCTTAAAAAGCAGAGCAAAAATACAATGAGATGGAAAAGAAGGGGGAAAAAAAAGTAGAGCACCAGGCCAGGAAATCTATCAGAGTAATGAAAGTTCCAGAGGAAACAGAGGAGAAGCAGCATCGGGTAAAATAATTTCAGAGGAATTTTCCAGAACGGATGGAGTAAAGTTCTTAGATCGAAAGGGCTCAGTGAACACAATGCATGAAAGTCTGCTCACACCAAGGCATACCCTTATACCACTTCAAACATGGAGCGATCTGAGATCCTGAAAGCTTTCAGAGAGAAAAACCAGGTCATGCAAAAATTATCAGGACTCAGAATAGCTCAACAGTAAGACTGGAAACCTAGAAGACAATGGAGCCATGCCTTCAAATTTCTAAGGAAAATCACTTCCGACCTAGAATTCTATATCCAGCAAAACTACCTTTAATCAACCATCTGGTAGAACAAAAATATTCTTAGACATGCATGATTTCAAAAGTTTCTTTCATTTGTGGCCTCCTCCTTGGGAAGCTGCTGGTGTTCTACTGAAACGAGATGGTAGGAGGAGAAGATGTGGTATTTAGGAAAGAAAAGAGGCGAGAAGGGAATCTCAGGATGCCAGCAGCACAGAAAACATCCAGCTCATGCCAAAGCAGGCACGTGCCTGGGCCAGGCAGAGCCAAAAAGCAGAAACCATCAGGACGCAGACGGACCTAGACCCTGTGAGGGGAGATTCAGATAACTGGCAGAGCGTGAGGTTGAATCTATGACCAGTTTGTAGAAAGTCAGCAAGCATAAAAATGACAATTATTAACTCTAGGAAAAACAACCCCCCAAAAAATGTGCTGGAAAGGAAAAGTAAGCAAAGTCAGCTACATGCCTCTGGCCCGAGTTATGTTTACAGAATAAAAGTAATGCAAACACTGAAGATGGCTTTCACTGAGATATTACTGTCTCTGAGGCTGGGGAGCTGGCGGGGAGGAGGTGCATGTGTGCAGTGCCAGGGCTGGAGAAAGGAGGGAAGTTAACCCTCTGTTCTCCCGAGAGAGAAGTGAGTAAATAATGCCTAAAACAAAAATAACTTGCTGCCTTTTTGGTAACCAAGAAATTCGCTGAACACATTGAAATGATTCCCTTTTCGGGAGTGAGGTATGGGATAGGGACCTGTGGAATGTTCTTTTTTTCATAACAAACCTTGACTGCTAAGCTTGTGGTCATCTGTAACTTGAATAAAAGCTTACGAATCAAAAGCTCTAAAAAGGTGGGCACTTAAGTCACCCTGTAAGGTCCTGTTCGAATATAAAATTCCTTTGTTGGAGGGGTAGTGAGGGGATTAGGGACACAAGGGGAGGGAGGTCAATGAATGACCTGTTTCTTGATTGTGGTGCTTATTGGTTGAGTGTATTTCTTTTGTGAAAATTCATCAAGCAGTACCTGATTTGTGTACCTTTCCACATATATCTTTTTACTTAGATAAAATGTTTACTTAAAAAATGATAACGGGGGGTCACCTGCGTGGCTCAGTCGGTTAAGTGTTTTTGATTCTTGATTTTAGCTCAGGTCATGATCTCACAGTTCATAGGATCGAGCCCCGTATCAGTGTGGGACCCTCTTGGGATTCTCCCTCACCCTCGTTCTCTGCCCCTCCCCAGCTCACTTGTATGCTCGCTCGCTCTCAAATTAAATAAATAAACTTAAAAAAAATGATAACAGGGGCGCCCGGGTGGCTTAGTCGGTTAAGCATCCGACTTTCGCTTAGGTCATGATCTCGCGGTTCGTGGGTTCGAGCCCCGCCTCGGGCTCTGTGCTGACTGCCGTCAGAGTGTCTGGAGCCTGCTCTAGAGTCTGTGACTCTCCTCTTTCTGACCTCCTGCTCACTCTGTCTCTCTCCTAGAAATAAATAAAAACATTAAAAATTTTTAAATGATAACAGGCCCATCTCATTTCAGCAGCTTTGATACAAATAGTGCATTTCATGGTGGCACTGCAAAGCATAAGAATCCAGGCCCCCAGTGCCTCAAATGGTGGGAGTCTGTTCTTTTTTTTTTTTTTTTTTTTTTTTCCTTTAAAATAGGAGTAGTAGCAAGCCTCTCCTTTTTAAATTAATTTTTTAAAATATTTATTAATTTTTGAATTTTTGAGAGAGAGAGAGCAAGCAGGGGAGGGCAGAGAGATGGAGACAGAGATCTGAACAGGCTCTGTGCTGTCAGCACAGAACCCAATGTGGGACTCGAACTCATGAACTGTGAGCTCATGAACTGAGCTGGAAGTCGGATAGGCGCTCCAGGAGTTCATTGTTTTTGGGTTCCCTTCTCCAAGATTTTTGAGCATGCCCAAAGGAACACGTCCATGTTCCACAGATCAGCGCTGCATTTCTGGTCCTCAACGGTCATGCTCCCCCTGTTAGGTAAGGTCTTCACAGTTCTTCGTGGGTTCTCCCAGGCTGCTAACATGCTTTCCCTTTACAGTTCCTTGTGGTGTAGACCCAAGTCCAGTGCCACAGCCTAATTAGCAAAGTGGCTGGCAGTGAGGGTGCTCTCGTAGAATGGACACCCCCCTTGTGAGTGTATCCCCATCTTTTCCTCACCAGTGACTCTTTCACCATGTTCTTACAATTAATCAGTAACAAATATTAACGACCTTAAAAGTTTGTTGAAAAGCACCTGGAGGAAATTGCTTAAACCACTGCCTGCCATGTATCCAGCCAAATCCCACCCTGAAATCCCTAAGTTCAGCAAACACCAGAGGAATTAGAATGCAGGAAATGAAAGCTTCCAATTGGAAACAAAATGTGATTCTGAAGTCCCTATTCCATGCTGATAATGGGGACTGCAAGGTCCTCCCCACCCACCCAGATGTCCCTGCCACCCATCTTTCTGGTAAAGCCTCTTCATCATCGCTGTAAACTGGGCAGAAAGGCAACACTACCTATGGCGCAAAACATCTTTTCTGTTATTAGGCAGACAAGTTTTATTTCCTTCTCCAGAACTTTTCACTGTTATCAGGTCTCTATTCAGTGTTACATTGTAACTTGTGCATAACTGAAGGCCCTACCTCCAGACCCTGAAATTGCCACCAATCTCTATCCTCAGGAAATTCCAGGCCCCACTGTGCACTGCCCACACAGTGTTCAGAAGACACTACAGGGGGTGTGGTGGCTGGAGGGGGTGGGGAGGAGCGGATCACAATTGCGCACTTGGCTGGGATTAAGGCTCCATGGGAGAAGCTCTTCTGGCCTCCACATCAAGAACCCTATTTGTTCCTTCAACAGTGGGGTTGTGTTTACATTAAGGACAGCATGACTCTTACATTGGGCCCTTTCCTTCACGTCACCAGTTAGAAGCTCAGAGCCAGGTTTGTGGTGCCTGGTAAGGAAGTGGACCTTGGTGTTTGCATGAGCCCTGACTAGCCTCACACCTGTGACTGTGATTCCTCATTCTTGTTTTCCTGTGTCTCATGTCTTTACTTTTTTTTTTTTTTAATGTTTTATTTATTTCTAGGAGAGAGAGAGAGACAGCGTGAGCAGGGAGGGTCGGAGAGAGAGGGAGTCACAGACTGAAACAGGCTCCAGGCTCTGAGCTGGCAGTCAGCACAGAGCCCGACGCGGGACTCAAACCCACGAACCGCCGCGAGATCATGACCTAAGCGAAAGTCGGACGCTTAACTGACTAAGCCACCCAGGCGCCCCATCATGTCTTTACTTTAAATGTATTTTACTCTGTTGTGCTCATTTTTGTAAGCCTTAAAATATCTTTTCAAGACATAAATGCTTTATTTAAAATTTTAAAAATGCAGTAATTACAACTACATAACTGTGGATAAGCAAAGTAATTTTGAGAAAGAGAATTGTGTTAGGATGATAGAATTCTGGGTGATTTATTTTCCCTTAGAAATGTACATTAAGGGGCACTGGGGTGACTCAGTTGGTTAAGCATCTGACTTCAGCTCAGGTCATAATCCCACAGTTGGTGAGTTTGAGTCCTGCATTGGGTGAACTCTAGCCCTGCTTCCCTCCCTCTCCCTCTCCCGCTCTCCCTCCTTCTCCCCTGCCTTTCCCCCTCTCCCTCTCCCTCCTTTCTCTCTCTCTCTCTCTCTCCCTCCTTCTCCTTCTCTCCCTCCCTCTCTCTCTCTCTCTCTTTCTCTCTCACTCCCGCCCTCTCTCTCTGCCCCTCCCTCACTTGTGCCCTCTCAAAAAGAAAAAAAAAAATCACTGCAATAAATAAATAAAATTTTTAAGAAATGTACTTTAAGGGGTGCCTGGGTGGCTCAGTCAGTTAAGCATCTCTTGATAATTCTTGACCAGGATTGTGGGATTGAGCCCTGCACTGAGCATGGAGTTCTGTCCCTCTCCCCTGCTTGCATACTCACTCTCAACTAAATAAAAAAAAGTACATTAATATTGTAGAGTATAATAAATAACATTTTTAGTTACTTTTCTGATTATAAAAATATATTCCTCTTAGAAAGTGTGGTAAAGAAAAATACAAAGATGAAAATTAGTATTATTTATCATCCAAATCTCTGGACATCAATATTATCTTTTTGGTATATTTCTTTCTGTGCTTTTTCTAGATGCATATGTGTATGTTTGTGTTTGTTAACTGTGTATATTTTCCAAACTTAAGTTACTCTTTATAGTTTTTTGTAAACTTGTTTTCAGGTAGCAGTAAGTTTTGGACATTTTCCCTTGTTCAGAATTCCTGCATACAGTCATTTTAAATCATATTAAGTTGTATCGTCCTCACTTATGCATGAACTATATTTATTTAGCAACCCCCCACCCCTTGTTGGGTCACCTGGGTGGCACAGTCGGTTAAGCGTCCAACTCTTGATCTCAGCTTAGGTCACGATTTCACAGTTCATGAGTTCAAGCCCTGTATTCGACTCTGCACTAATGGTGCAGAGCCTGCTTGGGATCCTGTCTCTCCCTCCCTCTTCCCCTCCCCTGCTGTGCTCTCTCTCAGAATAAATAAACTTAAAAACAAATTTTTAGAGGCGCCTGGGTGGCTTAGTCGGTTAAGCGTCCGACTTTCGCTTAGGTCATGATCTCGCGGTTCGTTGGTTCGAGCCCCGCGTCGGGCTCTGTGCTGACTGCCAGCTCAGAGCCTGGAGCCTGTTTCAGTCTGTGACTCCCTCTCTCTCTGACCCTCCCCTGCTCACGCTGTCTCTCTCTCCTAGAAATAAATAAAAAAACATTAAAAAAAATTTTTTTTAACCCCCCCCCAACCTTGTTGAACATTTAGGTTGTTGATGATTAGTCTTTCCTTTCTGGGTTATATACACGGCCAAATACGCCTTCTCTCCCAAAATGTGTTTCTTCTACAGAACTTTTTTTTTCTTTTTCTTTGCAGTGGTGTCAGGTTCATCATCCAGCTCTAAGTATGACCCTGAGATCCTGAAAGCTGAAATTGCTACAGCAAAATCCCGGGTATGGCCTCTTCTGTGGAAGGGGGTCCTTGAGGCAGCCACAGGCCACTTGCCCACCCAATGGACCAGAGAAGATGCTTCCCCTGGGCAGTGGTGGCCGGTGCTGGCTGACAGGACCCTAAATAACAGCTAGTAGCAGTGGTACAAGCTGCCATCATCATTATCATGGTAACAGCAACGGCCATGTCACTGTAGACCAGCCATGGTGCTCAGTGCTTCACAAATACTGTCTCATGTTCTTGCAGCAAACCCACGAAGCAGCTATTGTCCATATCTGCACTTGAAAGATGAGGAAACAGAAGCTTAGGGTAACTTGCCCCAAGGTCACAATGATTCAGGCCTACCCAAGGTCACAAGGACTTACAGTTCTTAATACAGTGTGCTCTCTTCCCAGCTATGGCTTATTCTCTATTGTCTTATCTAATTCCTTCATGATAATTACTTGATGACTTCTTGGGGTTAAATATCATTCCCATTTTACTGGCATGGAACTACAGCACAGCATTTAAGGGACTTGCTCAACGGCAAGCCAGTATTTGGAACATTGGTTCAGTGATACTTCAAGTGGGTTCTCCAAAATCATGCCTGCAAGAAAACAAACGGGGGATATGGGCTGGGGTGAAGCAGTAGGATGTGCTGGAAAGTATGTAGCCTAGAGAGGTGCACCCTGTCTAAAGGGTTAGTTGGCTTTCAGCTCTGACCTGTTTTGGCCATGCTGGAATGAGGGCTCTGTGTTAGCAGATCTTCTGATTTTAGAAGAGAACTATACTTAGGCTTATTATGTGAAATCTCTCCATATTTCATTATTAGCAATTAACTTTTTAAATTTTATAACTGCAAGCCCAAGCACAGCATTCCTGCAGGCCAAATCCAGCTCCCGGGTCATGTCTTGCCTCTGAACTTATTACATTGCCTCTCACCTCCATACACATTACCTGCTTTAAGTAATGCACAGACCTGTGAATTACCATATTCCTCAGCTGTCAGAATAGGAGAGGGAGGCTCAGAGAGGTGAGATGGCTTGAGAGAGATCATCCAGCAAGGCAGTGGGAAGGCCAAGCTCTATCCCAGGTCAGCTGGCACCTACCTGTCCACTTCCTGTTTCCCTCAAGTGAGGGCTAGCCAGGAATGACCTGCAGGACAGGCTGGGATGTTGACTGCACAAGCAGCTGCAGAGACCAAGGCAACATCAATGAGGGGATGGTGTTATGACCTTGTGGCCTGAGGGGCAGTAGGGGGCTCTGGGTTCCCCCTTAGAGGAGAGGGCAGCCTGCACTTCTGTATCAATTCTGATCTAGCCCCATGTGTGGCCTCTGCCGTCCAGGTCAACAAGCTAAAGAGAGAGATGGTTCACCTCCAGCAGGAGCTACAGTTCAAAGAGCGTGGCTTTCAGACCCTGAAGAAGTAAGTCCACCTTGCCATGCAGAGCATGGAGATGCCCCTACTTCCCTTCCTGCTTGCCTCTCTCTCTCCCCCTCTCCCTGCCTCTCTCTCCCTTTCTCCTTTAAGGCTACTCTGATCATTTGATCCCAGTTCTATTACACTGGTATCTAATACTCAAGATACTGTCACCCACAGGGCTGAGGTTCAGAAAGAGAAGAGAAGAATCCTTTCAAACCAGAGATCTCTGAATTCCTGAAGCCATTAAAGTCTGTTCCATTCAGTTGAGTCTTACTCATAGAAACAAGTATTCTGTCATAGAAACGAGTATTGCTGGGCATTTCCGGGCACCTGCCTCATCTCCTCCAGTAGATCCAGTAGGATCTGGTACACGTACAAAAACATACTCTTTTTTTCCCCATAGCCCCTAAAGATGAGCAGCTAGTATGCCCCACTGAAGGAACAAAGGTGTCTTCCCCAACACCGATCATTAGAAGAGTATGCACAGTGCCACGCACACTGCTAGATGGGTGATTTAAGGAGTTCCCAGGATAACTTAGACCAAGCATAATTTTCACTTGTGGAAGCTGACTTGCCACTGAGGTGCAGCTCTTTTGTTTCTTTAGAGCAGGTACGTTGATGGCTATTTATCGTTGTTATACTAGCAAAGATTTGTTGAGCAGTTACTCTGCCGGGAAGCACTTTCAGTGTTTCTGCTTGGGTGGCCTCATTTGATCCTCATTGCAACTCTCTAAGGAATGTTCTTTTAGCTAACTCCACTTTATAGATGAGGAAACTGAGTCACATTATTGTTAGGAAGAATCACACATGCAACGAACGCTTCTGCACTGAATCATGTTCAGTACATCTGATGGGCTCAGTGTATAGTCATTACAGAGGTGCCTGGGAGCCCTCTTGGAAGTCTCAGGGAGGACATCCAGATTTCTCTGTTCTAAGGGACATCTCATGTAGATTCCCAGGGAGGCCACATCTCTACAGATAGCAGCTTCTATAGTCACTTGCTTTTTCTCGCTCTCTGAATCTCAAATCCACCCCCACCACTCTGTGGCCACAGCTCCAAGACTGGGGATGTCTGTCTGTAAACTCTCTTAATCCAGGGAACTGTGACCACTGGAGGGATTGGTTAGTTCTTAAGTCTTCCATCTCCCAACCCCCCATTGCCTGGCAGGGAGAGAGCTACCATGAATCCCCCACCACACAAGGTTTAAGAAAGTCTGATTTTGTTTTATAGATTGTGTATAATACATGTTTTTTTGTATTATAAATTATGGTTTTATATATGTGTGCTTACATAGGTACATATGTTATTAATATATGTATACATACATATGCCAGTGACAGTCGAGAGCAGTAATTTGAGCTTAGAAAATTCCTTTTTGTGACCTATAAAGCAAATAACCTCATGATCCCTTCAGAGTCCGAGCGCATAGTTGAAAGACTACTCACTCCCACGTCATCTTACCACAGGGGCCTTCCCCTCCTCCCCCTTCCTGCAGTCCTCAGGAGCTTCTGGTTAGAACATTTCCCATTATTCTCTGAGCCACCACAAACCTGTTTTACCACTTTGTCACCCTGTAGCAGCATTGAAAATTCTTGTTCTTTGGTAAGTTGATGCTGAAACCCCAAAGACAAGCCTTCTTTTTTTTCCCCTCCTCCCTCCGCCCAACTGATGTTTGATATCGGGCCCAGATAAGACTCAAGGTAGCTCTGACTGCCCACACTTGTTAACCAAAGCTGGCTCCATGTTCACTGTGGAGGAAGGCATCTGCTTTAATACACACCTTGGCATAGAAGGTTAGGAATGTAGCTACAAGAGGCAGATGGCCTGGGTTCAAATCCCAGTTCCCTGGGACCTTATAAAAATGACATAACCCCCTTGAGCTTTGGTTTCTTTATCTGAAAAATAAGTTACTGTGAAGATGAAACTGAAGTGTGTCACAGTGCCTGGCAGTGAGTGTAAGGGTCAGTGAGGGGTGTTGGGGGTGACCTCTAGCTGGGTGCCTGCTTGGATTTGGGGAGGAACTTAAATGAACTCTATTTGCCCCAGGCTAAGGTCTGTGCTGGGTAATGACTATGCATCAGTCACCTCATTTCATTGTCTTAATCTTTAAGAGAAGTTTTTGTTCTATCCCACTTTATAGATGAGGGCACTGATGAGATTGAAAATACACCCAAGGCCCCCCAGTCAGTAAGCATCAGGGCTTTGAACCCAGGACTGTTGGATTCAGAAGCTCATGTGCTAATACCTTCCTTCCTGGCCTCCTCCTGGCTAATCCCCTCCTCATAGCCAGAAAACATGAGGCCTCTTTTCATGTTGCTTTGGGATCCTTTTCAGAAGCTAGTGGTGGGAGGGGATCTAGTCACTTCTACCTTAGCCTCCTCCCTTTGCCCAGCATGGGGGATTGTGAAACTGATGCATTTGTCCAGTTCATGGTCAGCAACCCCAAATTAAAAAAAAAAGGAAATGTTGATGAAGATTGAAGGATACCTCTTAGACTGAAAAGAAAAATCATGATGAAAACTTGGGACTTGGGTCCATCAGCTGCCTTGAGCCCTTGTAAATAGGAAGAAGTTGAGACTTGGCATGCCATCCCCATGGATGGAGGGCAGTGCTGCATCTCCCTACATGCCCCCCAAAGCTGCCCTGCCCCAGTAAGAGTTGTCTGGGCAAGACTTAGAAGAGCTGGCTGCTGTCAGAGCCTTTGTCCTGCTTCTGTGCGGCTGTCCTGCGGCTCCTGGGTGTGTGAATCTCTGGATAGCTGCATAATTCGGAAATTCTAAAACACACACAGCCCACTACACCCTCCTCTCCCCTACTACCACACAACTTTTCTTTCCCTTAAAAAGAAAAAAAAAAGATTCATTCACTGAGCACATAATGGTGACCCTTTGTTCCCCTCCCCCCAACCTCAATCCCAAGAGTGTTCCCTCTTGGAGCTACTCTCTGGAGCCAAATTCCAGAGCCTGGGTTGCTAAGGCCCCTGAGGAAAATCAGGTAGAGGCTGTCTGAGGAGCCCAAGGGACAGCAGACAAACCGCTTCTGTCTCATCCTGCTGAGGATTCAAAGCCATCCTCACCCTGTTGGCAGAGGACAGCTGGGCACAGCCCCCTCCCCAGAGCCCCCAGCCCTGCTCAAGCTAAATGGCATCTCCCCTGCCCTCCTCCCCGCCATTTGGGGCAGGGCCACCTTCGGTCCTGCGGGATCCTGCCCTCCACAGAGCATCTCGGGCAGGCCTCTGCTGCAGAAAGCTCCATTTAGGCTAATTTTTCAAACTAAATCTGAGACCAGTCTTAGCCAACCTGGCAGGCTTGCTCAGGCCCAAGTCCTCGAAAGGAATAGACAGGCTATTTTTAGTGGGGAGACATAAATGGGGCTTTGTTTTCTCTCCACGGAGGCTGAAATAACGGAAGGGAAGGGGGAGGGCCGTGCTGAGACCCGAGTTCTCTCCCGAGTCGTCTCCGTCTCTCCTGCTCGGAGGCACAGACAGACCAGGATGAAAACCTGCTCCCCCATCCGTGATTCCCCACTCAGGTTATTTTTAGCCCAGGACAATTTGGCCTCTAGCAGGAAACCAGGGAGGAACGCCTGTGAGTGGTTTCTCGTCCTGAAATAATGGGTTTGTGGTGTTCCCTCAGATGGTAAAACTTCCTTTTCTCCACTGAGGACTAAAAAACCTCAGGCCTAGCCTTTGGGGAAAGTGTGAAGCAGTTAAAATTTATCTCTGCCTTCCTAAGCTTCTCCACACCACAGCCTCCTTCCCCAGAGGGTGGGGACTGCCACCATCTCTGATTCAGTCTGATCTTCAGAAAGTGGCATTTTGGCCCTTAACTTTTTGTTTTTTTAACTCTCCCTCCACTCTCCAAAATGAACCTATATGTAGGTATCAGCCTGGATAAGCTGATTTCGTACTTCCCAGTGCACTTGATTATCCATCCTTTATCCCATTTAACATTCCCAATGGTTTCGTGAACATGGCTAGGCAGGTGACATTATCCAGGTTATTTTAGAGGAGGAAGCTAAGCCTCTGTGTAGACGGCCATGCCCCAGGTCACACTACTAAGTAGTAGGGTGGGAGTTTTCCATCATTCACACCTTTCCTTCCATGTGTGTTTACTCAGCAAACACTTAGTAAAGGCAATGGGTCTCAGTTAAGGACGATCTTACTTCTCTCCCCCAAGGGACACTAGACAAAGTATAGAGGCATTTTTGGTTGCCGCAGCTTGGGGTCAAGATGCTACTGGCACCTAGTGGGCAGAGACCAGGGGTGCTACTAGACACCCAACAATGTATAGGACAGCCCCCCACAGCAAAGAATCATCCTACCCAAATGTCAAAATACTGAGGTTGAGACACTCTGAGTTAAAGGACTGTTCTGTGTCAGATACCAAAACTACTTAAACATTTTCAATCCTGCCTCTGTCCCAAGCCTGTTAGAGACAAGTCAAGAATACTACCACATGCATTACTAGCTAGAACACAGCACAATGATTTCAGTGTCCAGCTATGTGCAGTGTTATGGGAACACCTAGCCTAGCCTGGAGGATGCAAGAAGGCAATCAGGGAATGCTTCCTGTAAGAGCTGCTTGGAGGACCCTTCAAGAGTGGTATTGCTTCACACTGTGAGACATTTCACAGGCAGCTGGACCAGGGACAGTGTACAGGACAGAGAGGAGACTTGTTGTGGGACCAAAGTGTGTTGTCTGTGCTTTATTCCCTGGGGAGACTTCCTCCTTCACCCTATCTTTTTCTGACCTTTCCTTTGGACTATTTCCTAGAATCGATAAGAAAATGTCTGATGCTCAGGGCAGCTACAAACTGGATGAAGCCCAGGCTGTGCTGAGAGAAACAAAAGCCATCAAAAAAGCCATCACTTGTGGAGAAAAAGAAAAGCAAGATCTCATTAAGGTACGCAAGTTCCAGTGATGTGCGTTCCATCTCTCAATTTCTTTTTTTTTTAACTGTGTTTATTTATTTTGAAAGAGAGAGAAGCACAAATTGGGGAGGCATAGAAAGAGAGGGAGAAAGAGAGAATCCCAAGCAGGTTTTGCACTGTCAGCACAGAGCCCAACACAGGACTTGGGAACCCACAAACCATGAGATCATGACCTGAGCCGAAGTCAGGTGCTTAACCCACAGAGCCACCCAGGCACCCTCGGAGCACTTCTCTGTGCCAAGACTCACACTATTTCCACATGCAGCACAGATCCCTGAGCTCTCATCACTAGTTTGCTTGGGTTTTCAGTCTCACTGTTGAATAGGAAAAAGAGGTTCAGAAGCCATAGGGGACTTGCCTAAGGTCACCTCGCTGACAGAGTTCTAACAGGAGCCATCTTTTCTAGTCCAAAGGTCATGTCCTTGTCACTGGCTCTGGCCACTTGGCTTACCTCTTAGAACCAAATGGAGGGAGGTGGTTTTGACATCCATAGCCCTGACCTCAAAATGTAACACCTTTATAAGAATTACATTGCATGCTGTCCTGTGCTGAGGACCGAACAAATGATAATCAATGTGATTTAACGTGCCAGGCCATTGCGCGGAGCACTTTGCATGCATTATATCTCACTTATCTCTTACATCAGCCCTAGTTTATCCCCTTCATGCAGAAAATGGCTACACAGCTCAGAGTCCATGGTGGAGCCAGGATTTGAACCCATGAACACTGACACAGAAGTCTTATTCTTTTAACCTGTAGACATTCTACCTCCCTTCACAGAAATGACACTGACCTTGAGATACTACATTTGTTTGTGTTCCCCTTGGCAGATTAGGAGTCAGGCTCAGGGGTGCTATAACTGATTTAGTGAAGGGAGCTTAATGCTCTAGGACAAACAGAATGATTTCAAAGCTCTTTCCCAGAACAGCAACCTGATGAAAGTGTTCAGGTGCTAGTGGACAGTCGTCAGCCATGTTCCTATAATGACTAGCAGTTAAGAGCACTGAATCTTCAGTCAGAGCAGGACCAAATTCAGCTCTGTTATTTGCCAGCCTTTGCATGTAACAACTCCCTTATCAATGAAATGGGGATAATCCTAGGTCGTTTTTCCCAGGATTGATGTGAGGATTAAGTATGATGATAAAGCTGATCGTTCCTGAGTGTTGGCTGTACTAGCACGTTACATGGGTCATCTCATTAAAGCAGTGTGGTAATCCTGTGAAATAGGCCCTGTGGTTATCTCTACTTTTTAGGAGAGGAAACTGAGGCACAGAGAGCTTAAATCCACTAGCTTAGGTCACCCAGCTAGGAAGTGGCAGAGCATTGATTCCAAGTCAGGCAGTGTGACTCTAGAGCCAGTTTCCATACCAGTCTCTCCCATGTAAAACACCCAGCATAGTACCCGCCACCAAGCAGCCACCCACTCACTGCCAACTCTCCGCCAGGTATGTGGAATATCCAGAGTGAGCATGGTTTCCTACTACATCATGAAAGGTAGAGAGGAAAGCATGTGGAGGGTGATAAACCAGAGCTTCCTCCCAGAAAGTCGGAAAGTCATGTTGCTAACCCTACCCTCCCTTCCTTAGAGCCTCGCCATGCTGAAGGACGGCTTCCGCATCGACAGAGGGTCCCACTCTGACCTGTGGTCCAGCAGCAGCTCTCTGGAAAGTTCAGGTTTCTCACTGCCGAAACAGTACCTGGATGTGAGCTCCCAAACGGACATCTCTGGAAGTGTGAGTAGGCAGTGTACCCAGGATACTACCGTAGTGGGCAGTTGCCTTCTCATTTCTCACCTTGGGAGTTGACTGCTATCTGTGGGCCTGGCTGCTAACTCAGCCGCCTGGAGCTCTGTTCTCTTTTAGGGACCTCTTGGCCCCAGGATGACATGAGATGATGGTGTGGGGAGAAAGCCTGCACTGACTCCTCGGTCTTGAGCGTTGCCTAGCCATGTGCTTGCATCTCTAGATGCTACACAGAAAGCATGTTTGAAGGACCAGTGGCTCTCCCTGGTTCCCTTCCTACAGATTTGCAGCACCATTCTATTTTTCTTTCACCAGCTGTGAAGCAGATGATACTTTCCTTCTGTTCATTCTGAAACAATATATGCAGCTTTCAGACAGCAGCTCTCTTCAAAAACTCAAGTCTGGTCATCGTAGTGAATAGTGTGAGCACCATCCAAATTTACTTCATGAAAGCTTTAGAGCAGGACTGACCTACAGCCATCCGGAATGTTTGGAGAACTTTTGTCTCCCTAAAGCAGGTGACATTGGGCAAAGCCGCCTCCCAGCCTCCGTGGCTAAATGCTCTTCCTGTCTGGTTCCGATAGCTACATCCCCACTTGCGAAGAGAAGCTATATCCATGTCTGCTTTGGTACAAGCTGCCTTGTAGCTTCTTGCGACTCTTGACACAAAGGGCAAATGGGCTGGCCCTTCCTTCTCCAGACCACCCATATGTCCAGCTACAAGCCACCTGTAAGCCTCCCTGCAAATTCTAGGACCTTCTCCTCACTCACTCAGTGTTTCGGTCCTGGCTACAGCCTCCCTGAGTTTTCATTTGAGCCCCTCCCCAGCTCCCCCAGGATGCCTTTCTTGTATATTGGCTGTCCCTATTTCCTCCTGACCAGCTGTCCTCCATGCTGCTGGGTCTTGAATGGGCTCCAAGCCATTTGGGGCTGCAAGATGATATTCTGAGCTCTCAGCTTCTCTTCTAGAAGTGATAGGTGTCTGAATTTGAGGGTCTTCCCACAGCCTGCAGGAAGAAAAGTGTCTTTGCCTGACTAGCTTCCCTGCTATCACATAGCCAGCTCGGTAATTGGGGGCTATTCTTAGCTACTTCCCACGCAAGCTGTCAAGTCTCTCATGAGCTCTCGAAATCCAACTCAGCACCGGCCACAATGGTCATATAATTCCCTACTTTGTTCTCTCCCTCAGTTTGGTGCAAGCAGCAACAATCAGTTGGCAGAGAAGGTCAGATTGCGCCTCCGATATGAAGAGGCCAAGAGAAGGTAATTGGGGGCTGGGGGCAGGATGGTTCCAACAGTGATGATTACCGTTGCAGAGTGTCTGCCCCATGCCTAGCTTCTCACACACCTCATCTTTAATCATCAAAGATTATGAAGATCAGTATTATGACACGTATATTTTAACCCTCTCTGAACTCAAGAGAGGAAGTGACTGAGTCAGGGACACTTCACTAGATAAAAAGTAGAACTTTGTTTTGAACCCAAATCTGTTAAGCCTCAGAGCCTCATTATCTTTCCACTTACTGGGCTCAGTTTCTCTAATCAGGGTTTTCCAATGATCCTGTAAGTAGTGTGGTTTGAAGGAGCACTTCTGAGGTTTAGCAATAGGAGAAAAAAAAATTCTGGATACTGAACGCTTGAGTGTCTCCTTCCCAACTGGGAGCAAGCAGTGCTTGCCAACTGTGTAGATCCCAGTGACTTTAGATATTCTGTGGCTTCACAGTCTCTTAAGCAGTTAGGTTCCACTGCCACAAATAAAATTAAAACAATAATCAAACCCGATATTTTTAGAGCATCTATTAGGGGCCAGGTATTGTAGTAAAGCATTCCTATGTGTATCATCTCATTTAATTTTAAAAGCAACCTTACAGCACATCTTATATGATCTCCATGTTAGAGAAGAGAAAGGTAAAATCAGAGATGAAGGGGTCAGAATTTGAACTCGGTACAATTTGGCTCCAAGTCTGCGAGCTTCCTATACATGAGGCCAGGCTTACTGGGAAAGAAACATGTGGTGAATAAAGCCAGGCATGTCGCATCCATTCCTGCTTAGGTTACATTGCCTGGCCCATGGGCATTGTAAGCCAGGCCACGTAGAATGTGGCAGTGCCTAGCTTGCCCCCCTTCCAACCCTGCGTGAGCAGCAGAACCCTTTGCAGCAATGACGGAAATCCTATAGAAACTAGAAAAATAAAAAAGGGAATTTGTTAGCTTATTGAATTCCAAAGTCCTTGGATAAACCAGCCTCAGGCACAGCTGGATCCAGGGATTCAAATCCAGTTACGTAGACTCAGTTTCTCTTTTCTCTACCCTGCTTACCTTTGTGTTGACAGACTTTTCTGTCAAAATGAAAAGGTGACCCTCAGCAATTCTAGAGTTATATACTACCAGGTTAGCAACCCGAGCAGCAGGAGGACCTACCTATCCCAACAGATTTAACAGGTTTGAGGTTTGAGGCTCTCTGGCTTTTCCTGGTGATCTAATCATTGTTGCAGTGTTGGAGGAATTAGAATTCTCTGAAGGTCCAGGCATGGGTCATGTGCCCAACTCTCAGAAGGGGATTGAGGTCAGCTTTGTGGGAACCAAATGACTTAAGCATGGGAGGAGTGATATCCCACAGAAAATTTGGGAGTGTTGCTAACAGGAGAAATCGGATACTGGTCAGGTAGAAAAAACACACTCTGTGCATTATTTCAGCTCCCCCTAGAGGCCCAGCAAAACAGCAGGACTTATGCATTTGGACAGCTACTTGTCCCCTCTGAAGGGGACCAGTCTGAACCCTGGCTGTGTTCTGGAGAGACTAAAGGATTGAAATCTTCCCTCTGAGGTTTGAGCCATTAAACTTCCCATCACAGAGCTTCCTGGCTCATCTGCCGTAATCCAGCTTCAAGCCTCGCTCTTCACCCAGAGGTAGTTTAAGTGTCAAGGATAGAGCAGCCTGCTGAATGGAAAGCAGGTTGCAGGACTCGAAGGTAGCAGGACAGGTGGCTAATGAAAGGACTGTGTGCCAAGTTTTGTCACATGTGCATTTCTGCAGAATGAGTCTAGTAGTTTCATCAGCTTCGCCAAAGATGGCCCAAAGGTTAAGGAACAATGGGAAAGCACCACTAGAAAATACATATAAGCGTCAGCCACCCCTTCAATGTATCATGCATAGTGGAGCCCCCATCAGACCTGTCCACGCCACTCCATCCTCAGAGTGGCGGAAGCTACAAAACTATCCCAGATGACTCTCTTTGTGAATGTGGAATTTAAATTAATCTACGTTAAGAGTCCCTCTGATACACTTGGCTGGGGAATGAGCAAACCTAGATGTGTTTGTCTGCATGGATTTTTTTTACTACACAGTGTGGAGATTTTGACCCCAATGATGTTTTTATAAAATAAGGATTGGGCCACATGTCTGCAGATGAGATTGAGCTGGGAGTCCAGAGACCTGGGCTCTCAACACGTACTGGCCATGTTTATGACTTGCAATCTTAGGTGAACCATATCCTATCTTTGGACATCTGTCCAACAGGTTCACCTCCAGGTCTTATCCACCCTTTAGGGATCAGGTGAAGTTAGGATGTGGTAGCTGAAAGCCTTTTTGCAAAGGCTGAATCCCAAAGGGTCACATCATGATTCCTTTGAGATATTTGTAGCAATAATCTTAGTTATACTGCAAATCTTCTTTGGATCCAAAGATAATTATACCTGATATCTATATGGCACTTGGCAATGTATAAAGAGCTCTTAATGATAAGTTTTCAGTCAGTTCTCATAACCCACCTTGCAGGTTCCAGTACTGTCCCGGCCTCCAGGTGAGGGTACTGCTTCCCAGAGAAGTTAAGAGATCCAGCTCCCACCTCCTTCCTTTTAACATTTAATAAGTGCTCTGCAGTGTACCAGGCACTATACTAGAAGTTCATGGTACCAAAATGATTTCTTAAGAATGGTCCTTCTGTAGAGGAGCCTGGGTGGCTCAGTTGGTTAAGCATCCGACTTCAGCTCAGGTCATGATCTCACAGTTGGTAAGTTCAAGCCGCATGTCAGGCTCTGTGTTGACAGCTCAGAGACTAGAGGCTGCTTCTGATTCTGTGGCTCCTTCTTTCTCTGCCCCTCCCCTGCTCATGCTCTGTCTCTCTCTCTCTCTCTGTCTTTCAAAAATAAAAATAAACATTAAAAAAAATTATCCTTCTGTCAAGGCCAGAGCCAAGACTCTGGTTCAAGGCCTCTGACCCCAAATCCAGTTGGTCACACCACACCGTGCTGCCACCCTTCTCTGGGCTGGGAATATACGGTTAGCAATTGCAGGGTTTGCTGTCATTGTAGTGGGCCCACAACTACCACTGGTTAGGCACCTGGTATGTGCCAGACACTCTGAGCACATTATTGCTCATTTTCAGAACAAGACTTGGGGAGTTTACCCAATGTTATATACCTAGTAAGTGGTTAGACCAGGTAATAACCGTAGTAGCAGAAACATTCATTTGAGTGCATACTGTGTGCCAAATACTGTGTTTTGAGAGTTCACAGAATATGTCTAAAAACCTTACACCACGACGCCATGACAAAGGAGCTTTTGTTGTTCCCTCCAGAGAGATGAAGTGACTTGCCCAAGGTCACATAGCTGGCGGTAGGAGGCTATTGCCTGGTGATGAATCCACCTCTCTGTTCTACCAGGCTTAATGTCCCTCAAGGCAAGGACATTGCTTTGTTTATGTGTCGTCCCCACCCCTGCAGAGCCTAACTCACTGTTGGCACACGGTAGGCACCACTTGGGTTTGTTAGATAAAAATATATTCCTTGAGATTACCTGCTGGTCCAAAGGAAGACAGTCACTGCCAGAGATTACTCTGAGGATGTCATGGCTCCTGGTACCTCATAATGTTGGAAACACAGTCTGTTACTCTGCTCCCACAGTGCCGCTGGGCACACCCGTCACGCTCCCCTCTCCTCCCACAGGATCGCCAACCTGAAGATCCAGCTGGCCAAGCTTGACAGCGAGGCCTGGCCTGGCGTGCTAGACTCTGAAAGGGACCGGCTGATCCTCATCAATGAGAAGGAGGAGCTGCTAAAGGAGATGCGCTTCATCAGCCCCCGAAAGTGGACCCAGGGGGAGGTGGAGCAGCTGGAGATGGCTCGGAAGCGGCTGGAGAAGGACCTGCAGGCAGCCCGGGACACCCAGAGCAAAGCACTGACGGAGAGGTGGGGTTGGGCTGGGGCCCCGGGTGGCATGGGACCCTATCCTCACTATTGGTCATTCCTACATGGAAGCAGGAGGGGTGAGAGGGACCATCTGGGGCATAAGGGCTCCACTCTAAGAACACTCAGTGTAGAGATCTTGCAACTTGCCAAAGTAGGAAATTGGGGAAAATGATTCACCATCCAAAATACCAGGTAGCCGGGAGTTTACACAGGGAATCATAGCACCAAAAAGTCTGCTCCAATATAGGTTTTCAGAAATTATCTTCTGACTAAGGTAAGCCACACAACCCTATATAATGTAGTCATTTGCCACCTTGGTGACAGTGACTCATGTGATAGAGAAGTTTGACAAAATTGAGCATGCATACTTTTTCTGTGTGTGATATCCCTCTGATATTTTTTCTCTTGCATTTCTTTACAGAAGGGTCATGACCCGTTAAGTTGATCTCACCTCATGCAAAGGGGTTGCAGTTTGCACTTTGAAAACCACTAGTTTAGGTGGGGGTGCAGAATGAGATGGTGACAGGGACCAAGAAGGCAATACAAATGCTACAGGCCCACGTGCTGATAGACCGGGTCCTACTGGAGCTCACAGCAAATCTCCCCCCTTGTCTCTAGTGGGTACCAACTCCCACCTCCAGCCAGTGGGAATTCAGGCCTTGGGCTGCCAGAGGTCCTCATATTTCAAAATAAGAGCTGTCTGCATTTAAAAATTTTAACTACTGGCAACTAATTTAATAACTTTTAGAAATATTGTGAAGGCTAAATCACATTCATTCATGGGCTTAGCATAACCCAAAAGCCACTGGTTTATGTTCTCTGGATAACAGACTTGATTTCCTTCAGTGTCCCCCTTGCACAGAGCACAACCCTGTGTTCAGAGCAGGCCCTGTCCTCAGCTTGTCATTCATTCTTTCATTCTGTCCATCGGGACATCGTTTATTCATTTATTTGAGAAATGTTTTGTTGCACATATTCTCCATGCAAGGCAGTTTGGAGGATTCAGAAATTAATAAGTCACAATCTCTGCCCCAGTGCCTTTAAAATCTATTCTAGTTATTCTCACTTTCTTAGGCAGCAGACTTTATTGAGCAAGGTGCCTGCACTTAAGGAGCTTAGAAGTGAAGGTAGTGATTTTCACGTGTGTGTATGTGTGTGTGTGTGTGTGTGTATGTGTGGGTATGTTTGGGGGCAGGGATGAGCAAGGGAATTCCACTTTTCCAGTGAAATCAGAGGTAGAAGCCCAATTTATAAAGCAGGTAACCTTACCTCCAGCCCAGGGGAAGCAGGCCAGAGTCCTAGGTGCCTGGATGTGTGCTTCTCCATATCACCCGTGATGGGTCCTGAGATCCCTTCAGGACGTCTTCTGAGCTCAGCAACTCCCAGCTCGCATCCTACTCTAGCACCTGAATAAGCCCCCCTTGCATGTGGCGGGGTGCCAGAGGGATCAAGTTGACCAGCCAGCCTCTGCCTGGCCTCTTCTAAGCACATCAGAGTCCACTTATCTTTAAGCCCTTTCTCAGAATGGCTACCAGGACGTGTTGCTTTCCTCCCTTCCACCCTCCTCCTGAGAGCTGACAATCTGACCCAACACCAGGCAGGTGGGAGGAGGAGACAGACAGGGCTTTCATAATTTGTGTTTTACAGCTCTTGAAGCACCTGCTAGAAATCATTAGGAGCAAGACTCTGTCCTGCTCTCCCTGGAGCTGCATACTTTGAGGAGAAGTCTTGAGTCTATAGTGCCCTGTGCCTCTAGTGTTAGTTGAAAAAATGGTTAGCCAGCCTAAGCACACCCTTCCCAGGCTTCTGTATGCATCTTCTGGCCTCTTCTAACAGGCACCTGGATCCCTCACTTATTCCCAGACCCTACAGCTGTGAAAGGTGGAGAACCTTTCGCTGTTCATCATGTTCACAGCCAGCGTCTGAAGAGAGCACATTCATGGCAGCCTTACTCCTTGTTGAATCAAAAGAGAAGCACTTCCCACCGCTGACCTTGAGCAAGTCATTGACCAATATGGACTTCACTTGCCCGATAGGAGGGAGAAAACTATAACTATGCATTGAACACCTATATAGTCTGAAGGCAGGCATTTGGACCAGATTGTGACTTGAAGCTCTTCCCTGCTATAATAATTTTTATTTTTTGAAAGGCAGATTGGAGGTTATCTTAGAGACTCCTATGCTACATGCAAAGGCTGCCGCTATTGCCAGACCCAATAACCTATATCATCTCATTTAAACTTCCCAGCAACCCAGAGACATTCATTTTATAGGTGAGGAAACTGAGGCTCAGCCAACACTACCAGATGGCAGAGCTGGGGTTAGAACCCAGGCTTGCTGGTTCTGGAGCCCATGCTTGCTGAGGCCACTGCCCAGTCAGAAGGGCTTTTATTATTACCTCAGCCCTGTCTTTCAAAGGTCCAGTTGGCCCTGAGAATGGTGAGTTTACACAGCCAGTCCAGTGAAGCCAGAATCCCTACTCCACAGCCATGGCTGATCAGACAGCCCAGAGTCCCCAGAGATCCATGCAGAGGGAAGCCAGGGGGCATGTGGGCAGGAGGAGGAGAGAGCTTCAGGAAGGGTAGGGACAGCGCTGATGGCTCTGATCAACCTACAGAGGAGAGAGGAGAAAACCAAGCCAGCAATCTCTTGTCTGTGTCTACAGCTCTTTGCTTCTAGTCCTGTGTTTTTCTGAGTTCATTTCCTGGACTCTGCTGTTCTCTCTCTAGGTCTCTTTCTCTCCTTTGTTTCCTCTGTACCTTTCTCCTCTCTCTTGTTCTCTCCCCCTGCCCCACTCTCCAACTGAGCATATGATGCTCCTTAACCCACACATCAGCCTTTCCACTCAGGAGTCTTTGAGAAGGATAGGAATAGACATACCCAGGAAGGGACCACAGACCTTCCAAACCTCAGTCACAAATCAGTCACAGTCAAACAGTCCCACACTCCATGCCCCCCCTTTCCGTGGGCCCTCCCCACCACTTCTGAGAGTTGCTGTGGAGTCACAAAGGGGGCTTGTTAGTGTGTGGACTCCCTGGACTCCTCCTCAGGGACCAATTCCTCAGGCCTGAGATGCAGCCCAAACTCTTGCATTTTTAACCAGCACCATAGGTACTGAGCCACAGCTTGTGGGGATTCCAGCTCCACCTTCTGGATCCTCTGCCTGCTTCCATGCTTGCTACGTTCGTGGCTTCCCAGAATGTGCCAGGCATCACACACAAATGCCATGTGTCCTGTTAAGCCCAACGTCTCTGCTAGGAGGCCTGGGCACCTGCGTGTTTCTGCTGGCAGCTATGCCCCCATGCTCAGGGAGTTGAGGCCACCTGATTCCCAGTCCCCTTGGCGTCCTAGTGGGGCTCCACTGGGACCTGTATTTAGTGCCAGAACATGCCTCTGTGACCTGTCTCCCAGGTAACAGGAAAATGCAGGTAGAAATGGTGAGCCCCAGCTACTCCTGAGCCCACAACATCACAGCCTTCAGGACTTGCTCTTATGGGAGTCAGGAGATCCCACAGTCTTGTCCATTCCGTTGAGAATCAAGGGTTTTGTTCATTATGGGCTCCATCTGCCAGTCTGCTGCCTGCCGCACCAGCCCCAGGCAGGACTCTGAAAGAACAGCACCAGGGGGCGCCTGGGTGGCTTAGTCGGTTAAGCATCCAACTTTCGCTTAGGTCATGATCTCGCAGTTCATGGGTTCGAGCCCTGCGTCGGGCTCTGTGCTGACTGCCAGCTCAGAGCCTGGAGCCTGTTTCAGTCTATGACTCCTCTCTCTCTCTGACCCTCCCCTGCTCACGCTGTCTCTCTCTCTCTCTCTCCTAGAAATAAATAAAAATATTAAAAAAAAAAAGAACAGCGCCAGGGATTGAGCTGCCCAGGAACCATGCTGAGTCCCTCATCACCTTGCTCGGTTGTCTAGAGTAAGCTGTGGTCTTCATTGCAGAGCCTGTGTTGGTGGAGGGAAGGTATAGTTAGGTTTTCCCATGAGAATGAACTCTTTCTCCCAGGCCATAGGCTGGATTGGCTGTACTTTGGGAACAGGTCAGTCAGTCCTTCTCTAGCAGGGTAGAATGAGGGGGTATGAGGCCGACAGTGGAACACTTTTGTTTGTGGGACATACAACATCCAGCCCTCAACCAGGGCAGCAGCTCACAAACCTTAGTGTGCCTAAAAATCACCTGTGAGCCCTAATGGAGATGCAGATTCCTGAGCCCTGCCCTACACTTTGAGTCCGTTGACCAAAGTAGACCCCAAGAATGAGAATTTGATAAGCACCCCTTCCCTTCTGCTACAGGAGGTCTGTGGGCTACACACTGAGAACCATAAGTCTAGTCGATACATAAGGGCAGCCTACATCATGTGTTTGCAAGGGTACAGCCTTGCTTAATGGAGCCCCTTCCCTGTCAGATCCTGGGACCTTAGAGTGGGCTCACTCCAGGGGTTAGAGGGAACCTTCTCTGGGGCCAGCACACTGCTTAGAGCCCACCCAAGCTGCCCTCCACACAAGATCTCAGGAGAGGCTGGGGTCTGAGAGATGGGCCTGTATCTAGTGGTTTCTTCTAAATGCAAGGATTTTGCCTCCAGGGAGGTAGTTACTGAATTGGGCTTTAGTATCAGATATCAGACATGCCTTGGTACAGATCTTTGCTTCCAGCTTCCAGCACACACCACCACGCTCCCCCGCATCTTCTCTGGGCTCTCTGGCTCCTTTACCAACTGTTGCCGGTCCATTCAACCGTCTTGCGCTGCATATACTCAGAGCTTAGTCCTGGGTCCTCCCTTTTCCCCCCCAGTATATTTACCCTTAGGTGGTGCCACACTAAAGTACCACAAAATGAATGAAATGTATTGTCTCACAGTTCTGGAGCCTGAAGTTCAAGACCAAGGTGCTGCCACGATTGTTTCTTTGGAAGTTTCTCTCCTTAGCTTGAAGGTGGCCATCCATACATGAATGTCTATCATATCTTCACTTGGTCTGCTTTGTGTGCATGTCTGTGTCCTAATCTCCCCTTATAAGAATACCAGTCATGTGAGATTAAGCTTATCCATATGACCTCATTTTACCTTAATTCTCTAAAGGCCTTATCTCCAAATACAGTCACATTTTGAGGTATTGAGTTATTAAGACTTTAGTCTATTACTTTGGAGGAAGGGGACACAATCTGGTCATCTTTTTCATGTGGCGATTCATGTGATGGGGGTTCCCCCACCTTTACAGCAGCCCTCCTGTTCAGTGTTCATACCCACACATCCATAAGGGAACTCTTCTCTTCCTCTGGGCTGCTCTGCCCATTGCCCTCCCATCTCAGCAGAAGCCATCTCAGATCCAGTCAGTTGCTAGTGGCAGGAACCTCACAGTCTGACTCTTAACTCCCTCAGCTTTGCCCTCATCCAGCCCGTGACCTTTCTCTGTCTGCTCCATCTGAATCACACCATCATAGCCACTCCAACCCTTGTCCTGTCTCCCATCCATAGCCTCTTGCATTTTCCTCACATTAGCCATGGGGATCTTAAAATGAAAGAGGTCCCTGCTGTGAATCCCTGCTTGGAATGTTCTCTCCCCTACACTTTTCCTGGCTGACTTCTGCCCATCCTTCATATTAGCATAAATTTCCCCACTAGTCAGGAAAGGCCACCTGCTGCAGGAAGCAACCACCCAAATTTCCATGGCTTAATACGGTAGAAGTTTTCCTGACGGGCAGCCTTCCATGTGTTTGGTCATTCAGAGACCCAGCCTCTTCCGTCTGTGCATCTTCCACTTTAGAGCCCTCTAAGGGGCCGTGAAGAAGATCCACCAGCTTCTCTTAACCACCTCAGCCTGATGCACATTCTTCACTCACATCCTACTGGCAGGAACTTGGTCCAATCCCAGCCACCCAGCTGCCAGAGAAGCTATGAAAGGTCCAACTGTGGGCCCAGGGAGCTCAGGAGAGCACATGCTAAGCCAGAAAGTCACTTGCTCAAAGATCCCCACCGGCTAGTCTAAATTGGGTCTCTCCTGTGTTCAATTCCACCATTCCATACTTTTTCTTCATGAACCTTGACACACAATATGTTAGATTCGATATTTGAATATTTTCTTAACATGTGTCCTCCCCAACCCTCCCCAGTAGAATGTAAACTCCATAAGTGCAGAATCTAGTTCTGTTTTGCTCACATCTTTAGCCCTAGTGCCAACACCAGGTTCTGGTATGAGGTAGGCACTCAGCAAATACTGGTGGGTGAGTAGAGGCCAATGGATGGAAAAGAAGGAGAAGGGAGAGATGGTTGGGTGGAATTCTAATTCTACCACTAATTCTCTAGCTTTAAATTACTTAACTCTAAGAGACTCAATTTCCTCATATGTAAAGTGGTAAAAACCATTTTCACTATGCAGGGTTCTTGAACAAATGAATGAAAGCAATATTATACATTTCCTAATACAGCGCCTAGTATATATAGGTGATGAATATAGCAGTTTCTATAGGATCATATGTGGAGGCCATGTCTCTCCCAAACATCATAGTAAAACACTTCCAGAAAATTCTCATGCGTTTGTGGATCTGCGTGTACATCTCCACAAGTATATGCCTGTGATTCTTCATCCAGGCAGATGGAGGCTGGTGGACTAGGGGCTCCCCACTCATACCTTCTCTCCCTGTAGGTTAAAATTAAATAGTAAGAGGAACCAGCTGGTGAGAGAACTGGAGGAAGCCACCCGACAAGTAGCAGCTCTGCACTCCCAGCTGAAAAGGTGAGCGGTGGGCCACGCAGGAACAGCCAGACACCAGCATCTTAAGGTCACCCAGGCTCTGCCCCTCCTGGGTCCTCCATGGCTTGAATGTGGACATTTGGAAGTATAGTGGGCAGCTGGTTAGGCTGGTGGACTCGGGCTGGTGTGGCGTGGCCAGGGCCAGGGTCCCCCACCTGTCTGCGCTATAATGCCCACAGTCCTCTGACAGCACCGAGGAGAAGACACCCCCCCCCAATCAGGTGCTGGCGTGTCCCATTCACATCTCTAATACCTGCCCACCTGCTTTCCTGACACAGAGCAGGCCTCAGGCCCGGACCTCAGTGGGCAACAGTGCATCGCTGGAATGTAATACATTTTGCTCCATCAGATATTTTTAATTCTTGCCTTCTATTTATTGTAAATGGTGCTGCTTTTCCAATCCCACTTAGGATATAAAGTTTCCTTTTAATATAAATATATTAAAGACTAAAGAGTGAATTTATCTGAAGAAAAATATCAAGAAATAGGTCTGGATTTATACAGGGAAATGTAGTGTGAAAATGGACTACGGCCAGTGGAGGTTTGGGAGACAGAGGAAAAAGTGACTGACTTGGATTGGAATCCCACTTCTGACACTTTCTGATTATGTGGCCTTCTCAGGGTTCCTTTTTAGTGAAGTGGGGGTATACGGTCACCCCTGGAGACCATCAAGAGGGTCCAACAAAATTAAGTGTTCAGAGCAGCCACAGTGCTTTTCAGAGCCAAAGAGGAGGTTCAGGGTGGCCCTCTTCCCTCTGCGTGCCCTCACCCCCCGCTGTCTCCCTGCCCCCAGCCTCTCAAGCAGCATGCAGTCTCTCTCCTCGGGCAGCAGCCCTGGATCCCTCACATCCAGCCGGGGCTCCCTGGCCGCCTCCAGCCTGGAGGACTCCACCTCAGCCAGCTTCACTGACCTCTACTACGACCCCTTCGAGCAGCTGGACTCAGAGCTGCAGAGCAAGGTGGAGTTTCTGCTCCTGGAGGGGGCCACAGGCTTCCGGCCCTCAGGCTGCATCACCACTATCCATGAGGACGAAGTGGCCAAGACCCAGAAGGCGGAGGGGGGCAGCCGCCTGCAGGCCCTGCGCTCCCTGTCTGGCACCCCGAAGTCCATGACCTCCCTGTCCCCCCGCTCGTCACTCTCCTCTCCATCCCCTCCCTGCTCCCCTCTCATTGCTGACCCCCTGCTGGCTGGAGACGCCTTCCTGAGTCCGCTGGAGTTTGAAGACCCAGAGCTGAGTGCCACTCTTTGTGAACTGAGCCTTGGCAGTAGCAGCACCCGGGAGAGGTACCGGCCAGAGGAGCCAGGAACGGAGGGCAAACAGTTGGGCCAAGGTACAGAGGGGGAACCATGACGAGGGAGGAGGGTAGGAACTGCACTCAGGCCTGAGTGCAGACGCCAGTGGTAATTACAGTCATTTACCAACTCCTTTCTATCTGCCCAGGCTTTATGTGTATATCGATCCATTTATTCATTCAGGAGGCATGATTTTATGTGCTCACTACATTCCAGGTCCCGGGCTAAGGGTTTTCCCGTGATGGATCCATTCATTCAACTGATATTAAGCATCTATTAAAACTAAATGCCAGGTCTTGTGCCAATGCCTAGATGTGGATTCCTTCACGTATTCATTCAGCACACGGGCCATGTGCTGGGCACAGTGTGGAAGACAGGCAAGCTCCAAGTCCCTCCAAGTCCAGGTTAGAGGTCACCAACAAGCCAGAGAATCAGGCAGGGTCCTGTCGTTTAAGGCCTGGTGGGCCATGGTAAGGAGTTTGGATTTTATCCTTATAGCAGCAGGGACTCATGTGACTACTTGAAGCCAAGAAATGACAGGATCTGGCCCTCACTCTGAATGGGGTCAGAAGGAATACTTTGGTGTAGATTGAGATTCAGGTAGGAATCTCTAAAACAGGAGATGCTGATGGTGACAGTTATGATTCATTAGGAGAAAAATTCTTTAGCAGCAACCATATATTATAATAGATTTTATAGGGTATGTTGTGTGGCGGGCTGTGTGGTTTATACGGTGAAATGGTTACTTCTATTATGCCCATTTCACAGATGAGGAAACAGAGGTTTAGAGAGGCGATGTCACTTGCTTTAGGTCCCCTAGCCAGCAAGTGGGAAAGAATGGTTTGGAATCTGGGTTTTTCTGATGCTAGAACCCGCCCTCTTTATTGTCTCACTCCTCTCACGACGGGTGGCAGCCCTGTGTGTTTACTCCTGGGACACTTCTGGTGCTTGCTGGCCCCACCACGCCCATCTGGTATGAAGGTCAGAACTGTGAGCAGAGTGCCCTGGGGCTCCGAGGCTTTCCTGGGCATGATTTATCGAGTATAGGTATACAAGATACGGTCACTGTGACATATTGACTTGTAAAAACTCTGTGATGTGGGTGAGAAATGAGGCACAGTGAGATTCAATGGTTTGTCCAAGGTCAGTGTCACAGCTAGGAAGTGGTAGCGTCAGGACTGGCACCAGGACCACCTGCTCTGAACCCACACTAAGTCATGTTCTGGCTTCGTGTGCACAGGACTCCTGCTCCTGGCTTTGTGATGCCAACTGGAAGAAGTTGGACCCGTCTCAGCCTTAAGGCTCCAGGAATGGGCAAGCCACTATGCCCAGAATTATCCGTTGGTGTGCAAGGGCCAGTGGGAGCGAGGGGTGGGGAGATGAGATTTCCTGGTTAATTAAAGGGTCTGCTGGGAGTGCCAGCCATTTCCTTAGAAGAGGAGCCGAGAGATCCCTGGGGCTCCCTCATCAGGAAGGGAGTCTTGCTGAGTGCTCTCAAACAAAAATAAAAACAGGCTTCCTACTACAGCAGGTGGCAAACTTCAGAAAATTGTCCCCTGGAGAGGAGCGAGTGCAGGTGGAACCTCTAATGAGGCTCCAGAAGAGCTCCTGACATTCTGTCAAAGGATGGTGATAAGCCAAGTCAGGGACCCAGCAAGGTGCTGGGAGCGAGCCCCTTCCCTCCCCCAGAGTGTCCTCAGTGCTTGTGGGCCAAGGACCACACATGTCTCAGGACAGCGTTCCCTTCATGCCATCTCCAAACACCGTCCCTGCAGCGAGCGATGCCAGGCTGAGCTCGACACTAAGCAGGCTATGCGATTAGTGCTGCCGTTCAGTCAGCAGACAAATTAATCTCCGTAAGTGGTTTAGTGGAGGGTGGAGATGCATGGGTCTGAAGGCGGGAGGTCTCTGCTGGCCACAGCAGGACATGCAGGGAAAGCTGCACCCAGATGGCCGCTTTGCTTCTCCCAGGCTCAAGGTCACCATCCATTTCTCGAGCCTGGCCCGCCCCTAGCCTGGCCTGCCCCCAGCCTCTTCTCCAGGCTGCCCCAGAGCCTGGCACACAGCAGGCAGTCAGAAGTGACTGTGAGGTCTGTGACGTCGAAGGGCCTGAATCTGGTCTTGCCCCCCACCCCCCAACCCGCCACACAGAGCTTAGGAGCCATTCTATCCATGCTGGTAGCTCTGAGTTTGCCTGCTGTACCGTCAGTGCTTGTGACTTGAGGAAGGAAGGAATGTGCAGCATGTGCCAAGTGCCTGGTCTGAGCCCTGGGTAGGAGACTTTTGAGGGCCTCCGCAAGAGCAGGTGTGCTGAGTTAGGAGTGGAATGGAATAGTCCAAGAGCAGGAGAGCTAGTGCTAAAATCTTCCTTTTTCTACCTCTTGCCCCTCCCAAGGGTCTAGCAGCTATTACTTTGCTCCCCAGGTGCATAGGGATTGATCTAGAAGGCCTCCCCATAGCGCTGGGAATGACTGTTGCAATAAGGATAGTGGTGCTGGATTTTATAGTGTTGTCCTGCACCAGCCTCTGTACTGAGGACTTCCCTAAAAAGTATTGTTGAGTCTTCCCAGCAGCCCTTCTTACAGATAAGGAATCCAAGAGTCAGAGAGGTGAAATCCATGTCCCAGTGTCACAAAGCAGTAAGTGGTGGAGCTGAGATTTGAGCCCAGGCGATTTGGTTTCCAGCTCTGGGGTGTCAAACACAGAATCAAGCGCTACCCCGTCCTTCACCCCAAAGGAAGGCGGGACCTTGCTGTCAGGTTCAGAGGTGGTATTTGACGGGAGTCTCTTAGTGGGGTAGATCATAAGCGTGTGTTGCAAAGACAGTGTCCTGGTTTCTGAATCCTGTCTTGCCATCCTTCCTTTCTCCCGCCTCTCCCTCCAGCTGTGAATACAGCCCAGGGGTGCAGCCTGAAAGTGGCCTGTGTCTCAGCTGCTGTGTCGGATGAATCTGTGGCCGGGGACAGTGGAGTGTATGAGGCTTCCGTGCAGAGGTGGGTCCCTGAGTCTTGACTTTTCTGAGTCTGAGTATGCAGAGCCCAGGCCCCCTTAGGTAAGTGGGAGGAGGGCACAGCCTGGTGACTCAGCCCTGTGTGGGGTTCACTGAAGGTGCAGACAGTGCTGCTCTTCCTGGGGCTGCAGACCTTCACATCTGCAGGGGGTGCCAGTTCCACAATTGCCATTAAGGAGCAGATGGCCGGGGGAGCTCATACTGGAGGAAGTGCAGCTCCTTCAAGACAGGAATCCCAAGTAGTCGTGGGAAGGCGGGGTCTGCATGGAGTCTGAGCTGACCCAGACTTTCCTCCTTGAGGACCCAACTGTGCCCTCCCAGAGGGAACCCTGTTTCTGGAAGATGACTTTGGCCCCAGGTTACTGCAGGGAAGCCTGACCCTCCTTCTTCCCCATGTTACCTCTCAGACTGGGTGCTTCAGAAGTTGCCACTTTCGACAGTGATGAGTCCGAAGCAGTAGGTGCAACCCGGGTTCAGATTGCCCTGAAGTAAGTACTGGGAGGGCGGGAGCAGAGGGGTGGTTGGCAGCATCTTCCCAGCTTTGAACTTCATGGCTGCCTAGGAGAGGAAGGCAGAACCAGGAGGACCTGCCGACACTCGTGGCCTCCTAACTAAAGGGGGTCAACCCTTGGCCTCCCTCTCAGCTCCACAGTTTACAAAAGTGAAAGACCTCATAACTTGCCCCAACTTACTTAGCTGGCCAGCAGCAGAGCCAGATCATGACCAACCCTCCTGTGCCTTGGTCTGTGGGGTCATCGTTACGGTGGGTTTTGTCTTACCATCCCATTGAAGCTTCAGCCATCGGGGCTGCGACCCAGATTCATTGTTCTTTGTTTCCCCTTGATGCAGGATACCCACAATATTATCTTTAGTAGAAATTTCCAATATTTGAATATCAAGAGATTCACACAGCACAGTCTTCTGCCTTCTCCTTAAACATTCAGACTAATAGGGGCACCTGGGTGGCTCAGTCCGTTGAGCATCCCACTCTTAATTTTGGCTTGGGTCATGACCACATGGTTTCATGGGTTGAAGCCCCACGTTGGGCTCTGTGCATTGTCTGCGTGCAGCCTCCTTGGGGTTCTCCCTCTGTCTCTGCCCCCACCCCCCACTCAGGCTCTGTCTCTCTCAAAATAAATAAACTTAAAGACAAATAGGGGTATGCCGGGGTGGCTCAGTAGGTTAAGCATCCAACTCAGGTCATGATCTCACGGTTCGTGGGTTTGAGTCCCACATCGTACTCTGTGCTGATAACATGGAGCCTGCTTGGGATTCTGTCTCCCTGTCTCTCTGCCCCACCCCCCACTCTCTCTTTCTCTCTCTCTCTGTCTCTCAGATAAATAAACATTAAAAATTTTTTTTAAAAAAGCAAACAGGAATCTAAGCTAACACTTCATTTAAAAAAAATAAAAATAAAAATTCAGACTGACAGCTCTGAACCTGCATCCCTACATGGCCCAAAGCACTGGGCCTATGCTCTCAAGCTCCCCACAGTCCCCCAAGCAGCCACATCTGTGATGACTGAGAGAGAGAAATGTGTTATTCATACGTGCTCCATATGCCCCTCTCCATTTCAGGTACGATGAGAAGAATAAGCAATTTGCAATATTAATCATCCAGCTCAGTAACCTTTCTGCTCTCTTGCTGCAACAAGACCAGAAAGTGTGAGTATATAGCTGACAGGGTGTTGTATGAGCCTCTCAACCTCTGCAGCCATCCCCTGGGGTGCTCTCCTGCCCTGACCCGCTGCAACAATGCGCCCTGTGCATATGTCATACATGTGACTGTGATGCAGTGTCAGCACTGTGAATGTGGATACAGGCGTGACAGCAAACTTGCTGACTGGAAAGAGAAGCACTATAGGCATCTTCAGTTCCTTCATAGGCACATCGTGAGCACCTACCATGTGCCAGCACTAAGAATGGGGTGGTGAGCAGGTCCTTGCCCTTGTGAGCTTGAAGCATCGCGAAGAAGGTCATGGCCCCTTTTATCTGGTCAGAGCTCAAATATTGCACACAGAAAGAGATAGGCCCGCAGCTCTCAAGAGTCCACGCCGGTCACTGTGCTTCTGTGGGAAGAGCGTGATGGGTATTACCTTACAGTTGATAATACAGCAAACACCTGCACTGTTTGCCTATATTGCAGACTGGGTTTTTGTTTCATTGCATTCATCTGCCTGGAGGTTTCTCTTTTTAACTAGATGGTAGGCATTGGGGCAGCAGGTTATATTTCTGAAGTCTGTACCTGGCCAGCATCTGGGGCTGTGACATGTGGGAAGGGGAAAGACAGGAGGAAAGCAGGACAAACAGAATAAAGACAAAATTAGACACTAGGCCTGTCTTTAGCCATTTGCTCTAATAAACAGTGCCAGAATGAGTAACCTTCTCCATATCTCATTGATACTTGTGCTGCAGAAGTATCTGTGGAAGAGTGTCTAGAAGTGAGCTGAATGGGGTCACAAGGCCAATGCATCTGTAACTGTGTTAAGATCGTGAGGGCTCTCGTGGGGATGAGCACTGGGTGTTATGTGGAAACTAATTAGACAATAAACTATTTGTAAAAAAAAATCATTTTTAATAAAAAAAAAAGATTGTGAGATTCCCATGGAAACCAACTTGACAATAAACTATTTGTAAAAAAAAAAAAAAAGATTGTGAGAGTCCCCTCTGCAGGGGCAGTAGCATCTTGCCTTCCTACCAGTGGCTGTATAAGGATTCCTGAGTGTTAACCAACAATCTTGCTGATCCTTCCATGCACAGAAATTTGCACACTGTTGACCTCAGACTCCATATTCTTTGAGGTTCTAAGGATTGAAAATGAGGGGAAGGAAGAGCAATTGTTATCCTTGGAGCTCTCTCTGCTTCCCTTACAAATATCTGCCTAACCGCTTGAGAAATTACAAACTCCTCCACTGTTATTGTCTTAGGGATTTGTGGCAACAGTTTAGCCCAACACATTATCCCAGACCTGGGCTGACTCAGGCTCTCCTCTGTCTCTCTCTAGGAATATTCGGGTAGCTATCCTTCCCTGCTCCGAGAGCACCACCTGCCTGTTCCGGACACGGCCCCTGGATGCCTCAGACACTCTTGTGTTCAATGAAATGTTCTGGGTGTCCATGTCCTATCCATCCCTTCACCAGAAGACCTTAAGAGTCGATGTCTGCACCACTGACAGGAGCCATCTGGAGGAGTGCCTGGTGAGGGCTATGCCTGTCTGTCTGTCTGTCCAGCCTTCTGTCCTTCTGCAGATTAGCCCACCTTGTAGTTCAGGGAGCGACTTGGAGAAAGCACAGGCTGTCGTGTCAGTGAAGCTTGTCTTGGGTTCCAGGCAGGGACTCCTGCACAAGTGAGCAGCGTTAGCTCACTCATTGAGAGTAGGGGGCAAGGAGGCAGGAAGCTTCTTTCTCAGCCATGGAACTGCAGGGCCTCGTCCCTTGTGCCCGAGACTGCATCACCTGTGACTCTTTAATTCTCAGTCTCAGTTTCCTTATCTGTAAAATCCAGCTAATGCTGCCCATCTCACAGATGGTTCTCTGAGGATTAAATGACGATTAAAGCAGTGTTTCTGGAACTTGAACATGCACACAAGTGGGGCTCTGGTTAAAAATCAGATTCTGATTCAGCAAATCTGGGGCAGTGGTGGGTACAGGCACCAAGAGATTCTGCATTTCTGAGAAGCTCCCAGGTGCTGCTGACTGCCACTGGTCCCCATAGCAAGGACGTAAAACAACAGTGTGTCTGCACACACTAGATGCTCACTGGCTATCAGTCCCCCCACCCTCCTCAGCTGGGGTACAGAACAGCATCACTGCCACTTATGTTGTTGATGTTATTACTTACAATAATGCAATGGCATCCATAGATTGAATGCAGTTTATGTGGTGGGCATTGAGTAAGCCCCTTACATGTAGTTTCTCTATCTGACCCTCACTGAAGTCTTATAAAACAGGTACTGTTATACCAGTGAGGAAACTGAGGCACAGAGAGGTAACAGAACTCTCCGAAGGTCACACAATCAGGAAGAGGCAGGAGCAGGTAGAAGCTAGGCAGCTCCACTTCTGTAGCCCACCCGCATCAGCCCCTTGGTGTTTGCACCAGCATGGTGCTCCTTAAAACCCACAGGTAGGACAGTGACTATAGACTGGTAAGCATGGTAGACATTGGGCATCAGGGCAGAAAGCTTTTCCAAACCCAGACTTTTCTGGTGAAGCATTTCCCCAGCCCTGGGAATTCCTCAATGAGAAGAGACTCAATCCTATTTTCTTCTCCTAATTGGATGTCTTTTATTCCTCCTTCCTAATTGAAGTCTGGCCATTGCTGGTTGCCATGGCAGCAGCCAAAGCGCTCATCCCACTGTGGCTTGTCTCTTTCTGTGGCCAATGGGAAATCTACTTTCCCGTATCCTATGGGGATGTGAAGTGTCAGGCTGCCATGTTTTGGTGGCTAGAGGAGCAGGCGAGGGAGTGAGACACGAGGAGAAAGGCTGTGTGCTCCCACGCGGTCTCCCTACACTGCTGGGTTTGGGGAATCCCTGGTATGCTTAGAGCTGCTTAATCAGCCAGGCTGCCACAGTGTACCCATCCTGAGCAGCGTCTGTGTGTAGTACCAGGCTGAGTGTCTTCCTTAACCCTCACAGCAGCCTGAGGAAGAAGCATTAGGATTGTCACCATTTGACAGATGAAGGATCAAGACCCAAAAGGGCTAAGTAACCTGCCCAGGTCTTCCATCGAGTCAGTGGAGAAGACTGCTTCCTGATTGCGGCTTCTTTACACGCAGGCTTCATACCGTCCTGCCTCTCAGGTGGTTACCATGTCCCCACCGTCTGCAGACCTGGATTATGGGTTTGGATGAACACGTGGCCTTGCCCACTGTCTCCAGCAACAGTTCTACTGAATGCATTAGTGTGGCATAACCAGGGTCACGGGCTTTCCAGCTGGACCCTGTTGGCCACTCCTCAGTGGCAAAAGCTCAGTGCCGCTCAGAGCAGGTTCTGTTAAGAAAGGCCACTTCCCTGGCCCCCCTCCTATCCTATAGTTAACCATTAAAGAAAGAGGCCTTTTTCACCTTGCCACCCCACTTGGGAAAACCCTAGCCCTGTCCCAGTGAACTCTCCACTCATGCACTTGGAGAAAAACAGAGTCACGCCGTATGGTCTCATGTTAAAATTGTGGTCACAAACCTCGTATGGAGTCCTAATGGTACTCAGCACTGACACTGCATCTCCCTAGACCATTTGCCTTCCCCATGTCCCAGGGGCGAACTCTTACCTTCTCCACTGTCCTCAGACTTCCGGCAGCTCCTCCCCCACCCTCACACTCCCCTGCTGAGGATCTTGCTCCACAGGGTTCTTGGGTTCTTGCTATTTCTTTGGCTCCAGTGTCGGCCCCCACTGCCATGTGAGGCGACTTCTCAGGGACATCATGCTGTTATTTTCTGGCTCTTCACTGTCTCCAGTCTTCCCTGCTCCATTGAGCCTGGCCTATCAGTATACCAATATGATATTAATTCTCTTAAGAAAAAAAACCAAAAGGCAAAAAAAAAAGAAGAAGAAGAAGAAGAAGCTTTTTACCCATTTCCCCCTCCAGCTACTACTTTGTTTCTTTCCTTTATAGCAAAAAGTGAAAAGGGTGTTCATGTTCTCTCTGTAACACAGTTCATGTGGGATTTTGTCCTCATCAGTCCGCTAGCATTGTGCTCATTGAGGTCATCCGTGGCCTCCTTGGTGCTAAACCCAGTGGCCACTTCTCCATCCTCACCTCCCTCAGCCTGCCGACTGTGTTTGGTTCAGTTGCTCCAGAGTCTGTGCGACATCCTTTGCCCTGACTTGTCTTCCCCAGCATCTCGCTCTCAGTGGTCTTCCCTCATCACTGGCATCTCTGTCTGCTTGGCTTATTCTTCTCATTTCCCCAACTGCCGTATGTCAGGGCTCAGGCCTCACCCCTCTCCCCTCTGTTTGCATTCACTGCCTTGGTAATCTCCTCTCATTCTCCTGCTCCAAACACCATGCCAAATGTATGGATCCAGCGTAGGCCTCTCCACTCGGAGCGCATACCTCCACTTCTGTTCCACATCTTCTCTTGCTTGTCCAGGAGGCATCTCAGATGAACTTGTCCACAAGCGCACTCCTGATCTGTGTTCCCATGTCTTGACTGTCTCAGCTAGTAGCAACCCAGTTCTTCCACTGCCCAGGCCAGAGACCACAGGGTCACCCTTGACCTGTCTCTTCCTCTCCACTCCACATCTAATCCTTCAGGAATTCCTGGAAGCTCCACCTTCAGAAGATCCCCAGGCCCCAGCCACAGAGCACTGCCCCTGTCCCACTGCTGTCTGTCTCCTGGATTGTCCAGCAGTCTCTCCTGGGTCTCCTTGGGCTGTCCTTGCCTCCCTTCATCTCCCCTCAACACAGAAACCAGAATGATCCTATTAAATTGCAAATCAGTGCTTGCTACCCCTCTACCTAAAACTTTACAGTAGCTTCTGTCCCCACCTAGAGTCAACTCCTGGGCCCCTTGCCTGCCCTCCAAGGCCCTTGGGGAATCTGCCTCTTGTTATCTCTCCGCTTTCATCCCAAGGCTCTTCCTCCAGTCTCGTTGTGCCCCTTGAATACACCAGCATCCTCTTTGCCCCAGGCCTTTGCACTTGCTGCCTCCTCTGACAGAATTCTCTTCGCCCAGACATGGATGGGCAAGGCTCACCCCTCCACCTCATTCTGGGCTTGACCCAGATGTCACCTTCTCAGTGAGGTCTTCCTTCCATCCTATTTAAAAAATCACACTCCCCCTCCACTCTTGTCCTGTGTTATTTTTCTCTGCAGCACATTCCCCCACCTAACATTTGTCAGTATTACAGATTTTAGGGTATACATGATTTTCACATTTTATCAAGTCTCTAGAATCCAGATGCAATTTATAGTAGATGGCATGTCATAGTTTAATTGACAACTATTTTCCTTTCTTAGTAATGTATGAAATAGTACACTGACTTGACTTACTGATTTGTTTATCTGGTTCCCGCAGACTGGAATGTAAGCTCATGAGGACAGAGATTCTCATCTGCCTTCAATCCTACTGTATCTCTAGCCCTCAAAACAGTGTCTGGCACATACAGACTACTTAGCTATGTGTGTACTGAATAAACAAATGAATGCCCTCCAAGGGAATCCTTTTCCAAAGTAGACCACATTTATAGCCCAAAATAGACAGTATATCTCGTTGGAATTAATCATAATCTGATGGCAGTGTTATACCTCCAAGCTGTCATTATATTCTTTCCTCCTTGCCCCTCAAACATGGCCTGGCATCTTCTGAACTGTAATATCTGACACATCTGTCTTCACAAGAAACTGTGAGCCCCTTGGGGGCAGTATCCTGTCTTACATGTTTCTATGGCTCCAGAGTCTGCAGAGTGCTCAGAGGATATATATTAAGTGAATAAATGAGTAATATACAGATATTTGTGTTTATTTAAATTTGTTACAGGTGCCTAAAATGCACCAGGTATTTAGTTCCTGAATGGACTCTAGTCCTTACCTTGTTTTCTCCACTTGCTCATCACTGTTCTAGAAATTAACCTTTAGCCGCACATGGGTTAGCAAAGTCAGTGCCATGCACTGGTCCATTCTAATAGAAGGACAAACTGGGAGAAAGGATCCCAAGTGGACTAGGGAGCCCCTCCCCATCTGAGGTGCCACCCGAGCCACCACTTAGCTACTGGCCCACTTCACAAACCAGCTTATGGTATTTCTACCACCCACTCACACAACCACTGTTGTGTTTGGGGACAGTGAATTCACTAAGCCCCAAACCTGGTCAAGGCTCTTCCAAAGAAGACATGTTGAAATAATAGTAAGACCTGTGAAGAATGATAAAAAGTATTTGGTCATTCTTTCCCCTAAGGATGTATGGTAAAAAGTCAAGTCACTGGAAATAAATCCCCTCTCTGGAGGGTTATATTCAGTGAGATTAATTTTGTGTGGGTTATTTTCATCATAAGGCATCCATTTACACCATTCAAAGAAAAACTGTGGAGAAAGGTTTACTGAAGAGCAATCTTGCTCCCCTGGCCTTTGCACTCAATCCCACCAACTACCCTATACCCACTTTGATTAGTGTTGCCTTTACCTTTCCATTATTGCTTGTTGCACATGTTCATGTGATAATGTTCACTGTCCCTTGCACCTCAAGTATGGTACGATATATATGTATGTATATACGTAAGCCAGAAAGAGAAATATATATATAGAGAGAGAACATATGTATTCTTATCCCTCTTTCCATTTTTAAAAGTTTTTTTTAATGTTTTATTTATTTCTGAGAGAGAGAGAGAGCATGAGCAGGGGAGGGTTAGAGAGAGAGGGAGACACAGAATCTGAAACAAGCTCCAGGCTCTGAGCTAGCTGTCAGCACAGAGCCTGATGCAGGGCTAGAACCCACAAACCACGAGATCATGATCTCAGTCGAATTCGGACGCTAAACAGGCTGAGCCACCCAGGCATCCCTCTCTTTCCATTTCTTATATGAAATTAGCATACTACATATTCTCTCTTGCACTATTCTGTTTTTTCCCTTAACAGTACAGCCTGGGAATCTCTCCACATCAGCACCTAGAGATCTTTCTCATTTTTTGTACATAGCTATGTAATATCCCATTGTGTAGATATAGTTTATTCCTCCAGTCCCCCATTGCCGGTGCTTTGAGTTTTTCAAAATCTTCTTCCTTGACATTGGTCTTGGTGATGATCTTTTGGATCTGACTCCAAAAATACAGGCAACAAAAGCAAAAATAAACATATGGGACTATATCAAACTAAAAATCTGCACAGCAAAGAAAATCATCAACAAAATGAAAGGCAACCTGCTGAATAGGAGGAAATATTTGCAAATCATGTATCTGATAAGGGGTTAATATCCAAAATGTATAAAGAACTCATACAACTCCACATCAAAAAAAAAGCAAACAATCCCATTTAAAAATGTGCAGAGACTCTGAATAAACATTTTTCCAAAGAAGACATACAGAAGGCCTTCAAGTACACAAACAGATGCTCACTATCACTGATCATCAGGGAAACGCAAATCAAAATCATAGTGAGATATCACCTCACACTTCTTAGAATGGCTATTATCAAAGAAACAAGAAATAGCAAATGTTTGCAAGGATATAGAAAAAAGAAAACCCTTGTTCACTGTTGGTGGTAAAACATTATGCAGAACTGCTATGGAAAAGAGGGTGGAGGTTCCTCAAAAAATTAAAAATAGAATTACCATATAATCTAGCAATCTCACAACTGGGTATATATCCAAGATTACACCCAGTGATAGCAACATTCCTCACAATAGCCGTGACATGGAAGCAACCCAGATGTGTATCAGTAGATAAATGGATTTTAAAATGTGATTTCTTGATATAATGGAATATTATTCAGCCTTAAAAAGGAAAGAAATCCTGTCCCATGCTACAACATGAATGAACTTTGAGAATAGTATGTTAAATGACATAAGCCAGTTACAAAAAGACAAATACTGTGTGATTCCACTTACATGAGAGACGTAGAGTCATCAAATTCACAGAAACAAAAAGTAGAATGATGGTTGCCAGGGACCAGGGGAAGGGAAGTGGGAAGTTACTTAATGAGTGTGGAGTTCCAGATTTGCAAGATGAGAAAAGTTCTGGAGATCTGTTTCATAACAATGTAACTATATTTAACACTATTGAACTATACAATTAAAAGTAATTAAGATGGCAAATTTTATGACAACAAGAATGGACCTTGAGAACATTATACAAAGTGAAATAACCCAGGAAGAGAAAGACAAATAAATACTTGTATGGTCTCACTTACATGTGAAATCTAAAAAAACCAAACTCATAGAAACAAAAAACAGATTGACTTGTCAGAGGTAGGGGGTTGGGGAAATGGGTGAATGGGTCTAAAGGTGCAAACTTCCAGTTATAAGATAAATACGTTCTAGCTGTGTAATGTACAGTGTGGGGACTGCAGTACACAACACTGTATTGCATATTTGGAAGTCGTTAGGGGAGTAGATCTTAAAGATCTAATCATAAGAAAAAAAATTCTAGCCATGAGGTGATGGATGTTAACTTACTGTGGTAGTCATTTCATAATAAACACCATATCAAATCGTTAATTTTTTACGTAAACTCTGTGCCCAATGTGAGCCTTGAACTCAGGACCCTCAGATGAAGAGTTGCATGCTCTACTGACTGAGCCAGACAAGCGCCCCCCAAATCTTTATGTCGTACACCTTAAACTAGTGCAGTGTTACATGTCAATTACATTTCAGTAAAGCTGGGGGGGCAGGAGATGGTAACTTTTTATGGGTTTGTCATAATTTTAAAAAAGAAGTGCTCACTAAAGATTTGATGGAGGAGGAAACCAATGAATGAATAGGTTGGTGAATAAATGAGTTATTGGAAATAATTAACAACTAGCCCTTTGTTCCTCCTGGAAGCTGCCATCTCCTTGGGGGTGTTTCTCATACTCTCCCCAGGAGCTTTGTCAGAATACCTTGTCAGCCCTGACTTATACTCTTGCCTTTTCCCATCCTCAACAGGGCGGTGCCCAGATCAGCCTGGCTGAGGTCTGTCGGTCTGGAGAGAGGTCAACTCGCTGGTACAACCTGCTGAGCTACAAATACTTGAAGAAGGAGAGCAGGGAGCCCAAGCCAGTGGGAGCCAAGGTCCCCACCCCAGACCCTGAACGCACGGTGAGCTGGGCCCCGGGTTTGCACTAGCCTCCTCTGTGTGCAGCATCTGGATGGGTAGCAGGAAAAGTTCTCCCAAAATTGGAGTAACTGGGCATCAGAGATGGGGGAAGCAGCAGAGGGTATTGGAACAGAGAAGAAGAGGATGATATAGGAGAGACCTCTGCAAAGGGGCACATAGCCCTCCCCATCTGCAGCTTTCCCCTTCCGCATCTGTGCACTCCCCATCTGCACTTTGCTCGCCATAATATAACTTGCCTGAAAAAAATATATATATAACTTGCCTGATGAAAGCCTTAATTTATTATTTTTTTTAATGAAGGAAGGAGAAACCTGTGGAAGATAGAAAATTGACCTTTATTGAGATACTGCTATCTGCATAGTGGTCCATAGTGGAGGCTTGCTGTAAGAGGCAGAAAAAACACTGACCGGGTGTGTTTGTTAGTTAGGTGACAGGTCAGTCATTTCACCGCTGTGAGGCTCCACTTTTCTCATGCTGAATCCTTATCTAAAAAGGTGGTTAGGAAGGATTGAAGAAGTTTGTGTAAAGAGTACTTGGTAAGTGCTTGATAAATGGTATCTGTTTCATTATTGTATATTTCTTAAAAATCTTACATTTGCCTATTTTTGTTTTAAAATACATATTGGTTTCATTTTAGTGCAATACACTTTAAAATATCCTTAAATTGTTTTCTGTACTTGGGAAGCTCACATCTGCTAGCCAAGTAGACTAGCCAGGACTCAACTGAACAGTGAAGTTGCCCTTGGACATAGATTCTCACAGCATACAGGATCCTAATGGGATCCCAAATAGAAAGCGTTTGGGATTCCAGTTGGCTCCTAATTCTCTGTGGTGCTTCTTCCCTCTGTCAGTACTTGGTTACTTTGCACAGTCACTGCCCAGAATTTCAGTGGAGGGGACAGGCTAGGTCAGGTGGTAAGGATAAGGGTAAGGATTAAATCTATTTACCCCTAACCTCTCCCCTCTTCCTCCTCCTCTTCCTTCTTTTTCCTAATCCTTATCATTTCCTGCACTTCCTTTTGTGTCAGGCACTGTCCTGTTTATTATGTGTCACTTACCAAGGCTCAGAAAGTTTATCCAAGGACATACATTCAATAAGCAACAAACTTAGGTCTTTCTCACTTCAAAAAGGAGTCCATGGGCTGACAAAGATCTTGAAAACATCTTCTACTTTCTAGAGCATGTCCTTGGGTAAGTGACATCAACCTTGGACACAATTAGTTTCCTTGTTCCCGTTTTTCAAGGGAATAATCATAATCTCTATCTCTCAGAATAGTTTTAAAGATTAAGTAAGATGTTACACACAAACTCTCTCTCCAGTGCCTGATGTATACCAGGACTTCAATTGATTTTAGTCCCCTCTTCCTCGAAAGAAAATTTCAGGGATTTTCCAAGCTCTGGCCCACACTAAGTAAGGGTATTTGCAAATTAGCCATGTGCCCAGAAAGCTACAAGATCAGTTTTTTATTTACTATGAGCTGCCATTTACTGAGTGCTAATTATGTACTAGGTACATATGTGCTAGGTGCTAGGTACTCTTCTTTATATATCTTATGTAGATATTCTCAATTAATCTTCATAACAACACTTTGTAGTAGTTTTTAGAAGCTACTCTAGAGGAAATTGAGTCTCAGAGAGGTTAATGTCCTCAAGTGGCACAGGTTTCCTCACTGTAGACACCATTCAGTATAGATGTTCTTCCTCCAGGAAGTCATCCCTGAATGCAACCCAACCTGACTTTGCCATTGCTCCATTGTTCCTAAATGTCCAAAGCTTAACCTCTGGCAAAATCCTTATCACATCGTTTCACATTATCACATTATTGACAGTTCATGTGTGGTTTCCCTGATTACACTTTAATCTCTTCACAGCCAGAGACCTATATTTCTGTCTTACTCAACTACTGAACTTGACTGTCTTTCAGAAAAGTCTGTCTGTGCATACAGGAGTTATTCTTAGGAGAACTGCCAGTTAGATTAACTAAGTGCTATATTTCCAGTTTATAAGTGACCTTGGGGCAAGACACTTACCCACTCTGGACTTCAGTTTTAGTCTCAATTCACAGGGAAGGTCACACTCTAAGCTCTGATTCTTGCAAATGGTATGCAGATGAACCCTTGGGCATTTGTCTCCACAGGATGCCGTGTCTGCTCTGTTGGAACAGACAGCAGTGGAGCTGGAGAAGAGGCAGGAAGGAAGGATCAACACACAGAACCTGGAAGACAGCTGGTAAGTGAGATCGCTGGGCCTCAGGAACTGATCTGGCTTGGACCTGGACACAGGAATGAGATGCCCAAACTCCAGAACTACCAAGAGAAAGAAGCGTTCCTCTGGGAAGACAGAGAACCTTTCTCCTCATGGGTTCCCGACAGGCAACAAGGCAGTACAATTGACCCTTGAACAACGGAGGGGCTAGGGGCACCAAGCCACTGCATGGTCCGAAATCTACATAGAACTTTGACTCCCCCCAGACTTAACTACTAATAGTCTACCAATTGACCAAAAGTCTTACCAGTAACATAAACAGTCCGTTAATACAAACTTTGTATGTTACTTGTATGACATACTGTATTCTTACAATAAAGTAAACTAGAAAAAAAGAAATGTTAAGGAAATCATAAAGAAGAGAAAATACATGTACAGCACTGTACTGTATCCAAAAAAAAAAAAAAAATCCACATATAAGTGGATTCGTGCAATTCAAACCCATGTTCCAAGGTCACTGTGTATATAGCCTGGTATGATGGTTGCCAAAATTTCTTCCCAATTTGTCATTTTGTGAGCTATAATCACTCACGCTGGGTCACATATTAGTATCTGCCTTGGCTCGAATTTATTTTGGTAAAAAAAAATTTTTTTACATTACTGTAAATAAAAAGTAAGTATAATTGACCATATATTGAAGGGGTGCCTGGGTGGCTCAGATGGTTAAGCGTCCAACTTTGACTCAGGTCATGATCTCACAGTTCTTGGGTTCGAGCCCCGCGTCGGGCTCTGTGCTGACAGCTAGTTCAGAGCCTGGAACCTCTTTCAGATTCTGTGTCTCCCTCTCTCTCTGACCCTACCCTGCTCATGCTGTCTCTCTCTCTCTAAGAAATAAATTTCAAAAGAACATTTAAAAATTTTTTTTAAAAATTGAAGATGTTTCAATAAGGAATTTCACCTGAGATAGAAACAGAGAGCAGAAATAATAGGCTTAAATAAGACAATTTATTGCTTTGTTACTTAAATATAAGAATGGGAAGAAGCAACTCAAGGTTCATCTGTCAGCTCGATGGCGTTATGAGGAACCCAGTCTCCTCCTCTATTTCTGCTTTGCTATTCTTACTGGGTGGCTGCCATCATTGAGGCTTCTTCCTAGCTCAAAATGGCTGCTGAGTCACCAGCCATCAGGCAAGCATCAGAAAAAAGAAAAAACAAAAGAATGTGCCTGTATGCCTTTTAACCAAGGAGCATTCCTCAAAGTCCCACGCAGCAGTTTCCACTTGATTTTCACTGGCTGAGCTTAGCCATTTGGCCTACCTAACTGCAGGGGGTACAAAAATCAGGGTTCTGTTACCAAGAAAGTAGAAATGCATACTAGGGTGATTATGAGCCAAGTCTGCCTCAGAAGATAACTAGAAAACTTAAATGTAATGAAAATAAAGAAAGAGCATTAAAACCCACCTAGACATATTGCTCGCTAAGGCTCTAGGCCTGAAGTCTTCTCTATCTAGATATATTAAAGACATGCTGCCAGAGAGAGACTTCTCGGTGCCCACAGGAGAACTGGAATCAGCTTTCTCTTTATGTGGTTCAGTGCTTCTTAGTCTCTTGTATCCTGAAAGAGAAGTTTCAGTACACATTTAGGGAAAAAATGGTATAGACCAGGGTTCAAATCTTCACTTCATGGTTGTTTGTGTACCCTTTGGCAAAACATCTGTAGCTTTTTTTTATGGCATGGCACAACACATGGAAGTTGCTCTAAGCATACAGCTCAGTGAATTTTCAGAAACCAAACTATCTGGGTAACCAGCATCCCCATCAAGAAACAGAGCATAATGGGCTCTCTGGAAGCCCTGTCTGGGCTGGTCACTGCCCTCTACCACAGGGGCAGCCGCTGTCAGGACAGTCATTCTAACCTTGGCTGAACCTCATCTGGAAAAGCGGGATGTCACACCAACTTACTGCATGGACTTACTGCAAACGACTGAAGGAGAACCCACCATACTGAAGATAAAGCACAAAGCTCATAGCGGACACTCAATAGATGGTAGAAATTATCATTCAGGAAATGATAGATCCCAGCTCAGAAGGGAGAAGGCAAATCCCATCTCAGAATTGACCGCAGCCTGTGAATTTGCCATTTGGGGAGAAGTATGGTTGGGCTTTAAGTGCACGTGCTCTGAATTCAGATAGATAGGGATTCAGAGTCTCGCTCAACCAACTTCCTGTGGGACCCTCGGTCTGGGCAAGGCCCAGGCATCAGTAAGTTTTAAAAGTTCCCTGGGTGACCCTAATGTACAGCCAGAGCTGAGAACCATGACTCTGAACCGCCATTTCCGCCTCTGTGAAATACAGATTTAATGAGTGGCCACAACACATGGGGTATTTTGTAGACTCAATAGAATTATGCATGATAAGATAAGCTCTTAGCACAGACTTTGTCCCACGGGAAACACTCAGTAACTCTTCTGCATTATTCTGTTACAGCCTCCGGTTATACATTTGGTCTCAGAAGGGGGTCACAAATGTTTTCTGGAAAGGTCCAGATAGTAAATGTTTTGCTTTGTGGACTCTACAGCTTCGGGTGCATCTATTCAACTCTCCTGTGATAGCATCAAAGTAACCATAGGTGGTACATGCCATCATGTCCACCACTGAAGCTCTACTTATGGATGCTGAAATTTCAATTTCATGTAATTTGCACATGTAATGAAATAACCATTTTTTGTTTATTTTTTTTTAAATATTTTTTGTTTTACTTCTAGGAGAGAGAGAGAGACAGCATGAGCAGGGGAGGGTCAGAGAGAGAGGGAGACACAGAATCTGAAGCAGGCTCCAGGCTCTGAGCTGGCAGTCAGCACAGAGATCGACGCGGGGCCCGAACCCACGAACCGCTAGATCATGACCTAAGCGAAAGTCGGACGCTCAACCCACTAAACCACCCAGGCGCCCCGAAATAACCATTTTTTGTTTGTTTGTTTGTTTGTTTAGCCATTTAAAAATATAAAAACCATTCATAGCTTGGGCTGTCCAAAGCAGATGGTAAGCTGGATATGGCCCACAGGCTCACCCTTTGTTTACTCTTCTCTTTTACTATTCATTTCTCCATGTGATAAAGGGTAGGGTAAGGTCCCTGAATTTTTGTATGTTCATTTGTTCATTTTAGGTCTCTTTCTAAATTATCTTAATTTCTCTGTTTCCCTCTTTATCCCTCCCTGTGTCCGTTTCTTTCCCTCTCTCACCTCTCCCTTTACATCCCTTTCTACCTCCCTTTCCCTCTCCCTCTTTTCTCTCCCTCTCCAACTCTCTGTGGCACACTGCTGTGCTAGGCTGGTCTGGTGCCGGAAATAGGCCCAGGACCTGTGTTCCAAAACCCTGGCACAAGATCAGTGGTTTCTGCCAAATTCCAAGCTTGTGGTGAGACTTTTCAAGCCATCCCCTAGCAACTGCCTTCTGTTCTCTCTCCCTTTGTGGCCCCCTCTCTCCCCACCCCTGCCATTCAGACTTCCCTAGACACTGACTTACAAAGAGGACTGGGAATCCCAGAGCTGCTGTACTGGAGTAAATCCATCTGCGGCCCCCCTCCCCCCAGACTGAAGACTTCTCTTGGTCCTGGAATGTTAACTAGGTTTACAGTGCCTGCTCCACTCGAGAGTCATGTGTGGAGATCCCCCAAAGACTGTGGCCCTCTGTTCTAGTTTCCACTCCTTCTCTCTCAGCACCCCAAGGCCAGGGTACCATAGTTTCTCCCTCCTTTTATTTGTTTAGGTTTCTTTAGTGCATATAGTCAGAAGACTGGATTTTTTTTAAAGATCCACAAGCAAAACAAAATTCTAAGAGTATTAGAAAATAAAAGAGAATATGATCACAATGCTAGGGTGAAAATCCTTGTATTTGCCTCCTTGGGAAGTTATGTGTGTTTGTCTAGGGCAGAGGTTGAGAAATAGCATTGCCGGCCCCAGGGCATGTGTGCTTTATATTTTAATAGGCTTTGCAGAATAGTTCTCAAATAAGATTGTATTAGCAAATGCTCCCACCAGCAGCGATTAAGAGGACCCTTAAGCCTACTCCCTCTCCAATGCTCAATATAATCTAACTATAGTACTTAATCGAGAATATGTACGTGTTTTGTTTTAGAAGATACTGCTAAACTGACTTCAGGGTGTAAATTGGCTACCCTGGTGTACATTCCCTGCAGAGATATGCCTATTTTCCATGCCTTCACCAGCACTTGATAGTATCTGTATATTTTGCCACCTAAAGGGTGAAAAGATATCTACGTTAATTATTCTTCTCATTACAATTGAATTTTTTTTCCTTCCCAGATATGTTTAGATCGGATTCCCGATCAAAAAGAAAAGACTTCCATAGTCATTAAGCACTTATAGTGGAGTTGGACAGCGTTGGATGGGAAACCTGGCTGTACCACTTCGTGGTCTGTGACAGCAGACCAAGCCTGTCAGCTGTCTGATCCTCAGCTTTTAAATCTGTAAAATGGAGACAGTAATTGCTTTCAGTGTTATTTTAAGGCCTTAGCATAGCACCTGGCACTTGGTAAGCCTTCATTAAATGCTGGTCACTGTGGCATCTGCCACATTCTTAGGGACATGCTCACCATGTGTTCCCGTGTTCAGTGGCCCGTTTATGTGTAGATCAAGAAGCTGTGAGGCAAGGGAAGGAGAGCAAGGAGTCTCTGTTAGCACCGGCCCCCATCACCGGGCAGGGGACGTTTCGGGCATCGGGCTGGGACTGGAGATCCAAGAGCTTTTCTCCCCATCGGGAAAATCCCAAGGGACACTTCAGTTTGTCCACAGGCCCACTGAGCCAGCTAACTGGATGTCGAGTTCTCTGCTTTTGGCTGGAATTCCTTTAACTCAGTACGGTAACATGGTCTCCTGCTGATCAGATGCCTGGCAGTTATGTATGTCTTTGAGAAGTAAAGATGGGACTAAAGAAAAATTAGTAACTAATAAACACAGTCTGTTTGCCACAACTCCTCCCAGCCCCAGACTCAGAAGGGAAAGAATCATTGTGGAAAATATCACCAAAAATAAACTCTTTGTAACAAATGCTGCCACAACGCCATTGGATATCCGTATAGAAAAAAACCCCTGAGGACCGCATACAAAAATTAATCTGAAATAGTTCATACAGTAAAACTATAAAACTACGAAAATAAAATATAGAAGAAATTCTTTACATAATGGGATAGGCAGAGGTTTCTTAGGCAGGACAGAAAAAAACACAAACCATAAAAGAAAAAAAAATTGCCAGGTTGGACTTTATCACAATCAAAGTTCTTTGGAAGATACTATTTAGAAAATGAAAAGGCATGCCACAGACTTGGAGCCAATGTGTGCGAAGACTCCATATCCAGAAGATGTAATGAACTCTGACATCTCAGTAATCAAATGCCAACTCAATTTTTAAACAGGCCAAGTACTCTGACAGATACTTTGCAAAGGAAAATATATGCATGGTCACTAAATACAGGAAAGTGCAAATTAAAACCACGATGAGATATTAATACACCCCCCAGCAGAGTGACTGAATTTCGAGACTGACAGTACCAAATGGAGATGAGGAACTGGAATTCTCATAATATTGTTGGTGGAAATGTAAAATGGTAAAACCACACTGGAAAACCAGTTTGTCAGTTTCTTAACGAGGTAAACCTATACTTCCTGTATGACCTCTCTTTCTAGGTATATATGTTATAGTCTGAATTGTGTCCCCACCCACCCATTCATATTCATACACTAAAGCTCTGACCCTCGCCCATACCTCAGGATGTGACTGTAATGTAGACGCAGGACATTGAAAGAGATGAATAAGTTAACACGAGGCCATAAAAATTTGGGTAGGTCATAGTCTGATATGGCTGGTGTCCTTGTAAAAGTAGGAAATTTGGGCACAGAGCGACATCAGGGATGTGCACACAGAGGGAAGACCATTCGAGGATACACCAAGAAGGTGGTCATCTATCTGCAAGCCACAGAGAGAGGCCTCAGAGGAAACCAAAGCTGCCTGCACTTTGATCTTGGACTTCTAGCCTCCAGAACTGTGAGAAATACATTTCTGTTAGTTAAGCCCCCCGGTCTACGGTATTGTGCTGTGGCAGCCCCAGCAGACTAATGCAATAGCCAAGAGAAGAGAAATATCTACATAGAATTGTAGATGAATGTTCTCTAAGAAGCTTTATTCATAATTGCTAAGAAATGGAAGCCATTCAACCGTTCATCACCTGATGAATGGCTATATGCATTGAGATCTGTTCATCCTACTAGGAATACTACTCTTCAATAAAAGGAAGTGGCCAGACACCAACATAGTTCAGGGACAAAAGAGCACACACACTATCTGATTCCACATATATGAAATGCTAGAAAACTCAGATTCAACCTGTATCGACAGAAAGCTGATCAGTGGTGGGCTTGGGGTGGGGAAAAATTAAATAGGAAAGGCTACAAGAAATCTTTCTGGGTAATGGAGTGTTCTGTATCTCAAGTGTGGCAGTGACTACACGGAATACATTGGTCAAAACTCATGAAACTGTACAGTAACAAGAATGCATTTTGTTGTATGGCAGTTAGACCTCACTAAATTTTTTTATTTGTTTAAGTATGTTCTTGATTATAAAAGGTTTGGAAGCCCTGCCCTGGGTGCATTTAAAGACAGGTGAGCATCTCAGAGTGGTCTCTGGGCAGGTAACCAAAGCTCTTTGTCATCACAGGAGGTACGAGGAGATCAGCGAGAACGAAGTGGCAGAGGAGGGAGAGGAGGATGTTTTTGCTGAGAAAGCCTCGCCGCACAGGGACGAGTGCCCAGCGTTAAAGGTAGGCAGGGCCAGGGAGGCAGGAACAGCTGTCTTAGGGAACGAGCCCTCAGCGCTTGAGTCTAGACATTCCAAAAACACTCCTACAGCATTAGGGGACAGGCCCTCGGGACGGGGTGGCCTATGGAAGATTGCAGAGGAGTGTCCCTGCCTATACTTCGGGTCATCTCTGACAGTCAGCCAGGGGAGGCTGGCTCTCCCCTGATCTCTCCCGCCCGTCACAGCTCCCCTGTTTCTCTGGACTGACCTCAAGCTTGGCAGCCAGATGGGTCTGGGTTCAAATGCTGGCTTGTCTACCCTCTCTCTGTGCAGTCTTAGGCAATGCCTCCATCCCTCTCCAGCCTTCGTTTGCTCATCTCTAAAGTGGAGACCATAATACCGACCTTGCAGACAGGCTCTAAGATTTCAGAGGAATATATTTCTTCATTTGGATCTTCCCAAAGTACAATAGGAAAAAAGAATCCAGTCCAGTTCCCCTCACCACCTCCTTCCCTGCTGCACTTAGGGTTACACACTATAATCAGCTTCACTCTCCATGGAGGTCTCTCTTGTTTTTTCCACCGGCAGGAAAAAACCTGCCGTCTTTTTCTGTGTGCAGAAAGGACCCTGTGGTGTGCAGGCAGGGGTGGAGCTGCATGTTGTGCACTGCACAAAAGTATCTGGCCAGGAGGAGCTGGAAAAGAACCTGGGGCTGCCTTCCAACCGCTCCCCACCAGTGATGCCACAGTCTCTCCAGCCAAAGCAGGCACCTTTTTCAAAATTCTAGAAAGGCACTGTTTTGGCTAACAGGGCCCTGCATTTAGACATTCTTGTTTGTCTTTTGCCGGTAACTATGAAAGGACAGTAGAAAACCAATCTGAGATTTGCAAGTTGCCTCCATGATTCCAAGAAAGCACTAGGCTGCAGCAGTAGAGGCCTTGGATGTGGCTTTGTCAGAATGGTTGGCATGTAAGTCCTGAGGGTGTGAAGTGGAGGACACCATCCATATACTGCTCACATGAACTTGTCTGGGGACTGAATATGCTCCAGCCCACAGGTGTCATGGAGAAATAGGGGCCAGCACTTGGGGCCTTGGCACTGTCCTGGCTGGCAGGGACATGGCCTAGGAAGCCCCTAGCTGTGTCTGTGGGCCACAGGCCAGATGACAGAAGTAGGGAGCAGCTGGGGCATTGGCCCTGCAAGTCTGGCTGGGTAGCCGAGACACTGTGGATACGAGTGGCCTCAAAGCTCTGACTTCTTCAGGTGGACAAAGAGACCAACACAGAGACCCCGGCCCCATCTCCCACAGTCGTGCGGCCCAAGGACCGACGGGTGGGCGCACCATCCCCAGGGCCGTTTCTTCGAGGGAGCACCATTATCCGCTCTAAGACCTTCTCCCCAGGACCACAGAGCCAGTATGTGTGCCGGGTAAGCAAATGCGTGGTACCGCCCCCCTCCCAGAACACCTGCTTCCCGTAGGGTAGTAAGAGCCTTCAGCCTCACAGGGTTCTGGCTGCAGATTCTGATTACTCTCACTTTGTCGGGTATCCTCAGGCAAGTTTTTGTGGAGTTAATAGACCGACTTCAAAGGATTGTTTTATGGGTTGGATTAGAGAAAGTGTAGGAAAAGCTTGGTAACCAGTACATGGCCAACATTATTTATAATTCCAACCAACTTTCCCCTCCTTGTTTACATCCTGCCCTGCCTGCTGGGATCACACTGACCCCTCACCATCCCTGAGCTGACATTTCTTCTCCACTCCCAGGGTGATCCAATGTGCACCCCAAAGTTGCAAAAAGGCAACATGCTTGTGCTATTTAGTCACAAGTTTGGTTTTAATTGAACCTGTTGATAACATTGAAAACTTAGGGAAGGCAACTAAAAATAAAATAAAAATGAAGATTTAACATAAAATTCTAGTTTCTCTTGGGAAAATAAACTGGCACCATGGGCCACACACTGTCTCATGGCAACAGCCGGCTGGAGCTAAGCAGTGGGGCAGATGCCCTTAGATGATTGGAAAGAGGGGCTTTCAAGTTCACTCTGGCCACCTGGCCCTCTTTAGCTGTTTTGGTTGCTAACCTTCTCTTACAGGCTGCCCTGGAGGTTAGAAATCCTGCAGGAGGCTTTTGCTCCCTCATGCCTTTACCTGTCTGTCTCATTAGTCTACCCCTTCTAGGCCAGCCTCTTTATTCCCTCTGTAAGTGAAGGGTTTGAGCACTTACCACGTCTCAGGGGTTCCCAACCTTCCTCAGGGATGACACAGATATGACACATGCACACCTTACCTGAGTCCTGTGTCCGCATCCTTCCTTCCCCTCTGCACAGAGAACCAGTGACCAACAACCACAAGCATAAACAGAACCTTCCTTGTCTAGTGTTCCAGTAAGTCATCACAGAAGGAAAGGGCCAAGGCACTCGCCTGCATCAACCTGTCACTTAACCACCTATTGTTATTGGGGAAAAAGAGAGATGCTGAGGAGCGTTTTCTTCTTCCTTTTTTTTTTTTTTAAGTTTACTTATTTACTTTGGGAGAGACAGAGAGAGTGTGAACAGGGGAGGGGCAGAGAAAGAAGGAGAATCCCAAGCAAGCTCTGTGCTGTTAGTGCAGAGCCTGATGTGGGGCTCGAACTCCTGAAACTGTGATGATATTGTGATGTGAGCTGAGATCAAGAGCCTGATGCTCAACTGACTGAGCCACCCAGGTGCCCCAAGGGACATTTGCAATATCTGATATTCAGTATCCAAAGCCAAAATTAAAAGATTGAGTCGAAGCTAATTTTTTCATAATATGGCAGTGTAACCAGTTTACAAGCTAGTTGCCAGTTATCCCTCAGGTCCCTCCCAGAAATAACAGAAACTCCTCCCTTCTGTGTCAAGCCTCTAGCTAATCAGTTGAGCTTGTCAGCATCTACCTGTTGGCTGCTTATCTTGGGAAAGGTACAGAGTTTCCTGAAGTCAGTCATTGAATGTAAGTGTGATGTTAGGGAATTCCTGAATCACAGCTGAAGAAGAGAAAAATCCAACTCATGCTGCAAATGTGAATAATTTGAAGGATTTAGAAAAGTCCTTAGGGTAATGGACAACTGGTTTTGGCAAAATTGCCATTTTTGTGACTGTGCCCTGGAATTCAAACACAAAGTGAAGAATATCACTTGTCAGAAAAATCACATCAAAAGAAATGATTGTTTGATTCATTCTTTTTCATCAGAATTCAAATGCAGTTGTAATTTTGTCAAATGGAAGACAGAAGATAGGACTTTTGTAAAGTGTTTCTCTTTTCCAACTAAAGACTCAAAGTTTTTGCCCCAGTATTTACTAGAAGATTCTGGTGCCCTGTTTAGTGGACTCCCTCTCAGTGGCTCTTTCCCAGGATTGGCATCTTCAAATAACAAGGAACTCTGATCCTATTTCTTAAGCATCTATAACACACCTAGCACCACGGTGGGCCCTTCTCATATTTCATTATCTGAACCAGTTTCCAACCCGGAAAGGCTGCAAATTAAGAAATTCTCAGGCAGGGTGTATCACGTGCAACAGATGGAAAGGGCCTTTCGTATGGCAAAAACACAGTGGCATAGATCAGAGAAGCAATTACCATTATTTTTTATAGAAAGCATTTTTCACATTCCCAGACCTAAAAAGTAACCTCTCTTAGGCTTTTCTGATGCCTTAGGACACATCCTGCTAAAAGATACGCAGAATTAATGGAGATGAAACACAGATGCTCACAGACATAGTTCAAGGCTATGGCCGCCTGATGTTGAGATGCTTGGTGTGGTCCTGGGGAAGGAGCTCGGAGGTGCCCCTGTCACACTCAGGGTGCCACTGCTTCCGTGAAGGCTTGCTGCAAAACAAACACTGAGTGATGTTTTATCTTTTTGCCTTTTTCATGAAAGTAAAAATCCTTTTCACATTTCTTTCAACTAGTGAAAACAGGCATCAATGTAGGTCTTTTGTAAAAGCATAGTGGCATAATGTGAACTTTCAAAATGCAGGGTTACCAGTATTTTTCATTTTATTGTTTTCTGACTGCCCCACTTCAGCCCCAGGTTGTCTCTTTCTTGTAAAATCTTACTGAAGCCTGGAAGAAGAGGCCAGTGGCACAGCATCCTGAATTTTCTCCTACCATTTCCCCAAAAACTCTGATGGCATGCGGTCTGGTAACAACTTCACCCTCTGTTTTGAACCCACAAAATGAGTATTACCAAACTCCCCCCAGGAAATATTGGGGTCTGTGCCCCAGCCGGCCCCCAGTACACAGCCAGCCCCGCGTTTTCCACCCTGGGCTTCTGGCACTTCCACTTCCTCCCGTCAAGTCCTGTGCCTGTCAGCGTTCTTAATGGCAAGCGATGGAAACAGACTGTGAGCAGTACATGCAGGAATAAGTTTTTGGAAAAGAAACCAAGGAGCTCACATATTCATTGGAAGGTTGTAGAACCAGCCTCAGAAATCAAGTGGGAAGAGGGGCAAGCCAGACTCCAGCCAAGATCATCCCACGAAACCAGTCTAGTGAGGATAATACCAGTGCTGCTGCCGGACACAGCCCAGTGGGTCCCACTGCTGCCATGGGGGTTCAACACTGATTCCTCCCCTTAGAGTCCTGTCCCTGCAGGAAGCCAGGGAAGCTGTGGTTGCTGCTGTGGGCACCACTCCTCGCCAGGAACGGCTTCTCCCTGAGATACTCCCAGATATGGCACACTCCTAGAACCAAAGCAAGTGGTCTGGTGACATCTGAGAGGCACAGTAACAGCATCGGGTCCAGCTTGCTAGATTAGGATTCAAAGCCCGGGGCAGTTGCATGCAATGGACAGAGCCTAGTCCCATGCCTGCTTCTAGCTGCAGGGGAGACTGGGAAAGCAAGACCCTGGCACTTCCTGCTTCCTTGGTGGGAGGTGGGCTTTGTCTCCCACCATGAGTCGTAAAGTAGAGATTTCCCTACCCATGGGATGGAGTTTCAAATTCTAATTGGCAACGTTTCCCTACAAAAAGACATCTTATGCATCATCTAATCTCAGAAACAACTCTGCAGGGCAAATCATGTTTTCCCCATTTCACAGATGCAGAAACTGAGACTCAGAAAGTCAGATCACTTTCCTCTGGGTCACACACTTACTAGGTGCAAATCCGGGAGTCTGACTCTAGAGCCCACAGCCTTTCTATTACTCAGAGCTAACTCCCAAAGGACTTCCTTTGCCCTTTCCCAGGGTACAAAGGAATAGTTTATTTTATAGCTGACCTGATGCCACATTTCTGCACCCCAAGTGTCCTCTGCTGGGTATCTCCCTTCTTTGGTCATCAGCACAGCCTGTGTCACTTGGTTAGTTTCCCTGGATTGGTCCCCCACTGAACTTGAAGTCCGTGAGTGCAAGAACAGTGTTCCACTCTCTGCAGTTCTCCATGATCCCTGTGTATCTCACACCTACAGATAACCAGCAGTGTTGTCACATGTGTTGGTTGGCTCATCCTGACCTGATGAAAACACGCCTTCCAAAATTCTCATTCCTGAATTAGCTGCCCAGAACTGTCAATTATTTCACCTCCTTGTTCCTAGTTTCCCTAACTATTACATGGAAACCATAACAAAGCAACAGTATTCTCTACCAGGTCTGAGATTAAATGCAGCCAAACATCTTTACATAAGAACAGTTAAGTTTAAGGACCTAATGTAGTTTTCATCATTCTTTTTCTAATATTGTCTTTAACCCCAGAACAACTACAATATAAGGATCAGTTGTCCTGATGAGTATTTCTAGTTGGTATGACACATTCTGTGAGTGCCACCTTTGGACTGGAGCAGTGTGGGATAAAGCCCCCTCCTGGTATGATATCCAGCCAGTCTGTTTTTACAAAACCACTCCAGTCAAAATGGTCCATCCCTCCATCTCTAAATCAGTTTGATCTCTGAGCCCTCTGTGCATCCTGGGGCCCAGGAGAGGACTCAGCCTTAGAGTCAGATTGACTGGACCTTGAACTCTTGTTCTGATGCTCCCCAGCCATGTGATTTATAAAAGGGTCTTTATCTCCCTGGGCCTCAATTCCCTCTGTTGGGATTGTTTGAGGATTAAATGTGACTGTCCATAAAGCACACGGCAAATACTGTTACTGTTACTCTATTTCTGGTTCTGGTGAAGACTGCCTCCTGCAGCAGCTTTTGTCAGTTACATCCCTGGGATCACCACGTCTGTCAGCATTGCAGGACTAATAATATCAATACTTACTAGTACTTGTCAGTAACCACAAAAGTAATGACACAAACACTGGGAGAGGCCTGAGAAGTGCCAGAACAGTCTCTGCAACATCCGCCTGTGGCGGTCCCACTGCCTTGGAAATGTGACTTGAGAAAGAAGCCCATCCCCACATGTCCTGGGCTGTGCTGCCGTTCCAGCCTCCCTCTCCGGTCCTCCTCTGTCTGGGGCACTCTCAGTAGAAAAGCGTCCTTCTTGATCTCTGGCCGTTGGGGGAACGGGGGAGGGAGCTATTAGCCCTCTGGGGAAAGTCCAGATAACTGAGTGATTGAAGGGATTCTGAGGAGGGTGAGAGCTCACAGAGCTGGTCTGCCCTGTCTTATCTTATACATTTCTTATATGTGTATCTTAACAGTTGTTCCATTTGAGCCATAAAGGTGAGCTCTACGGGTGACAGGGAAGAGTGGATGCAAACAGGCCTTGGTGTAGTAGGTCAAGGGAGCATGAGATGTTGGAGTCACACTGTCTGGTGACAACCCCACTGTGCTGCTAACTACATGGGAATCCCATCACCCTTCTGGCCCCAGCGTGCCTTCCAGATATACTCTGCCCCTAATTAACTTCCCAGGACTTTTGTTCTGCAGCTGAACCGAAGTGACAGTGACAGCTCCACGCTGTCCAAGAAGCCACCTTTTGTTCGAAACTCCCTGGAGCGGCGGAGTGTCCGGATGAAGCGGGTAAGACAGTCACCGCAAAGCCATTTGTACACCTGCTCCGCCATCATTCCCCCACCCCCGCGAGCACAACCCCCATGTCTGAGCATCATTTTTCATCCATTGGTTGGACAAAGTTGCTTTTGCCAGCATGGTGCTGTTTACCAACTGTAAAGCCTGTATAGGCACTGGGGAAAGTGCCAAACGTAAATGTAATATTATTTATGATGACAGATAGGTTAGATTCAGAGTGTGGTAGTTGGCCTGATCTTCCAGGGTAGAAATCAAAGTCACCAAGGACTTACGAATTCAGAATCTCACAGTCGCTGATAGAAGCCTTGCCTCTTGCTTCACTCTGCTCAGCGTGTCATCCAGCTGACGGAGCAAAGGTCCTGACAGCCCTCCCTGCTGGCAGAGAAGCCGACACCTCCAACTAGCAGCCGGGAGCTGGGAAGTGCAAATGGGCTTCTCTCAGTCCAGCTGGAAGAGCACTGGGAGAGGTCACAAGTTGCCCTTGCAGAGGAGTCTCACCTTGCCTACTAGAGGCTTAGCTCAGGGATGGGGGCAAGGTGGTGTTAGGCAAAGGACTGACTCCTGGTATGGACTTTGTTACCAGTCAGAGCTTCAGGGGATGCAGACCAGCCCTTCCTACTCTGGGCTTTCAGCACAGACTTGTGGGAATCTTGGGGCCGGCTTGGAATCCTGAATCCCTCAGTCATCTAGCCATTTTTAAATTACTACTGTGTTGTGATAGAAAGAGAGGAAATGGTTGTATTACTGGGGATCTCATCCCTACAGGTAACTGTATCTGTATGGATATAAGAAGAGTTCAGCTCAAATTTAGCTGGAGAGTGCAGGAAAGAATTCACTGGCTCATTGAGTGGGAAACCCCAGGATGTTGCACTGCCTGCAGGCATGCATCGATCCTTTGTTGAGACAGTGTCCTCAAGCCCCAGTCCCCCTCTCACAGCACTGCTTCCCCCCCCATAGCTTAATTCCTTTTTTTTAATGTATGTTTATTATTTTTGAGAGAGAGAGTGCAAGTGGGGGAGAGTTAGAGAGAAAGGGGAACAAAGATCTGACGCGGGCTCTGTGCTGACAGCAGCGAGTTCGATGTGGAACTCAAACTCCTATACCATGAGATTATGACCTGAGCCGATGTCAGACACTCAACCAGCTGAGCCACCCAGGTGCCCCTACCTTAATTCTTATAGAGGTTTATGCCGTACGGTGGGAAAGATGGCCATGATTGGTTCTAGGTTAATAGCTAGTTGGCTTAACAACCTGTGTGTAAAGATGCTCTTTTTGTCAATGGCTTTTTTTTTTTTTAAGCAAAAGTGCAAGAATTGGAGGTTATTGGCTAGGCTTAGATAACATACTCACCCTCTGAAGCAGTCACTGAGGTCCTGACTGCCCAGTTGCGGGTCACATTCCTGTTCCTGAAGTCCCATATGAACCACCCTGTGGGTTGAGCATGGAGGAGGAGTGGACCCCCCAAGGGAAGATGAGGAAAGACAGGGGAAGTGCTGGACACGCAGAAGCAACACTTGTCCGTTACAGGAACATAAAGTCGAGAAGACCTAGTGTTTGCCCTCAAGGGAGCACAGACCTCCACTGAGGAAACAGCTTCAGAGCAGGATAATGACAGGGATCCATGAACCGAGTGTGAATTGAGGCACTGAGAGCAGGGTGATCGGGAAGTGTGGGAAGTGGGGTGGGCCTGGAGCCACCTGCCTGGGGAGGAATCTCAGCTCTACCACTCAGTGCCATGCCTGGGACATAAAAGGACTCATCAAACATAAGCTGTGGGAGTGGGAGAAATCGGCAGGCTCTAGGGGAGAGTGAGCCCCGTTTCTGAAGGAGTGGAAGCCTGTGGTCATACACAAAAGGGTATTTGAGGGTCGGGGGAGCAGCTCTTAGGGGCTCACCGAACCCAGCCCTCTAATAACCGGTCAAAGCTTTCCCTTCCCCCACAGCCTTCATCGGTCAAATCCCTGCGGGCCGAGCGTCTGATCCGCACGTCGCTGGACCTCGAGCTGGATCTGCAGGCGACCAGGACCTGGCACAGCCAGCTGACTCAGGAGATCTCAGTGCTGAAGGAGCTCAAGGAGCAGCTTGAACAAGCCAAGAGCCACGGGGAGAAGGAGTTGCCACAGTGGTTGCGTGAGGACGAGCGCTTCCGTCTGCTGCTGAGAATGCTAGAAAAGCGGGTAAGGGCCGTGCAAGAGTCAAGAGAGCCGGCGCCATGTGCCCTGGGGACCACCCGCTGCTGCAGGGGAGGGAGACCAGAGCTTTGAACAGCTCCTACAACCCTGTGACCCACTGAGTGTGTCCCCAGGGAAAATGTCTATCAGCCCCCACCCCGCCATGTCCATCAGTCAAGGGATCAAGGAATCCTTTTGCCCAGTAAACTTTTTTTAAAAATTTTTTATGTTTTTATTTATTTTTGAGAGAGAGACCGTGAGTGGGAGAAGGGCAGAGAGAGGAGGAGACACAGAATCGGAAGGAGGCTCAGCTGTCAGCACAGAGCCCGATGCGGGGATCGAACTCACAAGCTGTGAGATCATGACCTGAGCCGAAGTCAGACACTCAACCAACTGAGCCACCCAGGCGCCCCTTGCCCAGTAAACTTTAATAGCTCTTGACCTGGGTACCAGGCCCTTTTGCTGGATTTCTGTGTTTTGTGTGCAAGGCCTTATTATTCACACGTATATTCATCAAACATCGGATACTGCGCTGGGGCACACACTTTAATAGAGTAAATACAAATGCTGACCTGCCCTATTGTCTGCCCAATGCAGTCCCACAGAGTGGGTATCTCCAAAGATACACGTTTGCATGTAGAAGAAGTCCCTCACAGCATGAGAAGTTCCCAAGGCCACTGTTCTAGGTCACCACCTAGAGGGAAGGAGGGCAGGGGAACTCCCAGGGGAGACAGGGCATGGGCATCTAGATCCGTCCCTCAGCAGCACAAGAGGACTCTCTGGGCCAGAGAGCTCCAAAGCAGCAGTGGCTTAGGGTCTTTTATAGCCCCAGGTTTATCTTACTATGGCTAGCAGATGGTGGATACGGCTTCATGACGTATGTAGAGCTGGAAGTTTCTAAATGGCTAAAAAACTCTGTTTGAGCTACATTTAAAGCAGTTAGTTGGGGTGGCTCAGTTGGGTGAACATCTGACTGTTGATTTCAGCTCAGGGTTGTGGGCTCGAGCCCTGCGTCAGGCTCTGTGCTGGGGTGAAACCTGCTTGGGATTCTCTCTCCCTCTTCCTCTACCCTTCCCCAGTGTGTGCTCGCTCTGTCTCTCTGTCTCTGTCTCTCTCTCTCTCTCTCAAAAGAATAAATTAGTAAAGCAATTGGATGCATAAAAATTTGACTTTGGACCAGTGGTCCCAGCCTGTCGTGAAGAAGTAACAACACATGGTCAATACGCAGAGGCCATTTTCAGCTCCTTTATATACTGTCTCCCGCTCCTGGGCTGCCACCCAAGGCAGGCATGACCTTTGCTAGTTTTCTCTGCACACAGCCAAACAGTGCAAAAAGCACCTTGTAGAAGGTACCTGCCTAGATCGTTGGGAGAGCCATTAGCTGAAGCCCCAGCTCTTTTTTTAAATTTTTTTTTTATAGTTTATTTATTTTTGAGACACACAGAACATGAGCAGGGGAGGGGCAGAGAGAGGGAGACACAGAATCTGAAACAGGCTCCAGGCTCTGAGCTACCAGCACAGAACCTGATGCCGGGCCTGAACCCACAAACCATGAGATCATAACCTGAACCAAAGTCAGACGCTTAACCAACTGAGCCACCTAGGCCCCCCTAAGCCCCAGCTCTTGATTCAGGTGATAATGCCTTAGCATAGAAAAGTAGTGGTGAGTTTCTAAGGTCTGGACTGACCTGGGGACTTCATATTGACTCTGGCAATTCAGAAGTTCCAGAAATGTTGGGGCATCTGGGTGGCTCAGTCGGTTAAGCATCTGACTTCAGCTTAGGTCATGATCTCACAGTTCGTGAGTTCGAGCCCTCTATTGGGCTCTGTGCTGTCAGCCTAGAGCCTGGAGCTTGCTTCAGATTCTGTCTGTCTGTCTGTCTCTCTCTCTCTCTCTCTCTCTTTATGCCCCTCCCCCACTTGTGTTTTCTCTCAAAAATAAATAAACGTTAAAAATATATATATATAAAGTTCCAGAAATGTTTGTTTCACTCTAATTTACCACTTATACCCTGTATACTTATAATATGGTTATAATAAGAGCATTACAGGAGAATAGAGAACCTTTTAAAGGAGAGAAGCAAATAAACATATCTCTAACTTAATTGTAATGGTCTATTATGTTTATCTTTGAGATTCCTGGTTGGCAAGGCAAAAAAAGAAGAAAACAAGTACATATGTGCCCTGTGTGCCCTGCCTTAAGAAAACATCAGTTAAGAAAACTTGGCCTTTCGGGGCGCCTGGGTGGCTTAGTCGGTTAAGCGTCCGACTTTCGCTCAGGTCATGATCTCGCGGTTCGTGGGTTCGAGCCCCGCGTCGGGCTCTGTGCTGACTGCCAGCTCAGAGCCTGGAGCCTGTTTCAGTCTGTGACTCCTCTCTCTCTGACCCTCCCCTGCTCACGCTGTCTCTCTCTCTCTCCTAGAAATAAATAAAACATTAAAAAAAAAAAAAAAAAGAAAACTTGGCCTTTCAAATAGCAAAAGAATAGTACATCCATGACTGACTCCTAATGACCTTCTACTGAAGAACCATTTAAATGATGGCTTCATTGACCAAAATTCCATCTTCATGCAGTGCTTTCAAGTAAATGGTACATGGATACTTTGGGGCTCTTTGTGGTTCGTTCTCAAAAGTGCTTTCGTAGGAAGAAGAGATGCAATGTTCCCAAAGGCCTGGGGCACAGCTGCGTGATTGGAATTGGGTTTCCACCACTTCATAAGTGTTTGACCTTAAAGAAATGTCTTCATGTGCCTGAACCTCAGTTTCCTCATCTGTAACATAGAAGTAATTATAATAGTGACCTTCTAGGTGACCCTGAGGATTAGAAAGGTAGCACACATTTCTCTAGGCTGCATGCATCTCCAAACCACACAGCTGTTCAGCACCCTGGCCCCAAAAACCTGTCCGCGCTGGCAGATGGTGGGATCACTTCTCACCCTTCTGAGCCGAGGATCCTGGTGGAATGGGAACAGTGATCCTCAGACCTTTTGACTACAATAGACCCCCAAGTGCTCTTTGGCTTACCCCCTTCTCGAGGCCCGAAGGACTCTGTGTCACCTCACAGCCCTGCTTGCTTTGCTCTACAGATGGACCGAGCGGAGCACAAGGGTGAGCTTCAGACAGACAAGATGATGCGGGCAGCTGCCAAGGATGTGCACAGGCTTCGGGGCCAAAGTTGTAAGGAGCCCCCAGAGGTGCAGTCTTTCAGGTACGCAGGTGGGCCCCTGGCCAGCCCACCTCCCCCTTTCACACACAGCCTGCCCAGCCTCAGCCTCACTGGCCGCCGTCCCGAACCCCCTCCGCTGGCAGAGTACCCGCTCTCCCTGAGACAGATGCGCACACTCTGCCCAGCCGTCCCTGGCGCTCTGTGGGCTCCACAGTGCTTTCCTTCAGCTGTCTTTATTAGTCCCCACACAACTCGAGCTAATTTGTTAGATCCTCTTGTTTAATGAATGAGACACCTGCTCCGGCCTTTCCTTTTAGCGTTTCCATCACCGGTAATTATGGAGGATTGGCTGAATGATAAATAAGTCTGGGGGTGACGGATGCTTTCCCAGCCTCCCTGGCTCTGCATGCTGCCTGCCAGGGTCTCAGGGAGGTCTCAGGAAGGGTCTTCTTGCCTGAATCCAGGCAGGTCACGGGAGGGCCCCAAATGCCACCTAGCCGGGGCCTCCCATTCACAGAGGCCCTTGCGTTTAGACTGTTGAAACAAGCCTTTCTGAAATAGAAACATTTTTAAAATGTTGTCATTTGTATAACTATATTTGTTATTTTTTGTAACAACTCTTATTTTGTAAGCAACTGGGAATCTAAAACACACAACACTAGAAATGACCCAAGGGCCCATTTAAACTCAGAGAGACCCATGACTTGAACTGAAGGTGGCTGCTCCTCCCAGTGTCCCTAAATGAGTGGTTCTCAACCAGGGGTGACTTGAGCACCACAGGGACCTTCGGTAATGTCTGGGGACATTTTTAGTTGTCACAACTGGAAGGCAGTGGTGGGGGGTGGGGGGAGGCCGATGCTGACACCCAGTGCCTGGAGGCTAAGGATGTTGTTAAACACTCTGCAGTGCACAGGGCAGCCCCCCAACAAAGAATGATCTTGCCCATAATACTTATTAAGTGAGGTTGAAAACCCTGCTCTGAAGGGCTGGCCTCTTTTGCAGGGAGAAGATGGCGTTTTTTACCCAGCCTCGGATGAATATCCCGACCCTCTCTGCAGACGATGTCTAATCGCCAGAAAAGTATTTCCTTTGTTCCACTGACCACGCTGTGAACATAGACTGTGGCTAAAGTTATTTATGTGGTGTTATATGAAGGTTCTGGGTCACAAGCCCTTTAACGCTCTTGTCGGTGTGAAGACGAACAGAATTTTTTTTTTTAGTTTGGGTTCTATTATTATTAAAAAACAAAAACAAAAAAAACAAAAAACCAGCATTAAAAGACAAGATTGTATAGTTTGTATATTTAGGAATGTATTTTTGAGAAAGAAAATTTAAATGAACTAAAGCAGTGTTAAGTTGCTGCTCTTCTTAAAATTGTTTAGAATTTTTTTCTTTTTTTGTACAGCTCTACCTTCTAGAGGTTTCACTGCAATAAGAAGTAATGTTTCAGGGACGGTAATCCTAAAAGGACGTCCTATAGGTGTCACAGCACAGCTGACCTTTCCTACTTAACATATTTTGTACAATATTAAAAAAAAAAAATGCCAGGAACCATTTGGGGAATTCTGAGGTGCATTTGCAAGTCTTTATGAGCTGTGATGTGTTTTGATGTGGCTGCCTGGAGCAGGCAGCAGGGAGCTGGCTGGCCACATGCCTGCCCCCGCCGGTCTCAGACGCCCAGTGAAACCACTGAAGTGAGTGAGGGAGGGCTATGGAGAGCTCCTTTCAGTTTTATCTCCATCAATAAAGTGGCCTTTCTGAACGAATTTTCGCTCGCTCTCTTTTCTCCCCTAACCCTCACTGCATCTATGTTTCCCTGTTTTTTGACCTGCCCCTTTCTAACCACTTCCTCCCCGCCCAACCCCCTGTGCAAGGGATGGTTTTTCTTTTGCAGGAACCATTGCTCATTCAATCATTAGATTCAAAAGACTGCTCAGCTGGGGCTGTTGCAGACAATGGGACTTCAGCCTTTAACAGACAAGTAGCCAGATCCTTTCTTCCTTTTTCTGACATTATCCTGTGCAATTTTCCTCCAGGCACCTTGCACCACCAACCACATCAGAATCGCTTCAGGCAGCTTGTTAAAAACATAGATGCCCAGGGGCGCCTGGGTTGAGTGTCTGACTTTGGTTCAGGTCATGATCTCATTGTTCGTGGGTTCGAGCCCCATATAGGGCTCTGTGCTGACAGCTTAGAGCCTGCCGCCTGCTTCGGATTCTGTGTCTCCCTCTCTCTCTGCCCTTCCCCTGCTCATGTTCTGTCTCTCAAAAATGAATAAACAATTAAAAAAAAATTTTTTTTTAAAGACAGATGCCTGGAGCCTTCCCAGACCCATTGTTCCACCCTTTCTCAACTGGGATGGGCCCAGAGACCTGCTTTTATCCATGGCTATATGCACACCACAGTTTGAGGGACCTACCAGTAAATTGTGAATGAAGCTCAGGCAGAGACAGAGGCAAAATGGTGTGGCCCTGAATCCCATGGGATTCTGTGAATCCCTGAGTCACTCAGAAACACAAATATACATGATCTTCTCCAGACCACTGGGATGGGGGTGAGGGAGGGAGTCAAGCCTCCTTCACTTGGGTGTGGAGGCTTTTCCCCCACCTCCCCATTTGTTACCTGGCTGTTTCTTACATTGGAGAAACCTACAATGGTGTAGAATCCATTGTTATTCCCCACATGTGTCCAGAGCCTCCCTCCCAGGTATCCAGTCCAGTGTCTCACAATCAACCAGGGCCTCCCCCACCCCCAGGGCTTCACTCTCTAAACACACCAGCCATCTGTGCATTCTCTCTCCTGCTGTGAAACCCCACCCCACATGCTGAAGGTTGACTTTGCAGGGTCTTCAAAGAAGTATCAACGCTGTCCCTGACCAATCACAACAGGTCCAACATAAGGATCGTGTCCCACTGCTCCTGTGGCTCCTCATCCTTGCACAGCTCAGAGCTTCGAGATGCTGTCCTTGCTGGCCCTTCTCTTCTGGTAAGGACATTGGCTGCAGCCATGGAGCAGATGACCCAAGATGGACAGTCAAGAGTGACCCATCCCATTGGCTATCACACTTAGAACAAAGATAGTCATAGAACCCCAACTGGGCCAATCAGAGCCCTTCTGCATTTTCCACTTGGAGGTTAGAAACTAGATTTTCTCTTCCCAAAGCTGTCTGTAGCCATGGTTCACACTTCTGGAGGCAACCCTACAGAGAGAAACAGATAGAAAGAGTTGGGAAATGTAGAGTAGACCTGGGGTTTGAATCCTCCATCCTCACCGTAGTTGGAGTCTGTGTGGTAAACCAGGTCAGGAGTGCTAATAAAAAGATGAAGGTCCTGCCGTGAGATTTATTCACTCAGTCACACCGTCAAGGTTCAGTCAGCCCCGCACATACCCGCAGCATCAGCTTCCTTAAAGCCGAGCAGTATGTCTCAGTGCTGCTGGTCCAGCTGACGGAGCATTTGCAGGAGGCCTTCTGTCAGCCATGACACCGAATTCTCTAAACGGTTCATGGGCACCCCACCAATATATCCCATCGTTTGCCTGGCGAAGAACTGAAGAATAGATAAAGACATTTCCCTCAGAATCATTCACATGTGTTCTCCAGAACCTTCAGGAAACACAGTTTCAGAAATGTGGAAAGATCTGCTTCAGGTCTCTCAGATAACAAATGGCCCAAGCTCAGATGCAAACACTGTCTGTCAGCTCCGAAATATCTTTTGTGTTTCAGCTCTGGTTTCTGTTTCATGGCCCTGTGGTCTCACATGGCCCCACTCAAAGGGAATTTGAACACCCGGCTTTGAAGAGTGAAGCCATGAAATCCTGTGGTTTCTCTGCAAGGGGGTGTGGAGGAAGGTGGCGTGACTAGGTCATTAGCCTGAGAAAGACTGACCAGTTCCAACCATTTCATAAAACCAATGGCTGCCTTTATCTGTAAACCTTTTTCAGTGTACACAGTGGCGATCTGTGTGCTTCCTGCATCCAAGGAGGTTAATAAGATTTGTCCAGTTAACTATCCACCTGCTAGTCAGACTCCTGGCACCTTAACCATTCTTTTCTGTATTCTCATGCTTCTTTTCTATATTCGGTATTTACAGTTCTAGTTCCTTCTGCCCAGTCTGCTGTTCCTCCCGTGTCATCACCGTGTCTTCATGTGGCTCTCTCTTAATCACTATTCTGCTCCCAGTTCAAGCCTCACCCCTCAGACCTCTCCCTTGATACTGGGCCGCCCAATGCAACTTACCCCCTTCCCCACATGTCACTCTCTGACACAATGGCCCAATTAGTGTGTTCAGAGCACTGTTCCTCTGCAGTAATCTTGTCACATCCCCACATCTGTCTCTTCCCTCTGAAATGTAAGACCTTAAAGCAGGGACCCTGTTTGCAGTGCTTTTTGTTGTTGAGTGTGACACAGAGTGGGTCCTCAGTAAATATCTGTGGAGTGAATGAATGAGATCGGATGTCTGCCCCAGGGGTGTGTTCACTCCCTTCTTTGTCATTCCTGCAGGACGAAAGAAGATTTTAGGTGGAACAAGAGTACTGAAGGCTATTCTTTGCGCTGCCAGGTTGCAGACACCTCTCTGATCCAGCCCAGTGCACACCCGCCAGATACACTCCACCCTCCAGCATAAAGAAGCAGAAGTGATTGGAACTGATACACACACACACAGTGTTTATGTTCTTTGGGGAAAAGTCAGGTTATTTACCCTGAAATCATTCCTTGACTATAACAACTACTTGTGCCACACTAATAGCTAATACATACTACACGAAATCTAAAGGGTTCACAAGAGCCTCAATAGCACATCCTTCCACTCACTGTAGACCTAGGCACTGTTCTATACATTTACCTATTTTTTATCCCCATAACAACTCCATGAGGCAGGTACTGTTATGATCATTCCCATTTTACCTTTGAGGAAACTGGCTCAGACAGCACACAGCTGGTAAGTGGGAGACCGAGGATTAAACTCAGTGTGTGCTCTCAAGACACCTCACTACAGTGACCAGAATGGTTCACACGTCTGCCCCCACCTGCCAGGTCCCTCCCTAAAGACATTCCATCTTGCCAGTTTCTTCCATGGTCCTACCAGAGATAAGCAGTGGTTGTAAATATGCAATGAATGGATATATAATTTTATATGTATATTCTTTTTTCCACCTCAAAATGCATACTAAATGTATTGTCCTGTATTTTGCCATTTCTCAATAAGGTATCTGTAAGCAGCTTCATTCTTTTTAACAATGATGTAGTATTCCATTGAATGGTATACCATAAATTAATCGATGGACATTTATGTTATAGCCAAAGTCTTGCTTTCACAATGTCTAATTGATCTTCATCCATCCATCTTTCCACACGTGTATGAGAATATCTGTAGATTAAGTACTGCCTCCACTTTTTAAAAAAATATTTATTTTTGAGAGAGGGGCATCTGGGTGGCCCAGTTGGTTAAGCATTGGACTTTGGCTCAAGTCATGATCTCACGATCTGTGAGTTCAATCCCCACATCAGGCTCTGTACTGACAGCTCAGAGCCTAGAGCCTGCTTTGGATTCTGTGTCTCCCTCTCTCTCTGCCCCTCCCCACCCTCAAAAATAAACATTAAAAAAATAAAACATTTCTTTTTGGGAGAGCACAGGCAGAGGAGGGGTGGGGGGCAGAGACAGAGGATCTAAAGCAGACTGCACTGACAGGCTGGCAGCAGCGAGCCTGATGTGGGGCTCAAACTAAGGAACTATGAGATCATGACCTGAGCCAAAGTCAGACTCAACTGACTGAGCCACCCAGGCGCCCCTGTCTCCACTTTTTAAATGCACCATCAGAGCTCTATGCAAAACTGTAAATTGCCTCTCAGACATTTCTTCTCAGTGTATTTTCTGTCTTCACTAAGTGACATGAAGATTCGTGGAGATAATATGCTTTAGGTACTGAACAGAGTTAGTTAATGGATGATAGGGAAGCTGTTATGTTCTAGCACAGGAGTATATTCTAGTTCCTATATTCTAGATGCTTCTGGGAATAACTAAATTTAAAAGCTTGTCCTACACCATTAGTAAGACTTCTTCCAGAGCACTTGGGACTAAATAAATTTATGTAGGAGATAATGGTAAGTCATAAGTTTACAAAGAAAATATATATGTGAAGCCAATCAGAAGTGACAAGGGAGCATAAGCCTGACATTATAGTACTTTTTACCACTTGCATTTACCTCTTTGATTTTTTTTTTTTTTTTTTGGCTATCTGTTCATGAGGATATTGGAGATCTCAGGGCAGGCATCATGCATATCTTGTTCACTATTTTAATCCCGAAGGCCAGAGCAGTCCCTGACAGATGGCCGACCCCCCAATAATTGTGTGGTGAATGACTTAGGCTAAGACCAAAGTTCTATTTACAGTCCTAGTAAATGACACGCAAACCTGGGCAGAGACATTTCCAGTGGTTTCCAATCCTCTCAACAGACTGCCTTGATAACAATGACTTGATGCAGTGTTTCCCAAAGGGAGGCATCAGATAAAATGTTAGGTGGTACCTAGCTGAATTTTTTAAATTATTTTACTTCAACATGCACACCAAACCCATGAATTCAAAGCTCTTACTGCTTCAGATGGGGATAAATAAGGTAAAGTAAATCAATTTAAAGAAAAAGATAACATTATTAATGCAGTGGAACAAAGAAATGGCAAAAAATACTGATGATGGAAACACAATTGGGAAAGACTGAGTTAATGTATCTAAAATAGTTCTAAAGGGTCACCTTACACAGTCTCCCATTTTACAGATGAGGAAAGCAGGCCCAGGAGCTGTGGCTTGCCAGCAGTAAACTGAGCTCTTGCTAACTAAGGAAAAGGGACAGTGATGTTCAGGCACCACTTTGAATTGTCTCTACCCCTTCTTCCATCTGGTAGCCTCATAAGAGCTGCCTGTCAGGCTGATACACGAGATCAACCTGGATGTCCCTGGGGCAGTATTTCTTATTCCTTCCACACCTACCTCATCCCAGTGTTCCCCTAAACTCTCATGCCCTTGGCCAATTACCATTGTATCTTCTGTGTAATCCCTCTGCCCATTTTCAAAGCTTACATCTACTCTAATTTGTATTACTAAAACAATGGTGCCTCCTGCAATATATCACCATATGAAATCTGCTTTTTCATTTAATTTTTTTAATGTTTTATTTATTTTTGAGAGAGGAAGACAGCGTGAGCAGGGGAGGTGCAGAGAGACGGAGACACAGAATCTGAAGCAGGCAGAATCTGAGCTGTCAGCACAGAACCCGACGTGGGGCTCAAACTCACAAGCCGTGAGATCATCTTTGAGCTGAAGTTGGATGCTTAACCAACTAAGCCGCCCAGGGGTCCCTGGAATGTACTTTTATCTAATACATTTGCCTCATCTGGAAATTCTAATAAACCCCTCCCCTCCCTCATCCATACTCAGGATTTACTGATCTAGTTGAAAATGCAAGAGGCAGGAGAAAACAGCCACAGCAGCAATATTCCCTCCTCCTAGGTCAAGACTTAACCTCAGTATTGATGGCAGCCCCCACATCTGGGCCATCTCCCATGAGTGACAGGAGAAAAACAACACAGATCACTGCATTCTGGTTCTGTCACAGGGCTCTAGAAATGGTGACAGTAACCATGCCACCCCCACTCCCCCCAGAACCCATTCCTCTTACACTCCAAGTGCAGACCCAGAAGTCTAAAGGGAATGTTGACCCCAGAGCCCTATCATTCAGACGGACTCCTTTCCACTTGGAATGTCCCTCCTCATCCCATACCCAGCCCAAATACCACCTTTAGAAACACTTCCTCATCACCTACCACACAGGCCTCACCCCCACTTCCATCAACAACCCAGACACATCTTCCTTTCCTTAAAGATTTTTAATATGAGTTCTCTCCCAATAATGGTCAGCTCCTTGTGATTATGTCTAATTCATCTGTGTCCCCGGATGCCCAGTTCTTAGCTATGGGGGCTGATGATGTAACCAAATTCAAGGGGTTCGCTGCTTGGGGTGCGTCAAATTGAACACAACCCAAGAAACACCTTTGATCACTTGTCACAAGCAAAGAGACTGGAAGGTAGCTCTCAAAGCACTGTCTCCCAAAGGGCTTGGTACAAGAAGCTTTTATTCACTGTACTCAGGGGTGGGAGCAGGGAGCTTGCATAAGCACTTTAGTTCAGCTGCACATGCCTAGCATATGGACATGCTAGAACACACGTTATGTTCAAAAAGGCAGAAAACTGCCCATAGAAGGAAATCTTAGTACTGTAATGAGCTGAATGTAACTTGAGGTTCGCTTGGAGTGGGGGGGCCTTCTGTGCATATCCTTGGCTCAAATCCACCTCAAACTGGTTCATGTAAGGGCCTATCAAGCGAGGTGCACCTAGCACGGGGCTATCAGGTGAAACAGTAGTTGGGTGTCTCCTTGGCTGGAACTGTTGGTTCTGCAAAACAAAACACATTCCTTCCCTGCTTTGTACCTTCCTTTCCTCCCTTCTGCTGAGAGCTCTCAGCCCTCTTACAGGAGTAACTTCCCGTTGCATCCTAGTTAACAGTAACTGTTGAACTAAGGGGGTAGAGGAAGGAAGCAACACAGCAGGGGAAGAGGGGTGTCGGAGTCTGAGCTGTACCCACTACTGCCCTTTAACCCTCAGGGTCCCAAGGATGCCTTAACAAGCTGGGGGAGATTATGGGAAAACTGCCACTGTCCAAGCCTCCCAAACTTTCTCTGGCTTCCTCCTACCTGAGTGTGAAGGCTGGTGAGACACTTGTCCAAGACAAATGACAGATCAGCAGGAAGGAAAGGTAGGGACCATCTCTCCAATAGCAGGACGGGAACAAAGAGGCTTTCAGATGGAATGTGGAGGACTTGCCTCCTCCTATGTTAGGACCTTGTCTCAATCCCATCCCCTCTCTGTAGAAGTCACTCTGCCGGGGGAGTTTTCATAACCACCAGGGTAAGAAACGGGCCTTGCCCTCACCTAGAGCCTCAGTATGGGAGCTTGGTGCTCCCTTTTTTTTTTTTTTAGGTTAGAATTGTTTTCTAGGGCCACCTGGGTGGCTCAATGGCTTAAACACCTGACTCCTGATTTTGGCCCAGGTCATGATCCCAGAATCAGAGGATTGAGCCCTACATTAGGCTCCCCACTGAGCATAGAGCCTGCTTAATTCTTTCTCTCCCTCTCCTTCTGCCCCTCTCCCCCATTCACATGTACTTTCAAAAAATAAAATAAATAGGGTACTTCAGTGGCTCGGTTGAGTGTCCAACTCTTGATTTCAACTCAGGTCATGATCTGAAAGTTCCTTAGATCGAGCCCCTCCTCAGGCTCTGGGCTTAACAGCGCCGGAGACTGCTTGGGATTCTCTGTCTCTCTGCTTCTTGCTCTCTCTCTTTCAAAAATAAATAAACATTAAAAATTGTTACTATTGTTATGTAAATAAAGAACACACACAGTAAAAAAAAAAAACTCAAGTGCTAAAGAAGGACATAAAAGTTACCCTCATTCCCTGTAATCCTCGATTAATAATAGTTAAACTAGTCATTTCCACTTTAAATAATTGACCTTGTTAAGCAAAATTCAGCTGCATGAATTTGAGGATCTAACTGGCTTTATTAAGTGACTCATAAATCCATGGCATCCCATCCAACAAGTATCAGAGAGCTCCATGGAGCTCTGTAAATTGGAAGGTTTTTATGGGAAGTAGAGCAGGGCAAGAAGTTATTAACAAAAAAGAAAAGGATTGTTTTGGGGTGCCTGGGTAGCTCAGTTGATTAAGCATCTGACTCTTGGTTTTGGCTTGGGTCATGATGTCACAGTTTGTGAGTTCGAGTCCCCCATTGGGCTCTGTGCTGGTAGCATGGAGCCCACTTGGGATTCTCTCTCTCTCTCTCTCTCTCTTTCTACCTCTCCCCTGCTCACTCGCGCTCTCTCTCTCTGTCTCTGTCTCTCTCAAAATAAATAAATAAACTTACAAATAAAAAGAAAAAAAAGGATTGTTTCAGGCAAGATCACCTTATCTTTGGGGAAGGCGTGTAGTCCAATGATCTCCTCTTCCTTGTGGGATAGAGAGGTTCATGTGGCCAATTACCTCACTGATGCTGGCCAGAAAATTCCTGACAGACCTACATTTCTGGAGGAGTCTGAAACTGCAATTAGGTTAGGTATTAAGTCTAGACTTGGTGACTTGGCTTAAGTGATGCCATTTAGGGTTTGTGGTTTTCTTTTTAACAATTCTCCCCCTTTTGATCAGACTCTCAGCCTGAGAGCTATGATCAAAATTTAAGGTATTCATACCACAGTCAGCTACTACTCTGAAGCTCTTACGTGTAAGTTTCTCTTGTTCTCTTTGTGTGGTATCCATAAGTCATGATTGGTTTTTGTTTGTTTGTTTGTCTTGTTTTGTTTTGTTTTGTTTGCTTAACCCTGTGATACTCACAGATCACAACTCCAGGCGTATAATCCTAAACCAGTCATCCTCCTTGCTTTTCCAATGTTCCAGTCTCAAGGAGATCATCTCCTCGATAGTTAGTGGCTACAAACATACATTTAAAACTTTTGAGAGAATATAATGCACCAGGAAGATTATAAGAAGAATAGTTCCTAATATTTGGAGCCATAGCCCCCAAGACCCAAACCAATGAAACAAAGACCACATTGCAGGAGTCAGCCTTTGAAACCAAGTGGCTTGCTCAGTGATCTTAAGCAACTGAGTTTCAGCTTCCCCAGAAGTGTTAACCCAGATACAGCAGGTGGTGTTACCCATAGCACAGACACCTCCTTTCTCAGCTAAAAGATAATCAAGAAAAAAAATAATAAATAAATAAAAGATAATCAAGAGCTATTCTACTATCAAAAATAAATTCTGGCCAGAGAGTCTTAAGAATCTTTGTCGGGCAGCTATTGCTTCAGTAGCAGATTCTGCAATGACTTTAAGAATTAAGAAGTTAGTGATGAAAGCCTCATTTATCCCTAAGCAGGGAAACAGGGACCTGCCAAAAGGAGTGAATCCTGAATCCTGAAAGCTTCCTGCTGGGTCCTTTCTAACTCAACATTGTAAATTCAGGGAAGTCAACTGATGAGATCTCTTATTTGCTTGTGAAAAATTATGGGCAGCTAGATTTTCTTCTAGCCAGAAATAAAAGATTGTTCCAAATTCCAGGTTCCCTGTCCCCCTTAGCGATGGTGTGGAAAATACAGATGAGGGCATTATTTTCCTAAGAGAATGTCAGAAAAGGAAAGGAAAGGAAAAGAAGAAGGGTTTCATGTTCACTTAAAGTATGAAGTCTTGATCCAGAGTCTTGGGTGGAAGCAGCCTACCTCGATGTCAGCCACTTCTCTTTCTCATCAAGTTGATGTGGAGGTCTCCAGCAATGTCAGTGGTCAGGAGCACTTGGTAAGGTACCTTCTTATGGTTCAAGAGCCATCTTCCTCTGATACGTTTCCAGAATATCCAGTCACCAAGCCTAAGACTGACTGTAGCAAGGCTGCAGGGCTGCAAGGGCACCTGGCTCCAGGGGTTCCAAACAGACCAGGTCCAGCCACTCTCTGCTAACAAAATCCAAAGGCAGAGAGATGAGAGGCATTAAAACAAGAAAGGAATTTATTTCAGGGAGGCCAACACCAGGAAGACAGAGGACAAATGTCTCAAAGACTGTCTCCAAAGTGCTGAAAAGATTTCCAGGTTTATATAAAGAAAATGTAGGACAAAGGTTGGTGGTATATGCAGGTGGGCAGTGAAGGTCAAGTCCATCACAGGCGGGGTTTTGCTGGCTCAGGGCAGTCCTTATTGCCTGAGGGGGTAGTTTCAGTTCCCTTCATGGGATTCTTTGCCTGCAGGGTCTTTTGCCCAAGTTAACAAACAAGCTAGAAAGAACTTAGAAAAGTTTGAGGTCAAAATAGAAGTAGTTACAGTCCTCTTTCATGACCAACGGGATGCTTTGAATTGAAATCTAGAAAGGTTTCTTTCAACCTGTTGATGATAGGTTTGAGCGTAAGACATTAGAGACTTCCATAGCTGGTCGGTCATACTAGCATGAAACGAGGGATCAACAGAAGGTTGTATGCCAATAGACATCGGTCTGCTAGTGACTTTCATGTAGAGTGAGTTTATGTTTCCAGAATGGGGAGCTTCAAATAGTCAGTTTGAAGGCAATACCTGAGGCAAGAAAGCCCAGTAGTTTGGGAAAGTTTAGAAATTTTAAGTTTGAGGATCCCACTGTCAGTGAGCCCTCTTACTCAACAATAGACCCCAATAGTTATTTCTTATCTCACATTCTTGAGGCTTTGCAATGACTGTAACATTCCAATCACCAGACCAGAAAATCCTTGATAACAATGGAATGCCTAGAAGACCGTATCCCTGACTCATGATCACAGACTGAGTACATACTGAACTCTACCCATGATCATGTGCTCCCTACCTTCTCTCTTGCATGTATCCCCTGAACCTCTTCCTATAAAACATTAGGTATCCATCTTGTCAAGAGAGAGGTTGGTTGGTAAGACTTGAACTTGCTACCTCCTCCAGCTGTCAGCACCCAAAATAAATTTGCCCCTTTCTCTTATCCAAACTCCAGTCTCTTGAGTGACTGATTTGTCTTGCAGTGAGTTTATCTGAGTCTTGTTTGGCAACAGTGTTGACAAACCCAGCCAGGAGCTATGCTTAAGATTTGTCCAGCCACTTTGGGATTCCCCGGAATGGAGCAGGTGTGGCAGTGCCCGGGGTTTCTCCATTCATTTCCTGAGTTAGCAGCTCTGATAGCTTGGTAACACCAATTAGTTCTCTCAACCATGCCTAAAGACTGAGGATGATAAAACAGTGTTAATTCCAAGAAGTTTGCAAGACTTTCATTAAAGCTCATGTGATTAGTTGGGGCACCTGGGTGTCTCAGTCAGTTAAAAGTCTGACTTTGGCTCAGGTCATGATCTTGTAGTTAGTGGGCTCGAGCCCCACACTGGACTCTCTGCTGTTCTGGCGGAGCCCGCTTCAGAACCTCGGTCTCCCTCTCTCTGCCCCTACCTCTCACGTGTGCTCTCTCTCTAAAAACAAACAAACAAACAAAACATTTAAAAAAAAAAAGCTCATATGATTTTTTCAGTGAAGTGGATGCGTCAATCACTGGAGATTATGGAGGATATACCCCAAGTGGGAAATATATTCCCTAACAATTTCTTTGCCATTATGAAGACCCCAACCCATCCAGAAGACACACATACGACAAGAGCATATTGATACCCCATACTAAGTAGCAACTGAATGAAGGCCAGCTGCAGATGTTCAAAGGGTCCAGAGGGTGGAGGTCTGAAGGTTCTAGAAATAAAAATAGCTTTTCCAGGATTATGGGTCTGACAGATCAGACATTGAGGGTTCTTGCAGTTTTATAGAAGTCTCCCCACCAATATCTATTCATAATTTGAGTCATCTTAAATATACTGTGGGGGGTGAAGGAATGCAAAAACTTAAAAATGGGGTTTCTCGGGTAGCTGGAAAAAACCGTCTTTGGCTCTCCATTACCTCAACTGTTTAACTTACAGCCGCTGTTTACCCATCTTAATTTCTCTGATTCAGGAGGAGACTGTTGCCATGATATAGGGACATCAGGATGGCTAAATGACTGCCATAAAATAGATACTATAATACAGTATAAAACCTAACAGTTATAAGTTGGATTTAAGCTTGTTTTCTGGCAGATGGAATAGATTAAGTTGACAGTCCAGATGGTAAAACTTTGTAAAATATTTGTGGAAAAGACACTTTAAGGTTTGTACTTGTCCTTGACAAGTCAAGTTCCAAATAACCTCCCTCCCCTCCCCTCCCCATACCCTTTTTTTCTTCTGATAAGAATTACCCACCCCCAGAGACACCTGGGTGGCTCAGTTGGTTAAGAGTCCGACTTCAGCTCAGGTCATGATCTCACAGATTTGTGGGTTCAATCCCCACATCTGGCTCTGTGCTAACAGCTCAGAGCCTGTACCCTGCTTCAGACTCTGTGTTTTCCTCTCTGCCCCTCCCCTGCTCATGCTCTGTCTTTAAACAAATTTAAAAATGTTTTTAAAACCATTTTTAAAAAAAGAATTACCCTCCCCTTGAGGTTTGCATACCAAAGAGATGGTTTAGATAAGAGTTCTGGAAGACACTGGGTACAATATTTATTTATTTATTTTGGGGAGAGTGCAAGCAGGGGAGGGGCAGTAATAGGGGAACAAAGGGTCCAAAGCAGGCTCTGAGCTGACAGGCTGATAACAGCAAGCCTGATGCGGTGCTTGAACTCACAAACCTCGAGATCATGACCTGACCCAAAGTTAGGCACTCAACTAACTGAGCCACCCCAGGTACCCCTGGGTACAACATTTATATCTCAAAGGCACAGGGTGGTGGTGGTTAGAAAACTCCTCCTAGGGCCCTTTTCCCCTTTAAGGCCAGAGTTTCTGTAATACTTACAAGTCTTTTGAGATAAACAGGGGAAATTGGGGGATTAGTAAAAAAGTTTGGTGAACTTTAATTGTTTTTGGAACCAACGTCTGGTCCTGCAAAGACTTGATGTGTAAAGTAAGGACAGCTGTTTGTAATTCCCCAAAGAATTAGGTTGCCACTTAAATGACATCAAGGATTGACACCCCCCACTCACCTCTGTTACAATACTTTCCTTTCCCTCGGGGTACATTTAGCTTAGGATTGAAGGCCTAAAGAAATTCCTATCAGGCTTTGAATCACCTTCAACTTTGACCAAGTTTCTGATCATAGAGGCATTAAATTCTTTCCAATATCTTGTCAGGATTCAGTCAGGACAAACAGTAGATATTTCTGGCAGTATTAAATAACTTCAAGATCGCAAGAGGTATCTTCAAAGAGGGTGCAAAAGATACTCTCTTCCTAAGATCTAGAGTCACTCCCAAATAGAGCCGGAGAAAGGACCTATGACCTGCATGTCCCATGCAGGCAGAAAGCCAGGTCAAGTCCTTAGGATGTAAAATGAGACAAAGAAGAAGGCAATAGCTATCAGTGAGGAGAGAGAAAGAATCAATAACCAATTAGTTTGGATTTGAAAAGGAAGGGATAACATGAAATGTTATTTTCCTCTCTCTCTACTGGGTTCAGGAGGTAATCTATTTACAAAAACTTGTGAGGATCTCCCTGGATTTAAGAAATTCTTTTGGCCCGTGACCAAAGAGTGAAAGAAAGGTACCTGAAAAGGATTGCCTGTAGCCTCACATGGTCTTATTTTAAAAGGTAACATTTTTAATACGTGTCTTCAAGTAGAAAGGCAATTCAGAGGATTACTAGAATGAGCACTCCCGTAAAGGGTAGAGGAAGCAGGAAGCATTATGTCAGTCTTATAAGTCAGTCTCACAGTCCCCACTTCTTGGTACCTTTCCTCTCCTTAATTTGTCATTAGCCTTTTGCAAGGAATCTCTCGAAACTATTTTGGAAATTTGAAACCTTCTGGAGGCTTCTGCATGCAATTATGTTTATGCAATTATGCAATTATGTTTAACTTGGGAACGCTTGCTATCAAGCGCACAAATGATCTCATCTAATTGGACTGGTGTCCATCATGGCCACTAGAATTCTAGGCTGATTTTAGTAAGATGCTGCCATTTTACTAGATCTTTGCAACTCCTGAGACTATAGTTCTTGGGAAATGGGCAGGTGTGCCAGGAAGTGGCAGGCTCATCTCACTGGATTTAAAGCAAGTTGCTTCTTCTGGCTGGGCCTTCTGTTTTCCCTGAGCCACACTAATAATCTGAGGAGTGTGGAAAGAACTGAACCCACAGGCCCAAGGAACCAGGGCTGAGGACCGACTCCAAACAAACGGAGAACTCGCAGGTGCCACCAGCAATTTCTGACGTGGAATCTGGGAATCTGGAAATGAAACTGATTCTTTTTTGGGGGATTCCTTTTTGGCTTCTGAGACACCACTTAACTATTGTCTTTGTTACACAAAATAAGGCAGAAACACCCGTGCACCTTAACTTATCAGCAGTAAGCTAGAGATGTTCCTGCATTCTGGCCACCAAGAAGGTTCTGTAGGTATCGCCACTAATTCCCATAGAGCTCTGCATTGGGGGAAGCATTGGACTTCCTTTACATTTTTTAAACTATTTATTTATTTATTTATTTATTTATTTATTTATTTATTGAGAGAGAGAGAGAGAGAGAGAGATCAAATGGGAGAAGGGCAGGGAGAGAAAATCCCAAGCAAGCTCTACACTCAGCATGAGCCCTACTGGGAGCTTGATCTCAAGCTCTACACTCCGCATGAGCCCTACTGGGAGCTTGATCTCACAACTGTGAGATCATGACCTGAGCCAAAATCAAGAGTTGGACACTTACCTGACTGAGCCACCCAAGTGCCCTGGAAAGGACTGGACTTCCAAAGCCTCCTGTATCCGTGTGCTAGGGCAACCATACAAAGTAGCACAGACTGGGGGCTTACATACCAGAAATTTATTTTCTTATACTTCTAGAGACTGGAAGAGTGACATCTGTGTTGGCAGGCAAGGCTGGTGATTTCTGAGGCCTTTCACTTTGGTTTGTAAGTGGCATTCTTCTCCCTTGTCTTTACCTGGTGGGTGTGAGGGGGGAATGTGTGTGTGTGTGTGTGTGTGTGTGTGTGTGTGTGTGTGTGTGTGTGTCCTAATCTCCTTCTATAAGGACATGGATACAATTGGATTAGGCCCCACTCACATGACCTCATTTTAACTTAATTACCTCTTTACTGACCGGTCACTCTCTCCAAACACAGTTGTCAGTGATCCCTCTTGATCAATTATAGATCCCAACAGTTAAAACCATAAATAGACCAGACCTCTTAACTCATGTTCTAACTAAAACCTTTTGTACTTATTTGTTACATTTTTTTTGAGAGACAGAGAATGTACAAGCTGTGTGTGAACAGGGGAGGGGAAGAGGGAGAGAGAGAGAATCTTTTTTTTTTTTTAATGTTTTATTTATTTCTAGGAGAGAGAGAGAGAGAGAGAGAGAGAGAGAGACAGCGTGAGCAGGGGAGGGTCAGAGAGAGAGGGAGTCACAGACTGAAACAGGGTCCAGGCTCTGAGCTGGCAGTCAGCACAGAGCCCGACGCGGGGCTCGAACCCACGAACCGCGAGATCATGACCTAAGCGAAAGTCGGATGCCTAACCAACTAAGCCACCCAGGCGCCCCGAGAGAGAGAGAATCTTAAGCAGGCTCCATGCCAAGCTTGGAGCCCCATGCCCAAGGGGGCCCACTTAGACTGGGCCACGCAGGCACCCCCTTATAGCACTTTCTTAAGGCATTGACAAAGATGTTTTACATTGCCTAGGGTATTCCAACCACCAGGCCATAAAAGCCTTGACAGCAACAGAATACTTAAAAGATCACATTCCATCCCTTTCCCTGCCTGTAATCAGACACTGAACACATACTGATCCCCACTCATGATCATGTGTTCCCTACATGCTCTCTTGCATGTATCCCCAAAACCTCTTCCTATCAAACTTTAGGTGTCCATCTTGCAGGTAAAGAGGTTGCTTTGTAAGGCTAGATCTTGTCACCTCCCCCTGCTGCTAACACTCAAAATAAATTTCTCCTTTTTTTTTTTTTTTTTTAAGTAATCTCTCCACCCAACATGGGGCTTGAACTCACAACCTTGAGATCAAGAGTTGCATGCTCTACTGACTGAGCCAGTCAGGTGTCCCAAATTCTCCTTTTCTCATTTCCAAACCCTCATTTCCTGAGCTACAGGCTTCTCTTGCAGTGAGTTTATCTGAGTTTTGTGAGGCAACAGTGTTGGCAAACCCAACCAGGAACTGAACTGCGCTTTTTATTTGTCCAGCCCCCATGGGAGTCCCCAGGATGGAGTAGTTGGCTGAGGGTTTCTTCTTTTGTTTCCTGAATTAGTGGCAATGATAGATGGATAGGTAACTGGAGAGGCTGCTTTTGACAACAAGCTGTTAGCAACAGAAACTTGAGCAAGGCAGAAAGGTACACAGCAACCACCAGACTGAATACACACAGGCCCATCAGGGGACCCAACTCAAAATACCCATAGGCCCTAATTGACCAATGGGTTACTTACAACCAGGTACAGTTACCAAAAAAGGTAAAATTTCATACTTTCTCACCTTCCCCCTTTAAATACAGACCCCACACACTGTCTCATTGCAGACCTTTGTCTCTCCTCCGCTGTCCTGCTCACCACTCCCTTGTGTTGTATTCAATAAACTTCTATCACCTTTGTTCTACCTCAGGTGAACTCTTTCACCTCCTGCACAACCTGTCCCCACCCAATCATTGCCTCACATTCGGGGCCCCCATTCAATCAGAGAGACACCACAGTAACATAGTCACATTCTGAGGTATTAGGGGTTGGTTAGAACTTTGACATGAATTTGGGGAGAATGCATTTCTGCCCAAAACACCCCTTTTGGAAAATAAAAGCTTACACTCTTCCACTACCTATCCGAACCCTCTAATGACTTCCATTGTGCTTAGAATAAAATTAAAAATGGCTACTCTGAGGGGCGCCTGGGTGAATTAGTCGGTTAAGCATCCGACTTTCACTTAGGTCATGATCTCGCGGTTCGTGGGTTCGAGCCCCGTGTCGGGCTCTGTGCTGACTGCCAGCTCAGAGTCTGGAGCCTGTTTCAGAGTCTGTGACTCCCTCTCTCTCTGACCCTCCCCTGCTCACGCTGTCTCTCTCTCTTTCTCCTAGAAATAAATAAAACATTAAAAAAATGTTTTAAAAAATGGCTACTCTGACTTAGAAATTCCTATATGCTTCACTTTTGCCACTTTCTCCACTTGCCTCACATCCAATCCCTCTCTTTTCTGTTTTCAGATACAGTTAGCTCTTATCTCAGGCCATTTGCATCGGATACGTCTCTGCTTTGAACCCTCCTATTCATTCAAAACACAAGCTAGCAACCCTCTCTCCCAAGTAGGATATGTGTGATATTCCTTGGACATTCCTGGCTACCAAAAATAAGAAAGGACCAAAAACAATGGTTAAACTGATAAGAGTCTCCACCAGTTTATTGGAAAAAGGCTAACCCATCAACAGCCTCACGTCCAGGAACTCCCTACTGTCTCAATGTTAATGCCTTGCTAGAGGGAAAAACAACCTTAACTTGACAATACCTAGGCTTCCAGTAAGTCTTGAGTATGTGAAAGTCTCTTTGGAAACTCCTTCTTGACTTTATCTCCCCCAACTCCATAAAATTCTCTCCCCGACCACAACCCCAGTGCAGCTCTTTCTGCCCACAGGTCCTGTCTCTGTGCTTTAATAAAATCACCTTTTTTGCACTAAAGATGTCTTCAAGACTTCTTTCTTCACCGTTGGCTCTGGACCCCCACAAACCCCCAATCATCCCAGAACTTCGTCAGATATGATTTGAATTATTTCATTTGACAGACTGGGTTTGCCAATTAATTTGGTAACGTTCTGGACAGCTAAATATACAACTCTACAGGTTTGATGACAATCCATTGACAGTGCTTATACAGGAAATTTCATGCCAGAAAGTACACCATTACCACTATTGAAAGATAGTGACAGGGGCACCTAGCTAGTTCAGTTGGCAGAGCATGTGACTCTTGATCTTGGGGTTGTGAGTTCAAGCCCCATGTTGGATGTAGAGATTACTAAAAGAATAAAATCTTAAAAAGAATATAGAGTTGTGACAAGAGTTTTCAGATGTTAACTTAAAAAAATCTTTATTGGAGGGGCACCTGGTGGCTCAGTTGGTTGAGCATCGACTTCAGCTCAGGTCATGATCTCACAGTTTGTGAGTTTGAGCCCCGTATCAGGCTATGTGCTGACAGCTCAGTGCCTGAGCCTGCTTTGGATTCTGTTTCTCCCTCTATCTCTCTCTCTGCCCCTCCCCTGCTCACACTCTGTCTCTCTCTCAAAATAAATAAATATTTTAAAAAATTTTAACCTTTATTGGAGAATAAATTTTTAAAAATCTTTTATGAAACACAGAAGCAAAATGTTTAGAGACTGCTGCTCTAAGTACTGGGGTCATAGGGAAGAATGAACAATTCCATTCATGTCCCTGTCCTGTCAGAATTTAAGTCCCAGGTTAACTGTTTAAAATTTTGACTCAGATGAGAGGTCTTTCCTGACCTGAGTCACTCTATCACATTATCTTTGTTTAAAAAAAAAAAAAAAAAGCCACAGGCTCCAAGTAATGTCACTTAGGACAAAGCACCAAACCAGAGCTAAATATCTAACCTAATCACACTTTCAACCTCTCACAGAAATGTATTCTTAACTAGTTAGAAATGTTCTAGTCAGGGGGCGCCTGGGTGGCTTAGTCGGTTAAGCGTCCGACTTTCGCTTGGGTCATGATCTCGCGGTTCGTGGGTTCGAGCCCCGCGTCGGGCTCTGTGCTGACTGCCAGCTCAGAGCCTGGAGCCTGTTTCAGTCTGTGATTCACTCTCTCTCTGACCCTCCCCTGCTCGCGCTGTCTCTCTCTCTCTCCTAGAAATAAAAAGCATTAAAAAAAAAAAAGAATCAAATAAGACAATAAACTATTAAAAAAAAAAAAAAAAGAAATGTTCTAGTCAGAACCAAAAAGGTAATCCATCTGTCACAGGGGTCTTCTCCAGCCCCCAAAGGCAGATGATGTAATCCACCTACTAAGATTCTTTTGTCTCCAAAGGAAGGTAACCTCACCCCAAATAATCATTTTTTTCTGTTTATGACTTCTTTGTCCTATCTTTAAAACTTTTCTTTAACTGTAGCCCTTTGGATCTCCCCTCCATTTTAAATGGAATCAGTCTCATTCATGCATCACTTAATAAAGCCAATTAGATCATCAGATTTTCTTGAATTTTGTCTTTTAACACTTTCCTGGCAATTAAAACTATCTGAAAGTATTTACTTTTTTTGTCTAGCATATCTCCTGGGGACTTTATTTCCAGCTTGTGTTCTAATGCCTAAACCCGTGTCCACCATGTTGATGTATACAATAAATGCTTGTTGAATAAATAAATGGATTGTGTTCATTATGTGCCCATTTCACAGAAGGGAAAACTGATGCCCTGAGAGACAGAGGAACGTGTCTTTGTCTAAGTCCAAGCACAGAGCAGCTCTTGCCCAATTCTCCTCAATTTCTCTGCCCCTACACCAACATCGGAATCTAAAGGCCCCAGCCAAGCATTTCTCTACTTGTTCTCACCGCAGTGCCGCCTGGATCCCACCAGGTGGCAGCAGAGGTAGCGGCACACCGTGAACAGCAAAGGGTGGCGCGGGAAGGAGGGTATCCGCTTCCGGGGGGAACTAGTCACTTCCGTTTCCGGCCACTTGGAGTGAAAGTAGCTGACGGGAGGATGGAAGGTTTAGTGGCTCAGTGCTCCGCGAGACTGCTGCAGCAGGTAGGACCACATGGGACTAGTAGAAAGGCTTGGAGGCTGGGGCGCCTGGGTGGCTTAGTCGGTTAAGCGTCCGAATTTCGCTTAGGTCACGATCTCGCGGTTCGTGGGTTCGAGCCCCGCGTCGGGCTCTGTGCTGACTGCCAGCTCGGAGCCTGGAGCCTGTTTCAGTCTGTGACTCTCTCTCTGACCCTCCCCTGCTCCCGCTGTCTCTCTCTCTCTCTCTCTCTCTCCTAGAAATAAATAAAAATATTTTTAAAAATTTTTAAAAAGAAAGGCTTGGAGGGGAAGGCCTGGGCCCTGGCTCTTGCCCGAGCTGCGTTGGAACAGCGGCGGTGAGGTGGGACCGCTCTGGTCCCCTCAGACGTGGGCAAGGGTGTCCGGACATCCGGATCTGTGCTAGGTTGAAGCGAACACTTTCCCAGGGCTGCTTCCTCGGGCGTGGGAGAGAAGCACCCGTCCTTTTACGGCCCTTATGACAGTGGCCTCCCATACCAGCACCCCCGGTGTAGAGGTCCTTGCCCTCCCCTAGAGCCCCTCAGACCAGCGTCTTCGGTGCGCTGGAGCTTGGAGTGTGGAGTACAGGCTTTCCCCAGTGTGCCCCCCCTTTCCCGCACACACCCGATGCGGAGTCGGGGGTCAGGCAGAAGGGGAAGTGGATTAAGAGCAGGGGCCCTTGTTCAAGCCCATGGAGTGGTTCATTTGCTCTCAGCCTTCAGCATTCCTGGGGGAAGAGCAAAGTGAAAGTGAGGCATTTTCCATTACCTTTTATGCTCAGGTAGGGGAGGGCAATAAGAAAGTGGCTTAAGTACTTTTATCATATCTCAGGAACTGTATTATACTAAATGAGCAATTACAGAATACAAGTTGATGGAGTAAAATGTCAAGTTCTTTGTGGCTCTGAGCCATGTATTTGTCAGTGTGGGGTGAGTATAAGTACCTGCCTTTGGGTTGTGACAAAGGATTATACAGATGATTTCTTTTTTTTTTTTTAATTTTTCTTTTAGGGGAGAGTGCCACTGTGGCAGAGAGAGAGAGAAAATTTTTGTTTATTTGTTTTGTTTATTTTTGAGAGAGTGAGAGAAAGCGGGGGAAGGGCAGAAAGAGAGGGAGACAGAATCTGAAGCCCGCTCCCGGCTAGCATATCAGTGGAAAGCCCAACTTGAGGCTTGAACTCATGAACAGTGAGATCGTAACCTGAGCCAAAGTCTGACACTCAACCAACTGAGCTACCCAGGCACCTAGAGAGAGAGAATCTTCAGCAGGCTCCGCAGGAGCCCTGCGCAGAGCTCCATGGTACGGACCTGGGATCAGGATCTCAGCCAGAGTCCAGAGTCAGATGCTTAGCCAACCGAGCCACCCAGGTGCCCCAGAGATAATGTCTGAAAACTGTTTAGCTCAGTACGTGGAACATAATATATACTTATTATGCTCATTATGGAAACCTGTTTTGCTGTAGTTACCTTCCAGTAAACATTATCACATTTCAGGTAAGAAATCTCCCCCTTACTAATTCTTAGTAATACTGTTAGGTTGGAAGTATTTCCTTCTGAATTTGCATGTTTTTAGGTTTCGGCATTAGAGTAAAAAGCATGGGCTACCACGAAAGACAAGGGAAACTAAGGGAAAAATTCGGAAGTTACTTTTTCTAAGAAAGGACAAAAGGCAGACACTTAAGCTATTTTAAATGTGACTAAAAGTTTTTTTATATTTTTTTAATTTTTTATGTTTTTATTTATTTCTAGGAGAGAGAGAGAGACAGCGTGAGCAGGGGAGGGTCAGAGAGAGAGGGAGTCACAGACTGAAACAGGCTCCAGGCTCTGAGCTGGCAGTCAGCACAGAGCCCGATGCGGGGCTCGAACCCACGTACCGCGAGATCATGACCTAAGCGAAAGTCGGACGCTTAACCGACTAAGCCACCCAGGTGCCCCAAGTTTTTTTATTTTTAAAAGAGCCCTAAGTCCTATTAGATTTGGGAATAAAGTCAGGTTGGCCACCCTTGAACTTAACTGGTACTGTCACTAAATCAGAGTGGTTTATTGAGACCAAAGACAGGATATAAAGCTTATCCCATTATCCAATTAACACTTCTGTTCCTCTTCTCCAACACACTGAATTCTTTCATGTAAAGGATAATGAGCTTCTGTAATGAAAAGCATCAGGGAGGAAAACTTACAACTAATCAAAGGGAAGGCCCTTTATTCCCATCACCTCTGCCATGCCCTTTTGGAGAGGGGAAAAGAGGTAAGTTTAGGGTGCAGTCCATCACATGGAAGTCATCGATCACACTGGACTGAACAGACTGCCTTTTCCTTCATAGGAAAAAGAGATTAAGTCTCTGACTGCTGAAATTGATCGGTTAAAAAACTGTGGCGGTTTAGAAGCTTCTCCAAATTTGGAGCAGTTGCGAGAAGAAAATTTAAAATTGAAGTATCGACTAAATATCCTTCGAAGGGTAAGTACTCTGGGTTGTTTTTCATTCCACAGTTTGAGTTATTATACCTTAAAAAAAAAACTATTATCGAACATTCAGAAGGTATGCTGTGAGGGATTTGGAGACATGAGGAAAGAAATCCTGTCTTTTTTCTGCATTAGACCAGTGAGGACTAAGTTGTGGATGCAAGTAATGGAGAAGTTAGTATAGCCTTGTCCTTCCAGGGCCCTCTGAAGTGTTTCATCCTAAATATTTGGCCAGCTTGAAGTAGGCTTCAAGTAGAGGTGAGACTTTTTTTTTTAAACAATATATGCTGTTGCCTTTTAAAAAGAAAAAAGAAAGCAATTTTTTTAACTTGTCTCTATCAAAAGAAAATATAGACTATATCTGTAGTCCTTCTCTGCCCTAAGTTGGTGGTTTTGCAATTTTTTTATATTTTGCAGTGTCATATTTGGTGTCTTTCCACTAATCTAACAGTGTTTATCAGTTTTGTCAAAAAACTGAGCTTGCTTTAGTTGAGGTTTTAATTTCTTGGCCTGACTCGAGGATGTGGAGAAACGGGCACCCTCCTACACTGTTGGTGGGAATGTAAACTGGTGCAGCCCCTCTGGAAAACAGTGTGGAGGTTCCTAAGGAAACTAACACTAGAACTCCCCTATGACCCAGCAGTAGCACTGCTAGGAATTTACCCAAGGGATACAGAAATGCTGAGGCATAGGAGCACATGTACCCCAATGTTCATAGCAGCACCTCCACAATAGCTAAAACATGGAAAGAGCCTAAGTGTCCATCAACAGATAAATGGATCAAGAAGATGTGGTTTATCTATACCATGGAATACTACATGGCAATGAGAAACAATGAAATCTGGCCATGTGTAGCAACATGGATGGACCTTGAAGGTGTTATGCTGAGCGAAATAAGTCAGGCAGAGAAAGACAAATATCATATGTGTGCACGTATAGGAGGATTAGGAGGAGCTTAACAGAGGACCAAGGGGGAGAAGAAGGGCAGAAATGGTGGGGGAAAGGGGAGAGGCAAACCATGAGAGACTCTTGAATGCTGACAAAAACTGAGGACTGGTGGATGTGGAGGGGAGGAGGGGTGGGCATGGAGGAGGACACTTGTGGGGATGAGCACTGGGTGTTATGTGGGAACTAATTTGACAATAAACTCTTTGTAAAAAAAAAAAAAAAATTCTTGGCCTGACTCTCCAGTCTGCTGATGACACATCCTGGAGGATGACCTCACCCCCTGTAATCGTTCTCTTGTGCGTGTGTACTTCTTCCAGCCAGGCTGCACTGATTCTAGACCCTGCCCACCCGACTCTGTGAAGTATTTTTTATCACCAGCTTGTGATCTCTTGTTTGAAATCACTTAGTCTTGGAGTCTTCTAAGATCACGTTTCTTTTCCATGGAGCCTGCCCCCAGACAGCTCACCTTTCTGATTACCTCATTCATTCCTATGTGTATTCATTTCAGTTCAAAAGTATTAAATGTCTAGTGTGTGGCAGAGGGTGTGAGGAAAAACATACAAAAGAAGTACAGCTTGTTCTTTTTTTTTTAAGATTTTATTTTTAATCTATACACCCAACATGGGGCTTGAACTTGCAACCTGGAGATCAAGAGTGACATGCTTCACTGAGCTAGCCAGGCCCTCCCAAGGACAGTGTATTTCCAGTACATGTTTCCATCATGCACATTAGCTCTAATGCGTAAAGAATAGGATGCTGTCAGTGTAATGGGAGGAAGGGCACATTATTTCTCTCACAAACACTTTGCCCTACTAAGTAATAGCGCCTGAACACAAGGTACACCAAGAAAAGAAAACGACAAGCCACAGATGAGTAAAGTACTGTGTGGGACACCATTCACCTTACCTTCTTTCCCTGGGTCACTTTGGTCACATGCTCTGACCTAGAAACACCTGCTGGAAAATTGTCCTACTAATGTTTTTCAGCATGTCCCAGATATGAGAGCATTGCAAAGTGATGTTACCTTTTGGTATGTTAACCTCAGGACATCTGAAGGTTTCTCAAAATACTTGAGAACATTTGGTATGATGATTTATTATTTTGTTGATATTTTCATTCTTTTCTTACAGAGTCTTCAAGCAGAAAGAACCAAACCAACTAAAAACATGATTAACATCAATAGCCTACTGCAAGAAGTCTTTGGTTGTGCCATTAAGGCTGCATATCCAGATTTGGAAAATCCTCCGCTGATAGTGACACCAAGTCAGCAGCCTAAGTTTGGGGACTATCAGTGTAATAGTGCCATGGGTATCTCACAGGTGATTATATTATTACAAAGCATTCTTGGTGGTTTGATTTTCTTAAGCATTAGTCATCATCATTACTGTTTACATAAATAATAGAAAATTGTATTCTCAGTGAAAAGAACATTTTTCACAGTTTAGAAAAACTTGAGAATAGGGGAAGTATGTTTTTAATTTTAAAACACAAATTTGAATATTTGGTTAAATTTTATATGTATGTTCAATATTTAAGGGTAGTAGTTGATACTCTTGTATTGGTACTTCCCTCCTGTTGTGTCCAGGACTGCTGTGTATTACTAATGAGTGTTGAAAGGTGAGGGATTAAAAGTTACATTTATCAACCAGTGTTCCCATCAAATAATTTGATGCAGCTCTGGTGTCTTTGAGATGGGCTTACATATTTCAATTTCAGTTAGAGGAACTCCCCATATTTAATAGCAGCATTGTCTGATGTATTTGTGGTTAATTGCCTCTGGTTTGAGACTTTTTGTTTTCCTTTCTTTGTTAAGTAGAAAGGGTTTTAAAAATCCAGATTTTTTTCCCAAATAATTTTTATATGTCTACATTGGGGTTATGTTTATGAGAGTACTATTTTATTTTCCAGGTTTGATTATTGCACACTTTCCTGATTTGAAAATTCGAAATGTAAATAACCTGGAAACAGGCATCATAACTAAAGACTTTGTTAGGTCTTCATATAAGAGTTCTAGATATGTGTGGCAGCTCATTTTGAAATGGAGATCATGTGGTTTGGGCACTTTTGTATCCTCTTGGCACCGCCGATGGCTTGATGCTTTAAACTGTCTATTTACAAGATTATATAAGTCACTGGATTTCTTTACTTTTGCCTTTTGATGGGTCTTAATGCCAGATGCATCTCATGCTTTTTCAGTTGTGTATTTCTGAGTAAATTGTTGGAACTTGTGTAATGAATCATTTTATATTGTGTTATAGATGCTCAAAACCAAGGAACAGAAAGTTAATCCAAGAGAAATTGCCGAAAACATTACCAAACACCTCCCAGACAATGAATGTGTTGAAAAAGTTGAAATTGCTGGTCCTGGTATGACAGTGTTACCCTTCTTAAGTAGTTGTATTGATGTTGGGTCCTTTTTGAAATAAAGAACCATTTTAAATATAAGTATAGGGTTAAAACTTGAATACCCAACAAAGTGGCGAGAACATGTTGGATTGAGAGTTAGGAAACTGAGGTTTTAGTCTAGACTTAGCTGCTGGATCTTGGATGAGTTATTTTATCTCCTGTGACTCAGTGTTTCATTAGCAAAAAGGAGATGGATAATGGCAGATAAGTCTGTGATCAAAGGGCCCTCAATTTTCTGCTAATAGGTAAACAAATCATGTACTGAGAATAAAGAATCCCAGGAATAAGTAGGAAGCTTTCAGGAGCACGGTAATATTTGAAGTAGATACTGAAACAGGGAGCTTCCAAGAGGGCCTCAGGTGGTGTTGGAATTCTTAAGTTTTACCAGAGCCAGAGCAGCACTTTGGAGCCAGCATAAATGAAATTGACAGAGTCTTTGGGAGTGAACAATCATTTAAGATCGGAAAACTATCTGATTTTTTTTCCCTCTCTCCTTACCCTTCATTAGGTTTTATTAACATCCACTTAAGAAAAGACTTTGTATCACAACAGTTAACCAATCTGCTGGTGAATGGGGTTCAACTACCTCCCCTTGGCGAGAATAAAAAGGTATATACACAATTTTCAGTTGATATGTTAACACTCTTAAAGTGTATGAGAAGTGCTGTGACTAGCTTCCACTTTTTCTATTTAGATGTAATCATTAGTATTTGAGATTATGAACGTAATGGAAATTGCCTTTCTCCTGGGTCGTCTTATGTGGTTTTTCTTTTCACTTTATTCTACAAGACATCTGGGGTAGCCAGCTGAGTGAGGTTTGGCTGAAATAGGGGATAGATTATTTATATAACAAATTTGATTGTTTTTCAGTTAAAAATGGACAAGTAGATTCACGAGGTAACATAACACCCTTGAATTACAATGCAAGCTACTATTTATGTCTGAGTTTACTATTAAATGTTATTAATGAATGTTAGCAGAATAAATGTCTGTACCCCTTTAAAATTTTTAACTGAAGTATTTGTCATGACATGTAAATTTAAGATGTACAGGTGTTACTTTGATACACTTAATGTATTTTAACATAATTGCCTTTGTATTTGTATTTATCACATTACATAATTATAGTATAATAATTTTGTCTAAGAAATCTATTTTATTGTCTGTCTCAGGTTATAGTTGATTTCTCCTCTCCCAACATAGCTAAAGAGATGCATGTAGGCCATCTCAGGTCAACTATCATAGGAGAGAGTATGTCCCGCCTCTTTGAATTTGCAGGATATGACGTGCTAAGGTATGAGAAATGTTGCTTGAGAAAGACTCTTTGACTAAATGACTGATTTATAAGTATGATTTTTTTTTTAATTGTTTTGAGAGAAAGAGAACCAGCTGGGAGAGAGAGAGAGAGAAAGAAAGAAAGAGAATCAATCCCAAGCAGCCTCCATGTGGTCACCACAGAGGCCAGTGTGAGGCTCAATCCCGCCAACTGTGAAATAGTGACCTGAGCCAATATCAATAGTTGGATGCTTAACCAACTGTACCACAGGCGTCCCAGTTCTGCTTCTAATCACCCAATGGGCTTTTTAAATAATGTCCTGGGCCCCTCTGAATTGATAACTTTTAGACTCTGGGGGTGGAACCAAGGAAAAAGCTCCCCCATTCCCGCAGATCTGCTTGAGTACCTGCTGTATCCAAGGGGTTATAGTTTGGTAGGGGGAAGGAAGGCAAGAAAGAGATTATGCTGGACCTGTGGGCCATGGTAAGAAATTAAGATTTTATTCTTAAATGCAGTGGGAAGTTCTTGAGAATCATAATTAGGATAGCAGTCTAATCCAAATAAAGATTAGTCTGGCTTCTGTGAAGAAGCTAGGCAAAGAAGGCAGAACTGTAGGTTAGAAGACTATTTTAATAATCGAGTTATAAGATGATGTGGTGATTTGAGAGTAGTGAAGAACAATGAGGGATGTAAAGTGGTTGAATTGACACATTTTGAAGAATTTTGTCTACTGACATTTGAGAACCGCTGGTCTAAATCACACGAAGATAATTGGTTGAGAAATTAAATTTTCATAAAATTGTAATGATCAGCACTAGCTCACTTGTATGTGTTTCGGTTAACTACACAACAGATTATAGTCCATCAATAAGACCTTCATTTGCCAAATCCTGGAGGCCTGCCGTGTGCAGCCTCTGTCAGTGGGTATACAGTGGTAGACATACAGACGACATCCTTGCCTCTCCTGGAGCTTACAGACCAGTTGAGACAACTGAGTCAACAAGATGTACACTAAATGTGATGTACTGGCACTTAAATGTTAGTGGTTCCTAATGGAATATATAGTTTGTCTAATTTAAGCATGTTTTTCATTTTTAATTAATTTTGTATTCTGATTGATACTAGGTTAAACCATGTGGGAGACTGGGGGACCCAGTTTGGCATGCTTATCGCTCACCTTCAAGATAAATTCCCAGATTACCTAACAGTTTCACCTCCTATTGGGGATCTACAAGCCTTTTATAAGGTTAGATGCCATTTATTTTTAAATATTTGCATGCTTACCATCCATAATAATTATTAGTTTCCTTTAGGGAGTTCAGAATAGTATTCGAAGCTACTGTGGAGGTAAAACTAAACTCCCTGCCCCTTAGCATCTTTGCTTTTTGAATCAGCGTACATTAAAAATTGAATTGAATTCAACCACATTACCCATTGTTAAGTGAATTTGGGAGTTTGCTAGTCAGAAGATGTTTACAGTTTTTCTTAACTTTTTTTAATGTTTATTTTTGAGAGAGAGTGTGTGTGTGTGCATGCAGGCAGGGGAAAGGCAGAGAGAGAGGGAGACAGGATCCCAAGCAGGCTCTGCACTGTCTGTGCAGAACCCAGTGCAGGGCTCAAACTCAAACTGGGAGACCCTGACCTGAGCTGAGATCAAGGGTCAGATGCTTCACCAACTGAGCCACCAGACACCCCAGTGTTTGACGTTTTCTTGATGCTTTTCTCAATTTTATACGTTGGAAATGTTTAAGTGTAATCAAGAATAGTTTTTAAAAGACAATTAGGCTTTTATAAACTGTAATTTTAAATTAATCGCTCTGGCCAACATTCTTTGACTTTGTGACATCCATATACAAGCATTTATTACATCATTTGTGTTTGTAATACAATTTTTGTATTATGTGTAACATTTCATTATCAGCTCTTCTGTCTTACTATATTGTTTGGCTGCACATTGGCTTGTTGGATTGATGTGTTACAGTTTGTTAATCCCCATTGGTGGGGTGTTTTTTCCCATTTTTGGAGTGCTTTTATCCAGTAAACAACTTTGTACATGTAAGTTTTTTCTCTTTTAAAAATTTTTTTCTTATGATAGCGTCCCAAGAACACGATTACTGCAATAAAAGTAAGCATTAAAAGTAAAACATTAAAAAGTAAAAGAAAAATATTAATGTGGTTTTATTTTGTTTTAGAAGGTGTGTCTCAGTATTTTTTAGTGAAAAAATTGAAAACAAAATATTCACTGATGTGAGACTAAATTACATAACTGATTACAGTCTATTGGAATTTTGTGTTCTGTATCTAATGAAGCTAAATTTAAAGGGCACAGTAAAAGAAAAGCCATACATATCCATTTTTTGTTACAATAACATAGGCATGTATTTGCAAAGAAATGCCTGGAATTATGCACCAAAGCATTACACCGTGGGTTGGGTGGGATTAACAGTTCTTTTTTTTTTTTTTTACAGTAAGCATGTGTTTCTTTCAAAATAGAAATAAAACAAAGCAATTTTATTTTTAATTACGAAAAAAGTAATTACTCCTCCAGGACCACGTCCAGAATGGAAAATGAAGCACAGAAAATTCAGCCTCACCTGTTAGCTATTCTTTATTACTCTTATACCATTGCTATGAAGAAAGATTTTATGAATTGGGAAAGTGGAGGTAGCACTGTGGGGAGAATTTTGTATTTTCAGGAAAAATAATTTCAAAAGAAGTAATAGGGTTCTTTGGCACATCGATTTGTAACTGTACTGTTGACTGTTGAGAGAGCACCTGTTCTGTTGTTTGTGTCCTGGTGTTATAAATTTCCACTTCCTCACTTGTGGTGTTTGTTTTAGAAACATTCTGTATCTATCTAGAAATGCAAAGTTAACTCTTTTTAAAACATGACTTTTTTTTTTTTTAACATAGGAATCCAAGAAAAGATTTGATACTGAGGAGGAATTTAAGAAGCGAGCATACCAGTGTGTCGTTCTTCTCCAGAGTAAAAATCCAGATATTACAAAAGCTTGGAAGCTTATCTGTGATGTCTCTCGCCAAGGTGAGTTCTTGGCTTTGCTCACTTCATCCAAAAGATACCATTGCATCTAGTTCCCTTGAGTCTTTACTCAGTTGACCTTTAATGACATGTTAAACTTTCAAAGACTGACAAATGGATTTTTTCTTAAAATATTTTCTGACACTGAAATAACTATGAAGAAAGTTTATTAAGATAGGCAACTGCAGATTTTAACTTCCTTAGAAGAAAAAATTAATTGGGAAAAATTCACAATTTCAGGTTTTCAAGCTTGACAGAGTAATATTAAGGTCACTTTGAAGAATACATGGGTTAAGAATAGCCAGTAGAAGAATGGAGATGATAGCTGTTTTGCAGCTGTAGTTGGTAAAATGTTTTATAATGCTGCCATCAGTAGTATTTGCATCACTGATACATGGCTGGACGGTTAGATAAATGATACAGTTTAGGAAAAACTATAAGAAAATCCAATAAATATTAGATCTCCAAAGAGAAAAGTTCTTTTTCTTTTCATTTACGTTTTATAAGGATAAAAATTTCAAAGTTACACAAGAAGTACATATTTTTTGTAGAAAAAAGTAACTGTGGGCAAGGAAAAAGAAAATAAAAATTATAGTCCCACTGACTATTAATGTTTTGATGAGTGTCTTTCCATATTCTTTCCACATTTTCAAAATGGCAATATGTATATAATGTTTTATATCATACATTTTTCAATGTAATTAATTTTAACCTTCCAGATGTTGAAGTTAAATAATGTTTCTTTTAATGTTAGATGTATGTCTCCTATTTGTTTAAATTCTTAGACGTTTAAAATTTTTTTCCTAGAGTTTAATAAAATCTATGATGCATTGGACATCTCTTTAATAGAGAGGGGAGAGTCCTTCTATCAAGATAGGATGAATGATATTGTAAAGGAATTCGAAGATAGAGGTAGGCACTCTTTTTTTTAACTTTTCATTATGGACATTTTCAAACAGGTCAGAGTGGACAGAATATTCTCTTTTTTAATCAATGGCTTTTTTTCAGTGTGCACATTGTGTTTGTTTAATATATATCTTACATTTTGTATATCCATAGAGCCTCCCACCCCTCATTTTTCCTCTTTTGTTATTGGAGAAACTGGGCCATTTGTCTTAGTGAATTTCCCTTATGGTATTATTTAACAGTTCCTCCATCTGTGTCTTCTAAAGAGGCCTGATTAAAGTTGTTTTTTTTTTTCTTAAGTTTATTTATTTATTTTGAGAGAGAGAATCCCGAGCAGGCCCCACACTGTCAGTGCAGAGCTCAACATGAGGCCCAAACTCCCAAAACACAAGATGATGACCAAAATCAAGAGTCATACGCTTAACCAACTGAGCCAACCAGGCATCCCACAGCTTGATTAAATTATGGTTTAGGTTTTCTGTTTTTGGTTTGTCTTTTGTTTATTTGTAAGCATGCCAATAATGTCAGGTTGGATCTCTTTAGGTTAAGATGGATTAGTGAGTTCAAGTATTGTCAGCCTGATCTATCCATAGATTTCCTTGTTAGACCCTCCCCTGTTGTTTTTAGCAGCTGTTGATGATTGTCATTTCGATGCATTACTTCATTACAGACTGGAAAATGGTAGAATTCTGTTGTTCCTTTTCTGTTCCCTTGAATTCTCCTGTGCAGAACGTTGCCACATAATTATTTTGGTTCTCCTGAAGTACAGTTAAAGATAAGCAGTATAAATGCTTGATTCTTTTTATTTCTCAATTTCAGAAGAATAAAGTAGTTTCTTAGCATGTTTCAGATACAGCTGAGTTGTTTTTGGCATTATTATAAATGGGGTTTATTCCATTCTATATTTTACAGTCATTTGCCTTTATTATACTTTTTAAAGAATTTTTGTGTTTGATTATTTTTTAGAATGAGAGAGAGACAGAATGCGTGGGGGGAGGGGCAGAGATAGAGGGAGACACAGAATCCGAAGCAGGTTCCAGGCCCTGAGTTGTCAGCACAGAGCCTGACATGGGGCTCAGCCTCACCAACTGTGAGATCCTGACCTGAGCCAGAGTTGGGTACTCTGAGCCACCGGGGTGCCCCGCCTATATTATGCTTTTTAATAATTACTGTCCCATTTTTGGCTAATGGTATCTTCCTCACATTGGCTTTCCTAATTTTTGTCTTTTTCTTGAACCTTACAGTCTCTGTAGTCTTTGCTGGTTTACTTGCTTTCAAATATACAACATTCTAGGATTATTTTGTGCATTTCTCTACCTTAGATCTAGAATCAGCTGATCTGGTATCTCCAAGAAAGCCTGGCTCCTTGAGTGGAAGATGGTATTTATTAATCACAATCTGTGGCCTAGGGATTGTACTTTTAAGATTATAAAATTTTAGGGACTTTTTTAGGAGCCAAGTGTAGTGTGAATCCAGAAAACGGCCAGGATATCTCCCCTGTACCGTGAGAACATCGTGTGCTGCCCAGACAACTTGGACAAAAGCTGTTTTCCCAGACTCATAGTAGGTCGTAGTGAGAAAATAAAATGATTTCTTGAGCTCTTTAGTAAATATCTTAGAGTGGCTTATCTTTTATATTCCTTCAGGGTCCTTTTAACATTACTAATAAAGATTTCTTTCCTAGGATTTGTGCAAGTGGATGATGGCAGAAAGATTGTCTTTGTCCCAGGATGTTCTGTACCATTAACCATAGTAAAATCAGATGGCGGTTATACCTATGATACATCTGACCTGGCTGCTATTAAACAAAGACTATTTGAGGAAAAAGCAGATATGATTATCTATGTAGTGGACAGTGGACAAGTGAGTTTGCAGATTTGTTTATGTTCTTCCGTGGTCTGATTGGAGCTGAGACAGGCAGTATGGTGAGGTTTGTGGCGTTTAGCATGTAGAAGTCTTCCAAAGACTAAATATCAGAACTTTGCTATAACAAATTAAAAACAGGGTTTGGATTTGGCGACATTGGAATACATTTCCCAGCTTTTCCACTTAATTCAGCCACTTTAAAAACCTTTGACCATAGAGAGTATAACAGTCCTACTCTGTTTCTTGTATTTTGGGAATAAAGATGATCTTATTTCTAATTATGCTTGCGTTCTAAGATTTGTGAGAGATTTAAACTTTACAAATCTTTATTGCTAAATACAGAGCTTAAGTCACATTTTTGTTACTAGAAAGTTTAGCAAATAACTTTATATTTGTTTCTTTGTAGTCCGTGCACTTCCAGACAGTATTTGGTGCTGCTCAAATGATTGGTTGGTATGACCCTAAAGTAACTCGAGTGTTTCATGCTGGATTTGGTGTGGTGCTGGGTGAAGACAAGTAAGTCTGGAAAGTCTGAGTATTAATAACATACCCAACACCCAGATTTCTTTGCAAGGGGCTACATTTCATTGATACTAAATTAGAATTAAAGTATGTAATTTTCCTCAGTCTGTGTATGCATAATGGTGAATTCAGCTAAGCCTTTTTGTACCTATGTCTTAGCACTGCTAGAGAATGTAGCCTTTTAGGGAAGTTTGTAAAGAGTTAAATGAAAACCAGACTAGATTTAACAGAATATAAAGAGGTTTCCATTTGTATAGATCTGAGTTGTAAAGTCTATCATGATACGTCTTCAGATTTCAAGAAAATACTCAGTATATTTCAAGTATTTTGTTAATGTGTTCTTTCACAGTTGAACACCTAGTCGATAAGTATACATTACTGAGATTTTCCAACTGAGTTTTAAAATTCACAGCTTTCATTTTTATGTTTATCTCAAAAAATAAGTTTTAGATCTACATGTTAATATTTATACATCCGGTTTTCTATTTTCCAGTGTTTGTCCACATTCTGTTCAATGTTTATGAAATAAAAGATCAACACAAGCAAATATTTATAGATAGTATTTATCAACTCAAAGGCATAAAAATTTTTGGCATCTTGCATTCAGTAGCTTAGGATCACTAAACTATTTAACCATCATGTCTTTTACATTCTGTGGCATTTTAGGGGCCCCTTGGTGGCTTAGTCAGTTAAATGTCTAACTTCAGCCGAGTTCACGATCTCACGGTTTGTGGGTTTGAGCCCCACGTCAGGCTCTGTGCTAACAGCTTAGAGCCTATAGCCTACTTTAGATTCTGTGTCTCCCTCTCCCTGCCCCTCACCTACTCACACTCTTCTCTCTGTCTCTCTCAAAAATAAGCATTAAAAAATTTAAAATCTGGCATTTTAGATTTAGTAATCCAGCCCAAATGTCATTACACAAAAGTGGTAATGCTTTTCAAACCCACATGAAGTAGCTCGCTTGGCTAGCCCTAATGAAGCATATAACAATCAGCCTAGATGTGTGAAGGTATTTTAGCTAGAATATATGGAAATCAAAGACCTTGCTGGAGTCCGCAACACTTTTTAAGTTTTTTTTAAATATTTTTTTATTTTCAAGAGACAGCACGAGCAGGGGAGGGGCAAAGAGAAAGGAAGACCTAGAATCTGATGCAGGCTCCAAGCTGTCAGCACAGAGCCCAGTGTGGGGCTCTAACCCACAAACTGTGAGATGACCTGAGCTGAAGTCCGATGCTTAACCGACTGAGCCACCCAGGCACCCCAGCATCAAACACTTATAAATTGTAATGTATGGCTCTTGTATAGACCTGCACTTTTTGGGAATCAAAAGACACTGGGTCCTTATTTTGCTGTCCATGAGTGCTTGAAAATCAGCCAATGAGTTGAATATTGCTTATAGTATCTTAGTTTATTAACTGTTGGTTTTTGGACTGATTTTTAGATGATGGTTCTTCCAGTTGGGTGAAATTATCATATTTACTTTTATTCCTATATTTCTCACCAATATTCATATTTTGGCAATTAACTTGATCACATAGTGGCTAAGAGATTTTTTTCTATGATTTTTTTGTTGTTTCATATTTCTGCACTCTCACCATCATGTAATTATGGCAATCTGCACTGTTAAAGAGAAAAATAATTTTAATAATAGTTAACCAGTGGCAGCGTACCATAGTTTAAATATTCACATTGAAGTGCTCACACATTCTGCTGTCTGCCTTTTAGTGAAATTTTCTGTTTTAAAGCTTTTTGCAGTAGTTTATCCTTTTATTTAAACAGCTTCCTCTTATTTCTTGGACACCTATTTATCAAGCACCTGTGCATGGCATTGGCTGGGTGCTCCAGTATGTACACAAAGATAATAGAATGTGGCCTTTTCTCTGAAGGAGCCTGCCTCCTGAAGCAGAGCAGTTCCCTGCGGAGACTGTTAAACTATACATGCCAGCCCCACCAGGGGAGTTACTGACTTACTATATACTAAAGTAGGTATTAGTCATTTTTTAAAAAACTCTTGATATGCAGGTATGGATTCCTCCTGTTAGAGCGACTATTCTGAGCAATAAACCAACACCAAAAAAGTGGAGAAAAATTCAAGGCAGGTGCAGATAGGGAGTAAAGGAAAAGAGGTGTTATTGTAGAGTTGTTACAAGAATACAATAGCCTTAGCATTTTGGCTATTTCTTTTGATGAGTATAATTTTATCAGACAGAAGATTTGGAAGTTGTTGAATAGTCAAACGGGTGATATGAGGAAAGCCACAAAAGTATTTAATGTATTTGTAGAATAATAGGTTTTAATTCTGTAATCAAGGACAAGATCCTTTCTAAGGTAACTCTGAAAATACAGTTTAATGGGAAATACCATGATTATTTTGGTAGGCTTTGTGTTAAATAGAAAAGCATGCTTCATTTGTACCGTTGTTGAATTTGAAGAATTTTTTCATGGCTTTATTTTTAATAATGTGGTGCTTGAACTCACAACCCCAAGATCAAGAGTTGCATGCTCCACTGAATGAACCAGCCAGGCGACCAAATAATTTTTTATTTATTTTACTTATTTTTTAATGTATGCTTATTTTTGAGAGAGACAGCATAAGTAGGGAAGGGGCAGAGAGAGAGGAAGAGAGAATCCCAAACAGCTCCCCACTGTCAATGTGGAGCCCAACACAGGTCTCAACCCCATGAACCATGAGATCATGATCTGAGCTGAAGTCACATGCTCAAATCAACTGAACTGGCCAGACACCCTACCCAAAGAATTTTTTAAAAAGAGAAAATTAGGGTGCCTGGTTGGCTCATTTGGTGAAGCATACAACTCTTGATCTCAGGGTTGTGAGTTTGAGCCCCACATTAGGTATAGAGTTTACTTAATTTATTTATTTCTAAGAGAGAGAGAGAGACAGCGTGAGTAGGGGAGGGTCAGAGAGAGAGGGAGTCACAGACTGAAACAGGCTCCAGGCTCTGAGCTGGCAGTCAGCACAGAGCCCAACGCGGGGCCGAACCCACGAATCGCGAGATCATGACCTAAGCGAAAGTCGGACGCTTAACCGACTAAGCCACCCAGTCTCCCCTAGAGTTTACTTAATTTAAAAAAATGTATATACTTAGTGTTGTGCAAACATGTTAATAGGTATAATCCAATTTTTGTTGAAGTAAGCCCCGTGTGGGGCTTGAACTCCTGACCTGAGATTGAGTCCCATGCTCTACCAACTGAGCCAATTGCCCCAGTAAAATCCAGTTTTTGTGAAATGCATTTTACCATTGCCCAGGAAAGTGTTTATAAGAGCTCGTGTCCCATGCTCAGAGATTCTGATTTCAGTGGTATGAATGGAGCCCTGACATCCTGTGTTTAAGCTCTTCAGCTGATGTGTGCATCCAGAGTAGGTTGCTGCTCAACAGGTGGGGTTGGTGTCTAGAGAAATGAAAATGAAATTCCAGTTAAGAATTTGCTTAGTTCCCAAACAGTTCTAGAATTAAACATGTATTTTATTAATTTTTCAAAGAAGGCAAAATAACTTAAGGCAAACTTTGTGTTCAGGAAAATGAACAAATGTCTTCTCTGTTTCCCTTTTTGGGAATTTATTCTAGGTCAACATGTAGAGAATGCTGTTGGGAGTGTAAAGCATAGAGTGCTTTAATTTGAGGGCCTTAAAATGAAAGATAATTAAAAGTACCACCCTTTTTTTTTTTTTAATTTTTTAAATGCTTTTTATTTATTTCTAGGAGAGAGAGAGAGAGAGACAGCATGAGCAGGGGAGGGTCAGAGAGAGAGGGAGTCACAGATTGAAACAGGCTCTAGGCTCTGAGCTGGCAGTCTACACAGCCCGACGCAGGGCTTGAACCCACGAACCGCGAGATCATGACCTAAGCGAAGTCGGACGCTTAACCGACTAAACCACCCAGGCGCCCCAAAAGTACCACCCTTTTAACATTCTCCCTGGTTGCCAATTGGAATAAGGCATTGTCCAAAGGTTGTTTTCAAAGATTTCTAAGCTGTAAGTTCTGTTTCAAAATCTACTTAATTAGGACTCTTGAATTTTTTAGGAAGAAGTTTAAAACACGTTCAGGTGAAACAGTGCGCCTCATAGACCTTCTAGAAGAAGGACTAAAACGATCCATGGACAAATTGAAGGAAAAAGAAAGAGACAAGGTAATCTAAAGCCTTGTTTGCATATTGTTACCTTGTGTTGTGATTTTTAAAAAATTTTTTGAGAGAAAACTGGGAAGGATTATGAGGAGAAAATCCACTTAACCTTATATTACTCCGACTTTATTGCACAGTAAGTTTGCTTCATTATTGAGTTTGAAAATATACTTCTTGGCTATTTCAAAAGGCTATGACCTTTCCTTGCTGTGTTACTGTGGCGTAGTATCTCTGGTTCTAATGTTGGCATTTCTGCTGTCATTACTTTGAATGATTGGAAAATATTGCAGACTAAGGGGTTAGATTCTGTACCCTACATAAGGAAGGTCAAGGATTGAGATTCAAAGGGTCTGTGTCTTTCACTCTTTAATAAATGAAGTGATATCAGGAAATGGATGTAACTACTATTAACAGAAGAGTATAGTTACAGAAGGAGAAGCAGAATAGGATGTTAGTCCTGGCCCAGGCACATCTAGTACAATCAGATGGAAGGTGGGAAATTTGGTCACCTAACCAATTTGTTTACTCTGCATGATGACGAAAGCTGCTCTGTCTCTTTTATTTATTTGGCCAATTTGCATCATATTCAGTAAATAGTGAAGTATGATGATTTTTTACACTTAGGAATGCCTGGTAACACCAGCCAATCAAGTTATGTTTCCATCACTCCCAAAAATTTCTTATCATCATAGGTCACTTTTGCTTATTTTAGAGGTTCATAAAGTATAGTGCTGTTTTCTAAATGTATCGGTAGTTTGTTTCTTTTTATTGTTAAATTGTATTCTTATATAAATATACCACATTTTGTTCATCCTGTTGATGAATATTAAGATTGTTTCCATTTGTTGACTATTGTGAATAAAATGTTAATTTTAACATAGTTAAAGCCCTTTTATGGATACATGCACTTTTACTTTGGGATATATATCTAGGAGTATCATTACTGAGTTGTAGAGTTACGGTTGGCTTATGTCTTAACTATTGAAAATTGCTGGGGCTCCTGGGTGGCTCAGTAGGTTAAGCATCCACCTTTAGCTCAGGTCATGATCTCATAGCTTGTGAGTTTGAGCACTGTGTCGGGCCCTGTGCTGACAGTTCAGAACCCAGAGCCTGCTTTGGATTCTGTGTCTCCCTCTCTCTCTGCCCCTCCCCTGCTTGTGCTCTGTCTCTCTCTTTCTCTTTAAAAAATAAACATTGAAAAAAAAAAAAAGAAAGGAATTCCAAGGAGAGTATTGTAGCCATTATATACACACACACACACACACACTCCCACCACTAATATTTGATTGTTCGAGTTGCCCCATATCTTTACCAAAACTTGTCAGTCTTTTATCCTTTCTGTTCAATTCAGTGGCATCTCACTGTGGTTAATATTTGCATTTCCCTGATGAGTAGCGATGTTGATTACTTTTTTTAATGCTTACTATTTATATAATCTTTCATGAAGGGTCTATTCAAGTCCTTTACCCATTGTTTGTTATATTTATATCTATTCACATAGTTACCCTTTCCTGTGCACTTCCTTCCTTCCTGAAGATCTCCTTTTAGTATTTTTTTTTATTATTTAAAACAATTTTTTTAATGTTTTTTATTTCTGAGAGAGAGAGACAGTGTGAGCAGGGGAGGGTCAGAGAGAGAGGGAGACACAGAATCCGGAACAGGCTCCAAGCTCTGAGTTGGCCGTCAGCACAGAGCCCAACGTGGGGCTCGAACCCACAAACCGTGAGATCATGACCTGAGCCAAAGTCAGACATTTAACTGACTGAGCCACCCAGGTGCCCCTCCTTTTAGTATTTTTTGTAGTGCAAGTTTGCTGGTGGTGAATTCTGTTGGCATTTGTCTAATAACACCTTTATATTGCCTGGCAGTTTTGTTGAATGATAGGTTTTTTTTAATGTTTATTTTTGAGAGAGAGAGCACAAGTTGGGGAGGGCAGAGAAAGGGGAAGACAGAGGATCTGAAGCTGGCTCTGCATCGCCAGCAGAGAGCCCAGTGCAAGACTTGAACTCACGGAACTGTGAGATCATGACCTAAGCCGAAGGTGGCCACTTAACCAACTGAGCTGCCCAGGCATCCCTGAACGATGATTTGATTGAGTATAGAATTCTAGTCTCATAGCTCTTTCAGCATTTTAAAGGTGGCATTCCATTGTCTTCTAGCTTCTATAGTTTCTTTTGAATATCATTTGTCTCATTATTCCTTTGCAAATAGTGTATCTTTTTATCAAACAACTTTTATTGTTTTTCTTATGCTTTGTTTTGGTACTTTGACTAAAATGCCTAAGTATGGATTGAGGGTTTTTTGCAGGTGAGGAGTGGGGAGTGTACTTATCCTGCTTGGGAGGTGCTGAGCTTCCTAAATCTGTAGGCTCTGTTCTTTCAGCAGTTTAGGAAAATTCTCAGCCATATCTCTTAAATTACTGCATCTTTGTCCCATTCTGTTCTTCCCCAAATTGTAAGTACTCACATTATGTGTTAGAATTTTTGACTATGTGTCCTACATGTCTCTCACACCTGCTTATTAAAAGAAAAAAATTATTTATCTGATCACCCCCAATGTGGAACTCAGACTCAAACCCCAAGATGAAGAGTCACATGCTCTACCAACTGAGCGAGCTAGATGCCTGCATTTTCTTCCCCAGGCTTTTTCTCCCTCTTCTTCATTTTGAATCTTGTCTACATTCAGTTTTGCCCCTTTCCTCTAATTTTTGAGTACCTCAATTGTAGTTTTCTTTTAGCTTTTCATTTTGAAATAATTTTAGGCATGTAAAAAATTACAAAGTAGTACAAAGAATTCCCATCTTAGCTTCCCCAAATATCAATACCTATGTGTGTCCATAGTGTAATATTGGAATCAGGACACTAACATTGATATAACACTAGTAACTAGTCTACAGGCCTTTTTTTTTTTTTTTAATGTCTATTAATTTTTGAGAAATTGACAGTGCGAGAAGGGAAGGAGCAGAGAGAGAGGGAGAGACAGAATCTGAAGTAGGCTTCAAGCTCTAAGCTGTCAGTACAGTGCCCGACATGGGGCTTGAACCCACAAGCTGTGAGACTGTGACCTGAGCTGAAGTCAGATGCTCAACCAACTGAGCCACCCAAGCGCCCCTGACCTTATTTAAGTTTTATCATTTGTCTCATGTGTGTTTTTTTCTAGTCCGGGGTCCAGTCCAAGATCACCTATTATATAGTTTGTTGTCGTGTCTTTTTAATGTCTTCATTTTTATTTAATTATTTTGAGAGAGAGAGAGCACGCGCGAGCAGGGGAGAGGGCCAGAGGAAGCGAGAGAGAATCCCAAGTAGGTTCCACACCCAATGTGGAACCCCACGTGGGGCTGGATCCCATGACCCTGAGATCTTGACCTGAGCCTAAATCGAGTCAGATGTGTAACCTAGCTGAGCCACCCAGATGCTCCTATAATTAGTATTTTTAAATACCTTTTTATTTTAAACAGTTCCAGATTTTAAAGTTGCTTTTGTCTTGTTTCTGTTGTCTTGTCAGTCCTCCTCTCAACCCCCCTTTGGTTTTTAGTCATATCAGTTGGCTTTTTTATTAAGCGGATTTTTTTTAACTGGATCCTAGATGTTGTGAATGCAGAATTATAAAGGTTTTGGATAATGTCATCTTCCTCCAACAACCAGTTTAGTTTTCTTCTGGCAGATTGCATACCAGCTGGTCAGTCTTGGTCTTCAGCTTTGTTAGGGCTCAATGAAGCATTTCAGTTTTACCTTTACTATTAGGGTAAGGTTCTTTTTGGTAAAATTTGGCCCTTCTAGTTTCACCAGGTTATTCACTAGTGCCTTTCTCCCTTGCCCCTAATGGGACTCACCAGCCTCACACAGCTGCATAAATCTCTGCTCAGTTCTGCAACTACCAGCTTGCTCTTTCCTGCTGGGTTTTTTGGGAGTCCACCTTGTTAATGCCAGCCGTTGGATAGTTTGAAAGAAGGGTTCACAGTTTTTCACTCCTCTGTGGTTCCCTCTTCTTGGTGATTTTGTCCTCACTACTTTGGAAGCCCCAAACTCTGAATTCCATTTTCTTACCCCAGCAAGACCACTTCTTTCTGCTTGGCTCTTGTTTCCTTCTATCACTACCACATAGTGATTTAGACAGTGCCCTAGGGGAAAAGGTCTCAATCTCCTGTGTTTCCCTTCTCCTAAAGATTGTATACAGGCCCTCAAACTTTGCTTATATTGATGTTCTCTGCTGACTTCATATAGTTGCTTCATGTGATTTATCAAACTTTTAAATAGTTGCTTTTGGTAGAAGGGTTAGTCTACTACATTAGGTTAGGCAACTCCATTGTGTCTAGAAAAGAACCTTACTCATTGTGGCCTAATAGTGCTTTGGAATGCATGGCTAAATATTAACAATACAATAATGCATGAGTTCTTCCTCCTACTCCTGACACCTTGTTTCTTTAGTTCCAAGGTAATTAACATAGTGTTGTATTAGTTTCTGGTGTATAGTGACTTGGAAGTTCTATGCATTACTCAGTACTCGTCAGGATAAGAGTACTTTTAATCGCCTTCAAGTGTTTCACCCATCTCCCCACCTATCTCCCCTCTGGTAACCACCGGTTTCTTCCTTATATTTAAGGGTCAGTTGTTTGGGGTTTTTTTTTGTCTCTTTTTTTCACTGATCATTTTGTTTTTTAAATTCCATAAGTGAAATTATATAGTGTTTGTCTTTCTCTGACTTGTTTGACCTTGCACCATCCCCTCTGGATCCATCCATGTTATTGCAAATGGCCAGATTTCATTCTTTTTAATGGCTGAGTAATTCCATTGTATATATATATATACCTTATCTTCTTTATACATTCTTCTGTTATGACACCCTGTTTTGATTTCAGTTAACTTCCTGACGCTAAGTTTTTTGTCTTTATTTTACTATATTACTTCGTTTCCTGTAATCTACTTCAGAATCTTTATGGAATGAAATGGATATAAACTAATAATTGGTGCTTTCTATTTTGTTTCTACTGAATATGCTGGGGGGAAGTATGCAAGCAGACACTTCATATTCTGCAAATCAAATAAAGTTTTTTGTAGAAAAACACTCTTTGTTATGCCGAGCTGATGAGTTCTATTTTCATTATTCCCTTTATAGATTGGCCCATGTTCCCTCACTATTGATATTTATTAAAGTTTACTGTTAAAGGAGCACCATTAGTTGCTCCCTACCCCTATCTTCTGCCTTAGACACCAGGACAAGGGCAGTGTTCAGTAAGCTATGAAATTTTGTTTGTTTTTTTTCCCAAAAGGTCTTAACCGCCGAGGAATTAAAGGCTGCTCAGACATCTGTTGCATATGGTTGTATCAAATATGCAGATCTTTCTCATAACCGGTTAAATGACTACATCTTCTCCTTTGACAAAATGTTGGATGACAGAGGAAACACAGCTGCCTACTTGTTGTACGCCTTCACTAGAATCCGGTATTTGTACAACGTTGTTCTATTTTGAATCAGTTGATAGAATTTTTAATTACATCGGTCATTTCTTATTACATATTTCTGAGTGGAGAAGGATGTGCCTAACAAAAGAAAATGATGGCTGTTCCCTGACATTTCAGGTCTATTGCACGTCTGGCCAATATTGACGAAGAGATGCTCCAGAAAGCAGCTCAAGAGACCAAGATCATTTTGGACCATGAAAAGGAATGGAAACTAGGCCGCTGCATTTTACGGTTCCCTGAGATTCTCCAGAAGATTTTAGATGACTTACTTCTTCACACTCTCTGTGATTATATCTATGAGCTGGCAACTGTTTTCACAGAGTTCTATGATAGCTGCTACTGTGTGGAGAAAGATCGACAAACTGGTATGTGTCTTATTCACTGGTCATACTGGGGACAGGGCACTAAAGCAAATTTATTTGAATTGGGTGTGTGGATGGATGGTTTTCAACCTGTTTTATTTTTGGAACACACACACCGGCTTTTTCTCAATTTTACGCTGGTCTTTATCATATATGACAGACAAAATTCAACTAGATTTAATAAAAGCATGAATAGAATTCTCATTTCAAACCATGGAGTTTCCCCCACCCTCAGGCACATGGCATGGGACCAGTCATTCAAACTATGAAGCCTAAGATAAACTCTGATAGAGTTTTAAAAAAAGATAAGGTTTATCATTCTGATCATTGTAGAGCTTGTATCCCCTTATCAGAAACAGATTTCTTGAAAAGAAATACCTTTCTTGGATTCTCTTTGTATTTTAATGTGAAGATAATTCTAGTTAAAGCTCCAAAACATGGATTAGTCTGTTCACTTTTCAGTAAAATACAGAAGTAACATAGATTCTTTAGTAATGACTTTCAAGAAGACAAATTAATCTCTCTCTTTTTTTTTTCCTGTTTTCTCAGGACAAGTGTTGAAAGTAAACATGTGGCGTATGCTGCTGTGTGAAGCAGTAGCTGCTGTTATGGCCAAGGCGTTTGATATCCTGGGAATAAAACCTGTCCAAAGAATGTAATCCTTCTTAGGTTTGAACACTGTGTGTTTTTACCAGAAATAGCCATTTAACACTTTGCTTTTTTACAATCATGTGGATACAAAAATAAGTAAAGGAAATTTGTCAGCTATCTACATAATGTGTGCTTTTTTTCTAAATCAATTGGGCCTCTGAAAAAAAAATGTTGCTTTCATAAATACATTTATTTCTGCTGATCATAAACCAAAATTACTTAGTGGGGCCATGGAGAAGAAGGTTTGTTGTATAGTTTAGGGAGTGTTCACTAGTTTGGCTGGGGTGTGTTTTCATTCATTTTAATTTGATAAGCAATCCCATTTATTGCACTCTACTATAGACCCCCAGGAACTAAATTCACACATCTCATTGTCCCATTTATTTTCTTGTTCTGTCACATTGCCTGTTTAGCAAGTGACAAAATAGACTTCACAGAAATAAGTATCTTCCCCTGGACTGCTCAGGAAGAAAGCTAAGATTCATATCTATATGTGTCTGACTCCTAAATTTAATCTCTTTCCTATTTTAGCAAAAGATGACATTGGCAATATAACAAGCCTGGATTCAGGGGAAGTCCAGGAAACTTAACAGACTGGAATTTTGTTGGTTACATGCCAATTATAGTTGCGAGAGAAGCTGGAAAAACTTGAATATCTAAGGAAAGGAGAATAATTGCCATGATTTGCTTAAATCAGTCAAGAATCATCTTCTAGTTATGTGATATTATTTCACTCCAAGAAATTGGAGTTGTAAAAAGATGAGGTGGAGGTTTCTCTGGGCGCTAAGGGCAGTTAGGGAAGGGGATGCTAATAGTGGTTGTTGGGTCAGCAATTAATGTAATTTGCCAGCACAAAGATTAGATTTAAATTCATGTAAAGAACTTAATGTGATATTTGGGAAAACATGCTTAATGAGCATGAACTGTACCATGCTGTTTCCAAAGGTCTCCAAGCTCAAAGGAGCCTAAGAGATGATTTTAATGAGTTATAACAGTATCTACCGTTTACAAACAAATGGGCATGTAAAAGTTTGAGGTGTTCACTTTAGATCACTACTATTCCCTCTAGCAAACATGGAAGCTAAACAGTTTCTTAGCCTGGTATCTGCAAAGAGACAAAACTACTGTAGTATTGAGTCCGTTGGTCAGAAGATCCAGGAATTTTATGGGTGAAAAACAGGATTCAGTGAGATAGGACGAACTAATAAAAGACTGGGGAGTGTGTTAAATTAACCAAAGGTCATGATCAGTTCATATACTGGCAAGTCCGTCTTCTGCTTCCTGAGATAGTAACTGTGGTTATTTTCATCTTTAAAACATTGTCTTGCCAGAAATTATAAATGTCATTAGATGATAGATAATATCAGAAACTTCTAAGGTGCCTGGGTGGCTCAGGTCATGATTTCACAGTTCGTGAGTTCAAGCTCCACATCGGGCTCTCTGGTGTCAGCTCAGAGCCTGCTTCAAATCCTCTGTCACTCCCTCTCTCTGCCCCTCCTGGCTCTTGCTCTCCCTCTCTCAAAGAGAAATAAATATTAAAAAATTAAGAAAGAAAGAAGAGGGGTGCCTGGGTGGCTCAGTCAGTTAAGCATCCAACTTCGGCTCAGGTCATGATCTTGCAGTTTGTGGGTTCGAGCCCTGCGTTGGGCTCTGCTGACAGCTAGCTCAAAGCCTTTAGCCTGTTTCGGATTCTGTGTCTCCCTCTCTCTTTGACCCTCCCCTGCTCACGCTGTCTCTCTCTCTCTCTCTCTCTGAAATAAGACATTAAAAAAAAAGAAACTTCCTAAAAGTTCCCTTTATGAAATGATAGAACTCTGATTAGCCTCTTTTTAATATGCTAGTGTTTGGGAGAAAATGAAACTGTCCACAAACAATATAAACCTGTTTTGTGGCCACTTCTGTATCTGTTTTGTCCTGTTTGTCATTGTCATTGTTAGTCTTCTCTGTAGAATTTCTGTGAGAGAGGATATAGTAACCTCTAGTATATATATAGATGTGAGTATGCAATTCGGTCTGGCTTGCCTGCTGGGTTTGATTCTGTGGCTCCATGGGTGGGCACCCTTTAGGTCCCAAAAAGCCTGTGGAGTCTGACTGCCTGTCTGCGATTTTGTGGTAAACAGCATACAGTCTGGTGGCATCCGAATAGTTTCCAAAGCTGAGACCCCTACAGCTAAGCATCCCTTAAGTTCTTTTGGGACACGACCAAACTGACATCTGACTGGTCCCCTCATTAGAGAGTGCACCCCCCCACCCTTTGTCTGTCTTGGTGACATTGCCTCACTAAGAGTGCCCAACCAACATCCGGAAAAACCTCATAAAGGGGACCTTACTGGTCTGGCTGACATAAATTTAGACTGAAGGGGATGTTAACTCCTGTTCTCTGTTCCTCTTTCTAGTAAATGTTGAGGGCTTCTCACTCATTCTTTTCCCAGATTAATGGCTATAATTGAAGCCAACTGTGGCTGGTTTACCTCGGGACAGGGACTTTAAGGAATGTTCCCAAGCAGCTGCCGAAACTTCTTTTGTTTCGGGGAAGTTCCTTGTCTTCTCCAGACTGATACAGACTGCCTAACAAACCTTAAGTCTTCTCCTCTGTCTAAGCTCACAAAATTTAAAACTGCTAATTCTTTCTCTGCCTCCTGCTGTCAACTTGCCTCTTCTGCCTTCCCCATTCGTTTTGCTCTGTTCAGCCTGCTGAGCTGTGGGCTATTTACTTAGTTTTGCAAGACTTTCCTCAACTCCCTGTTAACATTGTTTCGGATTCTCGGTATGCTGTTCTCTCTTGTTTGCAGCTTCCTCAGGTTTCACTGCCTATACCTCTTAAAACAGATATTGACAAATTGTTTTATCAGGTACAACAATCACTTCTGCGGCGTTCAGCATTAATTTTCTTTACCCATATCCGTGCACGTTCCGCCCTTCCTGGACCCTTGTCATTCGGAAATGCTGTAATTGATGCATTACTTTATCCTATAGAAGCAGCAAAACAAGAACATCGTCTGCAACATACTAACTTCTAAAGGATTAAAAAAAAAAATCTTATTGTTCGCTCTTGTTCTATTTGTGTACCTTTTACCTTACCATTTACCCCACCAGGTGTCAACATAAGAGGATTGCAAGCAAATCAGGTATGGCAAATGGATGTAATTTTTATTTCATCCTTTGGACAACAAAAATGCGTCCATCATACTATAGATACATGCACACATTTCCGATGGGCTACTGCATTACATTCTGAAAAGGCTGACGCTGTTATTACTCATTTATTATCTTGTTTTGCAGTTATGGGGGTCCCAACTGAATTGAAAACTGATAATACACCCGCCTACCAATCTGCAAAATTAGCTCATTTTTTATCCCAATATCATGTAATTCATACTTTTGGTATCCCTTATAATAGTCAAGGACAAGCTATTATTGAAAGGGCTAATCGTACTTTACGTGAGTATGTTGAAAAAATAAAAGAGGGGGAACAGGAGAGATTTATGAAACCAAAAGACATCTTGAATAAAACCTTACTAACCAAATTTTCTGAATATTTGGAGCAAAGAAAATCTATCAGCAGCAGAATTGCATTTTCGAAGGAAAGAAGAGGATACGATGGCTGTGGTTACCTGTCAGTTAATGTATGCGCAAGCGATAGAATATGCTTATTGAGCTTATGTTCCTAATCCTCCTCTTGTGAGAGCTGTCTCTTGGGGTGAACCTGAAGTACAGGTGTGCACCAATGAAACTGCATTCTTCCCACCACCCGCATGTGGAGGAATTAAGCATTTGCATCATCATCATAATCAATATAACATAAGTAATGTTACTGTTGCAGTGGAGGGTCTCCCCTTGTACATCAGAGGACATCCCTTTTGCCTCTCTACAAGAAAGCATAATCATCACTCTTATAATACCTGGGGGGTAACATATAATAACTATCATCCTGCTGTCTTTACTGTGCTTGTTTCCACTAGGGGATTCAACACCTCTACGACGCCGATGAGTCCCCATCCTGATATCTTTATACCATTATGACCTTCTAGTTTTTTTATTCCTTCTCTAGAATCTTTGGAATGGGAAAACTGCCGAGGTCATCGGCCCTTTAAGGTCATGAATTATTCTGGACTTGTCATTGTAGATTGGAGCCCTGATCATGGTCAAATTTTGGAAAAATGGTCTAACAAAACTTTTAAATGGCATCAAATTAATGGTACTTTAATGGGTAACAGTAATGAAACCGTAAAATGGCAACAATTTGCACTCGTTCCCCCTCAGTTGCAATTGTTAGGGTATCCCCACTTTCAAGGGAATATTTGGAAATTAGGGGCAGTTTCAGGGAATCTCACTATATGGTCAGGAAACTATACTTTGGATAAGACTGACAGTTCAAGGCCCCTTTCATGTTAACTTGCATGTTAATAAATCCTATTCTGCTACGGCTTGTCTAAAATACCCCTTTGCATTGATGTATGGGAATTGGACTTGGAATGCTACAGAGGGATCTATATCATGTAATCATTGTAATTTAACACAATGTATAAATCAGTCATGGTGGAAAAGTTTTGAAACACAAATCAATAACTCTAATTTTTCATTGGTGATTGTTAAAACTTGAACCGAAGTATGGTTGCCTGTAAATTTGACAAGACCTTGGTTGGACTCTTTTGCTGTATCTCATTTGGTGACTGCTATACAAACTTTGCTTCACCGGTCCCGATGCATGCTTGGAATCATCATAGCTTCCGTTCTTGCAGTGGCTGCAGTTACTGTAACCGCTGCCATGGCTGGACTTGCTTTGCATCAAGGATTCTAAACAGCAGACTTTGTACGGGAATGGCATAAAGACTCTCATTGATTATGGCAACAACAACGAGACCTGGATGCACAACTTGCAACTGATGTACTCAATCTTCAACATACTGTTTCATGGATTGGGGATCAATTAACTGTCTTATCCACAAAAAGTGTATTGAAATGTGATTGGAACTCCTCTCAATTATGTATAACATCTGTGCCTTTTAACATGAGTGAAGGTTGGGAAAAGGTGAAATGGTTATTAACAGGGCATCAAAACCTAACTAAGGAAATTATGGAGTTAGAGCAGCAAATTTTGTCTACATTTAGCAAAACACTACCTGACATTACTGGGTCCGATCTGTTAAGGGACTTACAGAAAGGGATGAATAATTTGAACCCTCTTGGACATGTGTCTGCCCTAATTGGAACTGTTCTCGTGAATACTTTATTCATAATACTTTTATGCTGTGTTATTATTTTAGTCTTCCGGTGCTGGCGCAGAAGGCAACAACTAAAAAAGGATAGACAACGTGTCCTCGCCGCCTTACAGTTTGCTCCCGCTTCTCAGAAAAAAGGGGGAGATGTGGGAGCCCGACAGTGACCACAAGAAAGCGTGGTTAGGGACGCGGGGATGTGCCTGCACACGGGGCTCCCTGCCTGGGCAAAGCATGCCTGCAAACAGGATGCTCTGCCAGGAGGCCTGCACACAATCTCCAAGTTTAATGGTCCGCTCGCAAACGAGGGAACATGCCCTCCTTAGAAGTAAGGAGAAGGCTGGAATTGTGGGCAGGCCTCTTAGTAAACATGTTGTGGTCGCTTCCTCCCTTTGCTCCCCCCTGTCCTTGAAATGTGTTTGGCTACTTGCCCTTAATTGGTAAAGGAATGCATCTTGTAGGTTTCAGTTTGTATCCAGTTACCGGGTATAAAATAAACCGCAAGAGGGGCTTGCGTAGAATTGTTCCTCCGGCCGGAGTTGTGTCTGTGTCTGTCTTTTGTGTGTGTCTTGTCCTTTGTGTCATTTCGTCCGCAACAGAGAAGACTCCTCAATTTGTAATGAGAGCAGAAGCCTCTAAGGGGACTGTTTTGTAGCAATCATCCACCTAAGGAACTGTATATTTCACTCTTTGACTGCTTGTCCACATTCCAGCATAAACTTATGGCCCCTATTAAAGAGGCACTTTTGCCTTCTGAGAAAACCAGACCTGGTGTCGCTATCCATGGATTTGAAACAGAAAGAGTCCAGGATGAAATAAAAGCTTATTTGGCATGTGCACATTCAGTACACCCTGCCTGACATTTGCCCTGATCTTCAGGTACGTATTGTCTTTCTCTGAAGCAGGCACTTAATTTCATTAACAGGGAGTTCTACAGGTTGCTTATCTCACCTACCTACCCCACCTTATCCCACTCTTGGGCGAGTCCCAAGCCAGTCACAGTAGCTAGCGACTGCGTCCTTGGTTGGTGTCGCTGTCCGTGGTGCTGACTGAAAGCTCAGGCTTCCATGTTGCACCTGTTTTTCTACTCTTTGTGATGCCCAGTGTTTTTGGTTTTGTTTTTAATGCTCAAAATGATGCTGCATAACAAGCAGATTTTTGAAGCATATATTATAATTCAGGAATAAACATGATATTTTGTCTCCTGCTTGAGGTGTGTTACAAGATTTAGGGCTTGGGTTTACATGTCCGCATTCACTCTGAAAAAACAACAATTTCTTGCTGCCCCATAATCCCAGAATGAGTTTTGGAATTTAGCGAAGTTGATGGAAGAGAGCAGAGCTAAAGAGAGAGAAGCCAGGGCTGCAGCTTGTAGACTATTAACCATGAAAGGTAAGACAGTCTCTGGCTTGGAATTTTCCTCTTTCTGACTTCCTACATCCAGCCCATCAGAAAGTCCTGTGACTCCTGTCTTCTAAATATTTCTTTTGGATTAGTTTACTTCATCTGACCTCTGCAACTTCTCTGACAACAGTGATCATTTTTACTACTGGGTGCATCACCACCCTCATTCTAGCAGTTCTAATTATTATCATTAGTAATTGCTGGCAACAATCCTTTAGGATAAAATTTTCAAAGTAGAATAAGTCAAAGTATAGATACATTGTTTTAGTGTAACAATTTGCATTCTCATCAACATTGTATAAGGGTGCAAGAGACACTTGCAAGGGTAGCAAAAACTAGAAGAGGCGTACATTTACTTTAAAAATTAGTGCATTTATTGTATGTAAACTATACATCAATAAAAAGACTAAAAGAAATACTTAAAGAAAGAAAAGCTAACAGAGTACTTATCATGTGCCATGTCTGGGATAAGTGTATGTAGCACTTTAAATAAAACTTTTGAGGGAGCCTGGGTGGCTCAGTCAGTTAAGAGGCCAACTTTTTATCTCAGCTCGGGTCTTGATCTCAATCCCTGAGCTTGAGATCAGGAACTCACCACCCAGGTCAGGGTTTTAAGCCCAGCGTTGGACTTCGCGTTGGGCGAGAAGCCTACTTAAAACTCAATCGATCAATCGATCAATCAAACTTTTGAGGTCGGTTCTATTTTACAGATGGGATGTTGAGACTCTGCTCCAGAAACTTGTCAAGTTGAAACAAGAATCTGAGAGAGGGTCAGGTAAGCTTCCTGAGACCACACAGCAAGCAAGTGGCACAGCAAGAACTAAAGGCGGTTCATCTCCCGCAGCGGAGACGCCTCCTTCCCTGCACCCAGGTGGAAGTGAAAAGGGTTCCTGAAAGAGCAGGGGACGAGGAAGCGGGAAGGGGAAGATTTATAAGGAAGCAGGCTGCATCTGCGAGCGGGTTGGGAAGGGGGGCTTCCGGGGTGCAGGGTCGCCGAAGCGGGTGTGATGCAATCACGCCAGCCCCTGCGTCAAAGGGCGGCTCCAGGGCTGCGGGGGCCGCGGGAGAGCTGTTCCCGGGCGCCGCGCACCCTGCCCCAGCCTCCCACTGTGGGTAGCCTAGCCAGCAGCCGCTGCCGGCAGTCTTTGTCCCACGCCGGGACCGCCATCCAGAGCCACCGGTGACCCCGACAACGGCTCCAAACCGTTGTTTGTCAGGTAACCCCTGACAGTCCCCGCCCGCTCTCTGCGACGCCTTGCGACCCCGCTAGCCACGCGGGGCGCCCGGGGCCCGCCATGAAGTCGGCCTCCAGCTCCCGCGGGGGTGGGGCGGGTGGGCGTGGCGGCGGCGGCTGGGGCGGGGGGCGAGGCGGAGGAGGCCGGGCAGGAGGCGGGGACGGCGGCCCCGGAGGCAGGGGCGGCTTCGGGGCACGGCCGCGCGGCTTCGGGGGCGGGGGCCGGGGCGGGGGGCGGCGGCGGGGACGGCAGGGACCGCGGCGGCAGCGGGCAGCGGCGGCGGCGGCGCGGCCAGGAGCAAACCCCGCCGCAGGAAGGGCGCCGGCGCCGTGACGGTGGAGCCTCACCGGCATGAGGGTGTCTTCATCTACCGCGGGGCGGAGGACGCGCTGGTCACGCTGAATATGGTGCCGGGCCACTCGGTGTACGGCGAGCGGCGCATCGCAGTGACGGAGGGAGGCGTGAAGCAGGAGTACCGCACGTGGAACCCCTTCCGCTCCAAGCTGGCCGCCGCGATCCTGGGCGGGGTCGACCAGATCCACATCAAGCCCAAGTCCAAAGTGCTGTACCTGGGCGCCGCCTCGGGGACCACGGTGTCCCACGTCTCTGACATCATCGGCCCTGACGGCCTGGTTTACGCGGTTGAGTTCTCCCACCGCGCTGGCCGCGACCTGGTTAATGTGGCCAAGCAGCGAACTAACATCATCCCCGTTCTCGAAGATGCCCGGCACCCGCTCAAGTACCGCATGCTTATAGGGATGGTGGATGTGATCTTTGCCGACGTGGCCCAGCCTGACCAGTCCCGCATAGTGGCCTTGAATGCCCACACCTTCCTGCGCAATGGGGGCCACTTCCTTATCTCCATTAAGGCTAACTGCATTGACTCCACTGCATCTGCTGAGGCGGTGTTTGCTTCAGAGGTGAGGAAGTTGCAGCAAGAGAACCTAAAGCCTCAAGAGCAATTGACCCTGGAGCCCTATGAGAGAGACCACGCTGTAGTCGTCGGGGTCTACCGGCCCCTTCCCAAGAGTGGCAGCAAGTAGCACTCAGCAAGGGCTGTCCTTGAGATCTCAGACTGTGCTGTGATCAGTATAACCATGTATGTGTTTTCTTTGTGTGTTGTTTTTTCTTTTGTCTATTAAACGGTGTAAAGAAACAGTACCCAGGTGTATCAGTAAGGTCAGACAGTTTTGCTGCAATCACGATCAATCCCCAAATCCCCCCAAAGCTAAAACAACTGGTGATAGGAAGCCATCAAGGAACTGAATGGGAGTTGTGTTTACTCTAATGACCTAGGGCCCTGCAAGCCCCTCAGCGTTTCTTCACACATGCTTTCTCATCAGAGGGGCAGGGAGTAGAGAGCTGGGGAATTACTAATGAGCCTGTAAAGTCCCCATTGGAATTGAGGGGGCACTTTGATTTACGTTGGCTAAGTTACACAATCAAGCCTGACTCCAGGGAGTGGTACTGGATATTGATGAAAAATAGTATAGTGTGACACACACTATTGTCTGACTCTAAGCCAGAGTTCCAGTACAATATATATTTAGTACTTTACTCCTCAAGTAAGCCCTTTGGATTCCATACTACATTAATTCATCATACCAGCTCTGAGATGGCTCTGTTAACCATTTCCTTTCACATGGAAAACATCAGGGCTTCTGAAGGAAAACTGGTTGCACACATTTGCATAACCAGTTAGGAGATAGAATCTAAATTTGGGGATGTAAATCCACTGCTATTTCCTCTATGCCAGTGGGATTTTAATTCTCCTCTACAGGGCCCACACTGGACAGATCACAAAGCTCAATATGTGGACACACACAGAACAGAGTTCTGTGGTTTCATTGTGTTCTTTCTTCCACTTTCCTGTGCTACCTTTAGATTTTAAAATAACAAAACAAGGCAGGGAGGTAGGATGTGGGTCTACTTCACAGAGTGTTCCTACAGCAAGGCATAATATGCCCAAAGTGGTATCACCGGGTGTCTGAGAAACAACCACATAAAAGACTTCAGAAAGTACCTGTCTCTGAAGGGCATTTCCTACAATCCTGAGTTGCTGGACTCATTAGATTCAATTCTGGTTCTCTAAACCAGCCCAAAGGGAGTGGGAGAATAATCAATCCCAGGAGAGCTGGGAATATTCCAAAACCAGTCCTTTAAAAGACATTTTATTTATTCATTCACTCTATACATTAAAGAAAATCCTCATTGCCAATCGCTAAGGTCATTGATATTGAGTCTGGGAATGATTACTCAGGAATGCATTATTAGGAGAACAGTTCTCCCTTCTTAAAGATATGCTGGGGCACAGATTGCAGTTAGTCTGCATTTTCTGAAAGGATATTTCCTAAACAAAATGAGATAAATCAGATATTTAAAAAGGCATCCATCCATCCCCCCTCACGTCCCTTCATCCCCCAGCCCCCCACATGCACACCAAAACTATAATGCAGGCTGAGAGCTACAGTTCAGATTTGTTGGCCAGAGTGACTCAGGAGGAATAGGGTGAATGGAATAATGCCTATAAAAACCCAACTAGTCATTTCCAAAAAGAGTGTGCAATCTTCATTACAAACCTGCAAGGCAAGGATTGTTATTCCCATTTAGTGAGAAAACTGCAGTTCAGAGAGATGACATGACTTGCTTAAGACCTAGTAGGGCTCTCAGCCAGAAATCAAATTCATAGGAATCTAACTCAAAAATCTGTAGCCCTTCCACGGAGATCTATGCTGGCTCCTTTGCTTTGAAAATCCCTCTCTTCAGTCCGAGGCTTATTAATTTGATGCTGGGATGAAGCCCTGAGGCTGGGGATGGATGCCCAGGAAACCTCCAAAGTATTACAGGATCCAACCTCTGTCAAAGTGAGCTCAGCCTCAAGAAGGAGCACTTGATTCTTCTTTATGGGGTGTCTGTTCTCCAGGATGGGAGACCAAACAGGGAAAACTCAGCCTGTTTCCTTGGCAGGAGAAGCCTCACATACATACACAGGGACAATTTATAGTCCTTGTATGAAGTTGCTTGAAATGAGACTATCGATGGAGAAATGGCATGAAAACAGCCTCCTAAAGAATGTATCTGAGTTGCAGATGGGCTTCTGAGCTAATGGAACAACATGGTAAGTACCAAGAGAAATATGGGAATTAGAACTAAGGGAAAATGGGAGGGAAGCTGAAACACCATCTAGAGAATAAAGGCAGGGAAAAGTATGGGACTGTAAGTCCAGTGGGGAGTGAGGCCCAAGAAATAGGCAGCAGTGACACTGGGCACCTGACATGCTCAGAGCCAAGAATGCTTGGGTTCCCAGAAGGTATTAGATTGTGGTCTCTAAGTGTCTTAGACTGCTTGGGCCATCATCACAAAATACCACAGTCTGGATTGCTTAATTTTCTCATGGTTCTGGTGGCTGGAAGTCCAAGTTGTCAAGGTGCCAGCAGAGCTGGGTTCTGGTGAAGCTTCCCTCCCTCACGTGTTGGTGGCTGCCATCTCCCTGTGTCCTTACATGGCTTTTCTCTGTGTGCATGGTGGGGAGCAGACGGGGAGATGGGAAGAGGGTCGGGGGGGGGGCTTCTTTGGTGTTTCTTTCTCTTTTAAAAATTTTTGAAATGTTTTATTTATTTTTGAGAGAGACAGAATGTGAATAGTGAAGAGGCAGAGAGAGAGAGAGAGAGAGAGACAAAGAATCTGAAGCAGGTTCCAGGCACCTGGCTGTCAAGCCTGACATGGGGCTCAAACTCACAAACCCTGAGATTATGACCTGAGCCAAAGTCGGACTCTCAACCTACTGAGCCACTCAGGTGCCCCTCTTTCTCTTCTTATAAGGACACAAGCCCTATCAAATTAGGGCCCCACCTTTATGACCTCATTTAACCTTAATTACCTCTCAAAGACCCCATCTCCAAATACAGTCACACTGAGGGTTAGGGCTTTAACACTTGAATTTAGGGGAACACAATTCAGCCTATAACACTAGCGTGGGACAGGAACCTTCAGCTAAAATGCCTGTCATACTGGCTGGTAAGGATTGACCGAGGAAACCCATGTGCAATGTGAAATACCTGCACAGAGCTCTGCAGGTTGTTCCTCCCTCTCAGCCTTCCTCTTACTGTCAATGTAAGATGACAAGGTAGCTGAGAGTTCACTGGAGTCAGGGGTGGTGAACTGAGCAGGGATTCAGTGGGGCCCAGTGTTCAAACTGAAAGCTGGATACAAGTTGTTGCTGAGTTTCAGAGAATCAGCTGCCTGGCAAGAGCCACAGTGGAGCCTGGCCCAAGAATTTAGTGCATGGCCTCCTGCAGTCGCCTCTGCAGCAGGTGCAGGGAGGTAAGAGGCTGATACTTGAAGATCAGGAGAGTGAAGATCAGGAGAGTAAGTCAGCACAAGCTGGGGCAGAGACCACAACACAGATTCAATCTCACCTTCCCTCACCATTACCATGATGTCTGTGAGCCTCCCCCTTCCCAGATGCCTCCTGGGATGAAGAGAGGAAGAGTATGGAGGGAGAAGTCCTGTAAGAATGGACCTTTATCCAAAAGGGACTGTTTTAACAGGAAGAAAACAACTTCCTTTAAAGTGGCAATTTTCTCCTGAGCTGCAATCCTGCTACAAAGCAAGATGCACATCTAAGCTGCAGTGAGTATGTTTGGATTCTGCTTCATATTTTTCAAGCACTTATGAGGTCTCAGGCAAAGAGCTAAGCATTATTTGATTTTTAAAAATATTTTAAGTTTCATAATGAGAACAAACATACCAGAAAAATACTGAAATGTAAATGTTCAGCTAATGAATTGGTGTAAAATGAACAGTGGTGTTGGAGCTACTTCTAACATTTGTGTGGTCTGGAGAAAGAGAACATATGAAAGCCCCTGGCCCATGGCCTGCCCTCCACCTTTCCAGCCCTCATCTGCTCCATACCCTGAAAGGCCTCATGCACATGTTTATAGTATCCCAGCCTTCAAGTCCAAGATCTGTCCCCATGCCCTTTAAATAGCCTCTTTAAGGCACTCCATGGGACTAGAGTTACAAACTGGAAGTGTGATCTCTCAGAACTGGCCTAAAGAATACTGTAGAAGCAGGCCCAGGCTGCCTAGGCTGGGTTCTGGTGTCTGATTCATGATCTAGAAGATGGGGACATGCGCTCCTGGGGTGCATGGCACTTGCTCCCTATGGACTCCTTGCCCTATGGGACAAGGTGCTGACAGAGGAGGGTCTGAGCAAAGTCCTGTAAAGTATGGGGCCCAGGGCCCTCATTACTTACATCTTAGACTGGTCCGTTGTGTCTCTACCCACCCAAATGTCAACATTCCTTCTTAAGGAGGCAAATCTAACTCTTCCAAGTAGTTTTCTAGGCCTTTGGGCTCAGGAGAAATCCCTCTTCTGAAAGCTTTTGATTCATGTTTTGGATGACACAGCATTTAACTATGACATATTATGTGTCAGGTGCTTCTGGACAACTTGTTTAACTTAACCACCTCCTGGGAGGCAAGTGTTATCACCCCCATATGACAGATGAGGAAACTGAGGCCCAGGAAAGTGATATGAATTAACCCAATGTGGTTTGGTTAGAAAGTGGGAAGTTGGAACATTCTAGAACAGGGTTATGTTGCTTCTTTAGGTTAGTGAAATTAAAATCAGATGCTCTAGGGAAAGACTGGGCTTCAGTGTGTTTTTTTAAAAATCAGTCCCCCAGGTGATTCTAATGTGCACCCAAGGCTGACACCCAGTATTTAAAATCCCATACCATTCTCATCTTTGATTGGGAAAGGCAGATTTAGGACAGAATTTTGAGTAACTGAAAGACAATAGCTGAACTTTTCTTCAGTACCTGCTGGTACTTGGGGCTTCTGTGACAGCCCAGGATATTCCCTAAGATTCCAAAGAGGAGGAGGGTTGAAGTCTATGCTTGAAAACAAAGTTACTGATGTTCCTGTCCATTTGGCCCCTGAGGGCTGCACGCAGATCAAGTTTGTCAGAAGTTCAGCTGAGCTGGGAGACAGCTGAGCTGTCAGGTGTCAGAATTAAGTCTTTAATTGCTGCCATGGAATAAGCAAGAAGCTAAAAGTAGAGAACGGGCCGGCTCTTCCATCTCCCCGATGGAATGGTCCTGCTTGAGGGTCAGGAAGATGAGAGCTCCATGGTGGGCATGGGCAGTCATCTCACTGTTTCCAGCACCTGGAACAAAAGGCTTTAGTAGTTTTACAGACCCTAAGGTAGGCGGTAGGGGAAGATGGGAAAGGCTATCACTGGAGAAGTTCTGACTACTGAATCAGAGAGAGGAAAAGGGTCTTCAGTTTCCCCTGCTGCCTCCAAAGGGTGTCAGAGGTACCTGAAGGAGACCTCTAAAGCCTCAGATGAAGAAACCTAGAAATAGAAGGGACAGAGTAGAAGTGTCAATTTACCTGCCAGGGTTCCTGAGTCCTTCAGAGACCCCAGTGTGCAGGCTGTGCACCAAATCCGGCATGCAGAGGCAGCTTCCCCCTCCCTGCCTGCTAAGTAAAGCCTTTGTGATCACCTCTGATGAGACATGAGAGATTGCACATCAATATTTAATCGGGAGCCAAATTCTACGATGTTTATCTCCTCATCCAGACTCTAAGTAGTACTCAATGCTGAAGTTGTCTTGTATGGGATTTTCTGTCTCTTGAGCAAAAATATTTATAGATTTCCTTCCAAAATGTTGCCTATGCATTTTCCTTCTATTTCTCATGCTTGCCATTCCCACTCCCCGGTGGCCACCAAGTCTTGCATTAGATATGGCTTCATGTCCACTGCCCATTAAACGCTTTTGCACCTACTGTCTCCAGCCAAGGCTCTGCCTGGGGACTGGGTGCCTGAAAACATCACACAAGAATTCTGGCGAACCTCTGATTTATAGCCAGGTAACAGGTAACAACCAGGGCTTACTGTTGGCATCTGAAGATGGGAGTGTGGTATCTTAGGCGACTGAGCCTTCAGCCTGTGGGATCTGAGGCTATCTCCAGGTACAGAATGTCAGAGTTGAGTTAAATTGTAGGACAGCTAGATGGTGTTGGAGAACTGGTGGTGGTATGGGGGAGGGGGTGAGGGGGAAGGGAGGGCATCCCATCTCCACATTTTGGAATTGGGGCACAGAACTGACTTAGGAGGTGGGGACTTTGAGAAGTGATTAGGTCATGAAGGCAGAGCCCTCTCCAATGGGATTGATGCCTTATAAAAGAGGCACCCAACAGGTCTCTCCCCCTTCTGCCATGTGGGGGCCATTCTACAAGCTGGAAGAGCATCTTTACCAGAACCCAACCAGCCTGGCTCCCTGACCTCAGACTCCAGTCTCCAGCACTGTGAGAAGTAGGTTCCTATTGCGTATAAACTACCCTGTCTGTGTTGTTTTGTTACAGTAGCCTGAATGACTAAAATAGCGTATGGCATTCAAAGTCCTCCAAAGGTCAAGTTCTGACTACTTCAGTCTTGTTTCATACCACTGAACTTTGTTTCAGTAACTCTGAAATGTTTGTATGACCTCTGTTTCATACTCGTGGGCCTTGCTCATGATCATATCTTCCTGTAGTGTAGTTTCTTCTCCACAGCCCTTATTTTACTTACTCCTACCTCATGCTTTTGAGACTTAGCTCAGACATGTCCTGTAGGTAGTCATTCCTGTCTCCTCTTCCCATGTCTCCTGTTTCTTCCATCCGTCTCCTCCTCTGCTTATGCTAGAATGAGGCACCTGAGTGGCTCAGTTGGTTAAGTGATTGACTCTTGATTTTGGCTCAGGTCATGATCTCATGGTTCATGAGTTCAAGCCCTGCATCCGGCTCTGTGCTGACAGTGGGATTCTTTCTCTCTCCCTCTTTCTGCCCATCCTGTCTTTCTCTCTCTCTCTCTCTCAAAAAAAAAAAAAAAAAAAGGCTAGAATAAGTGCTTCTCCTCCCTAAGCCTGTTGTTCTGGATTTCTTTTGGTCAGAGAACTTACTACATCTTATTAAAATTGTTGTTTATAGTAAAAAAAAAAAATTTCTAGCTACATTAGGTAGCCATTATGTGTGGCAAGAGTGTTCCATTTCTACCAAATAGGAAGGCTTTCAGAAACACTGGACAAAAAAAGCTGAGGGAGAAACCAGAAGTTGTTTTTATGCAGAACAGTGCCTTTTCTCTTGCTGCTTTTAAGATTCTCTGCTTAATTTTTGACATTGTAATTACTATGTCTTTTTTTTTTTTTAAATGTTTTATTTATTTCCAGGAGAGAGAGAGAGACAGCGTGAGCAGGGGAGGGTCAGAGACAGAGGGAGTCACAGGCTGAAACAGGCTCCAGGCTCTGAGCTGGCAGTCAGCACAGAGCTCGACGCAGGGCTCGAACCCACGAACCGTGAGATCATGACCTAAGCGAAAGTCGGACGCTTAACCGACTAAGCCACCCAGGCGCCCCTGTAATTACTATGTCTTAGTAACCCTCTGTGGGTTTATCTTGTTGGGCTCTCTGTGCTTCATGGATCTGGATGTCTGTTTCCTTCACCAGGTTAGAGAAGTTATTATTTCTTTAAATAAACCTCCAACCCCTTTCTCTTTCCCTTCTTGGACATCTATAATGTGAATGTTAGTACATCTGATGTTTTGCTAAAGATCCCTTAGTCTATCATCATTTAAAAAAAATTCTAGGGGCACCTGGGTGGCTCAGTCAGTTAAGCGTCCGACTTCGGCTCAGGTCATGATCTCACGGTTCATGAGTTGAAGTCCATGTCAGGCCCTATGTAGGGCCTGGAGCCTGCTTTGGTTTCTGTGTTTCCCTCTCTCTTTGCCCCTTCCCTCCTCATGCTGTTTCTCCCTCTTTCAAAAATAAATAAACTTAAAATTTTAAATAATTTTTCCCTTTTGCTCTTCAGCTTGGATGGTTTCCACTACCTCATCTTCCAGACCACTGATCTGTTCTTCTCATCCTCTAATCTGCTGTTAATTCCCTCTACTGTATTTTTCATTTCCATCGTTGTATTCTTCAGCTTGATTGGTTTTTATATTTTCTATCACTTTGTTGAAGTTCTGAGTTTTAATCTTCTCCAAATTCACTGACCATCTTTATGACCACCACTTTGAACTCTCTAATGGGTAGATTATTTCCACTGTTTAATTCTTTTTCTAAGATTTTGTCTTGTTATTTCACTTAGGACATACTCCTCTGTCTCCTCATTTTGTCTGATTCTGTGCTTCCATGTGTTAGTAGGTCAACTTTGTCTCCTGAAGGTAGTGGTCTTATGAGTGGGCCTTTGGGGCCCAGAAGCACAATTCCCCATGGTCACCAGAACCATGGAGTGTCCCCTGTGTGGGCTTTGTGTACCCTCCTGTTATGACTGGGAGATGACTGCTTGTGGGCGTGCTGAGGGGCCTGGCAGTGACTGTTATGTGCATGTTGGTGGGCAGGTTGTCTCCCTTCCTCCCGAGGACAGGAATTGCTGTGGGGGGTGCTGATCCCAAACGCGCCTATTGGGTGTAGTATGGCGGGAACTGCTTTGGAAGGACACCGGTCTGGGTTGGTGGACTGGGTGTGGTAGGGCCACAGGGGATACCAGGCTGAGTGGTACTAGCAATGTAGCTAGCTGGAGAGTGTCAGAACTGTTGCCCACCAGCATCAGTCCAGCTGGACTGACCAAGGTCAAGAAAAATGGTGCCCAGCAGCCCTTCTGTTCCCAAAGTTCTTACAAATCTCTGCCCCTCTGCATATACCCTAAAATTAGTCAATAGCTCTCCTACACTTAGGGCCCAGGTGCTTTTCAAACTGCTGTCTCTATTCTGGGCCTCAGAGTGAGATTGTAGTAACCCATAGCCCTTGGGCTAACCCTAACCCCACTAATTTTCAAAGTCCCTGGAGCTAAGCCCTGCCATTTTTCAAAATCAGGTCTTCCCAGTGCAGATCACCAGAGCCGAGGATACCCAATTTGGGGCTTGAACCCCTTACTCCTGAGAAAGGTCCCCTGTACCTGTGGTATTTCTCATGTTGTGGGTTGCTGCCAGGCAACTTCCCCCAACTTTTGGCTTTTTGGCTGAGTCTTGGGGTTAATGAGACTGTGTGGGAGCCCTGGACATCAACTCTTTTGGTTTTTCAAGCCAAATGTTCTGGGAGTTTGTCTCTCTGGTACAGCAGGGGCCAGGGTACCTGATACAGGGCACAAATCCTTCATCTCCAGAAGTGCCTCTCTGGTGAGAGCCTTTCCTATTGTGTTGCTGCATTAGCATGGACTTTTTTGTAAAATGGTATCTCCACCTGTCCCACATTTTACTTTAGTCACCATTCTATATTATAAAAATGGTATAGATGTTTTTCTTCCTTTAAACCCAGATTACTCCTTTTTCTTAATTTATTTTTTTAAAATATTTTTATTTATTTCTAGGAGAGAGAGACAGCGTGAGCAGGGGAGGGTCAGAGAGAGAGGGAGTCACAGACTGAAACAGGCTCCAGGCTCTGAGCTGGCAGTCAGCACAGAGCCTGACGTGGGGCTCAAACCCAAGAACCGCGAGATCATGACCTAAGTGAAAGTCAGACGCTTAACCGACTAAGCCACTCAGGAGCCCCCCAGATTACTCCTTTAGTTGGCAAATTTAGTCTACTTAATCTTGTGTTTATGAAGATATTTACTTCTATGATTTTCCTTGTGTACTTGTTCTAATTTTTCTATTTTGATCTATCTTGCTTGGATGTTTTAGCCTAATTATTTTTAAATTTATTTGAATAGCATTCTGTTCCTATATGCTATTTGCCCAACATGAAAGCAAATAGCAACAACACAGAAAGGGCCGAGAAAATCTAGACTTTAGTTTTGGTTCTGCTCATAAACAGCTGTGTGACCTGGGACAGTACAATTGACTTCTCTGAGCTTTGTAATTCCCTATAAAATCTTGAGTTTGATTCAGCAGTCTGTGAGTGCCCAAACTTGGCTGGTCACTGGCTACTGGTGGGTGAGAGATACTAGGGTGCCTCTAATTTGAAGTTTACTTAGATGAAATCTCCTTTTTTGTCCAGTTTCATTGAGCCATTGAGATAAGACTCTCATCTGTGAAGAACTACTTTCTACTGATGGGAATAAGAAGATGGGGGAAAAACTAACAATTACTTCTTACATGACAGATTAGATAAGGACAATTTCTGTACAATTAATTCATCCATCAAGTATTTATTTACTGAACGCCTTCTCTGTGTCAGCTACTCAGGATAGAAGTAAGAGTTTGCTAAGTCCTTGTTCTGAGTTTACATTGTACTGTAGGTTAATTTCAGTTACAATTTTAATCAGAGTGAAAATGAGGGAGTACAATATATAAAATGAAATAATAAAAAGATACACATATTAAACAACCTAGAGAATTTATTTGGAAAGTAGGAAATAAAAAGTATGATTTTAACATTTATTTAGAATATGAAGAAAACTAGAAAAAGTTAAAACTACAGAAAAGAAGGCAGAAAGTACTGAAGTTGGCCTAATGGCCGGCCGATACAAACAAGCAAAACCTAAGCTTCTTTCATGCAAACAAGGATTAAGGAGAAAAGTACAAGAATGTTTACGGAACAGACCACAACAAATATTTAAAAATTTACATAAGAAAATGTATATAAATGAAAAAATAAATTAGATGATTTACAAGCAATGTTTTATAGGTTACAATAGGCTATAACTTAGTTTATGATGAATAAAATTTATAGCACATCATACATTTTTACATCACAGATTCATTGTTAGAAGAATTCCAACATGACAAAGCTCAGACTTGACAAGAACAATGTGATAGAATAAGGCAACTTAAATTGAAATGGCTTGTGTAAGTAAAATTCAAACATACAAACATCTAGGTAGGATTTGGTCAGTCACTGGACAGAAGACAAGTGCCATTCAACTTCAGTTAAAAAGCTGAAGGTCTCAATGTAGTTCAAATAAAAAGGGAAAGCATACAATGTACAAAAACATGATAAAACTGTCTTAATATGACTTATATCCTAATGCCATTAATTATATTTGGGACCAAGAGACTAAGATATTGATGTTAGGTGTATAACGTTACCATTTGTTTCTAAATGTTGTAAACTAAAATGGGCCCCGGGGTGGGGGTGGGAGTGGTCAATTTCAAAATGGCTTAATATAAGCAGTAGCTACTGACTGTGACAGGTATGATGTCCATGATTTAGAGATACAATGTAAAGCCAAAATCACTTCAAACTATTTGCATTACTTATATATGCTTTACAAATTATGTAAAAGCTGAAATGTTCTTTGAAAGCTATTGAAACTGTAAGTACTGTAATGAATGAAAGATGTTAACAGCAAAAAACAAAACAAAAACAAAACCAGCAGTATATCAGAATTGAAATTTAGTTGCATACTTCATAGAATTCAAAACCTTGAATTTTAACTTCAATCACTCCTTTGAAAAATACATTCCTCATTAGTTCTTTTAAACACAAAATTAGTGGCATTTTTAGCAAAATGACCAAAAATACAAAAGAAAAATAATCTTTCGACTACACAAAGAGCCAGAATGTAAAGCTTTCTAAATTTTTTCAAGGAAAAAAAATTCCCCTCAAACACATCATTTAGCACGAACTCTAGTACTTGAAGTCCCAGATCAACTCACTGCTACATTATTTTTGTCACACACATGTACAATTTTATTATCTTCAGATAATTCTGAGGATAAAAGTGTTTTAGGCCTTCATCATATCTCATGTAGATGACTAGAATACAGAACATTTCAACTCACCTGGGGTAATTAAAAGTGTTTCATACATTTTGCTACAAACCGTGTTTGACAAAAGCAGTTAAGTAATTCTTGAAGGGGTTAATCTCACATCTGTTCCTACTCACACTGACCAGAAAGAAGAGTGAGCTTGAAGACAAGGGCCACTAAATAATCCCAAATATATCTAATTTTCATACATTCACAAATTTAGTGGGATGTTCCTTTCTGTACAATAGAAAAGTTCTAGGAATGTCCACATAATTTTAGAGTTAACTCAGTAAAAATTTGATACTTCTACAGATTAAAGCACACACATACACAATTTATAAATATATATAACCTCTCATATTACTTTTAGACAGACCTAGTTGGCCATTACAGGCAATAACGTAACATTATGAGAGAATAACTAATACCATTCTATTGGCTTGGTGAGAATCCAGAATCTAGACCTAACACATACAAATCAAATTAACTCCAAAACATGACACCAAATATCTAAACAAATGAGTTCAGTCTTTCCAAATGTTGCCATGAGCGGAGCAGCTAACTGTGTTTCAGGTTGATAACTGAGTTCTTTCCCATTGTAACAAATCAATTTTCTCATTTTACAATGAAAGAAAATAACATTCAAAGAATTTAGAACAGGGGCTGGCACTATTTCTAATATAATAGCAAATCATGATCCCACATCCACTGAATATACAAGAGACAACACAAGCAATAGAGACTGCTTTTAGAAGACACCTGAACTTTTTAGAAGTGGAAATTACTCAGAATTCAGATATATGGTCAAAACGCTGGGGTGATTTACTTTTCAAGCCACCATTATTTTTATTAGGCTATTAAAAATACCTTAAAGGAAGAAAAAAATTACTTCTTTTGGTATTTGCTGATTATTACTAGGCTCAGTAGAAAATATAAGACAACTACTTTCTCAAATATTGAAAACAGGCAGTAATACAGATAAAGCACATTATTTTCTGAGGTTATCTGACAGTATAAACAAAGTTGGCTGAATTCCTTCGGTATTAGAATAAAACACACTAAAATAAAGTTACTAAGAAAACAGGACACCAATGATGTTTCCTGTCAAATCGTCTTAAATAAGGTCAAAGAGTATTACAAAAAGGCAATATATTTCTAATATTTTGTTTATACATACCACAAACCAGTAAGTTAAATGCAAAATAATGTACACTCATTTTTTTCCGGTGATTATCCTTTAACAGTTTTTACATGGCTTTAAATAAGAAAGGATTTCTAAACTACATTCTCAAATGCAATGGACTAAAAAGCATAAAGTGCTCAACAGGAAAAAAAAAAAAAGATACACCAAATGAAAAATTTTCATATAACAAGCAAAGTGGTTATAAAGGATATCTGGAAACTATTGCCTTGCTAAGCTTTCTACCCAAGAATGCAACCTTAGAAATCAAGGCAAGACTGTTCTCAAAAGGTGAGAGTCCCACTGGACACAGAGGAAAACCTTTCCCCTCAGCTGCATTATTTTCCTTATAGAAACGGACTTTCAGGAACTGGTACTTAGAATACAGTAATCACATTTGCATGCAAAGGTAAAAAACTCAGGAATTTTCAAGAGTCTAGTATTTGGCAAAGAAATCTGGACCTCTTGAAAGACTGTCAATTGTTATGTATGTTACTGGCAATGGCATTTATCTAAACTAAGAGCCCGCCTATTTAAATTAGCACAGCTGAACAAGTAATGCCCCTGTTGACAGTCAAGTCTAATACTATGTCTATGGAGAAACTGGTTATAGAACTAAAGGCCAGTAGTTCTAAGAGTCTCTAGTTAAAAGGCAATCTTTTTTGGGGGGGTGGGCGGACGGCTGGTGGTGGAAAGTTCTAGACTTTGTGTTCTTTACCAAGCCCCCAAACTGACAGTGCTCTGTGCATCTGAACATATTATCAGATTTTAAGAATGAAAATTAAACCCAAAAGTTATAAAGAAGATTCTCTTGTGTATATAGAACACAATGAAGAATTAAAAGGGTCTCTATTTTGTCCTTTAAAGTGGTCTTCTCAAAATTCAAGTACATGAGGTTGGGGGGGAGGGGATTTAAATCATGGAATCCTCAAATTTGCTTCAGTGAAGGAAAGAGACATTTTGGAGATTGTTGAGGCCAGTCAGGATGGGTCTTCAGCAACTTTATCCAGTGTATCACTGGAAAAACGATACACACTGTACGATGAAATGGCAGGATCCAATGTAAGATATTTTTGGAATAGTCAGAAATACAGCTTGTCTTTGTAAAATAAACTAGCCCAAACAAGGTACTTATTAATCTGTATTTTAAAAAAAAAGTTCCCATATTTTTTCCATAAAAAATAACATTTCCCATATCCCCTCTCAAATATTCTTTTAAAAGCCCTTATTAATAAAGTTTTAATGGATACATGATAATGTTCATTTTTAAGAGCTAGTTCTTGAACTGCACTATCTAGTACAGTAGCCACTCACTACTCAAATGTGGCTATTGAGAATCTGGAATGTGGTTAGCCAAAACTGACATGTGATGTTAAGTATAAATACACACTGGTTTTGAAGACAATGCAATAAAAAAAAAAGGATGATATTGCCTAAATAACATTCCATATTAATTATATGTTGAAATGAAAATATACCCTTAGGCTGGATCAAAAAGAACTATATAATCAAAATGATTTTCACCTGTTTCTTTTTACTTCTTAAATATGCCTACCAGAATATATAAAATTACATACACTTTATGTTCTTAAACAGTATAGTCTAATAGAGCTCTGAGGCATTATGCTGTTTGGGCTTAGAACCAAACAGATTTACCACTGTATGCTTACAAAGAATTTCATGAAATTATATTAAAAAAATCCCTGAATCTTGGCAGTCTTGTTCACAACTCTGTGTTCTTGCTTATTACTCCAGTAATTCTTGATTATACATGAGAATGGCCAAGAGCAACAGTGGTGAAACGGTTGTTCACTTTATATGTACTTTAGTAGGAAATTTCAGTTTCAAAAGAAACAAAGTATGAACCACAGTCTCAAATTAAACAGAGCATTGATCAAATTAACTTACATGGACCCGACCATTCCATTTCTTTCTTTTTTTTAAAGTTCTTACTTATTTTGAGCGAGAGAGTGTGAGCAGTGGAAAGGCAGAGGGAGGAGAGAGGAAATTCCAAGCAGGCTCCATGTTGTGGGTGCATAGCCTCATGCAGGGCTCAAAATCACAAACTGTGAGAACATGGCCTGAGCCCAAACCAAGAGCTGAGTACTCAAGAGACTGAGCCAGCAAGGCGCCCCTCCATTTTCTTCCTTAAAGAGAGCCCTAAATCTACAGCTGCTAATGTAGTCTGCCACAAGTTACAACCTGAAATTATCATTTAAAAATAAAAACTTTTTTTACAAATGTCCAAATCACAAAATTTTAAACTGAACAAGTAGCTTTTTGTAAAGAGAGAGCTAGTCACAACAGTGGAAATAGTCAAGTCAGAGATGTTTAGTCATTGTCAGGTTTCGAAACGGCTTACTGACCAAACATGAATGCCAAGTTCCAAATATTCTAAATTCTAAACCATTACTTTCCATGTTTTTTTCTCTAAATATTCACTCCTATTATTCATATGTTCAAGTCTTTAGATAAATGCAACTGAATTTTAAATATCTGAGTACAAAATTTGAAAAGTATAAGGAGAAATGTCTTTGTCAAGCACCTCTATTGCAAATTGTTCTTTATGGAGCAAAATTATGTTCTATAAAAACATACTAATACTTCTTTCTTCCTGTAATGTAAACAATTTTTAAGTTTTTCCAAGTGCATCCAGATTTACTGGTAATTTAAGGAGGTGAATATTTTCTCCAAGTCTACTTTGTAAACCATTAATTAAGTAATGGTCTTGAATCAACTTCGCTGAACTACGGGACCTCCAAAATGTTGCTGCCAAAGTCAAAATCTAAAAAAAAATTCTAACATTATAAAAAATGACTTCAAAATAGAGAACAAATTCCAAGGCAAAAGGACTTACAAAATTTGAAACTATAATGCCTTTATTACTAGAATTTTAAAACACTGATCCTTTTAGAATTCTGTAATACTGCCCCAGACGCCTACAGTTTCAAAACTTATTATTTCAGATTTCAATCACATCTGTTTAGAATAAATGTGATTTTGCTGCTGTTCATAATAGATTAAAGTCTCTAGCTTTGATGGTTAGACCTAATTAAACAGAAATGATTCAGTTTGGGCCCAAGATAACTGTGCTACAGAAAGAGCACAGACCTCTATCAATGCACGCAAAACATATTCTATTAGAAGAGTCCTGGGACCTCATTAAATGGACTTTCAAATAAATAATTAAGCCTCCAATTAAAAAATATGAAACAGTTTTTAAACATAATGATTAACTTAAAAAATTTAGAAAGTGCAGTATCCCAATCATGTGCATTTTCTAGGGTTCATTTTAGAATTCAGGCTAATATTTAACAGTAGTATTTTAATTAAATTATAGCATTTGAAAAAGCTTGTCCATCTGGGAAAAGATCACATCAACATGCTTTTTTTGGCTGGGGAAAATGTTGACAAAACTACAATAATGAAAAATTAATATTGCCTTAAGATTTCTAAAATCACATCAAAATGATCATCTTTGATAGCCATTTCAAGAAGTTTGATACAGGGTATCAGGTAAGTTATTGTCCACTTACTAGTAACCAAAACACATAGAACGCACTTGTTACAAATATTCAGATTCAATTAGTTTTAGGAGCTAAACATTTCTGAGACTTTAAGATTTGTGTTTGAGCATACAGTACTGAAATGTTGGCTACATAAAATAAATAGAAAATCTTCTCAGAGGAAGCTCAATAATCAGAGGCTGTATTGCATTTAAGGATTTAACACTGGCTATATACAGAAAGGAAAGCATTTCAATTAGAAATACTTCACATATTACAGAGCTCTCTCTTTTAATATGGCAACTTTTAGCAGCTTCCCATTGTGACATTTAAAAATCAACAGCAGTAGCGCTACTCTGCTATCCTTTGGTTCCCAGTAATGATGCCTCTGGTTTTCAGTTCCTCTTGAATGACATTTATTAGCAGAGAGACACCTGATGCTTTTTAGCTGAAATTTGGCAGCCCAAGAAGTGCACCAACTGCTCCAAAGTATCCCTGTATCATTTAAAAACAATTATTAATGCAGTCTAGCTTTTAAACTAGCATACAATATTAATAGGAACAGATATTTATGCATAATCTTTTAATAATCTCCATTGGGAAATCTACCAATTTCTGTGTTGTCAGTTAATATTTCAAAAATACAAAATATGTACTTTGAGAGAGAGCGTGCACGGGGAAAGAGCTGAGACAGTCTTAAGCAGCCTCCATGCCCAGCACGTAAACTGATTGGGGCTTGATCTTATGACAGTGAGATCATGACCTGAGCCACAAACAAGAGGCAAATGCTTAAGCAACTGAGCCACCCAGGCACTCCTGAAATACGTACTTTTAAAGTGTGACTCTTAGACACTAAAAAGCTAAGGTTATTGTTGCAATTCTGTACCCTTCTCTCCCCCTTTCCTCAAATATAATTCCTTTAGTTCCACCTGCCCCCCTCCCACAGCATATAGCACGGCATGCGGAGCCTGCAGAGCAGTCTACCATTCTGGTCTACATGTTGACAGTGGGGACAATGAGACACAGATGCTTTATAAGCGAATACTCTGAATACGTGTTACTAAAATTATTAATATGTCCACTTGACCAGAAACAAAGTAATTCAAGGTAAATTTACTCAATCCAAAATATCATATGAACTGATATTTTCAGATCAGAATAAATGGATGTAGTAAATCTACAGGAAAAATATCTTAAAGAATAAACGCCAAAATTTTAACAATGGTCGGTCACCTTTGAAGGTGGAGGTGAGGTTGTGATGGAAGGATTAAGAATTTTAGGAATTTTCATTGCTAAATTATATATTTTTGTTTACATTTAATATTTGTTATTTCAAGGGAAGAAAAAAAGCAAGAGAACAATTTAATGAAATAAATCCACTACATACACATGCAGTCCCAGTATTTAAGGAGCTCACAAGACCTAATATTGTTCTCTCTTGGTCAGAGGAAAAGGGAAACTCCATCTTAATTGGGTGTCTGCATTAATGGGGCATGAATATGGAGGTTACAGTGACCCATATCCCCCCAGTCAACTGAAGTATGGGACTCCATATACTATTTAGGTAAATCACAGTTTCATACTACTAAGTACACAGCAAGAAGCAATATATAAAACTTGCATATAAAAAAAGCATGCTATTAAAATTGACAAAACATCCTTTTCCTATCATACCTCATGCTCTAGAAACAATGCTTTTAGTTGACCTTTTGACCAGTAATCCAGTGCATACGCCAAAAGTTTCATTGAGAGAGTATTGACACGTAAAAAGTTTCCGACAAAGACAACTCTGTTTATTTTCTAAAAGAAAAGAACAAAGAAAATGACCTGAAATAAGAATTATCAAGTAGATTTTATAATACAGTAGGGTTTAGAAAAATCTCTACTTAAAAATATAAATAGCCACTACTTTTCTTAAGTGTCTATTACATTCCTGGTACATATGCCTCCATAATCCTGAATATTTAAAATTTGGTTCAGAATATATCACTACACATTTGACACAACCTATAGAATATACATCAAGAGTGAGCCAAAATGTAAACTATTGGTTTTGTGTGATACAGATGTGTCACCTGCAAGTTCAGTGATTATGACAAATGTACCAATCTGGTGTTGGATACGGACAGTGGGGAAGGCCATGCAGCTGTGGGGTTTAAGAGTATATATGGGAACTCTCCATATTTTTCACGCCATTTTTCTGTGAACCTAAAACTTGTCTATGTTTTAAATATAGTCTATTAAAAAAAAGTTCTGGAAAGAGCCTAGTAAATGATTTTAGATGGTAACTGGTTTTTGAAAATGGCCAATAAATAATCTATTAAGGAAGTAATCTGGAGAAATATTATTGAGGTTAAAGGAGAGAAACCAAGGAACAGTATTTTAACTGTGTTTAAAAAACAATGTAAACTTGAAGCTTCCAGCATCTCTGGCCCCAGCTAACCCATCAAGTCACTCCCTGCTAAGATGTCACTCACTAATTTAGTTCCCTAGATACCTTGAAGGAAATCTTAGATGGAGGAACTAGTGTTTCAATCTCCAAAATGCTTTTCTACTCTCATAATAATATACTTTTGAGTATACATGTTTGCACACTGAGTTTGAATAGTGTAAGCTATGGCCTCAATCACTATTAGGTCAAGTGGTCCCAGATTGTCATCCCCCAAAAGTGAAATATTCCCCAAACCTAGGTTAAAACACCTGAGGGTGGCTCCCCCTACCAACTTACTCAACTGTTACTGAGACACTTAGAACCGGATTTTAACATAGAGTAACACGCATGATTACCTTATCTCCTTTAAATATTTACCCAAGGGTCACATTTTCAATAAAGCCTTCCTTTAACAACTAAACTACTCAGCAATCTGTCTTCTGCCATTCTCTTTGTCTTGTTTGGTTTTCTTTTTTAAAAAGTAGCATTTATCACCTAATACATACTAAAAAATTTATTCTATCACTAGAATAGATGGAAGCTCCACAAAGCCAGGGGCCTTTGTTTTTTTTCACTAATATATCCCAAGTGCCTAGAAAAATGCCAGGTAAAAGGTACTCCAGATACCCACTCAATGAATAAATGAATGAACAAATGAAGGGTTCCCTCAAAAAGCAAAATTTCCAATTCATTTAAAGTATTTGCTATTTACAAAAATTAAATGGGCAAATACATCTATCACAGGATGACAGAACTGTGTATCTACTCTCCTTCAAATAAAGACAACCCAACGAGGCAAATCTATGAGTTAATGCTTTTCATTAAGTATGTATCATTCAAATTGCATGTGAAGAACAAGTCTCAATGCCTTCATAGCCCTGTACAATGCTGCTTGATCCATATGCAACAAGGCAGCACTGTAAAGAAGCCAAAGGCAGTAAGAAAACTTCCAAGCACTTTGCTAATAATATGCAACATTAACAGTAAAAACAAAATACAAAAAAAACCACAACAAAAACCCCCAAAATGCTCTTTCAGTAGTTACCTCAAAAAATGTCCTATGTTTGAAAAGAATTTTCTATGTTCAAGAGATTTAGGTTATATATTTCTGGAAAAGCTTCTAGATAAATTTGAAATGTAAATGTCTATTTGTCCTATTTCCAATTTGAATTATCTGTTACTTTCTTTAAAAGCAACATAATTGGGTACACATGACATATTTAGCTAATGAGCCTTGGGATTAAACAGAGATGAGTAATCTCAATCATAGAGACCTTGTTAAGGAACATAAAAAAGTCATGCTATACATACATAAAATTCCAATCCACATTTTTCTTACAGTTAATTTTTTTTTACCTCATTAACAGCACACATTCGTGCCACAGAACCAATGTTATTGGTGATAGTAACTAAAGTAGCTCTTGCTAGATCTTCTTTACTAACAGATTCTCGCTTCTCCTTATAAATCATATTCCCAAAACTGCAAAGAAATGAAAAACAAACAAAATCAATTCTGATAATAAGCAACATTTTTGGGAATTTATCCTACAGATAAACGTGATATGTACAAAATAATGTGTGTTAATAAGGTTACTGACTGACCCATTGAACTATACATAGCAAATATTGGAAACCACCAAAACATTCAACAAACTTTGATAAATCCACACAATAAAATACCAAGAAGCTGTTAATAAGGGAGGGAGGGAAGGAGAGGAAAAGGAAGAGAAAGGGGAGAAAAGAAGGCAAGAGAGAAATGAAGGGAGGGAGGCCAGTAGATAGACTAGGATGTGTTGCCTGAACAGTATATATAGTATGCTGTATAATAGCATAGAAATATTACCTTCTGAAAGTTAACCTCTGTAAAAGGGGAGGATAAAGATATGTCTTTACATTTGCATAAAAAAACCTGAAAGGATGCACAAGAATAAAAATGGTTTCTTATAGAGTATAGCTGAGACTTCTTAATGCATATCTAATTTTTAAACTACATGAGTGTTCAAAACTTGGAATGTAAAGTGGTTAAGAGTAAGCCTTTACAATTTCCTCATATATTGGTTTCTAAAAACTAAATGAGAACCTTTAATTACAACATAAATATTAAACTTACCTAGATGCTACAGCCCAACCTGGGAGACAAAATCTTTCATAATCTCCTCCATAAATATCACGGACCAGCTTGTCAGCTTGGGTGCTGTCACCTTTGGATGCCATTTCAAGAGCCTCTTCAAAACTTTCACAGCCAGTCAACAGACAGCATAAACCCAGAAAGGTACCCCCTCCAAGGCTAAAGAAAACAAAGAAATCTGGGTAAGTTACATTTACATACTGTATTCTTTCTCCAGAGTAAAAAGGCAGAGTATTCATATATTCAATAAATGCAAAGAATATATTGCTAGTGCCAAGTGCTGAAGTATTAACATAATGAAGGTAAGAAAAATGCCTAGCAAATCCAAATTTGTCAGATGAAATAAACCAAAGGGGAAAATAATCATTTGGTAGAAGCATCATGAGGATAGAAGAGATGTTTTATATTTTCTATTATCTTTACCAATTCTTTACACTTTGTAATTACTGAAAATAAATGCTTTTATGTGAGTGAAAAAGCAGTTTAAGTGTTAAAAAGTACTGTATGAATTAAAAGGAGAAAATTTGTAACTCTACATGGTTACCAGATAATGATTAAGTGAAAGGTCTATTTACTTGGTCTGACAAGGCTGAAATCAATTCAATATGATACATAAGCATTTAATGTGACCCAGAAATGACCATCGTGAGAAAATTTTTCTCAGGCTGGTCAATATGTTAATGCCAGAAATTTACTTGGTTCTACTACTCTTTTGGATATGCTCATAAAATGAAATGTCTCTCTAGCTCCTAAAATTAAAACCTTTGCTCCTCAGATTCACCTCAATTTCTAACAGACTCTATACTTTTTTAAATTTTTATTTTTTATGTCTTTATTTTGTTTTTTGAGAGAGAGACAGAGTGTGAGCGGGGGAGGTGCAGAGAGAGAGGGAGACACAGAATCTGAAGCAGGCTCCAGGCTCTGAGCTGTCAGCACAGAGCCCGATGCGGGGCTCAAACCCATAAACTGTGAGATCATGACCTGAGCCAAAGTCAGATGCTTAACTGACTGAGACACCCAGGTGTCCATAACAGACTCTACCTTTGATCACTGCTAGAATTTAGTTAACCAGTCTTAATTTTTTAGAACTGACTGCAGTAGGTAATACTTTCCTATAATTCTCTGGCATAGAGCATCACAATGGAGGTAGATTTTTAGCCACTACAGTACTAATTAAGTTTAAGTATCATTTAGGGGCACCTGGCTGGCTCAGTCAGTAGAACATGCAGCCCTTGATCTCCAGGTTCTCTGAATCTGAGCTCCATAATGGAGGTAGTTTACTTAAAACAAAAAAAAAAAAAATTTAAGTATGACTTTAACAACAGCACTACTTTAAAATGCAAATAAGATTTTTTCATAAACCCCAAAATCTTTCTTTCTCAAATAAACAGGAGTCTCTATCCTCCTTAAAAGCTGATAAAGTATATATCAGAATCATAAGGACAATTTAAAAATTTCATTTCACAATACTTCAGGCATTATAGAAAACACTATGGGATATTTGGAACATTAATGTTATCCCATAAAGAGCTCATGTTAAATTCATCCTATAAGAATTATCAAAATGTTGCCTAATACAACACTTAAATATGAATCTAATCCAATCAGCATGCAGGCTGACCAGTGCCAAGCTTTAGGCTTACATATATCTATAAAATAGTGAAAGACAGAGAGAGAAGAATGCTTTGGAAAATAAAGAAGTCACTGAAATCATTCCATATAAATATTCTCTCTTACAATTGTGGAAAGTTTGGTGCCAACTGACGCTAAGCAAATATAAATAATGATTTCACTTTGTGTCTTTATAAACATACCTTATAAAACAACATTATCTGCAACACTTTAACTTGTACTTACATATCTACCTTTTTTGGCTACTGCACAAATACATGTTAGAGGCTAGCATTAATGAGTTCACAACTTCTGTATATAAAACAACATGAACACTGCAATAACAATAAAAAGGTTACTACCTTGTCCCAGTTACTCGTTTATAGTTGTCTTTGGAATGGACTGCTAAAATACTGACTCCTGAACCAATGTTCACTATCAGCAGTGGATAGGGATCATCCAGGTTAAAAGGCATCTTTTGGCATCGCTCAGGTTCTGAGGCATTAGCAAAATAATAGCACTCTGCTTGTCCATTGAAACTGACAGAATCTATATACAGCAAGCCCCTTACAAGGCAGTCAAGTTCATCCAGTTTGTGCAGGTGGAGGTTTCCAATCTGTAAAACAAAAAAAAAATACAAACAAAAAAACCCCACCAAAACACGAAAAAAGTTGTACAAAGTGAACAAGGGACAGTATTAAAATATTTGACTCAACTGCACTGTATAATTTTCACATACTTCATAAAACTTCAAAATCACCTATACATTTTCACTTGTTTTGTATCAAAATCTCTAAGTCTTATGATTCTCAGTGATGGTGGTATTACCTCTGGAGGTATTCTGGAAATTTGTGGGGATATTTCAGTTTTCACAAAAAGAAAAGGACTAAACTAATGTTTAGTAGGCAGGGACTTTGGATGTCAGACATCTCCAATGGGTGGGGCAGTTGTGCAAAACAAAGAAGTATCCCATTCCTGATCTATCTTTCAGTGTCCTGACAGACATTTTTGTGGGTAGCAGTAGGAAAATTTGTTTATAGTTAACCATGCCTATGTAAACAAAGAATTCTTTACACGGTTTTAATATATGTACACTAAATTTGCTAGGAATGCAACCACCATATGAACTAAGGAAATACTGGACTTCCACATCAATGTTAGCATTTGTGGCTTTAGAATTTATGGTGAATTTATGTGTAAAAGTGTCAGTATCTAACTATTTCATTATGCCCCTCTTCTGTGATCCTACTAGAGAAACCTACCAATATACAAATACCTTCAATTCCTGTCTCTATATTATACTTTGGGTACTAGTTTGAAATTATTAAATTCATTTCAGATTCATAAAGAATGTATTATAAAGTAATAGTAATAAAATATCAGCTTAGAGATCACCTCCTCTGGGAAGCTTTCATTCTCCAGAACTTGCTGAGGTACCACACTACTCTGGTCTTCCCATGGCACTGCTTTTCATAGCAACAATAGTAATGATCAGACATGGTACTTTTATTTTTAACTCATTTGTGTGGTCTAACTCATTTGTGCTCTACTATACTCTTTCTTTAGGGGCTAAGACTGTCTTATTCCCAGCTGAGCTGTGTCTAGTATAATACCTGACATATACTACATGCTCAATTATTAGCTTAATGAATGAATGATCGTCAACAAAAACAGTTATTACATAACTTCATCATTAGAAAATATTAATAGTAGCCAGGTGAAGTGAAAGCTGGCATCAAGGACACTGCTTTTGGTAAGAATACTAAACACTAAAAATATCTCATGTCCAAGTGGACTGGCCTCAAATTTCTGTTCAAATTACTCAATAAACTGAATACAAAATAGCATTATCCATCAAGAGAGTAACAATTTAGACTTTTAAACTATCCTAAAGTTTAAGAGGCTCACTTATGTGAGCCATGTAAGTGATCACTTATGTTCTATTAACAGATTTTTCTTATATAAATTTAATTAAATGGTCCACTTGCATATTTTCAAGGAAAACAAATTTCAGTAGCCCCAAATGTCAACTTTCTAATCTTTACTCTAATGGAAAGAACTAGAAGCTTGGCAAACTCCCACTAGCACATAAATCAATGCTTACGTTATGTGCTTACATTATCAAATGCTTACATTTGCCATATCCAAATGACGCCCTTTGAGACAAGAACATGGTAAGGTTGACAGATAAAATCAGGAAAAGGAGGTAACAGGGACTTTCATTCAGATGTCTACTAATCAAAAGACACTGGCTTCAGCTGTTTTTCTTTGGGGAGATGGCCCTAGGAGAGAGGACTATATGGATAATATACAAAGAGCAATGCAAACACAGGACAGTAATAGTGAAAACAATCCAAAACTCACTTATATCTGGCTTTTTACACTACCAAATTCACTGAAATTTCTTTTTACTGTATCTTTATAGCAGTCCCTAAACCTAGCAGGCTTTACCCAATAAACCCAAATCTGGGGCGATTTTTTACTCAGCCTATAAAGATGTTTAAGTCCTCAAATAAGGGGCACCTAGGCTGCTCAGTTGGTTAAATGCCTGACTCTTGATTTTGGCTCAGGTCATGATCTCAAGGTTATGAGATGGAGCCCCATGTCAGGCTCTATGCTGAGAATGGAGCCTGCTTGAGATTCTCTCTCTCTCTCTCTCTCTCTGCCCCTCTCCAACCCCCTCCTAAAAAACACACCCCAAATGATAAAATTATCATGAATATATACTTCCTCTGTATCCAAGCAGGGGGAACTAATCTAAGAAACATGTTAGAAGGAAAGCTAGCTTCATGTTTTAAAAATTAAAGAGAATGGGTATCAATTTTTGGCTTTAAGTAACAGACACCTACTGTGCGGAAATCTTCTTCAAACTTGTAAGCACCACCTCCTGTAGCACATAGCACCGTGTGTAATGTTGAGAAATTTTTATCTCTTCCCATTTGGATAAAAGTAGGCAGGTCATGGGTTGGAAATCTGATAAAGTGCAAGTTCCCTCTTCGGCCAAAAAGTGTTAAATCCTTCAGTTCAAGGTGTACATCCCGAATACCAGTGGATCCATATGCTACATTAGAAGTCAAATATTTCCGGATACTTTTTAAACTCTCAACTTCTTCCTGTTCTTCCTCTGCTGTGATATCAATAGGTTCAAAATAGGAGAGCTTTACTAGAGTCCCCCCAATGTCCATGCCAAACCATGGGAAAGCTGTGGATTAAAAAAAAATAATTTTAACTATCTACATTGGCTTTAGAAACACAAATTAGTTAGAAACTAGTTAATTAGCCACAAATTTCATTTGCCCTGAATCATGCAGTCAGTTTTTTGGGGGTAAGATGCATCTTCTATGTACAACTCAACTTTTCCCCTCCAAAGTATTACTTTGTATATGTTCTAAAAATTTGTAACATAGGATGCTTAGAGCTGGCCAAAGGTCATTTGGTTTCTGGTCAGGTAGGCATTCTTTTTCATTTATTAAATACTTATCATATGCCCCAGGGTATAAGGAAAAATCTGGACCAATTGTTTTTAATAAATAGGTCATAATCTATGGCTTAGATAATGTTTCTAGTAAGATTTTAACATAGTAAAATTGGCCTATAATTACTTCAAGTAACCCAAGGTAAAAGTACCTCCTTAAAAAGAAATCTTAGTATTTCCTCATTAAGCATTAGGTTTCTTTGGTACATTTGGTTAATTAAATTAGCTGTTAATAATGTTGAAGGTTAAGTTCTCCTAGGGCATATTTGGGCAGGCAGTTCTGTCATTTGGGTAGGTAAGTCGGGACTTGGTGCTCTTTCACTAATTGAACTATAAGACTTTAAAAAAGCCATTAACTTCTCTGAATTCTAGTTTCTTTAAGGTCCATTTCTATTTTCTGGAATCTTAAACAAGATGATACTCAAAAATAATTTAATACTTACGAATTATAAATTATAAAATGCCTCAGAACAAAATGTATTTAGCAGTATAAGTTGTCAAAGAAAACTAATTCCCTCTAAAATTTGTTTCTTAAATATTAATGTTCGCTATGTGTAATTATTAGAAACCAGGAACATACAATTCAACAAGATAGGATTCTATACATTTCTCCATTACAGAATTTACATTTACTGAAACTAATAATATTAAACATAAGAGTAATTCTCATCTTTTTCTGGAGAAAGAGCTTACTTTTCTTTTTTTTTTCCCAGCTCACTTGTTTTTGTATTTGAAACCCAAGTTGCAGATAGAGGTCTACATTAAAGACAATCTTAAAATAGAAACTTCTTTTAAAAAGAAATTAGTAAAATGATATAAGACCATAATCTGGGTGACAGTAAGACCCCCCAAACAGGGATTTCGCTTTTATGCCACCTGTAGATTTTTATAAACAAAGATGTAAAAGAAACTAAATTTTCTCAATTTTTAAATCCCTGTTCTCAAGTAGCAATACTAACAGTCAGTTACAAAGGGGATATTCACAGGAATTGTTTGCCTTAAAAGAAAAACCAATACTGATCCAATATATCAGAGATATATTTTCCCAAACTATTGAACAGATATGCACTTAGGACACTTTTCAATGGATGGTAGATAAAACATAAAAATAACAGAGCGCCTGGGTGTCTCAGCCGGTTGGGCATCCGACTTCAGCTCAGGTCATGATCTCACAGTTCGTGGGTTTAAGCCCCTCATCGGGCTCTGTGCTGACACCCAGCTCAAAGATGAGCCTGTTTCGGATTCTTTATCTCCCTCTCTCTGATCCTCCCCTGCTCATGCTCTCTCTCAGAAATAAAACATTAAAAAAATTTTTTTAAATGCTTATATTATATAACCAAAATGATTTATCTTTGATTGATTCTAGATTTCATGGGGGTGGGTGTCCAAATCACTGCTGCCATATAATGTATATTTTGAGATAGAAAAGTTTCTACAAGGTGAGTTTTATTAAGCTAAAAACTTTTAGTTTCTGAAGTTCAAAATATTTAAAAAATTGTTTAAGTTGATAGTTTTTCTTTCTATGCCTTTATCAGGTGTCAAAATATACACATAATAATGTTACTTCCCAGCAAACTATAAAGCTGAAACATTACCAAGTTCAAAGTTCATATTTTTATGCTTAGTCAGAAGTCCTGGTCTACTCCGAGGCTTATAAATAAGTGAGCACTGCCATTGTTGAAAGAAAAATAAACCCAATTAACACTTATGTGAGGAACTCTTCATTCTTACATGAAACCATAATTTTTTAAAGCACCTTACTGACTAGGAAGATATCTGAAGTTTACAGATAAAAATACTGCGGAGGAAGAAACTTTCTACTTTTCTAAACCTGTGCAGTTAGCACCAAGGTTTTTGATCTCAAAGGTCAATGGCCAGTTACAAAACACCTAACTATGGAATAGGCAGGATTTCACTGTGAAGTCTAGGGTGCATGAAAGTGTTACGTAGTCCACCTAGTTCTTTCTTCGAGACAGAAAATGGACGTTTAGATATAAGTATCATTAAAATGGTAAATAAAAACAAACAAAAACCTTCTGTTAAAAGGCTTTTTTTTAAAAAATTATTTCTGAGAGAGAGAGAGAGAGAGAAAGACAGCATGAGCAGGGGAAGGTCAGAGAGACACGGGGGACACAGAATTTGAAACAGGCTCCAGGCCCTGAGCTAGCTGTCATCACAGAACCCAACGCGGGGCTCAAACCCACTCCCACTAACTGTGAGATCACGACCTGAGCTGAAGTCGGATGCTTTACCGACTGAGCCACCGAGGCGCCCCTAAAAGGCTTTTCTTGATCTATTTGCCTGAAACAACCAAACCTGTCCTATCTGGAAAAGAAAACTCCACATAGAAGGTAAAAAACATTTGTAAACAAAGCTGTTTCATTAGAGTATATAAAATCCCTCATTTCTTTTAAATTACATTGATTGCTGAAGAATATAAAAAATGTATGTCATAACAACCATCAACAACCACAAACTCATGAAACAGAATACTACCATTCAATTTTATTTTTTAAGTAGGCTTCACGACCCGCATGGAGCCCACAGAGATCAAGACCTGAGGTAAGGTCAAGAGTCAGATGCTTAGCTAACTGAGCCATCCAGGCACCCCTACCATTCAATTTTAAATCCTTGTGTACCCACTTTTGTATACTAAAGAAACACAAGGTTCTCTGAAATAAGTTAAATGAAGTTGGAAAAACTATATAATTTCTTTAAGTGTTATTGCCTACAGAGATAGGCTTTTAAAATTGCAAAAAGCTCAAGATTCAATTCACATCTAGCCTATATGTCTGTTTTTAAAGGAAGGGTAACTAGATGGTAGATGATGAGTTTCTCACTAATCGTCATGTGCAAACTAGAATATAACATGTTCCCTCTATTTCTTAGTAAATCTCACTTATGACAATTTTCTTAAAATTAGGAAGGGAAGGAGGTTACGTACTGAAAGAGAACTTAGCCTTGCCACTGACTAAAAAAAAAAATTGGTAATAGCCACCTTTGGCATTAGTGAGCCTTTCAACTCAGGAGAGTTCTGGAATTCATTTCCTAGGGTGGGGAGGATCACATTCAAAAAAGTATGGGGAAGGCAATAAGAACACAGAAAACGTTAAGTTCTTTTTTTTTTAAAGAGGTTTTTTAAGCAATCTCTACACCCAGCATGGGGTTGGAAACTCACAACCCTGAGATCAAGAGTTGCATGCTCTATCAACGGAGCCAGCCAGGCGTGCACCACAGAAAAAAATTCTTAATTCTCATTCACTCCTATCAGTTAGTAAGTGGTTAGATGACTGCTCTTTACATTTTCTAGTACATTAAAAAATATATATATATTTATTTTGTCACTGAACAAAATAGGAGAGGGAAAGGGGCATGGAGCTCAAACTTAATTTGCAATGAAAGCCTGAACAAATATAAGGTTATTAAATACAACCACAGCTTCACTAATAGCTCATGAGGAAAGAAAAAATATCAGTTTCCTAAAAAAATCAGGCAAGTATCTGTACCGATAGCTTTGTTGCTTTTAGCCAAGGGATAGGTTAAAAGTAGGTCAGCAGTACAAGAGCAGCCTACTTACTGCATATAACCTAAACATTTTTTACTCTTTCAGAATAAAACTCTCCACTGCCAAGGTAAAAAGAAGAAAACTAAAATGCACATTTAGAAAACAAAGCACAGGGGCGCCTGGGTGGCTCAGCTGGTTAGGTGTCCGACTTCAGCTCAGGTCACGATCTCACGGTTTGTGGCTGCGTGTCAGGCACACGTCAGGATCTGCGCTGACAGCTGAGAGCATGGAGCCTGCTTTAGATTCTGTCTCCCTCTCTCTCTGCCCCTCCCACGCTCACAGTCGTCTCTCTCGCTCTCAAGTATAAATATTAAAAAACTTAAAAAAAAAAAAAAGAAACAAAGCAAACATTCCATAAATACAAAGACTTACTTTGATGATGGCAAATATGCACTGCCTTCTCCAGACTTTCCTAGAATCTCCTGTGATCTATCTGGATTTCAAAAAAAAAAAATAGTTCCTATTCTATTTCTCAGCTGAGCCTAAGAGAGCTGCCATTAGTTTCCCGTAAGTAACAAAAATACCCAGAACTACCATAAGCATAAAGTGCTACCAAGAATTATCTTTCTTACCAGGGTGGGATATGAAGAAACCCACATTTCTAATCACCTTTTCAAATGATTAAAAGGCAGGAGACACCTAGCCACAGGGCAATCTCTTAGTTTCTAATAAGACGAGTTACAAGAGTTGGGTGTCTTGCTAAGTGCTGTAAAGGGGTGGGGGGAGAAGCATTAATGAACCATTTAATTGCTATTTGCAGATTTCAGCCCAAAGGGATCCTGTGCCAAATCAGGATTTAATTATTCTTTAGCAGAAAGAGAAATCAAATGATGAAGATGTTCAAGACATTAGTGGATTATTTCACGAAACAAAATTCTAAAATGGGCATGTGCACTGGTAAACTCCAAGTATGCTTCAAGTTCTTGGATAAAAGACATTTTGCTCTTCCCAATAATCATTCAAAATAAAAACATGGTGTTTCAAAATAGACTAAGAAATCAATCACCTTCACTCCTTCAGGATCACTTAGAAGCGCATCACATACATTTTTTTTCCCTTTGGTAAATCAGGTACATCTAAGGGAATGTTAGAAACTATCATTTTAATTGTACCTTATTATCTACGGGATGTGGTAATTCTTAAGCAATGATTCAGTTTACAAACAGGCCAATCCAACTGCACTTATATGCCATATACTTCTCTCCGGTCTTGACAAATGCTTCAGGTTGGGTTAGCAGAGATTCAAAAACCTTTATCTCACCAAATTAAAATAAAATGTATCTTTTACTATCACCTTGTTAATCAGGCTACATGCCACAAAGGTAAGCAACACAGGACTGAACAGACCTTAAGAGATCATGTCAGTCCAGGTAGAGAGGAACCCACGATTGTTTGGCTTTTTAATATCTAATATTTAAGCAGTGTGAAAAATGCAAGTAAAGGCAAAGCAAACAAACATTGCCGTTTTTCAGGTTTTCACAGAAAACTAGAAAAAGTTTTACTAGAAAAATTTTTCATGAGAATAATTTTTGACTTCATCCTTCCCTTGGAGTTTCATTAACACATATTTCAAACACTAACCTTTTACTTACACAATCTAGAGGATGAAACGTATTCCTTTTCTTATTTTCTGGTTAAATACATGCATTTGCTTTATAACCTTGTAATATATAGTGATGTATCTAAAAGCAGTATTTTCTAACCCTTAGGTGAATGTAAGAGCTTGAAGCTAAAGCCACTGGTTTCACGCTGCAATGCTTGTAAAGATAGTGCTTCTGCACATAGGAAGTGCTCACTAAATTTGTAATTCTAAAAAAAAAAAAACTATACAAGTACTCTAAAACAACACAAATCACAAATACATCTTCTGCTAATCTGAGTGGTTTAAAACATTAGAAATAACACTTTGCAGTTATATATATTTATAGTTCATAATTGAAATACTTTCCCTCACACAGGAAAACAAGATGTTCTTTACTTTCCCTGTGAAGAACTGAGGAAACAGTAAAGTCACCTTTTACATATAAGAAAAAAGGGAAAGTGTTTCCTTAGACCTCTAAATCCTATTAACTGACTAGTGTTTGAGTGTGACTCTTTCAGCATTAACAGTCTCTTACGTAGGAATAAGCAACTGCTAAAAAAAATAGGTGCTCCTTTCTCAACTTAAAGTTTCTTTTATAAACCTTTAATTATTATCTTTGCTGAAGCAAAGGTGGCATTCATACCTGGTTACAAGTGTGCCCAAATCTAACAAATCGAATCACTACCATGGCAACAAGAAAACACGCTAAGAGAATAGGAGCTTGTCAAAGTTCAATTCATTTTACTAAATGGAAATTCTAAGACAAGCAGGGAAAACGTATGTGTTAAAGGAACACATCCTCCAAGTGTTCGCTGTTACTGCATCTGTTCAAGATTAGTTTAACTCGGCAAATGTAAAGGAAATTAAAACTGGTTCTATATTAACTGTCACTTAAAACCTTCCCATCACTATTTGACAGACTCCTTGAATAAGAACTCTAACGTTCACAAGAGATCATCATTAAAAAATACATTTTCTTCATCAGGCAGATAAAAAAAATCACCAGGTTGGGAAGATTTGTGTTTAAGTATCTAGACTAAACTATGCCCTGTGGGTGCAGAAAAAAGAACACCGACGAGGAGTTCACTCCAGGCGCTGAACCTCATTAGCACGGTTGGTTGGTATAGCCTTGGAAAAGTTACTCTAAATAAATAAATTCCATTTCCTCATCAGTAGAATTAAGCACGGAGTATCTCATATTTAAATAACAATCAGTAGGGGCGCCTGGGTGGCTTAGTCGGTTAAGCGTCCGACTTTCGCTTAGGTCATGATCTCGAGGTTCGTAGGTTCGAGCCCCGCGTCGGGCTCTGTGCTGACTGCCAGCTCAGAGCCTGGAGCCTGTTTCAGTCTGTGACTCCCTCTCTCTCTGACCCTCCCCTGCTCACGCTGTCTCTCTCTCTCCTAGAAATAAATAAAAAACATTAAAAAAAATTTTTAAATAACAATCCGTAGTTTTCAGAGTGCTCCCCTAAGGGAACAAGAGCCCTGATGGGCCAGAAGGGAAGGTGTCCGTGCTCCCTCCGTTTTATCACCCGAGACCCTAAAAACTGTAAAATATACAATCCTAAGATATAAGCATATGCATCCCCGCATTCCTAGTTGCACTGGGGGAATGGCCTTAGAAAGTATGAAATCCCAATGAGTGATTAAATATGCTATTTACAGGGGTCAAGGTTTTTAAAAGGCTAAAAATCAAAGCAAATGAAAGTTGATCTGCTCTTTTAAAACATGGGAAAGAAATGCTTTATTAAAAAGTTCGTATATATACATATTGGCCGTAGACAATCCCTGAGTATTCACCAAAATTTAATAGTGGTTAGCCTTGAGTGGAGGGAATACCTGTGATTTTCATTTTTTTATGTCTCTTTTTCCAAGCAAACACTCTCTAGTTGTTTAGTCTAAACAAAAACAAGCCAAGGCAATTAGCCGCTGGTAGATTACAGGCGTGTTTTTCTAAAAAGGCTCTAATTGCAACAGCAGTGACAACTCCCAGAAACACCAGGATTTCAAGGACACATGGCAGGAAGCTCAGAAATCAGTAAGAAAAAAAAAAAAAAGGGAGGTGGGGGAGGCTCGGGGGTAAATGTTCCGACACAAATGACACCCATTTTCAACCTGACTTCAGAGCTAGCTGGGGAAGCGGACTAGAATCTGCCGTCTGTTCTGGCAAAACCCGAATGAAAAATTCCCCCAAGCGCCTCCCAGATCTCGAGAAGGAAGTGGGAGGAAAGGGCCAGGAGGCGGCAGGCGTTCGTCACGCGCGCACAAGAGAACGAACAGGGGGCCTCGACCCCGAGGCTGAAATGGTCCTTCCGCCCCCATCCCGCGCTGGGCGCCTGCGAGGGGCGACGGGCCGGGCACGACGCCGCTCCGCTAAGGCGCTTCGCATGGGGCCCAAAGTGCTCTCCCAACCAGGCGGGCCCAAGCCCCCATATCTTACAGGGTTTCTTGGCATCCTTGATCTTCATGGCGTTTGCCTAAGACACCAAGGGCAGCCTCGGGACCGGAGCACGGAGGGTAGTTGGTCAGCGGCGGCGACTCCAGAGGTGTCTGGGCCGCGCGGGAAGGCCCGGCGGGTTCCTCCCCTCAGGCCTGGCGGGGCGGGCCTGGGGCGGGGCGGCGGCGCCTGAGGCGAGGCCCGGCCCAGGGGGCGGCTTCCCCACCCCCTCGAGGGTGTGCCGGGACCGGGCGAGCTGGGGAAGGCCTCCGGCCTCGCCGCTCCGGGGCCCCCCCGCAGCCGCTCCAAACAAAAGGCCCCGGTCCCCCGAGCCGCCGCCGCCGCCGCACTGAGAAATAGCCCGCCCAGGCCGAGCGCCCACGTGACGCCGGCCCCGCCTCTCTCTGCCGGCTGCTGGGGATGGTAGTTCTCCGGGTCGCGATGGCCCGGTCTCTGGATGCAGCTTTCCAGTCAGACTACAAAGCCCAGGCTGCATCGCAGTCCCCCCTCTGAGGCCCCTCCGTTTCCGGAGGTCGCCTCAGCGTGGTCCCAGAGATAAAGGGGCGAGGCTTCAATCACGCCAGCGACGACGCGACCAATGGTGGCTGAGTTGGGCGGGCTGCGGAAGTCGGGGGCTCGGGCTTCACCCCGCGGCTGGAAGAGAAGGGAAGGGTACTGTGTCTGTGCAGGTACTGTCATGGCTGTTCTAGAAGTCGCAGCCTTCCCCTGGAGGTAGAAAACCTGGTCATTGTGCCATGGAAAACGCTCAACACAGGGCTGTAGAGCCGCTGTTTAGGCAGACCGTTGAATGCATTTGTAAATTAAAGTCATTCACAACGAGACCCTCTGGGGGCTCGTTCATAGAGACACCTCAAATGTTGTGGGAGTTGGAATAATAATAGCAATAAAAATAATAACTAACATGTATGGAATGCTTGCCATGTCCTTGGCACTCTGCTAAGCACTTTTTGTGGAATTACTTAGTTGAATTGAGCAACCTTGTAAACTACCTACGATTATTTTTATTATCTATCGCTCATTTTGAAGATGGGGTGGGATCTGAGAAGTCAACTGGGAGAACACATGCTCTTTGCCACAGTTCCCGGTCCCTTCAGGGGCCCTGCAGTCCAGCTTCCTCCTTCCAGAGGGGAAAATTTCCTGAGAAGATCATTAGAGTTTCCAGTTCTCACAGCAAAGCCAGAGACCCCTTTCCCTATGCACCCTAGGTTCTGAGTCTTCTAGCTGGAACAGGAAGGGATGGCATTGAGCATCTTTTCCTGCCCTCCCCTGCGCCTCTGTCCCCCAGCAAGCTGACCAGGAATTCAGTGACTTTGGCAACAGATGGTCTGAGAGTTGGCAATGGATGGTTGAACTTTATTGCCCCTTTCTTATGGAGGATGCGACAAGGATTGTGAATATGGACAGGAAGGGGCACAGCTCTCTACTGAGAGCTGGCACTTAGCAAGGTGGTTTCCTTTTAAAATTTTAATTTAGGGTTGCCTGGGTGTCTGAGTCAGTTGAGCATCCCACTCTTGATTTCAGCTCAGGCCATGTTCCCCAGGTGTTGGAATGAGGCCCTCTTGGGGCTTTGTTATGGAGCCTGCTTAAGATTCTCTCTCTCTCTCTCTCTCTCTCTCTCTCTCCCTCTCTCTCCCTCTCTCTCCCCCCCCCCTTGCTTGTGCCTGTTCTTTCTCTCTCAAAAATTAAGTAATTAATTAAAATAAAATTTAAATTTAATCCTCACAACCACCCTTTGAAATATAATGATTAAGAACTGTAGACTTGAATTTATATCTTGGTCCTATAACTTGGCAATAACTTTGGGCATATTACTTCATCTCTCTGATTCTCCTTGGAAATGATGATGTCTATGTTTCCTGGGGTTGGGATGAGGATTAGGTGAAAGAAGGGATATAAAATAGTTAACTCACTGCTTGTCATATGAGTAGTGATCTGTAAGTGATGACTATGTCTGATATTGCTGTTGTTATCCTTATAGTAAAGATGAGGAAAGGTTATCTACACTGTTTGCCTAAGGTAATTATTTGGGATTGGACTTCAAGTTTAATTGGTACTTTGTGGTTCCTTATTTTTGTTATTTTGACCCCAGGTTTCACATTTGTTGTTTAGAAATATATTTCTATTTTTTATAGAAACATTTTTCTGAGCTCCCTGATGTGTGACCTGATTATTCTGAACCGTGAATGGTAGACTTAACCTTCTTTTCCTCTTTTATTCCCTCTTGTCATTTCATCCCATATAGAACTGTAGCTATTCTTAAATGGTCATGTTTGCCCACAGTTTTACTGGGTGAGAATCATGATTTCTGATCAGACATGACTTCAAAGAGTGTTCAGTATCTAATATGATTCACTCGCTGGTTTTGTAAAAATGTACATACCCTGTTCTCTACCAGAATATATCTTTTGATTATTTCCTGCTTCTTTTTGACAGCATCAGCTTGGAAGTCAAAAGGGAAGTGATATGTGTGTCTTGTGATAGGCTGGCCATGGACCAAGAGGAAGGAGAGCTAAAATGAGAAGCCATAAGAATTTCGGTGAGTTTTGGACACAAGCTCTTGTTAGTTTCCGTGACCACAGAGACAAGTGTACATGTGGATGACTAGTTCAATTTAGCTTAAAAGTTAGGCTTACGTGGTGATGCTATGTCCCAGAAAACCACTGAACTTTGAATAGTGAGAATTCTTGTCCATGGAATTTCTGTGTGGTCCTGGGAAAGTCCTTTCTCCTTTCTCAGTTTCAGATTACACATCTTTAAAAAGAAACGGTTGAGGTTTCTTCTGTTTCTGATTTTTGAAGTTCACAAAAAGTTTCAGATTTTTGAAGTTCACAAAAAGTTTCAGATTTTTGAAGTTCACTAAAATATGTCTCTTTTTCAGAAACATTATGAGATGTGTTCAACTACGTCTTCCTTTAAGTTCCCCCCCCCCCCCAATGGTATTGAAACTGACAGGTTATCCTGCTTCAGTTTTTGGGCAGAAACTTTCTTCTGCATTCCCAACTGGCTATCAGCCCCATCTCTCCCTCCAGTACTGTTTGGTTAACTGCATTTTCTCTCTTCTCTCTCATGTCCTTAAAACCTTTCCCAGCAGGGTGAGTGTGGGAGTTGGGGAGAGTATCTAAAGGGGCCAAGAGACTGTGTTCCTGTTTCAATAGTTATAGTTTATCACCCACAATAAATTCACCCTATCTTGCAGAGGAATAGAGAGGAGAATGGATACAATCTCATTTTGCTTTTACTGAGTGTGTCAATGGAGATAGGTGGTAGATTGTACATAATGATGCTGACGAGGTCTCCTGGCATAAAGTAAACACACACACACACACACACACACACACCCTGGCTTCAAAGCCCAGACCAAGCTTGTAACAGTGGATTCTATCTCTAATTAGATGGCCAAGAACATGTTCCAGTCAGTCCTTGGCTCCACAAACTCAAACCAGCATCTCACTGGGGAGGGCATCATAGTATAAGCAGCACCAGCATCACCATGATAATAGTGGAAACACAATTTTATCCAGCAAATGTTAATTGAGCTTTAACTATGTTCTCGGCACTGGAATACATGGTAGGAGAAGAGAGAGGGGAAAAAGAGAGAAATAATAATCAGGTTACCAAATCAGTGAACAAGAATAGGCTATGGTGAGTGATATGAAAGAAATAATCAGATCGATGTGTGAGGGCAGAGAAGGAGGGCTCTATTTTAGTTTGGATGGTCAGAGAAGGCTTCTCCAAGGAGGCAGTGTATGAACTGGAATCCTTGCAGATTGTTGGGGAAGACAGAGTTGTGACTGGCAACGGAGATAGGTTTGGCTTGAGGAGCAGAGCAGAGTATGGGCAGTAGAGAGTAAAGTGATTGGTAAAGTGATTGGTAGTCATTGGAGGTACAGTTGGAGAGGTGGGCATGCTGGGCCTTGAGGACCCCTGGAAATTTTCAAGTGGGGGATCGACATGATCTATGATTTTAGAAAGCCACTCTGGCTACCATGTGGACAATGAGTGGACCAGAGAGGTTCTGTGACTTGGAAATGGAAAGGCTCCTCCCTCATCCTCCTGGCCCACATGCAAGCAGTCACCACGTCTAAGAGGCTCCGGGAACACTCTGTGAAGTGTGTGGGAACATGAATCAGTGTGGTGGCAGCAGAGAGGGAGAGAAGTGCTGTGATGAGAACCTCACTTAACAACCGCTTTCTGAGCTCCTACAGTGTGTCAGTTAACATTCTAAGTATTTGTGGTACGGTGAAGAACAAAACAAAGTCTTGTCCCCCTGGAGTCTATATTTCAAAGGGGACCTAGACAGTAAACAAGTAAACAGATGTATGATCTTTTAGACAGTGTAAATGCTATGAAGATAATAAAGTGGGACGGAGATCGGGAGTGATAGGGCTGTTTGAGATAGAGTGCTATGGAAGTGGATTGGGGAGGGAAAGGGAGGAAAGAAGACAGGTTTTAGGGTGTCATAGTGTCACTTGGCAAGAAGGAGCATAGGGGATGAATAAGTCAAGGGTCTGCCTTGGCCTTGTTGGTCTTCCAGGACATCCTCTCCTGAAATTGGGGATGCGGTCCATGTTTTGTCATAGCAGTCAGCCTGTGTGAACACTTGGTGGTTTGTGTGATAGAGGCTCCCAGCTGGGGTGTCGCATACCTCTGCCCTGCCCAGGAATGAGTCCCCTAGGACCTTCCTTGTGGGGACAGAGGAGATCCTCTGGAGCTCCACTCTGCCCACCGAGCCCAGCTTCCTGGCACTTTAGCCTCAACAAGTCCAGATATGAACTTATCACCCTCCCAACCCTCTTCTTCTGCCTGCTCACTTTCCTAAAGGCCTTGTCTCAGCTGGTGGTGCCAGCATCCACCCACTTGCCCGACACAGGAAGCTGGGACTCTTCTCACCCCCTCCCAGCCCACATCTGACCAGTCACTAAGTCCTCTTCCTGCTGTCTCTGTTACTTGTGTCCAACCTCACCACTCTCATCTGAGCACCAGCCTCCACATCTCCCTCTCTTAAAGGTCCTTCCTGCCTCTTGTCTAGCTTTTTTCCATCTGCCTTCCTTGGTGATGCCAGAGTGAGTTTTCTCAAAAGCAAACTGGACTTTATTATTTCCAGGGCTTAGAACCATGTCTCTCCCCCAGTGTTGTCTTCAGAATAAAATGCAGCCCCTTAGCTTAGGATATAAGACCCATTATGACTGGCTGGTGTGAACTTTAGCTGCTTCGCTTGCATCCATGCACCCTCATTATATGCTCTGATAAGACAAAAACTACTTCTAGCAAATGGAGTATATTGTACTGCCTAATACTGTCACCCCTTTTGCATATGGAAGGCTCTCTTCTTGAATTCCCATTGAACACCTGTTAATACTTTAAAACCCAAACCAGAAATCCCCACCTCCTCTGGAAAGACTTCCTTTCCTTCATGCTACTTCTGGTCCCAGCACAAGCTTCTCCTTGCCACCCTTTGCATAGTAATATAGTGATGACTTTACTTTCCTGTCTCTTTTAAAACCAGATGAACTCTTTCAAGGCTAGTACCATGACTTATTCTTTTTGGTATCCCCAAGCTTAGCATGGGGGCTAACCCAGAATGGTGGCTCACAAGTAAATAAATTGGATGAGTTTGGGCCCAAGACCTTCAGATGCAACCTGGAAACACTCAGCCTTCTAGAAACGTCTAACAACCAGTAATTATTGGCAACAAAGGCAGTTTAGCAGGAGTGAATCATTGTACTTTATGGGTTAATACTGAAGAGAGTATGACCTGGGAGCCATCCTGTACTTCCTAACACTGCGTTTAGTCAGGGGCACCTGTAATTACAGCTGGGCTTCTTCCTGGGCCTAGGACACCTATAAGACTGTATTTATCAAGGCTTTGACCAGGTTATAGTAGTGAATTAGGTTATAGTAGAGTTTAATGGTAAAAGCTAGGCATCACAATTAGGCAGAATTAGGTTTTGATCTTTGATCTTTGAACTTTGGAGTGGTAATTTTACTTTTTTATGTCTTGGTCTCCTCATCTGTAAAATGAGGATTAAAAAAAGGCTCCGGTTCCTTTGTAAAGATGAAATGACTTCCTGCATCTAAAGTGCTTAACATAGTACCTATCTTATGGGAGCAAAAGGATGACCTTGCTGATGACTATTAGAGAAACAAAATATTCATTCTGATATTTGAGCCTCTGAGTAAATGTCCTTTCTTCCCTTGCTAGTACACACAAGCTGACTGGATTAGGGTGTCTATTTGACCTTCTTGTAAAACTTGAGTACTTTGTTCCTAGCATTCATCATGAGACTATATGTGTCACATTTAGTCTGATGTCCTCATTCAGCTCAGAAGGCTCCCAGAGTGCAAGGATTCTTATCTTTAATCCTCAACTCTTAACACAATTCCTGACCCATAGAAAGCTCTCACTGGCTATTCAAATGAATGGAAAAGCCTTCCCTACTGGCATGCTGTGTTGGCATGGGGTGTGTACGTGTGTGTGTGTGTGGGGGGGTGCTATTGGTGAGATTAGCATGGTAGGAAGCCCATGCTAATGGAGAATGGGGGCAGACGCTGGTTAGCAAGCTCTGCACCAATGAGACAAAGGACTAAGAGCACATAAGGGCAGGCCCTTCATCATAGGATTTTTCAGCCTGTCACTGCCTTAGGCTATGAGGCCAATGTGTATGATAAGAATAGTTTGCACAGTTGTACTTTGGAAATTAGGGCTCTGACAGAGAGCTTAACCAACTATCCAGCAAGAATTTTAGGAATTTAGAACCTTATGAAAATTCCACAACTGGGAATAATCCAAACAAGAAAATTTTTTTTTACTTGCTTTGAAAAGCAGGATTAAGAAAACCCCACCCTCCTTTTCTATTCTCTGTCTACAATACAAATTATCAGACACTTCCTTGTGCACAAGCCCACAGGTGGGAAGAAGAAGGAGCTAGGAATAAACAATGTGCTTCATACGAAGTCACCTCCTGAGGGATAAGGAAGAGTAAAGTGTATAATGTGGTGGCCAGACTAGAGCAATGCAATTCAAAGTGTGGCCCACAGGGGAGTACTGACCCCTGATTGGGATTAGTTCCCAGTGGGGTAGGGAGTTTGAGGCAGAATGCACATCAACCGCCTCACTGACACACTGCTTTTAGTTCAGCTGATATTCTTTTCATAGCAAGATATGCTCCATGAAGCAACATTTCACTGTTTTACACATTGGCCCAGTTTGCCACTGTCTCAGGCTTGGACCAGTACCAAGTAGTTCACAGGCCTGGAGCATGGACTTTGAAGCCAGTCAGACTTGGCTATACTACTTAAGCAAGTCCTCTAAGTTATCTGAGCTTTAGATTCCAAATCTGGAAAATAGAGATTTAGTCTTGACCAACAACATTTTGAGCACATACTAGATGCTAGGCACTGTTCTACAAGTTGAGGCTATTGCAGTGACCTTGGCTGATAGGATTCCTGCTTTCAAGGGGCCTCCAGATAAAGAAGTGAATTAGTTCCAGTTTACAATACATGCTGTTGAGAAAGTCAGCTAATTATTGTGTAACAGATTGGTTGATTGGGAATGGTTGACTTGAGAAGTTTAAGAAGGAGCCAGTGAAGCAAAGAAACTCAAGGATGAGTGTTCCAGGCAGAGAGAAGAGCATGTGCAAAGGCTCTCGGGCACATTGGTGAAACAAGATGATCTGCGTCTGGAGTGGAGTAGAGGAGGTCAGAGTGAATCCAGTTTATGCAGACCTAGTAGAACAGTGTAAAGGGTTTGGATTCCAATCTTAAAGCAGTGCAAAACCATTGGAAGGACACAAGTTTAAACCAAACTGTCTCCATGACAGGCTTTAAGTTTCCCCTCTGAACTAGAAGGCTTGAGTTTCAGCTTCCCCGGAACTATCAGGCAGTTACACATTACCCAAGACAGGAGAAACCACCCTTGCAACACCCAATCAGGAAAGGCCAGCGACCACCCTCCACATTACTGAGGGAGAGGCCTATAGATAGAAACTATAGATAGGACTCTGTTACCTAATGTTAAAGTTAACCCATTAGTTGCCGAACCAGACCCTAGGCTCGCTCTGTGATTGGTTGATTTTAAAGGTACTCTAAATGTAATTGGATCCTGCCAAAAGTAATGAATACTCTAGACAATGTGTATGGTTAAACCCGCTGTCAATGATGTTGAATAATTATGATTGGATCACTGTTCCCATGCCACAACTTCTGTAACTCCCCCGTCACAAACCCCATAAAAATCATACTCCTCCATTGTTCGGTGCTCTCAGCACGGATCCACTGCATTGGTGAGGTCTGGGAGCTTGAGCTTAAGCCCGAATAAACGCTCTTTGCTTTTGCATACGTGACTCGGACTCCTTGGTGGTCTTGGGATTTTGGGGAGATCGTGATCTGGGCATAACACCATTGGAAGGTTTTAAACCAGATTATAAAATTTCTTTATAATGTTAAAGAGTTTGGACTTAGTCCAAAGCACAACAGAGACCCATCAAAGATTTAAAAGCAGGGGAGTGTCAGGATTAAAACCAGGTTATAGAAAGTTTACTCAGGCTGTGGTAAAGATAAGGTGGTGGCTTAGATGGGACTCAGGCAAAGATTCCAGCAATGGGAATGAATGAGTAGATGTTAAGATTGATTGAATTAACATCAGTAACTAGACCACAGGCTTCCTTATTTCATGAGCCTTACCAACTCTTGCTATATACACTTTTCAGCATAAACAGATCTCTGTGAAAGTCAATTTTTAATTAATATCCAATTAGTTGAATTGACTAGCTGACAGAAAATCAACCTAACTTCTCCATCTATTGTACAGAAGCTGAGTCCTTATGCGCAAGGCTGATCTTTTCTATGATGCAGAAGTCTGTCTTTTTATCTTGTTCACTTCTTATCTGTTTACATTAATGCTTAAGGCTGGAAGGTGAGTCAGATTCTAGTAGCAACTGAAATGGAGCCATTTTCATCTGGAACTAAATAAATCCTTAAGCCCTGTTTGGAATGTCTGCTTCCAGAATCATCCAGCCACAGAGCCCATTGCACAAGGCAAACTGGTACTTGGCCAGCCTGCTTAATAGAATTGTCAATGCTCCTACATGAGAGAAGACCTATTCATTACCAGAGGCTTTGCTAGCCAACACTGGCTCAACCAATATCAGTAATAATGATGAGAAATGTTTATGGAGTAGCGCTATGGACCAGCACTGGGCTAAGGATTTACATTAATTTTCTGACTTTAAACCTCACAATAATCTTACACAATAGATGTTCTTAATTAACTCTATTTGATTAATTAATTTATAAATATTTGGGGTTGTATTTTTTATATTTTTAATTTTATATATTTTGTATTTATTTTTATTTTTTAATTTACATGCAAGTTAGTTAGCATATAGTGCAATAATGATTTCAGGAGTAGGATCCAGTGACTCATCCTCTGCATATAACATCCAGTGCTCATCCCAACAAGTGTCTCCCTAATACCACTTGCCCATTTAGCCCATCCCTCCACCCACACCCCCTCCAGGCAACCCTCAGTTTGTTCTCTATATTTAAGAATCTCTTATGGTTTGTCCCCCTCCCTGTTTTTATATTATTTTTGCTTCCCTTGCCTCTGTTCATCTGTTTTGTTTCTTAAATTCCACATATGAGTGAAGTCATATGGTATCTGTATTTCTCTGACTAATTTTGCTTAGCATAATACCCTCTAGTTCCATCTACGTTGTTGCAAATGGCAAGATTTCATTCTTTTTCATCACCGAGTAGTATTCCATTGTATATGTATATGCCACACCTTCTTTATCCATTCATCAGTCGATGGACATTTGGGCTCTTTCCATATTTGGCTATTGTAGATAGTGCTGCTATAAACACTGGGATGCGTGTACGCCTTTAAACAGCATACCTGGGGTGCCTATGTGGCTCAGTCGGTTAAGCATCCAACTTCGGCTCAGGTATTGATCTCAAGGTTTGTGAGTTTGAGCCCTATGTTGGGCTCTGTGCTGATAGCTCAGAACCTGGAGCCTGCTTTGGATTCTCTGTCTCTCTCTCTTTCTCTGCCCTATGCCTGCTCAGGCTCTCTCTCTCAAAAATAAATAAACATTAAAAAAATTTTTTTAAAAACCTAGTACACCTGTATCTTTGGATAAATACTTCATAGAGCAATTGCTGGGTCATAGGGTAGTTCTATTTTTAATTTTCTGAGGACCCTCCATACTGTTTTCCAGAGTGGCTGTACCAGTTTGCATTCCCACCAGCATTGCAAAAGGGTTCGTCTTTCTCCACATCCTTGCCAGCATCTGAGCTGTTAATGTTAGCTATTCTGACTGGCTTGAGGTGGTATCTCATTGTGGTTTTGATTTGATGATCATCACTGATTTGATCGTCATCACTGACAATGAGTGATGTTGAGCATTTTTTCATGTGTCTGTTGGCCATCTGGATGCCTTCTTTGGAGAAGTGTCTATTCATGCCTTTTGCCCATTTCTTCACTGGATTATTTGTTTGTTGGCTGTTGAGTTTGATAAGACCTTGGTAGTTTTTGGAATTTAGCCCTTTATCTGATATGTTATTTGCAAATATCTTCTCCCATTCTGTGGTTGCCTTTTAGTTTTGCAGATTGTTTCCTTCACCCAGCAGAAGCTTTTTATCTTGATGAGGTCCCAATAGTTCATTTTTGCTTTTGTTTTGCTTGCCTCTGGAGATGTGTTGAGTAAGAAGTTTCTGTGGGTGAGGTCAAAGAGGTTTTTGCCTGCTTTCTCCTCTAGGATTTTGATGGTTTCTGTCTCACATTTAGGTCTTTCATTGATTTTGAGTTTATTTTTATGTATGGGGTAAAAAAATGGTCCAGATTCATTTTTCTGCATGTCACTGTCCTATTTCCCCAACACCATTCACTGAAGAGACTGTATTCATTCCATTGGGTATTCTTTCCTGCTTTGTCAAAGATTAGTTGGCCATATGTTTGTGGGTCCATTTCTGGGTTCTCTATTCTGTGCCATTGATCTGAGTGTCTGTTTTTGTGCCAGTTCCATACTGTCTTGATGATTACAGCTTTGTAATACAGTCTGAAGTCCACAATTGTGATGCCTCCAGCCTTGGTTTTCTCTCTTTTTTTTTAATTTTTTTTTTTTTAATTTATTTCTAGGAGAGAGAGAGAGAGACAGCGTGAGCAGGGGAGGGTCAGAGAGAGAGGGAGTCACAGACTGAAACAGGCTCCAGGCTCTGAGCTGGCAGTCAGCACAGAGCCCGACGCGGGGCTCGAACCCACAACCGCAAGATCATGACCTAAGCGAAAGTCGGACGCTTAACCGACTAAGCCACCCAGGCGCCCCTGGTTTTCTCTTTCAAGATTGCTTTGGCTATTCAGGGTCTTTTCTGGTTCCATACAAATTTTAGGATTGTTTGTTCTAGCTCTGTGAAGAATGCTCATGTTATTTTGATAAGGATTGCACTGAATATGTAGATTGCTTTGAGTAGTACTGACACTTTAACAGTATTTGTTCTTACAGTCCATTAGCATGGAATGTTTTCCCATTTTTTGTATGTCTTCTTTAATTTCTTTCATAAGGTTTCTATAGTTTTCAGTGTATAGGTTTTTTGCCTCTTTGGTTAGGTTTATTCCTAGGTATTTTATGGGTTTTGATGCAATTGTAAAAGGAATTGATATTTTGATTACCCTTTCTGCTGCTTCACTTTTGGTGTATAGAGATGCAACTGACATCTGTGAATTGATTTTACATCCTATGACTTTGCTGAACTCATGAATCAGTTCTAATAGTTTTTTGGTGCAATCTTTTGGGTTTTCCATAATAGAATATCATGTATTCTGTGAAGACTGAAAGTTTGACTTCCTCCTTGCCCATTTGGATGCTTTTTATTCCTTTCTGTTGTCTGATGCTAGGACTTCTAATACTATGTTGAATAACAGTGGTGAGAGTGGACATCCCTGTCATGTTCCTGACACATGCTCCTGAAACTGAGAGCTTCCCCCATTGAGGATGATGTTAGCAGTGGGTCTTTCGTATATGGCTTTTATGATCTTTAAGTATGATCTTTCTATTCCTACGTTCTTGGGGGTTTTTGTCAAATGCTTTCCCTGCATCTATTGAGATGAGCATGTGGTTCTTGTCCTTTCTTTAATTAATGTAATATATCACATTGATTGATTTATGGATTTGAACCAGCCCTGCATCCCAGATATAAATCCCACTTGATCATGGTGAATAATTCTTTTAATGTATTGTTGGATCTGATTGGCTAGTATCTTGTTGAGAATTTTTGGATCCATGGTCATCAGGGAAATTGGTCTATAGTTCTCTCTCTTTTTTTTAGTAGGGTCATTGTCTGGGTTTGGGATCAAGGTAATTCTGGCCTCAGAATGCATTTGGAAATTTTCCTTCCATTTCTATTTTTTGGGACAGCTTCAAAAGAATAGGAGTTAACTCTTCCTTAAATGTTTGGTAGAATTCCCCTGGAAAGCCATCTGGTCCTGGACTCTTGTTTTTTGGGAGGTTTTTGATTACCAATTCAAATTTCTTTACTGGTTATGGGTCTGTTCAAATTTTCTAATCTTCTTGTTTCAGTTTTGGTAGTTTATATGTTTCTAGGAATTTTTCCATTTCTTCCAGATTGCCCAATTTATTGGCATATAATTGCTCATAATATTCTCTTACTGTTTTCATTTCTGCAGTGTTGATTGTAATCTCTCCTCTTTCATTTTTTATTTATGTGGGTCCTTTCCTTTCTCTTTTTGATCAAACTGGCTATGGGTTTATCACTTTTGTTAATTCTTTCAAAGAACCAGCAGTTGGTTTCATTGATCTGTTTTTTTCCCACCCAATAGCATTGATTTCTCCTGTAATCTTTATCATTTCCTGTCTTCTGCTGGTTTTGGGTTTTATTTGCTGTTCTGTTTCCATATCTTAAGTGTAAGGTAAGGTTGTGTATTTGAGACCTTTCTTCCTTTCTTAAGGAAGGCCTGTATTGCTATATTAAATGTGTGGGATTTTTAAAAAAGATTTTATTTTTTTTAATTTGAGAGAGAAAGAGTGTGAGTGAGGGAGGGGCAGAGAAAGAAGGAGAGAGAAAGAATCCCAAGCAGGCTACATACTGTCACTTCAGAGTCTGACATGGGGCTCATACTCACAAACCATAAGATCATGACCCAACTGTAAACCAAGAGTTAGACACTTATCTGACTGAGCCACCCAGGTGCCCCTAAAATATTTTATTTTTAAATCATCTCTACACCTAACATGGGGCTCAAACTTAACAAAGATCAAGAGTTGCATGCTCCATCAACTAAAACAGCCAGGTGCCCCTTAATTTAACTCCATTAAAAATTTTTTTTTTAATGTTTACATATTTTGAGAGAGAGAAAGAGCACACCCATGTGGAGTGGGGGAGAGACAGAGAGAAGGGGAGAGAGAATCCCAAGCAGGCTCTGCCCTGTTAGCACAAAGCCTAACATGGGGATCAGTCTCGCAGTTCATGAGCCTGTGGCACAGTTCATGATGACCTGAGCCAAAATCAAGAGTTGGGTGTTTAACTGACTGAGCCATCCAGGCACTATCCCCTACTTCATTCTAAAGAGAAAGAAACTGGCAGTCAGAGAGGCTAAGTAACTTATCAAATGTCATATAACTAATAGGATGCTGTCCAGGATTTGTATCTAGTTCTCTTTGAACCCAAAGCCTTGTGTCATTTTTTTTTTATAATCTTTTTTTTTTTTAATGTTTTATTTATTTCTAGGAGAGAGAGAGAGAGAGAGACAGCATGAACAGGGGAGGGTCAGAGAGAGAGGGAGTCACAGACTGAAACAGGCTCCAGGCTCTGAGCTGGCAGCACAGAGCCCGACGCGGGGCCCGAACCCACGAACCGCGAGATCATGACCTGAGCGAAAGTCGGACGCTTAACCAACTAAGCCACCCAGGCGCCCCAAGCCTTGTGTCATTTTAATAGTAATTTTTAATAGTATAATTTTTACTTTGTTTTATATGTTAGCAGTTATTATTAAGGTTATATATATTATTTATTGTTGAGGTTATGTATTTAAGTTACGTATATTATCATTAAGGTTATGTATAGTAAGGTTATTGTTTAATTCAAGCAATTTAAGATTACATAAAGTAACTACAGCAAATATTTTTCTGGTTGTCTATTGCTGTGTAAGAAATTACTCCAAAGCTTAGTGACTTTAAAGAAATAGCAATAATTTAATTATTTCTCATGGTTCAGGGGTCTGCCTAGGTTTAGCTAGTCCTATCTCACTCATGCTCTTCTGTGTGGTTACAGTTAGATATTGGCTGGGGCTGGAATGTTCTTAAGGCTTTCTTACTCCCATGTGCCTATAGACTGGAACCTTACTGGGACTGTCTGCTGAACACAGTCACTTGACCTTTCCCTGTGACCTGGACTTTCTCACAGCATGATGGGTGGGATCCAAAAGCAAGAATTTCAAGAAAGAGGAAATAGAAGCTGCCCATTTCTTAAGACCTGGGCCAGAAACTGGCACAGTACCACTTCTCCTGTTTTCTCTTGATCAAGCAGTCACTGAAGGAAAGGAGACAGACCCCATTCTTCCATGGTAGGAATGTCAAAAAATTGCGAGATCAGATTTTCAAACTATCACAGTCTGCCTCTGACCACAAATTATGTTCCTCCTTCACTCAAAATGCAATTGTCCCATCCCAAGACTCTCCCAAACAGTTATTGGCATCAAGGACAGGCATGAAGTCCAGAATTTCTCCTTCCATATTACTTCTAGGTGTGGATGAGGTGCCTTGAGTGTTGATCCTCAGTTACAGCCCTTCAAGAATGATTTGAGTACCTGTGAACTAAAACAGACAGGTTATTTGTCTTCCACACTCAGCGTATAATAGGATGGGCATTGGAACACTGGAGCAACATTATAGTTTCCTTGGTTAGGACCAATTCTATTCAGTGATCCCTGAAGCTCTGCCTCCCATGCTCTTGGTTCTAGCTTCTGAGTTTAACCTATCTTTTCTATGAAATGTATACTGTGTTTGCCTGGAGTAGTTTCTGAGGCTGCTTCCTGCCCATAAAAGTTCTGGAATCCAAAGCCTTTTTTTTCACCTTATGCTATCTCCCTCTTTTTTAGTTCAAGCTCATTCTAAAAAATTGTTGAAGAGTTTTTAAATGATTCTTCCTGGAGTTCCTTCCATTGGGGAAAAAGACATCACCACAAATCCCTTTGGCTTACATAAGTCTTTTCTATTTTGGGGACCTTTTCAGGACTCCTGTTGTTTAATTAAGACCGTCAGGCACAGTCTGAAGTTTTTAAGAAGGATATTGTCTGTTTGAATGGTCAATGAAGTACCTTCAGAAACCTTTTTGAGTTCCTGACAAAAAATGCTGAACCCACCTTTTGCTGAAAGTCATTTCAATTTAGAAAAGTTTGCCCTCTGGAGAGGCTGGGCATGAGAAGTTGTTTTATTTTCAAACCCAGAAAACCCTGACACTTTTACATACTGTCTAAATTTTGCTCCAAACCAAAAACGTTTCTTCTTTTAGATGCTCTGTGTCCTTTGCGATTTACTCTAGTCCGGTTGGCCAGATCATCATATTCATTATGGAAAATTCCTTCTTTTCTACATTACAGCAGACAACAGTATCACCAAACCTTCTACCACCCACAAGGGTCCCCTTTCCTGCAGCTTTCAGTAGCATTTTCCTCACTTTTCTTTAAGTCATCATCAAGACCTTTAGAATTTTACTAACATGCTCTTAGAGACCCTTCTAGTTCTGCCTGCTGGTCAAACACTAGGATAATTATATTGTGGTTTACAGTAAGAAATATACATTTGGTCTTCAGACTTTGGAATTGGGAGTAGAATTATAATTTGAGACACTTTTAAGTTTTTGTTGTAGCAGTAACCCACTTTCTATACGAAAATCTGTTTCTGGTACCTGCTGGATAATAAATCCCCCAAAACATAGTTGCTAAAAACAACAATCATTTTTACAGCTCATGGTCCTCAGGCTTGAAGGTACTCATTTAGCTAGTTCTCACTTAGGGTGTCTCATGAAGTTCCAGTTGTCTGCCTGGGGCCAGAATCATCTTGAAGATTAGCCTAGGCTACACAGATCTCATCCCTCTGCAGGGAATGTATAATAACTGGGATATGGACAGACTAAGCTACTTAACTAAGGAGAGCCAAGCTGAAAGGCCATGGGGACTTTAAGAGTCAAAATGTTGCTGAGGCTGGTACATTGGACCATCTGCAAGATGGCTACACAGTGCAAATCATCTGTTGGAAAAGAAAACCAAGATGTAGAGATTACAGAGAGCATGGGGCACTTTCCTGGTGGCTTTCCAAGCCTATAAGTACTAGCTATCCTTTGTTTCCATAATACCTTTGCATTTTTCCATAAACTTCCATTTTTACTTGTCTTGGCCTAGGGAGATTTCTGACTCTCACATGCAACATAGTGACTTGACCAGAACCCTGGAGGGATATCATGAGGATCTTCTTTATTCTCAAAGAATGGAGGGAAGAAACAATCATGTACTTAGGGTCACTGACTCAGATACTTATTAATTCAAAGAAGTCTCTATTATACTTGCATTAAGTACAAATTCTGGTAGGCACTAGGAATGAGGAGGTAAACAAGGTTGCCAAGGTCCTCATCCTCACGGAGCTCACAGTTCATTGAGAATCACCCAGAGTCAAATTCAAATTCCTCCTGTGTCAGTTACTAACTGGATGAAGTCCTCACTTAATTGGGGATTCCATTCTTCACCTGAAAAATGAGCATCATTTTGTGGACTTGCTGTAGAGACTAAATGACATATGTTTATGTGCAGGTATGTATGTATATCATATGGCACATGAAAGGCCCTTAAATATTTGAGTTTATTTTTCCTTGTCCTGTTTTCTTAAATCTGAGTTGACATTTTGGGCTGGATGAGACTTTGTTGTGGAAGACTTACCTGTGCACAATAGGATGTTTGGCAATATCCCTGGCCTCTACCCACAAGATGATAGTAGCACTCCCTCTGACACCAAGTTGTGATAACCAAAAATGTTTCCACATATTGCCAAATGGGCCAGGGAGATACAGATTAGGTGGGCAAGTTTGCTGCCAGTTGCAAACCATTACTTCAGATAAAAGGCAGACATTTATGCCTAAAGCTACATACACCTCTGAATTTGATTTCCCAATCCACCTGACTCCTCTTTGCTGTTTTGTTTTTGTTTTTGCCTCAAAAGTAAATGGCACCAGGAGGAAAGTAGATAACAATGCCAATTTTGTAGTGCTGGCTGGGATTGAAGAAAGGAAAATCTACATAGCCCCCTCCCTCCTTCCTTCTGAGGCCAAACCCAGTTTTGCCTGTTTAATTACCTCCAGGGATTTCAGCATTAACCAGGTCTGTTGATCTACACTGGCATGAAAAATAACCGGCTTGGCCAGATCTGATAGCGCAGAGAAATTGGAGCCTTTCCCTAGCACTGTTCACACAGGCCCCATCTAGGGTTTGCGGGTCATAGCTTTGGTGGCTTAGAGCTGGAACACACTTGTCACTGCCTGAGGGAGAGGGAAAGGGTTCTATTTCCAGGGGTTAACACAGAATTTCACAGTAGGGGGACCATATCTGATTTGTATAGAAACTAAATTTGCATGGCAAGAATATGATTTATTCATAGACTGTGTTATAGAACTGTAGTGTCTTAGTTTTCTAAAATGCCTTTATTTAACCTTTACCTGAGTTTGGAAAAAAGTCAGCTGTTCATTTTAAATATTATGGTGCTGATGATAATGATTTTGTTTGGGGTGGGAGCTTTCTTTTGGTACGGTACTGTTAGAGCCTATTTTTGTCTCTCTTGCCACTTTTTCTCTTGTTTATTTATTGGCCTTCTGCTATTCCTGAATACCAGGCTCCTTTAGGGCCTTTTCAGTTGATGTTCCCTTTTCTTAGAACATGCCCTGTCTTATTTGGCTTGGGTGGCCATAGCAAAATGCCATAACAGAATAGGTAGCTTAAACAACACAAACTTATTTCTCATGGTTCTGGAGGCTGGGAAGTCTAAGGCTAAGTTGTTGACAAGGTAAGTTCATTCTGAGGCTTCTTCTCTTGGCTATACATGGCCTCCATCTCCCTGTGTGCTCACATGGTCTTTCCGAGATGCATGTGCAGAGACTGGTAGAAAGGGTAGGCTCTCCTATATCTCTTCTGTAAGGGCACTAATTGTGTTTTATCAGAGTCCCACTTTTATGACTCCATTTAACCTTAGCAGCTCCATCTCCAAATACAGCCATATTGAGGGTTAGGGCTTTACCATTGAATTTGGTGAGATGGGGGGCAGGGGAATACAAATGTTCAGTCCATAACACTCCCTGTTAGGTCTAAATTGGTTTAGTTCGGGCCGCCTGGGTAGATCAATCGGTTAAGCGTCCCACTTCGGCTCTGGTCATGGTCTCATGGTTTGTGGGTTTGAGCCCGGTGTTGGGCTCTGTGCTGACAGCTCAGAGTCTGGAGCCTGCTTCAGATTCTATGTCTCCCTCTCTTTCTGACCCTCCTCTGCTCACACTGTCTCTCTCTCTCTCAGGGGGAAAAAAAAACATTAAAAAATAAAAAAAATAATAAATTGGTTGAGTTCTTGGCTATCTATTACACATATCCCTGCTATCCTTTTTTTCCCCCCTGTCACTCACTATCTTTCTCTGCTTTATTTTTCTTCCTAGTCTTAACACTGCCCTAAAACTATTATACATTAAACAAGTTGTGTTTATTTTTTGTCCCTACTTTTTAAATTAGTTAGGGATTAAATGAGCTAGCTTAAACAGAGTATTCATTTAACAAATGTTTATTGAGTGCCTACAGTGTGCAAAGCATGGGACTAGGTTCTAAGGTTGTAGTGATGAAGAAAAGTTCATACGCTCCCTGCCCTTATATAGTCTCATAGGAGCATTCATTGAATACTTACGTGGTACCAGGTATAGTGCTGAGAATTTATATAATTTGATTTGATCTTTATGAAACTTGTATGATGCATGTTGCAATTTGTATTATTGCATTAATTTTATGATGGGAACCACTAAAGTGGCCATTCACCTAGTTGGAGTGAAGTCTTACAGTCTGGTGGCATAGCCGTTGCTCTTGACCATTATGCTAAACTGCATACGGAAGGCACAGTAGAACACAGCACATTTGAGGGGATGAACAAATATGCTTATATGGCTGCAACCTCAAAAGGTATTCAATACTGATTTTTCCCATGAACCATCAGAATAATTCATAAGTGCACTATACTACAAACAAGTTTGGATATAAAAATCTATATGCACAAGATCGACTTTCTGAAGCATTATCAAGAATGTTATAAAAACCATTGCTGTAGGGTTCCTTTCCTTTAGAGTGTGTGATAGGGAACATAATGGGAGCTTTGGAGGCAGACAGACCTGGATTCAAATCCTTGCTCTGTCATTTACTGCCCTTGGAGCCTTGGGCAGGTTCTGAGACTCAGTCTTCTCAGCTGTGAAATGGGGATGATAATACCTACTTCATAAAGTTTTGAAAGTTTTGAAATATCCCTGCAAACAGAGAATACTTAATGAATGGTGGGTAGCTATTGTTATATTATTCTCACAGTGCATTTAACTATAATTTGATTTTTTAAAAAAATTACTCACCTGTACAGAATCATCTATGTTCTGTAAAGTGAGGCTAACCTGGAAGAGTGAGTTTTGTAACCTGATGACTTGGAATCGGCTATTTGTCCATCAGTTCCCCTGAGTGCTGCAAGATAATCCCAGTAGTCCTGGATTGCCTTTCCCCTGCAAGGAGTGTCTTTGGGACTGGCAATCCTCCCAGGTTCTAGGAGCTCAAAGGAGTTCAGGTCACATGTGTCTTTCTGCCTCTAGATTCAACAGGAAGGAGTCTGGGTCTGTGTTAGTGGGTTGGATGAGGAAGAAGTGAGAAGAGGGGAAAAAGGAAAAAGATTGAACATGAGTCCAAGTCACACACAGTTCCCATTGGAGTCCCAGAAACTATCTTCCTCCCTTGCAGAAAGAATTAGAATCTTGCCATCATGGGGCTTGACAGACTACATGGTGTCATGCTTTTGGCTGTAGGTGTTTGGAAGGCATCTGTGGATTGTGCCTGCTGAATATTCATTCTCACCTCATAAAAGTAACTTGACTTTTTTTTTTCCTTTGGGAAACTAACCTTCTCCCACCCTTCTTTCTTCCTATTCCAGGGCCAGGTAAGTCTGTAGGTGGGCCTAGAAATTAGCATGTTCCATTCCTCTGGCCACAGTGATTGGTTCAAGTATGGCAATATAATCCAAAGTTGGACCAATGAGGTTCACCCTCGATGCTTTTACTGGCTTTCTTTCCCCTCTGGGATGCTAAGCTCTGGGGATGTAAGCCTGCTTCTCTGTTCCAACCCTCAGAGAGAGCTTACTGCAGAGTGGAGCAAACAAGGCAAGAGACTCCATGCTCATGTCATTCCAGTTCCTCCATCATGTCAGACTTCCATTTTCAGTTACTTGAGCCAATAAACACAGTTCTTCCAGTTTCTTTTTTTTTAAATCAGGTTGATTTTGGTTTATGACACTTGGAATCAAGAGAGTCTGCCGTTATAGAACTGGAGTGAGTGGACGAGGCAGCCTAGATGTGAAGGGGTTGGGAAACCATGTCCTATAGAAGTCATAGAGAGACTAGCAGTGTTCACCTCTATGTGAGGGGCTGTTGCTGGTTGGGGCTGTTGCTTGTCTTGTCTAGTTTGTACTCTCAAAAGTAGAACTAGACCAAAGGGAGGTAGTTACAAAGGAACAGATGGTAAGTATGTCCTTTCCAATGGTGATTACTGGAGAAAATAGGTGGAAATTTCCAGTGGGGGAGTGAGCATCCCATCACTAGAGCTGTCTGATTCCAGGAGGCCAGATGGACCCTGCTGGGAAGGTTAGCGTGGCTGGTGAAGGGGAGACATTTAGACTGATTTTGAGCCCCCTTTCTATTTTGAGACTTTCTGATTAGATGCAAATTGTTTGAAAATATCACTAGGTCTGAAATATGTGTAAATAAATAAGCCAATATTTCAGTAACAAGATGTTCTTTTGTAAGGGCTATGTCTTACTCACCTCTCTAGCTCCAGTACTAGCATAGGTCAGACAGAGGACAAGTAACCTGGTGATGAAAAGCAAATGCCCTGCAGTCTAATCCTGAGTCTGTTACTTGTTTGATGAGTGACCTTGAGCAGGTAACCCTGTGCCAGTGAGGTTGTATCCTGTCTGTAACATGGGGATGCTATTACCTACTGCTTAGAGTTGACCTGTGAATTGGCCACAAGGCATAGTAAGCACTTGTCTGACAGCTGTTACTATTAGGTGCTCAACCCCTGCCTGTGGAGTAAATGGACAAAGGTGCTGGGGGAACCCCAGAGATAACCCTGTCTACTGGTTTTAGAGAGGAACTCAGGGTGAGTTTGGGAGGAAAAGAAAGTGTGACAGTTGAAGACAACTCTGTTCTACTCTTGCTGATAGGACACGATGCCTGCTTCTTGCTGCTCCCATGTTTTTCGGGGAGATTCTATTTTCTTCTTTTCTGGATAAATTGCCATGTTTCTAATGTCAGGTTTTTTAATAGCTGAGTGGGAGAAGGATAGGGATACTGTTCAAGTGATTTATGGAGGCCAGTGCTCTCAGGAGATGGAGAGTAAGCAGGACTGGTTACATGATTTTTAGGTCCAGATACTAACATATATTTAGTATGAGCCTGGGCAGCTCAGTCGGTTGAGCATTTGACTCTTGATTTTGGCGCAGGTCATGTTCCCAGGGTCGTGGGATTGAGCCCCGTGTCAAGCTCCATGCTGAGTGTGTATCCTGCTTAAGGTTCTGTCTTTCTCTCCCTTTGCCTCTCTCCACTGCTCGTGTGTGCTCTCTCAAATTAAAAAAAAAAAAGGTAATACCATTTAAAACCTTTTTCTTTCTTCTACCATTTTTTTTCAACTTGCCATGGTATTTTTTATTTGCTATTTAGTGTAGTTCTAAGTAAAGAAAAGTGAAAAATTTCAACTATTAGCATGAATTTTACCATTTATCTTCATTTTGTGCAATGCCAATTTGAAAGGCAAATATCACCAAAATTACATTAATTTGTATTTTTGTGGTTCATCCCAGAAGGTGCCTCAAGCTAGTCAGAAGACACAAACACAAGCCAGACCCAGGAAAGTCGAAAGGGAAGGTGTGCAAGGCAGAAAGATACACTAGCACCTGCCATGATGGATCTTTGCTGAGGAAGTTGAGCCAAGAACCCCCCCGCCCCTCTTTCCACCCTTTCCACAGCTACCCACTCAGACCCACAGTGGAAGGAGATCCTAAGTTTATTGCAACCTCTATTTTGGGACATCTAGCTACCCACATGGGGGATAGGTGAGAGGCTTGTCCTTGCCACAATGCTTGCCAAATGTGCCATGGCAAGGCGAGCCAGAGAAGGGACAGCTACCGTCTTGCCCAGCCCCACCTTTCCTCATGTCTGCACTCAGGCCCCTGCCAAGGGTGAAGGGCTTTTACCATCACTGGACAGGGCAGGGAGGGAGAGGTTGGAATGAAGGATCTTGGGAGGTAGAGGAGGTTGGAGAGGTGCTGGGAAGTGGCACAACCTGTGAACCAAGACTCCAAGTCCCTGTTCATCTTTATTGTCTTAATTTAATAGGACTTCCCCTCCAGAGCAGATTCAAAGATAAAATTATTGAGAAGTTCATGATGCCAAGTGCGGAGCATTAAACTCCAAGCAAGAGGCCCTTCTGAGCATTGGACCCTGTGTGATTGCCCTGATCTTACAGTTGTGAATATCTCTGATCTCATTCTGTGCTTCCTCCATTCTTGATCTCTTTTGACTGTGTTTATTAAGCAGTACCCTAGTTGACTGTCTTAATTTGCTCCCAATGTTACTATATTCGATGAACCATCTATCTAGATCCCTGCAGGTCCAGGGTCCCTGGCCACTATTCCACCCCTGTTGCCCTATATGATAATTGTACCAATCTTGTTTCTTATGGTTGAGTGCTTCCATTGGTCTTTGCTATTCTGGAATTTTATTATCCAGTTTTTTGTTCCTAGGGAGCACGGTTCTGTTACAGCATCTCCTATAGAAGACAGCCACAATGGAGCTTCTTGGAGTACTGTTGTCGACCTCATCAATACTTTCTTATCTCATTGGTAAAGGAGAGTCCTCCAGGTCTTCCCGAGGAATATGGTTGGCTGGTGGGTTTTCCTGTCTTATATGGTAGGCCCATTCTAGCATACCCACTTCTCTGAGCTCGTCAGACCTTCCCTCCAGTTTGTAATGGCAGCTCTGGCATCTCTGCATTCTTAAGTTTGGCTCACTGCTTTTCCTAGTCTTCCAAGAGCCTCCCACCAGCATACTGGAACCAGCCCCGGGGGCCATCCTGTAGCACTGGAGAGAGAACTCCTCCACAGCAATAAACTCTATCTTCTAGAGCTTATATCTTACCTGCCTTGATCCATTACCTTGGAATCCTCCACAGACATTCTCCCTCAGTTTGGCTTGTGCACACTGGCCTGATCTGGTATATAATCCCTTTCTTTCCTCAGTAGGCCTAGCACTTTCTGAGCTGGTCCATGCTAAGGTTTTACCCCCATGATCAGTCTGGTGGCTGGGAGTGGAGGTGGGACAAATTTCTAGGAGGGCAGATAATGTTTTGTAAATCACCTGACTCATTTTTCAACAAATGGGCTTGTCTTCCAGTAAGGGAACAGGGACACTTCAGCAGGCCCACAGGATTTGGGACTGTCTGGGTTTATCTCTATAGATAGCCCCTCCCAAGGATCAGCGTACCCTCTTTCCTTGTCAGGGCTTTGTCTTTTGTGTAAAGTGATGCTCCTGGCATTCTTTGAAGTTCTGCCATCCTTACAATGCAGTCCTGTGTCTGTTCTTCAGCTCTGGTTATGGGAGGAAAGAATGTCTTTAAATGTTGCCAAACAGGCCCTCTGGAATTGCTTATCAATGAATGTCATCTTCTCTCCTCAACACATCGGAAGTACTTAGCAAGAATCACCCAGCTCTGTGGTCTGTTTGGTCAGCATTTGCCCCAGACCTTTCAGATGCCAGAGGGACTGTACTCTCTGCTGTTCCCTTCAACTTCACCACTGCCTCTTCTTTGAAGGTGGAAGTCTTAGCAATGGCATTCCTGTGGCATGCATTTTGTTTCTTAAGACACTTTCTGGTACCCACTGTTTTGGACTGGTTTCCCTATAAGCAGAACCTGAGATGGGGTTTATTGTTTAAATGATTTTTTTTTTGAGGGAGCTAAAAAGGAAAAGGGGACTGAGGAAGCAAGACAAGGTGGCAAAAAGCTAAGCAAGAATATGGTCTCAATAGGAGTCCAAATGTAGCCTGATGCCCCCAGGGCTCTCTCGAGCCCTCATGGGATCACAGAGTTGACCCCAGCCTAGCAACCTGACTTTTACATCTTCGCCTGTCAGTCCTTGGCCCCCTCTCAGATCAAGGAGCACAGTCTTTTCTCCTTCTCAGAAAACTCTCAGGGGAAAGCAGATGCTCAGCCTCAGGGGGAGAGATCGAAGAAGTTTGGCCTTTGGCCCAATTTCTTTGGAAAATAGTTTCAGGCTTGAAGATATTTTAATTCATTGTAATGCATGATACTCTCTCTACTGGGATGGCTTTTGGCACAGGGACAATGAAGAGGCCTGGCAAAGTGTGGCTGTGGAGACAGGTTTGCTTTCTGGGATCTCACAGTTGGATAATTATGGACACCACAGGAATCCCGTTGCAAAGGACTTTGTCTTTGTCTCCCCTTGACTCCTGGGATGTTCACTCCATGTTCACCAATTACAAACTGAGTTAGAGAATCAATATGAAGAACTTGGGAGATAATAATTGGTTTTTCTCGGGGCTCCTGGGTGGCTCAGTCGGTTGAGCATCTGACTTCAGCTCAGGTCATGATTTCATGGTTCGTGGGTTCGAGCCCTGCGTCAGGCTCTGTGCTGACAGCCAGCTCAGAGCCTGGAGCCTGTTTCTGATTCTGCGTGTCTCTCTCTCTGACCTTCCTCTGCTCATGCTGTCTCTCTCAAAAACAAACAAACAAACAAAAAACATTAAAAAGAATTGGTTTTTCTCATTTTCAACCAGATGTCGTGAGTGGGCAAGAGAGGCAGGGATAACAGGGAAGGAGGAGGGTGTGGTGGTTCAGAGCCTGCTCCCGGGAGTCATGTGCGCCTGGGCTGGAGTCCCATCAGTGACTCTTCATAGCAGCGTGGCGTCGAGCATGTGGCTTCAGTTCTCTGAACCTTGCTTTTCCTCTTTGGGGATGATACGTATTTTTACTTCATAGGACACATAAGGCTTAAACGAGTTCCTGTATGAAATAGATTGAGCACTGGGCATCTAGTGACTGCCTAGTAAATCCCAGCTATTATCGATGGTGGAGTGTTCTCTGAACTTTTTGGGGCAGTGCACATTCTGGACATGGTATGACAGTGTGGAAGCAGCCAGATCTTTGAAATCTGAGAAAATTTGCTCCCATTCCTTACTCTGCCATTTCCTAGCTCTGTGACTGTGGGCAATTTGCTTTCCCTCTCTGATCGACCAAGAAGGAGTAAAATACCTGCATTGTAGAATTTTGGCGATAAAAGCATACAGCCCAGGTTATGGTTCACTCAGAACTTACTCCGTTCTCTTTCATTTTTTTCATTTTACGACAACAGAATGTTTAGCCCATGCGTTTATTTACTCTCATGTGGCTTGGGGCCAAAGTTGGCAATTCAATTTTTAAAGTTTCTCAAGGATAAGAAAGTAAGGCACAGAATGGGTGAGAGCATTAATTAAACGCTGTCTTTGGAAGGCAAAATACTACTGCATTCCAAAAGGAAAGTAAGTATTAATTGGAACAGAAATATTCAGGATCAAATAAGCAAAGACAATAAGCTCTGAGGTGCCGTTTTAACCACAGGAGATGGAACAAAGCTTTAGGAGTGTCTGCTTGTCTTAACCCTTAATTAGGATGACGATGGAAGGGAGGAGAATGATGGCAGTCAGTATTCATTGGGTCCTTACTCTTTTCTAGGTATGGTGCTAACCACTTGATGTGCCATATTTCTTTTAATCTTTCTAATAACACTCTGAGGGATATATTATCCCCATTTTACAGATAAGGAAACTTCCAAGATCATTGGCTAATCGGAGGCACACTAGTATTAGAATCAAAGTCTGAATATGGAGCCCCAGGTGGTAACACCTCACCTCAGTGTATCACATAGACTTCCCATGGGCCAGCACTTTGAGGAAATGTTCTGTTCCCTTACCATTTTTATAAAAAGGGGTTTTCCTAGCAGCTAAAATTCTCCTTTAAGGGGAATAAGTTTGAAACAATCTTTCATATTGCTTATAAGTTTTCTTTTTAATGATCGGAGAAATGCTTATTTCTGATGGTTAATAAACTAGACGTGAAATTATATTTACAATAGTAAAATCTCAATGTTGAGAAGAAAAAAAGTCACTTAGAAGAAAATGTTTAATAGTGTTATCTCTGGTTATTTGGAAGGATTACCTCTTCCCCCCACCTCAAGTTTTTATTTAAATTCCATTTAGTTAATACATAATGTATGGAAGAATTATTTCTTTACATTATTTTTACTTTAATTTTACTTTTTCCAAATTTTTTGCAATCTTTATTTATTATGTTGATAATCAGAAGGAACAAGGTTAAACATTGGGAGAAATTATGTTGTAGTTGTTAATGATCAGAGATCTGCAGTGGTGTGGAAAATAAACATATGTAGAGCCAAACTGTGCAGATTGGGGGGAAAGGGACAGAATCCATCAGAAACTCTTCCTGTCTGTTAACATTGGCTAAATTCATTTGAAACAACAAATTTGCCCCACCAAGAGTGACTCACATAGCTTCAGACCCAATGTATTGTCTATCGGGTGCAGGATGAGTGCAGCGTTACCACCAGCTATGAATATCCAGGGCTGGGACACCAAGAGAGGACACTGATGAGTGGGACGGTCTGTGAGAACATGTTTTTCTATGGATGAGATGCCTGGGAGAATGGCAGACTACTTCACACTGGCTAGTTTTCTCTATGTCCCCAGAAATCCTCACATTAGAGATCTTTAAAACAAGACAAAACAAAACAGAACAAAACTTTGTTAGACTTCACTGAAAATTTTGAGCTCTATATACTATCATTAAAAAATAAAAGGTAAGTCATTTAAACATTTTCGATGTGCCAAACATGTCCTAAATACTAGGATATAACAGTAACTAGGATAAGGTTTCAGTTCTTTTTCTTTCTTTCTTTTTTTTTAAAGATTTTATTTTTAAGTAATCTCTACACCCAACATGGAGCTTGAAAAACCCCAAGATCAAGAGTCACATGCTCCACTGACTGAGCCAGCCAGGCACCCAGGTTTCGGTTCTCATAAAGCTTACATTCTAGTTCTACATCAGTTTTTAAGTCAATAGGCAAAGTTTGTGTTATTCTGTATAAATATTGTTCTTTGTTCAGCCAAAAATTATGCTCTGATACTTTTTTGTTTTTTTTGTGTTTTCTACAACTGCTATTTTTTTTTCTAGTTGATGAGGTCCTTTAGTATTTGTCATTTGCTTAGTTTTCAAGGTACTTAGTGCTCTTTATTCCCATTGCTGCTAAAATCTGTCAAATGCCTATCAATAATATTTCTAAATGTTCAAAGACATCTGATAATCCATTCAATGCTTTGTTTCTCCTCCCCGCTATACCCCAACCAGAGACCTCTCTTCTGCTTTCGTGTATCTTCCTTCTCTAATTTGGACAGCTGATACTTGACCACACTTGTGGGATGGGCCCTCTGTTTCCTGGATCCTGAGTCTTCCCTTGTGTTACTGTGTTCCTTGTATATTCTTCACTACCTCCATAAGAAAGATTGCTTGGGAGATCTTGCATAACTGATTATGTATGTAACAGGGCTTCCCTCATACTTGTTTCACAGTTTATCTTTGTACAAAAGCCTTGATTGAAAATAATTTTCTATCAGAAAATTCTATCAGAATTTTGAAGCCTGTTGAAAAACCTGATGCAATTATGGCTTCTTTGCTTTGTAGGTGAACATTGTTTTTTCCTCTCTGGATTATTTCAGGATTTTCTCCTTATCTCAGCACAGTGACATTTCTCAGCGATGGATTAAATTTATTTTGCTGGCTGGTTGGTGGTATTTTTCAATCTGAAAACTCATGTCCCTCCATTTTGTGAAGTTTAATTTCTAGCAAAAGCTCTGTTAACTGACTTCTACTTGCCTTGCTAGATTAACCCACACTCTCTATTCTGCCTGAAAAATATATTGACAAATGCTCACAGCATTCTAAATGCCTATGGATAGAAGTAAATAAAACCCATAGTTTTTATTTCCATCATTGAGTTGTGTGCTTATTACCATTATCAGTCAGTTGCATTTGTTCCTAAACCTGCTTATGCCAATTGCACTTGTTATTGGAATTATATAAATTAGTTAAAAATTATATCTACCAGTTAACTTAAGTGTGAAAAGCAAATTGTTACCAGGAAACCCCAGTTGAAAACTTTGGGAAAAAATGGATAAAATCAGTTTGCTTATGTAAAAGACTGGGAAAATACACACTCTAGAATAATTCAGCACTCAGATTGCTTTGAAAGTGGCTTTAAGTTCTTGCTCTTCTTCTTTTTTTAAAATTTATTTATTTTGAGAGAGAGAGAGCATGAGAGAGAGAGAGAGAGAAATTGCAGAGGAGAGGCAGAGAGAGGGAGAAAGAGAATCACAAGAAGGCTTTGTGCTGTCAGTGTAGAGCCTGATTCGGGGCTCAAACTCATGAACTATGAGATCATGACCTGAGCCTAAATCGAGTCAGACACTTAACTGACTGAGCCACCCAGGCACCCCAATTCTTGCTCTTCTTTAAAAAAATTGAAATAGGAAGTTTTAGACAATGCATTCCAGGAAATGCATTGGAAATGGCTTAAAGATCCAGTTAGCAGGCCAATACACAAAGAAAAATCCTTGGCCTGAATGAAAAGATTGGTGAATGAGTGCATATTTATGTTTAAAGCAGAAATAAAATGGCTAACTACTAACTTTAAAGTGTGGAGACCTGGCAGTTGCCACTTAATCAAACGATAAAGTTGACATCATCATTACTAGATCAGACCATACCTCTTGATGGGATGCACTGGGAAGGGATACCATGACCCTTCAGTTGTATTTCTGCCAAAAATGTAAAATGCCAATCTCATCGTAAAGAAACACAAGGTAAACACAAGTTGGGGGATGTTCTACGAAATAACTGGCCTGAACAATTCAAACACGTCAAAGTCAAGAAAGACAACAAAAGGCTGAGTAAATGTGATCAAAGAGATACAGAAACTAGATATGTGGCTCTGGATTGGGTCCCAAACAGGCAAAACTTAAGATGTTTTTAGGACAGGGCAACTGGGTGGCTCAGTCCTTAGGCAGTCGATTTCAGCTCAGTCATGATCTCATGGTTGAGTTTGAGCCTCGCATCTGGCTCCCCGCTGTCAGCCACTTTGCATCCTCTCTCCCACCCCTCTCCATCCCTCCCTGGCTCATGCTCTCTCTTAAAAATAAATTGACATTAAAAAAAAAAAAGATATTCTTAGGATAATTAATAAAATTTGAAAATGGACTGTAGATCTGTAGATTAGATAATAGTATCATATCAGTATTAAATTTCCTGATTTTGATAATTGTACATGATTGTGTGAGAGAATATCCTTGTTAGAAAATATGCTCTGAGGTGCTCCTGGGTGGCTCAGTTGGTTGAGTGTCTGACTTTGGCTCAGGTCATGATCTCACAGTTCCTGGGTTCGAGTGCCGCTTTGGGCTCTGAGCTAGCTGTCAGCACAGATTCTGTTTCAGATTCTGTATCTCCCTCTCTCTCTCTGACCCTCCCCTGTTCATGCTCTCTCTCTCTCTCTCTCTCTCTCTCTGTCAGAAATAAATAAAACAAAAAAAATTAAAAAAAAAGAAAATATACTCTGAGATATTTAGGAATAAAGGGCCATGATGTCTCTAACATACGTGCTTTCAAAGAGTTTGGGGAAAAAAATGACATGAAAAAAATACAGAGAGAATTATGAAGACAAAGCAAATGGGGCTAAATATAAATAACTGATAAATCTGGGTAAAGGGTATGCAGTTCTTTGTATTGCTCGTGCAAATATTCTCTAAGATTGTAATGATATAAAAATACATACAGTAAGAAATATAGATTTATTTTGAGAATCTATTACAATTATTTTGATAATCAAATTTCCTTTTAATTGGCTGACCCTGGAACTTCCAGGGCAAGAGTAGAGTATTGTGCCACCAGGTTGGTGTTTCAAGATCATGGGTCAAGTATGGAAGAGCAGAAAGCATTGGGGCTGGAGAGAGACAGGAGGCAGATGGTGAAGATGCTCTTCCCAACTTAAAGAACTTGAACTTTGGGAAACTGGTGAAGGATTGTTAAGGAGAGAGTTCTGTGAACCCATTTGTATTTTAGAATGATTGCTCTAGCTGCTGGTGTATGGTGTGAATAGAAGAGGAAAGGGGAAGATGCAGGACTGAGGCTCTTATAGTCATTTAAAAGGAGAGTGACCAGATCTTGCATTACATTTGCGGCAGTGAGGATGGACAGAAGTGGAGGGATTCAAGACCACTTTAGATGTGGAATCATCAAATGGGAGAACCAACTGAAGTCACAGGAAGTGGGAACAGTACGAGTTGACTCAAGTTACCTTCTTAGGTGACTAAGTAGATAGTGATACCATTAACCTGGCAGGGACTTTAAGAAACAGAGGAGGAGTGGAGTGAGAGGGTAGAGCAAGATGATGAGTTATATTAGATCATGATGAATTTAAGCCTCAGTGGGAATCAGATGGATAGACATATGGCTATCTGCAGTCACCTCCCCCTCAGTTCATAGCACACAAAAAACATGTATTTTAGAATTGATCAAGTATGAAAGTTCTGGAAGATTGCTTTCCAGTTTAGCTGGTCTGTTATTCTCTCCCATCAGCAGTGCAAGAGGACTGTTTGGTGTTTTCCCATATCCTTGCCAACACTTGGTATCTCCTGACTTTTTAATTTTTGCTAATCTGATGGGATATTTAATGACAGTTTGCAAGTCATTTTTTACTAGTAAATTTAGTCTTTTTCTTTTCTTTAAAACATTTTTTTCGGGGCTCCTGTGTGGCTCAGTCGGTTAAATGTCCAACTTCGGCTCAGGTCATGATCTCACGGTTTGTGGGTTTGAGCCCCACATCGGGCTCTGTGCTGATGGATATCTCAGAGCCTGGAGCCTGCCTCAGATTCTGTGTCTCCCTCTCTCTCTGACCCTCCCCTGCTCACACTGTCTCTCTCTCTCTCTCTCTCAGAAATAAATAAAAACATTAAAAAAAACACATTTTTTCATGTTTCTTTATTTATTTTGAGAAGGAGAGAGCTCGTGCATGTGCAGGGAAGAGGCAGAAAGAGAGAGAGAGAGAAAGAGAGAGAGAGAGAATGCATCCCAAGCAGGCTCCGTGCTGTCAGCATAGAGCCTGAAGTGGGGTCCCATCTCATGAACCATGAGATCATGACCTGAGCAGAAACCAAGAGTTTTGAAACACTTAACCCACTGAGCTACCCAGGAGCTCCTAGGCCTTTTCTTTTCTTTTTTTGCTTAATTACTCAAGTTTCCTCCTCTGTAAATTTCAATGTGTATCACTTGTTCATTCTTCTATTGAGTTTCCAGTTCTTTTCTTGTTAATTTTGAAGGTATTCTTGAGTGTTGTATATATTAATCTCTTATCAACTTTAAATATTGCAGGTACCTTTTCCCAGTTTGTCATCTGTATTTTATCTATGAAGTCTCTAATTTAAAAAATTTTTTAAATGTTTATTTATTTTTGAGAGAGAGAGAGAGAGAGCAAGCAAGCACGAGCAGGGAGGGGCAGAGAAAGAAGGAGACACAGAATCCGAAGCAGGCTGTAGGCTCTGAACTGTCAGCACAGAGCTCAATGCGGGGCTTGAGCCCATGAACCATGAGATCATGAGTCGGTGGCTTAACCAACTGAGCCACCCAGGTGCCCCTGAAATCTTTAATTTTGGTGTAGTCAAATGTAATATTTTCCTCTGTGTAATATATGCTTTTAGAGTGTTAACAGGTTCTTTCTCACACATCACTCAGGAGTTTCTATTAACTTTATAATTTTACCTTTTGTATTTATGCCTTTATGGTTTTGTAATTCACCATTGTGTATGATCTGAAGTAGAGATCCAACTTTATTTTTCACATATGGTAAACTGGCTTTCCCAACTAATCTCCAAGAAAATCCATCCATGTCTATTATTATCTAAAAAATTACCATGTATACCTGGGTCTATATTTGAGCTCTCAATTCTGTTCCATTGTTTATTTGCTCCTTAACATCAATGAATTAGATTTATTATTATGGTTTAAAATATACCTTAACAACCAGTAATGTGGATACTCTTTCTTGGTTCTTCTTTAACAGAATTTGCTTAACTGTTTATAGACACAAATTCTACCAGTAACTTATAAGAAATGTATTTGATACAGATATTTCAAAAATAATATCTAATAGTCTTTTGAGCAGTGAGTTTACTTTTGTTGAAACTAAGATTCATATTATATATGAATTATTCTTATTTTATGTTCACTAAACTTTATATTTTATTCCTTTTTTCCTTTCCTTCCTTTCATTAAATGGAATTTTATTCTGGTGGCTTGAAATATATGCATTCTATTTTTAATGAATTAAGACAAACATTTGTTGTTATCCTCTCTAATAATTTCTTAAACATATTACTATCACTATTTTCCTCCTGAACAAGACAAACATATTAGCATGCTTTTATATCCCTTGTTTTTTCTCTTTTGTCCCTACTCGTCCCCTCCTCCACCCTCTTACATATGGTGACTTTGCCTAGAATTTTCATTTTGAATTGTTAGGGATTGTTATGGTTAATTTCATGTGTCAGTTTAGCCAGACTTCAGTACCCAGATATTTGGTCAAAAGCCAGTCTAAATGTTTCTGTGAAGGCATTTTTACAGGTTAGTATTTAAATAGATAGGCTTTGAGTAAAGCAGATTAGACTATATAATGTGGGTGGGCCTCATCCAATCATTTGAATGCCTTAGGAGAAAAAAGCCAGAGGTCCTCTGAAGGAGAGGGAATTCTGCCTCAAGACTGCTTTCAGACTTGAGCCCAAATATTATCTCTTCCCTCAGTCTCCAGCCTGCTGGCCCTCCCTGCAGAGTTTGGCCTTGGCAGCCCTCACAACTACAGGAGCCAATTTCTTTAACAGAAAATTGCTCTCTCCCGCTTTCTCTCTCTCCATACACATCCTATTTTTGTTTCTCAGGGAACCCTGAGTAACCTAGGGATACACTTCGATTTTTTTCTTCAACCATTCTAGAGAATGGTGTAACCCTGAATCTAGAATTGAGATTTAGGGTTCATTCTCTTAAGTCTGACGGGCTGTGTTTGAATCCTGTCTCAGTCACTTACTGCAAGATTTTCTGAAAATTTTAATTGAAGGATTATATGCATATACAAAGGCAAACATATAATAAAGGGTGCAGCTCAATGAATTTTCAGAAAATGAACTCACCAGTATAACTAGCAAAATAAAAAACCAAAATATTACTAACACTCAAATTTCTCTTATGGTTATCACCCATCACTTCTCATACCCTTACTAAGGTAAATCACAACTCTTACTTCTAAATGAGTAAATTTTATTGTTGTGTATTGTCTTATCATTTTTTGCATTTTATATACAACATGTATGTTATATACAACATGTATCTGTCTTTTTATGCTTAACCCCTTTTTTTGGTGTGATTAATTTCGGTGCCTGTATGTCATTGTGGTTTGATCATTGTTGTATAGTATCTTATATAGTGTTTCATGACATGAAGTACTACAATTTATTGATTGATTTTACTTTTTCTGAGCATTTGTTATTTTCCACTTTGTTGTTTTGTTTCCTATTATGAATAGAGCTAACAAACATTCTAGTGCATTGCTTTTGGTGAGGAGAGGTAGACAGGTAGACATTCTTATTGAGTATATCACTGGGGTGGAACTGCTGGTTCATCAGATATGCATAGTTCAGCTTTGGTCAGTACTGCTAACCAAATCTCCAAAGTAAGTGTGCCAATTTACACCCTCATCACCAATGTATGAAAGTTCTGCTTGCTCCATTTTGTCACCCACACGTGCTATTTTTCTTTTTTCTTTTAGCTGCCCTGGTGCTGGTTGGTTTGTATTACCTTGTGGTTTTTTTGCATTTTCCTAATGACTAGCAGACCTGAGTACCTTTTATTGGACATTTGGTTATCTTCTTTTGGAGAGAGATCTTTTGTACCTTTTTTTAAGGTGTTGTTGGCCTTTTTTTAGTTGATCAAGGTGGAAGCTTAAGTTATTGATTGAGGTCTTTCCTCTTTTCTGATACAGGTACTTGAAGGTATGAATTGCCCTCTAAGCATTATTTTAGCTACATCCTATACTTTTTAAAAAATAGTTTTTATGTTTATTCTTGAGAGAGAGAGAGAAATGGAGAGAGAAACAGACAGAGCACGAGCAGGGGAGGGGCAGAGAGAGAAGGAGACACAGAATCCAAAGCAGGACCAAGCTCCAGGCTCTAAGCTGTCAGCCCAGAGCTAGACACAGGGCTTGAACCCACTAACCATGAGATCTTGACCTGAGCCAAAGTCGAATGCTTAACCTACTGAGACACCTAGGCACTCCTACCACACCCCATAAATGTTGACATTATGGTTGTATTTTCAGTCAGTTCAAGACATGTTTTTTTAAATTTCTTTTGCAATTTCTTCTTTGACCCATGGATTACTTAGAGATATGTTGTTTAATTTCCAGATATTTGAACAATTCTGAGATTTCTTTCTGCTATTGATTTCTAACTGAATTCCATTGTGGTTGGAGAACACACTTTGTATAATTTCAGTCCTGTTACATTTATTAAGATTTGTTTTATGGACTATCATATGTATCAGATTTTTTTTTTAAGAGACTCTTATTTTTTTTTTTTTCATCTTCTTTAACCATCCTTTTATGATTATAAAAGTAATCATTCTCATTGACAATTTGAAATACAAAGAAAAAATTTAAAATCACTCAAACAAGCACTCAAATAACCATTGTTAACATTTTGGTATATGTCCTTGTAGTCTTTTTTCCATATCCATGTCATATATGTATATTTTACAAAACTTAGATTAAATGCACTATCCTTTATAATCTACTTTTTTAACCCAAAAAAATATATTGTGAGCATTTCATCATGCCATTAAATATTCCCCTATGACAGGGATTTTAATGGCTATTTTTTTTGTTTCTTAGTTCATAAATACTACAGCCATTTATTTATCTTCCATTGTTATCATGTGAATTATTCCTAATATTTTGCAACTAAAAGTGCTCTGATTCTGGGGATACCCAGAGGGAGAGATTAATAAAAGCATGTAGAATGAATGAATGAACTATCCTATTGGGGGATTTTTTTTTTTTCTTTTTACAAATAGTTTATTGTCAAATTAGTTTCCACATAACACCCAGTGCTCATCCCCACAAGTGCCCTCCTCCATGCCCACCCCTCCTCCCCCACATCCACCAGTCCTCAGTTTTTGTCAGCATTCAAGAGTCTCTCATGGTTTGCCTCTCCCCCTTTCCCCCACCATTTCCGCCCTTCTTCTCCCCCTTGGTCCTCTGTTAAGTTCCTCCTAATCCTCCTATACATGCACCATATGTATCAGATTTTATATGACTTTCAAAAGCTTTTAGCCTAGCTCATTTAGCTTCCTGCCCTCCTAGGCTTAGGAGTCAACAAACACGTGGTCAGGAACATCAAGTGTGTCTGAAGGCTCCTCGTTTCTGTTTTTGCCACTTTAACCATCAGCCATAGCAGAAAGCTTTGATGGTTTTCCTTTCCCCCAGTAGCAGCTGTCTTCCTGGGCCAAGTCCCCGTCCTCCACCTACGTCCCCATGTGGGAAATGACGCCAGGGGAGTATATCAGCCGCTGATCTGATAGCTCTCCTGTGAACTGTTCTCTCCTTTCTGGGATGTTTAGTCCTTTCAGTCCTTATTCCACACTCCTTGACACCTGGAAAATGTGATTCTTTTTGGTAATTTGTCTAGCTTTTAATAATTGTTGTTAGTGGCAAGGTTGGCCTGTTTCAACCTCCTACATTCTACCCAGGAGTGGGGAAGTTGTTTGTCCTGTTTTAGATTACAGCATACTTTGCTATACTGTTTACTCACCTTTATTTCACATATGGCTTGTAGCATTCCTATAGATTTGTTTCTCCTCTTCTTCTCCTCCTACTTCTCCTCCTCTTCCTTCTTCTCCTTCTTTCTTAAGAGAGAGAGAGACTGAGCAAGCGAGCAAGAGAGCTTGTGAGCAGGGAAGGGGCAGAGAGGGAGGAGAGAATCTAAAGCAGATTCCGTGCTGTCAGTACAGAGCCAAATGTGGGGTTTGATATTGCTAACTATGAGATTATGACCTGAACTGACATCAAGAGTTGGATGCTTAACTGACTGAGTCACCCAGGTGCCCCTTGTTTCTCTTCTTGCTGGAATACTAACTACAGGAAATTTTTCAAAGAAGAGTATTTCCAAAGAGAATATTTTTTTTGAGTGATAAAACTTGCGCTTTTTATATGGATTAAAATTCTGAGGGGTGCCTGGCTGGCTCAGTTGGTATAACATGTGATTCTTGATCATAGGGTTGTGAGTTGCTGGGTGTGGAGATTACTAAAATAAATAGGTGGATGGATGGAGATCATGCTGGGTGTGGAGATTACTAAAATAAGTAGGTGGATGGATGGAGAGATAGATAAAAAAAATCTGGTTTTGATGCTCTTTTCCTTTAAAACTTTTGAAAATATTGCATTTCTTCATAAAAGTATTATTCATAATAGTCCCAAATTAAGGACAATCTAAATGTCTGTCAACAGTAGAACAGATAAATAAACTTATCCTATATTTATACAATGGAATACTATACAGCACTGTTTCTAACTGGAGACGATGTTGCCTCCTAGACATTTGGCAGTGTCTGGAGATATTTTTTTGGTTCTCATAACTTGTTGGGGGAGGGAAAATGATTGATATTGGCATCTAGTGGGTAGAGACTGAGGATGCTGCTAAATATCTTGCATTGCATAGGATAGCCTTCTTATAAAAGAATTATCTGGCCCAAAATATCAGTAGTGCTGAGGTTGAGAAACTGTGCCCTATATCAGTGAGAATAGATGAACAATTGTAACATGGACGCAACCACATGAAAATTCCCATAAACATAGGTTGAGCTAAAGAAGCCAGATACAAATTAATATATACAGTATGCATCTATTTATATAAAATTCAAAAATAGAAAAAACTAATTCATAGTGTTAGCAGTTAGGATAGAATTGTCTGTGGGGTACAAATGGTGACTGGTAAGGGCCAATGAAAAGGGCCTTTTAATATGAGGGTTAGTTATACAGATATGTTCACACTGTGAAAATCAAGCTGTACTTTATAAATGGTGAGATACAGATATATAATTATTTACATATATAATTACATATTATGTGATATATAATTTTGTATATGTATATATACTTATACTGGAATAAATGTTTTTCAGAATTCCATTGTCTGCTTTTAAGAGGTGATCTGTTCTTCCTCTTTGGAAGCATTTTCTCTTTGCTTTTGATATCCTAAACTATCATTTTAATGTGACTAAGAGTGGACTTATTCATACATATCTGTCACTCTCTGAGATCTTTTCTTAAAATTTCTTAATGTTTACTTATTATTAGAGAGACAGAGTGTGAGCAGGGGAGGGGCAGAGAGATAGAGGGAGAAATGGAATCTGAAGCAGGCTTCAGGCTCTGAGATATCAGCACAAAATTTGACATGGGGCTTGGACTTAGGAACCACGAGATCATGACCTGAACCGAAGTTGGACGCTTAACTGACTGAGCCACCCAGACGCCCCACTATGAGACCTTTTAATCTAAAGTCTGTTCTTTCTTTCTAATCCTGGGAAAAAATCTTAGTTATTGTTTCTTCAAATATTTTCTTAACATGCTTATTTTTTTTACTCATTCTGGGATTCTTATTATCTAAATGCTGACAGGTCTACTTCTCTCTTCCATATATGTCTCATAACTTCTAGCTTATTGTTTTTTTAATCTCTTCCCAGTTATTCCTCTGGGTGATTGTCTTGACTGGAATTTCCAATCTCACTAATTCATTCTTCAAATTTATTCAGGCCACTGAGTGAGTAGGAAAAACTGCTGAGTGGTCTTAAGCTGTTCTTCCATGAAAGCAAACAAAATGGAAATAAGGTTATCAGGAAATAAACAATTTCTTAAAAAAATAAGTAAAGATAAATAAAATAAGTTTATTCATTCAGCTATTTAACCAATCTATCAAGTTCCTTTTTTAAAAAAAAAAATATTTAGTTTTTGAGGGAGAGAGAGAGAGAGAGGCAGAGCATGAGCGGAGGAAGGGCAGAGTGAGAGGAAGACACAGAACCTGAAGCAGGCTCCAGGCTCCAGGTTCTGAGCTGTCAGCACAGAGCCCGACGTGGGGCTCAAACTCATAGACTGCAAGATCATGACCTGAGCCGAAGTCAGACATTTTTTTTTCTTTTCTTTTTTTCTTTTTTCTTTTTTTTTTTTTTTCAAAGTCAGACATTTAACCAACTGAGCTACCCAGGCACCCCTCAAGTTCCTTTTTACAAAAAACAGCATTGGTTCTTAATTTAATATTTAATTAATATTAAAACATTTAATATTTTTCAAACTAGCTTTATATATTTTTAAAATTATTTTTCATCATAAGTATTTGTTCTTGAGTTATTTTATAAACTCTTCTATGTTTTTGAAGATATTTGTTGTGCTTATTTAAATTGTTTTCTGTTCTGGTCTTTCAGCTGTACTTTATCTGATATTCATTGGCCACCCTCTGACTGTCTTTGTGATGTTGCTCCCCTCAGTTATTTTAACTTGTGATCACACATACCACCCTTCCCCTTGGGGGCTCATTGCCTTGGTTGGGAATGTGTATCCAGGCGGAGGGCTGAAAGGATTGGCCCGTGTTGTGTTCTGCAGTTTTAAGAATGTGAGTATGTGTGCTAAGGTATATACCTCAAGATGGGTGCCCTGGCCTTCCAGCCTGGAACTAACCACTGCTTCTTCCCCTGTCCCTGAGGAACCTGGCTGTACTTACCTTGGGCACTGCTTTTTCCAAGAATTGTCTTCTTTGGCTGACATCCCCTTTTCCTCAAGCTGTGGAGCAGGGAGGAGGGTCCAGAGCCAGGTGATTTGTGTACACCTGCTGTTCTCTGTTCCCAGCCCAGCCAGTGCCCTGTTGCTGCTGCTGCCTCCAGTCACTGGCTGGCAGGCAGTTCCACCCTGGGGCCCCATTGAAATGTAGGAAAGAGCAACTCTAAGGCTCTCTTGGGAATCTGTCACCTGGTTGGCACTTGGCTGTCCTCTTATTTCCTATGCTACTATTTTCCACCTCCATTGGGACCCAGGCATCTTCTGGCTTTCCAGAGGGAATTCCTGGAATTTGACAGGACCTCAGACTCATACACCTCTTTATCACTTCCATTTTTCCTCCACGGTGGGGCTGTAGGGAGGGAGACCACAGCTCTTCTTAGTTTATCATGTTGCTGGAACCCAGAAACAGCAGTGAGTGTGGACTTTATTTTATTTATTTATTTATTTTAATATTTTATTTATTTTTAGGAGAGAGAGAGAGAGAAACAGCGTGAGCAGGGGAGAGTCAGAGAGAGAGGAAGTCACAGACGGAAACAGGCTCCAGGCTCTGAGCTGGCAGTCAGCACAGAGCCCGACGTGGGGTTCGAACCCACGAACCGCGAGATCATGACCCAAGCGAAAGTCGGACGCAACCGACTAAGCCACCCAGGCGCCCGAGTGTGGACTTTAAAAGTAGCCTCTTGGGGCGCCTGGGTGGCTTAGTCGGTTGAACGTCCGACTTTCGCTTGGGTCATGATCTCGCGGTTCGTGATTCGGGCCCCACGTCGGGCTCTGTGCTGACTGCCAGCTCAGAGCCTGGGGCCTGTTTCGGACTCTGTGTCTCCCTCTCTCTCTGACCCTCCCCTGCTCATGCTGTCTCTCTCTCTCCTAGAAATAAATAAAAAAATATTAAAAAAAAAAAGTAGCCTCTTGATAACTGTGTGACCTCAGGCTAGTTTTTAAGTTTGCACATCTGTGAAATCTGGCTGATAATGGGTTGCTTCAGAGGAGTTGTTATGGGTCGGCACAGCACTGGGACATAGTATCAGTTAATCATATTAACTATTATTATGATAGCATGTGGGCCATCATCAGTGGGGAGCTGAGGCTGGTGTTTGGAATTGTGGATTTGAATGTCACATGTCCCTGTGGAATGAAGAGTGAGGAATGAAGATGGTATAGGGAGGGGTCCTTGCATTTAAGGGTTAGTGGACAAAGAAAGAAAAGGAGAAGGAGAGGGAGGGTGTATCTCAGGAAAAGGTAGGGCCACAGAGGCCAGAAGAAAGGAAAGTCTCAAGAAAAGGAAGGGGGTCATCTACAGAACCAGAGGCTCTGGAAAAACCATCTTTTTTTTTTTTTTTTAGCAGTTAGCTACTCCTTGGTGAATTTAAATCCGTTTTAGTGGAGAGGAGGGGACAGAAGCCAGATTATAGCTAGTTGAGAAATAAATAGGAAATAAAGAAGTAGAGACATATCTAGACCTTTCTTCCAAAATATTTGGCTGTGAAAAGAAGGAAAGAGATTAAGGTGATGGTTGGCAGAACTGTGGTTTGTTTCTTGTGATTAAGGAGCCAGCTCCATCTCTCCCATCTCTTTCCCCTTTCTTCTTCCCTTCTCCTTCACCCCCTTCCCTCTTCCTTCCTTCTAGTTCTCTTCTCTAAGCCTAACTTTGGATTATTCTGTAAATGAAGCAAGGGACTAGGAAGCTCTAGGAGAGAGACTGAAGCAACTCAAGGAGCTAGGGATGAATGGTGAATGGCACTTGCCCTGAGGAGGCAGAGTGATGGGATCCCAAGCCCACATGGGCCTTGGATCCTTGCCCATTGTTGCAGGGGGGGAGGGGAGGAGTGGTATCAGTGGGTATCAGTGTAGGTAGGTTTGTGATGGGGAGGAATGGGCCAGAAGAGGAAAGTAATCAGGGTTTATTCTATTGTATTTAGTTTGCTTGATTAAGAGCCTCAAGAGTCTTGAAATGGGCATCTTCATCTTTCCCAGAGATGGGTGTTATTCTTTCCCCAAAGAGCTCTGCACAAGATTGGGATAAAGCGAGGTGTGTGGAAGGGCATTATGAACTGTGAGCTGTGCATTGGTGGCAGAGGAAAGGCATTCACTGAATAAATATAAACATATCTAATTTTTTCCTGGTTATTGGCTCAGATAATACCAGAACTCAATGACACAGTGATGACCCCTGGGGGGGGGGGGCGACGCAGGAACAGGGTTCAGGGTATGTCACATCCTTTTTGGAGTGATTTTATTTTATTTATTTATTTATTTTTTAAAAATATTTTTATTTATTTCTAGGAGAGAGAGAGAGAGACAGCGTGAGCAAGGGAGGGTCAGAGAGAGAGGGAGTCACAGACTGAAACAGTCTCCAGGCTCTGAGCTGGCAGTCAGCACAGAGCCCGACGCGGGGCTCGAACCCACGAACCGCGAGATCATGACCTAAGCGAAAGTCGGACGCTTAACCGACTAAGCCACCTAGGCGCCCCTATTTTATTTATTTTTTTATTTTTAAAAATTTTAATGTTTATTTATATCTGAGAGAAAGAAAGAGAGAAAGAGAGAAAGAGAGACAGAGTGCATGTACACATGCATGCTTGTGTGTGAACTGGAAGTTTATTCTTCCAGGCATTGTTGAGAGATATTCATTATGCTCAGCTTCTCCTTCAAAGAACTGCAGCTTGCAGCGGCCTCAACACTTCCCACTAGAATCCTCTTCTTCCAGAATTCTCTGGAAGTGACTAGAAGGAAACATGGTGCCTCAGAGCCAAGGCATTTCAGCAGCTTCCCCTTGTCTTGTAATCCTCATGTAGAAATAGAGGCAGGGTTGTTGGGCCTGTCTGGGGCTGGTAGCCAGGGACATGGCCCTTCCTGACCTCTACTCTCCTGGAACCTCCAGATGTCCTCCTGTTGCTCACCAGTTGTCTAACCTGCTATCCCAGGGCAGAGAGATGAGGTAACAGCTGCCACCAGTGCTGCCCAGTGCTGAGCGCAGGAGCTGTGAGGTCGGGGCCACCAGTGGAAGAGCTGGCCCAGCTGAAACAAGGACTAAAGTGTGGGAAGGATCATAGTTTATCACCCTTCAGATAAAGAGTGTGAAGTCCCAGTGCTACACAGAAAGCAGACTGCTTCCTTGAGGTTTCTTGGCCCTTGTTGAAAGCTCTTGCAGAACCCAGGCACGCTAGCTTATGCTATGACTCAGGCTCCCCTCCCAGAGCCTGCATCTCAAATCAAGTTGGGACGCACTTACTTTATTAGACCTTTTGTTAAGAAAGAGTTGCACCTTTTGTCAGCCTACATGATTCTAAGCCTGGCTTTATCACTTAATGATTGCGGGACTCCACTTACGTGTGTGTGTGTGTGTGTGTGTGTGTGTGTGTGTGTGTGTGTTGTGTGTGACTTCCCCTCTCTCAGCCTCACTTTCTTCATCCTTGATCAGATGTATTCTAAATGGTTGCTGTAGGAATGAAATGAGATAACAGAAACAAAGTGACTTGCATATGTCTGGGAAAGAACAGGACATACAAATTGCTTTCTTTCCTCCTCTGTTTTACCTGGAGCCTGATCCCTAATGTGGTAGGGTCTGTTCCCTAAAGAAACAAAAAACAAAAAACCTCAAGGTAATTTAGCATGTCCATAGGTGACAACATCCCTCATGACCTTGTAACATGAGACCACTTAAGCAGACTGCATGTTTGTTTGTGTTACCATACATGGGAGACAAAGAAGTAGAAAATATATGAAAACCTATGCCACATAGCATTCAGGGCTCAGTTCTTCGGGTACAAACCCAACTGAGCAGTGCCAGAAGGAATAAAGTTGCTTCCTGGAAAGAAAAGCCTCGGTGTCATGACTCTCTGTGCAAGAACCCTACTACTTTACTTGGGGGCTCTTCTAGGATTTGGAGATGGTGTGTTTCCATCTCTTTTGCCGTTGGAGAATGTGAACCTTGGAGCACCAGGAGAGGAGGCCTTATCTGGTGCCAGAGGACCAGTTGGTCCACAGGAGACTAGACCTCCCGGTGCCAAGAACCCCATGTACACCAACAGAACCCATGAGGCCCAGAAACCAGCTTAAGGAGTGTTGCACATCAGACTGGTAGGAACCCGAGTTCATTTTGGCAGACTTGCTCCTAAGAGACAGAAGGGAGCCTAATCACCTCCTGGAGTTGCCTTAGCAGTTCCACAAGGGATGAAGAATGAAGCCACAACTCTAAGGTGCTGAATATAGTGGGATGGGTTGGAGTTGCTGTGTGACTGTGTATGGAGACTTGTCTCTCATTCATTTCCTGGGTCAGTGACTATGATAATTAGAGCCAACTGTCTCTGGTTAGTCTACCTCAGAATGGGGACTTTAAGGAATATTCCCAAGCAGCTGCCAAAATTCGCTTCATTTCAGGGAAATTCCCTGTCTTCTCTGAACTGACATTGACTGCCTAATTCCACAAATGGAAAACCAAACCAAACCAAACCAAACCTGGAGTCTGCTCCTCTGTCTGAGCTGACAAGGTTTAAAACTGCGAATCCTCTTTCTGTGCCTTTTGCTGGCACCTTGCGTCTTCTGCCTTCCCTTCCCCCTCTCCTATTTCTGCACCACCTGAGGGGGGTGGCTGCATAACTGGCTCTTTAATGCCTCAGGCACCGTCAGCTTCTCCTCCCACCCTAGAGGTCCTGGAGCAAAGACCACCCGTTTCAGATTTCCCCACCAGTGCTCTAGGTAAAAATTAACCATGGGGAACAAATTGTCTTAAATGGACCCAAGTATAACATATTCAGTGTTTAAGCTAATTTAAGTTTGTTGGTTTGAAATAGACAATGTTTATCAACAACAACTTTTATTCTACATAGATTTTCTGAAGATCAAATATGCTTGTATTATCTCTGTTCAAATTTGTTAGCAAAAGGATGACTTAAAGTAATGGTTAACTTTGTCTCATAGTTTTCATGGGTAATTGTTAAGATATCTTTCAAAGTCTTTGATAACCTAAAATGTAAAGGTTTACATTGGGATTAAATTCATTGGATATCTAACGAGATAAGAAGCTAAAGCACTGATTACTAGATGTAGGTATGTGCTTTTGGCTTGTTGCAGAAAAGCTAAGGATATTTGGATCTGTTGGAAAACATGGTTTGTACTTAATTGATTCATAAGTTTGCCATCTAAAAAACTTCTGATGTAACAGTTCACAATTGGTTACTACTTAGTTTTCACTGGAGACTAAGGTTTCTAAGAGGTAAAATTCTGCTTAATGTAGTTAAGACTAATGAAAATAAGGAAAGCAACTTTGCATATAAAAGGGTAGATACACTAAAAAAATATATGTATATATGAAATGGAAATACATTTTTTGTTAAAGTTAAAATAAAAGTAATTTTGTCCTAAATGAGACTGGTTGTTTAAAAAAAAAAGGCTTAGGTCAAAATCTAAAAGCAAAGTTATAAAAGATTTATAAAGAAAAAATTTTAAAAAGTTTTATATATGGTCAGGAAGTTTAAGGTTAAACCTTTATATTATGCTAATTTAGCCACTATTTTATAGACACAAAAAACCTCAGTGGCCTTCCTGGAAAGGTTAAGGGAGTCTCTCATTAAATACATGGCTCTCTTCTCTAACACCCCTGAGGCTGAGATAATTCCAAAAGACACATTTGTCACTCATTCGGCCCTAGATATTCTGAGAAACCTGCAAAAATTGGCTGTTGGTCCAGAAGGGACCCTAGAGGAGCTCTTACAAGCTGCCAATTGGGTGTATTACAATCAAGATCAAGAGGAGACTAAAAAAAAAACAAAACAAAAAACGAGCAATGGCGGCTTTAAAAAAATTCTGGGGCCTTAGTTATGGCCTTACGTACTATGTCAGACTGGACTTCCCAAGGTCCTGGCACCAAGTGCCATTTATATGGCCATTCAGAGCACTACGTAAGAACATCTTTGGAGGGGACAACCAAAATGAAAACCCCTTAAACCCCTAAACTCCCTTGTGTGGAGATAATCATTGGAGATCTGAATGTCTCCGGGGACCTCTATTTGTGAGGGCTCAGATAACCAGTGTCCCTGGAAGGGACTGAGGGGCCTGGGGCTCTTCACGGTGGCTCCTCTAAACCAACTGTCTATCAGAAACCCAGAGCCTCAGGTAACTGAGTAGTGCCAGCAGGAATAAAGTTGCTTCCTAGAAAAAAAAAAAAACCCTTGGTGTCAGGACTCTGTGCGAGAACCCTACTACACTAATAGTGAGCATAAGACGAGCATTGCTTGCTGGGAAGAGGGAGGGCAGGTTCTGTCCACACCCTTGTATGCTGCCTGTGAAGGTGGGGAGACTGGGCCTGTTCCTTTTAGCTCCCTGTGGGGAAGCCACTGCCTGTAGGGGCAGGAAGGAGGTCAACTCTGTGGACACTGGGAGCCAGGTGATGAAGGGTGAGAGGCCTGTGCAGAGTGCAGACAAAACCCCGCAACCTGAAAGAAAGATCCATCTCAACAACGCTCTTCTTAAGCGCTCATCCTCAAACCTAATGGGCCCTCACCTGGCTCTGCAGCTCCAGTCTCACATCTTGAGCCTACCTACCTTCCACGCTGCCCCAGAGGGTGCTTCCTGAAACGGTAGCCCATTCACATCCCTCTTCTCAGAATCCTCAGTGGCTCCTTCCTGTTTAAAGCTGTGCTTTTTAAACCTTTAATGGGTTCTGAAATCAATTTAGTGAATTGCAATCAGTATTAAAAAATTGAATAGATTAAATGTCAGCCTTAGTCATATGTAAGTATTGTTTTGTGAAACATTTATTTCAGATTATTTTAAGAGTAAGCAGTTAACTTTGTATTGAGGTTTTGTGCGTTCACACCTGAACACAATCTGAATGTCTCCCCTCCTACTAGAGGGGCAGGGAGAGACCGAAGAAAGGCAGGCTGTTCCAGGTGGGTAGGTGGCACTTTTAATCAGCAAAGGGATCTTATTCTTTTGGGCAGCTGCAAGATGAACAGACCCCCCACATCCACCCCTCAAATCTTAAAAGCCAGTAAAGAGGACTTAACTGGGCTCAGTCACATGTATGGTACAGGTGTTCTCAATGCACATTCCCAGGACAGGGGAGGGGGCAAGGAGCCTCCAAGTGCCCAGGTCCAGCTCATGGGCTAACTGGCAGTCAGATCTTTTTGATGACATTCCCCAGCAGGTATAACACATTCAGTGAAGTGCACAAGTATTGAGTGTGCAGCTTGATGGATTTTTATATGTGCATGCTCTAATTTAGCCACCACCAAGACCAAAGCATAAAACATATGTGATTTCCAAGAAGGCTCCCTCATGCCCCTTTCCAATCCAAACTAATGCCCTTCACTTCCAGGAGATCATCACTAATCTGACTGCTATAATCATCAATTAGTTTTGGCTGTTCTTGAACTGAATGGGATTTTGGGGATTGGCTTCTTTAGCTCAGTATGCCTGAGATACATTTATGATGTTGTGTGTAGCGGTAGTTTGTCCATTTTAATTATTCTATTGTGTGAATGCACCACAATTTCATTATCCATTTCTCCTGTTGATGGACGTTAGGGTCATTCCCACTTTTGGGCTATTATGAACAAAGCTCCTGTGAAGAGTCTTACACGTGTCTTTTCATTTCTACTCATTTCTTTTGGTCATGCTAATAGGAATAAAATTTGAGAGTCTCAGGGTAGATGTGTGATAACTATTAAAACTTCCAGTTTTTAGAGTAGTTACATTTGAGATTTATATGTGCATATGTTCACATTCACATATGATATCTATTCCTATGGTTCAGATGGCCATGTAAAATGATTTTATTATTGTGGGTCTTGGTAAAACACACACATATACACAATACACACACATACAATGAAAGGTACTCATTAGAGGAGAAAGTCAAATTTCCTAGCGTGGCTCACAGAGTGGGACCTGACCCACTTCTGTCTCTACTGCCTCAACTCCCACCCCTTCTTCTTTCTCTTTTTTGTTAGTGGACTTGTACTTTTCCCTGAATGTTCATTTCAAATGAATAGCTGGTAAGAAGACTTCCTGATCACCCCACCCCGTTCTCCTCTTCCTTTTTGCCCCTTTAGAACCCATGCATCCCTCTATCATAATACTTACTGCCTTGTACTCTGTCTCCTACTGAATTATTTCCCGATAGACGAGCTCCTTGGGGGAAAACTGTGACCCACTTTAACATCTAGGGTGAACATTTGTTCTTTACCTTCTGCCTCCATCATCCTTTCTTTTAGTAACAGTCCCTAGTATTTTTTTTCTTTTATAGTTTATTGTCACGTTGGTTTCCATATAACACTCAGTGCTCATCCCAACAAGTGACCTCCTTCATGCCCATCACTCCTTTTCCCCTCTCCCCCACCCCCACCAACCCTCAGTTTGTGCTCAGTATTTAAGAGTCTCTTATGATTTGCATCCCTCCCTCTCCTTAACTATTTTTTTCCCCTTCCCCTTCTCCATGGTCCTCTGTTAAGTTTTTCCTGTTCCACATATGAGTGAAAACATACAGAGTCTGTCCTTCTCTGCCTGACTTACTCTACTTAGCATAACACCCTCAAGTTCCATCCATGTTGCTACAAATGAACAGCCCCTAGTATTAATCCAGGGAGCTACCATTCCTGCTCTCTCAGTCCTGGTAGCTCAGTTGTGGTCCCATTCACCTGCTATCCTTGAGGTGCTTGTGACCATAGTCTGGGGCCCTCATCATATCTGATATCCTTGGCCATAGAGCTCAGTTGCCTAGCCAGTTGGAAAGGACTTTGGGAGGCATGGGCCCCATTGTCTACATTTTCTCCATCTCGAGTCGCCCTGTGGTCTATAGCCCAGTATACACTGGACATTGTGCTGAGTGCTTTACATTTACAATTTCATTTAATTTTCACAGCAGCTCTATGAGCTGAAGGTACTATTATCATCACCATTTACATATGAGAACTCTGGGTCAAAGAGGTTAGATAACACTTACCTAGTGTACTTCCAGGACTGGGCCTTAGCACAAACACTCAGGGCTGCCTTTGTATCAATGATAAAATACTCAACTTTAACTCTGTTGAGAGCAGATGCTGACAGAAAATAATTTTCATGTGTGAGTAGGTTTTTCACAGGTATTGCAGAGGTGACCCACTTCTCTCTAAGCATTTTAAAGATGTCATCCAATTGTCTTCTGGCCTCCATTTCTGATAAGTAGTAAGCTGTAATTATATTTGTTCTTCTGTTTATGTCATATGTCGGTTTTTTTTTTCCTTCTTACATATTACTTTCTCCTTATCTTTGTCATTAGTAACATGATTATGATGCAGCCATGCATGGTTTTGTGTGGATGTGGGTATGTATTTATCATGGTTGGGGTTTTCGGAATTAAATCTATAGATTGCAGTTTCTCCTATTGAATTTGCAAAATTTTCAGTCACTATTGCTTACTATATTTGTTTTCTGCCTAGTTTTCTCTCCTTTTTTTCTTCTGGGATTCCAATGACACAGATGTTAGATTATTTTCTTATTGAGGCTCTGTTCATGTTTGAAAAATATTTCTTTACTACTCTGTGGTTGTTTGGGTAATTTCTGCTGACGTATCTTTACTTTTACTTCTACTTTTAGAGTGTTCAGTATTTAGTATGCTGTTATCCTATCTAGTGAATTTTTTACTTCAAATATTATATTTTTTCATTTTTGAGTTTACATTTGGCTTACTTTTTAGAATTTTCTTATGTATCCTGAATTCACCAGCTCTTTAGCTGTTACATTCGTCTTTTCCTGTAAAATATACTTATAAAATGTTTGTTTATTTTGAAAGAGAGCATGAGCAGGGAAGAGAGAGAGAGAGAGAGAGAGAGAGAGAGAATGCCAAGCAGGGTCCATTCTAAGCATGTTAATACTATGCTGAAAGAATGAAATGACTCTAAGAATGAAAGACTGTAAGTCTTTGAATTCTGTTATCTTTCTCTGACAAGTATTCAGTTTTGTTCTAGTGGATGATTCAGTTACTAACAGATCACCGTAATCCTGTGGAACTAGTTTCAAACTGCCTTTATTACAGTGGTCTCTTCCAGTCCTAGGGTGTAGACCTTGGTCCTAGGATGTGGTCTTTACTCTTAACCTTTGGTTCTAAAAGAGTACCAGTGGAAAGGTCACAGTGTTTACTAAGCTTCTCTAATGTGGCAGGACTCGAACTTCAAACTCTGTGCAGCATTTTAGTCTCCCTGAAATTGCTTTCCTGTGGATAATTTAGAGTCCTACCCTATGTATGAACTGTGAGCAGTCAGCCAAGTATTAGAGGAGAATCAGCACACAGATTTTAGGGAAACTATTGTGCTTCCATCATTTGCTGGTCTCACCCCTCAATTTCCAGTCACTCAAGCCCTCTACACAGTATAAAAAAGGGATGTGCCTTTAGGGGAAGATCTTACCCAATGTGTTTCCTTTCTCTCAAGGGCTGGATCCTTTTAGTTTCTCCCTGCTTTGGCTGCTGTGCAGTGCCTTAAGGGAATTGTTTTTAAAAACATTTTATCCAGAGTATATAACTGTTATGTGGGAGGGTTAGTTTTATACAGGCTATTCCGCTCCTACCAGAACCAAATCTTTTCCTCACTTTTCTTTCTGCTAATCTCAACATGAATGAATATGGAAGAACTAAGAAGTCAGGGAAACAATGACACAAAGTTCTGAGGTACACTCAACAGGGCGAATAAGAAAGAGGTAGTATGGTATAATGGTTAAGAGCATAGACTGTGGAGACAATCTTGGGTTTTAATATCAACCCTGCCACTAATCATCTGTATGAGCTTATACAAGGTGCTCCACTGATTGGGTCCCTATATTCTTATCTGCAAAACAGGAATGATAATATTATTTTCATAGTTTCTGAGGGAGTGAGGGCACCATATCTGGCATATAATCATAACCAAAGGTGGTCACTACTGTTAAGAGAATAGTGTGTTCTTTCACAGAGGGCTTGAAGAAGAGGGGACAAAGCTAGAAGAATATTTCTTCGAAAGAATGTGGATGACTTCTATTGGGCCTTTTCAGACTAGAAGTCTATGCCTCCAGCTGTAGACATTCACAGTTGCTTGGAAATAAGCAAAGTCCCAAACATTAGAATATTTTTGTGTTCCAGGTAAGGCTTATCAAAAGCTGGAGGGTATGAACCAGATCTATCAAGAATTTTATTTTATTTTTGGGGCACCTGGGTGGCTCAGTCAGTTAAGCTTCCCACTTCGGCTCAGGTCATGATCTCATGATTCGTGGGTTTGAGCCCTGCGTCGGGCTCTGTGATGACAGCTGGCTCAGAGCCTGGAGCCTGCTTCGGATTCTGTGTCTCCCTCTCTCTCTGACTCTCCCCTGCTCACGCTCTCGCTCTTTCTCTCTCTCTCTCTCTCTCTCTCTCTCAGAAATAAATAAAACATTAGGGGAAGAAAAGAATTTTATTTCATTAAAAAAATTTTTTTTAAATGTTTTATTTAAACATCAGAGAGAGAGAAACAGGGTGACGAGGGGAGAGTCAGAGAGAGAGGGAGACACAGAATCCGAAGCAGGCTCTAGGGTCTGAGCTAGCTGTCAGCACAGAGCCCGATGTGGGGCTCGAACCCATGAACCATGAGATCATGACCTGAGCTGAAGTTGGACACTTAACTGACTGAGCCACCCAGGCACCCCAAGAATTTTAAAGAGACAGAGATGATGGAGTTAAACAAGAAGGTGGTGGGAAGTGCATATCAAGGGCAAAGGCTAGGAGATGACACCTTCCCCCAGACTCTGTTCCAATACAGATCTCTTTCATGAGCACTCCAACCAGCATAAAGTAGTCTTCATTACCAAATCCAAGTATGTCAGGGAAGATTTTTTTTAATTGATGTAAAATTCACATAATATAAAATTCCCAATTAAACCATTTTAAAGTGTATAATTCAATGATTTCCGGTACATTTATGATGTTATACAACTTCACCACTGTCTAATTCTAGAACGTTTTCATCACCCCAGAAGGAAACCCCATTCGTGTTAAATAGTCTGCATGCTCTCTTCCTCTCACCCCTGCCAACCACTCATCTACTTTCTGTTTCTATGAATTCATCTCTCTGGACATTTCATGTAAGTGGAATTATACAGTATGTGACTCCTTGTGTTTGCCTTCTTTTTCTTGGCATAATGTCTTCAAGTTTCGCCCATTGCCTGGAATTTTTTAGATACTCATTTTTGAATAAACTCCTTTGTCTTTTGACTTTTACAAGTTAACTCCATGAGGGTTTCCTGTAGGACAAGGGTAATTTGAAGTGTAGCAGGATTCTCGCGCAGAGAGTTGTGACACTGAGGCTTTTCTTTCTAGAAAGCAACTTTATTGATGCTGGCACTGCTCAGTTGGGCTCCTGCCCAAAGAACTCAGTACTGAACGCCATGTGGCGTGGTTTTTTTTATATAGTTTCTACTTCTTTGTCTCCCATATATGGTAACGCACACAAATAGGCAGTCTGATTAAGTGGTCTCATGTTACAAGGTCACATATGCACATAGCCAGGTTACCTTGAGTTTTTTTTCCTTAAGGGGGGGACCCTACCACAATGGGGCACATAGACACATTGCCAAGTTTCTGTTTCTACACCCCATTTACAGTGCTCTTGAGGTTCTGTAGGAGTACCTGTTTCAGTTTTTCCACCTGAAAGTCCTTTCACCTCGACTATAATCAAAAGATTGATGTCTTTCTAAGGCACCTGGTTAAATGCAACAAGGTGGTGTTGTGTAGGAGGAGAAAATCTGTGTCCATTCAGTAGGCAGAGCCCAGGAAAGGGGCGCATCCCTAGGGATACTGCATATGCCATAACATGGTGTGGAAGAAGCAGAGGAGAAATAGCTGCTGGTCACTATGACTGAGTCAGTCTTGAAGAGTTCCCAAAGCCCTATACAGTGGGGAGCAATAACATGACTTTTCTGTGTGGCCCAGAGTAGAAAGCAAGTAGGTGAACAGCCTTAGCTCCACCTCATTTCTTATAATGGCGTGGCCGCAGAATGGCATAGGGGTCACCATGTGTTCCCAGACATTCGTGGGGAATAGGTGGTGTAGAGAAGTGGCATCGAGAACCTGAAAACTCAGAGAAGACCTGCCATGCAGAGCAAGAGTAGGACAGTTGTCCAGAGGTCCAGAGTATGGGCGCATTTTGGCACCTTGCAGGAGTACATGAAAACAGCAACGGCCGGATGCTAAACTGAGATTAAGTTTTTGCAGTGCTACAGGATGGGGGCTCAAAACAGAAATTAAGTTCAGTTTAGAAAAGGCAGTGTACACTTTAGGCACTTCTGAGTAGGGAAGCAGAGAATCCTAAATTAAAGAAAAAACATTTTTCCCCCCTGTGTGTCATTCCATTTTATTTCATTTTCAGCTCCCTAAATAGATAGGGTCCCTCCTCTCTTTCTCAAAACATTACCTATTAGAGAAAGGAGCCTGTGATTGACCTGAAGCATTGAAGAGGCAGAGCCTTCTAGCTTTAAGGGGCTGACCAGCTAGCTCAGGGCAGTTTCTCAGCTAAAGCTTCTGGGGAAACTGCCCCAGGCACTCAGCTAGCAGCTTTGTGGCTGGAATGGGAGGGGTTAATTTAGACTTGGCCCTAGGCTGTTCTTGCCTGGTTCTTCTCAGCTGCAGGGCTTCCTTCCTCCTCCACCCACCCTTCTACCCTTCCTCTTTCAATGTTTTTTAAAATTGAGGTGAAATTCACAGAACAGAAATGTAACTGTTTGCAAGTAAACAACACAGTGTTTAGTACATTCACTTAAGTACATTCACATTGTTGTGCAACCGTCACCTCTGTCTAGTTCCAAAATATTTTCCTCATCCTCAAAAGGGACTCCCCAACTCAAGAAGTCACTCCATATGCCTCCTCCCAAAAGACCCTGGCAACCACCAATCTGGTTCCTATCTCTTTGGATTTACCTATTCTTCACATTTCTTACAAATGAGATTGCACAACGTGTGACCTTTTGTGTCTGGCTTCTTTCCCCATCCCTCTGGTACCTTTCAATCCTCTCTCTTCTCCCTGAAGCTTTGGGGCCCACCCAAGAAGTCCCCCAGGCATTTCCAAACTCTATTTTCCAGGACTTAGGCCTGGAAAAGAAAAGAAGGAAAAGAAAGAAGGTCAGAGGGCAGGGGTGGGCAGTAGGAATGAAATTGGGTTAGGAAAAAAGCTACCAGTAATTTCTGATCAGGTCCCAGCAGCTGAATTTGGTTTGGAGGCCAATTATCTCAGGGCACTTAGGGTTTAAGTACCATGGCTGGGGTTTCTAAGCCATGCCACGTGTGAGACAGGCTTGCCCTGGCTTCTGACTTGAAACAGATGCTCTGTGCCCTTGAAGGCAAGTTGGGTTTTGGGGAAAATGCAGCCCTATTGAAACTGTGGTGTGGCTAGATTTTCACAAAGCTATATTTACAATCAGACAGAAAAACATGGGGAAACAGCGATGGGTCAAGTTACCCCTTACATCCCACGTGGCTACACCAGCCATAAGAACCAGGGACGCCGTGGAGAAGCACATCATAAACTTGTGGGCTGGGTCCGTCTCTTCTCTGATTAATATTATGGCAGAGTTTTGAAAGTTTAAGTGGAGGAAATTGTAGAGGGAGGAAATTGGAGGTGGTAGCTTCTCTCTGTGTGTCTGGTAAGAGAGCTGGCTGGTTCAGTGGTTTCTGTCTCTGGCTTCAGTGGTTTTTCTGTGGAGTGAGATGCCTACTTTTGTTTCCTGGGAGGGGAAGATATGGGTTAAAATTATAGAACATGTTTTGGGCAGACTCCCTCTGCTTGTCTTCATGAAGGATGGGCTTATTTATCTTGACCTATGAAGGGCTGTCCCCTGATGAAAATCATACTACCCATGCCTCTCCTCCCTCCAACATCTATTACACATGAGAAGCTGTGTTGCCATGGGTTAGTCATTTCCCTTTAAAAACTTCAGCTTTCTCAGCAGTAAATGAAGGTATTAGATTGCGTAGTGGGTTGAATAGTGTCTATCCCCCCAAATTCATCATATCCACACAGAACCTCAGAATGTGACTTTATTTGGAATTGGAGTCTTTGCAGATGTAACTAAGGTTAGGATTGAGATGAGATCCTATCCTTTGGATAGGATGGGCCCTAAATCCAAAGGAGAGTGTCCTTATACTATAGTTGGGGTGCAGGGGTGTAAGAACACCTGGCTGTGGGGCATCTCAAACAGACCAGGTTTGCCAGTTGCTGCTGACAGAAATACAAAACAGAGAGATGAATGGTGGGGAAACATTTATTTCAGTGAGGCCAGCACCAAGAAGACTGTCTCCAAAGTGCTGAAAATGTTTCTAGGCTTACATAAGGAAAATGTGGGACAAAGGTTGGTGGGTACATGCAGGTGGGCAGTAGAGATCAGGTCTTTCATTGTCTTGGGGTCATCACTGGCTGGGCATTACTGGCCCAGGGCAGTCCCTATTGCATGATGGGGTAGTTTCTGTTCTGGTCACAACATGCTTTGCCCACAGGGTCTTTTGCCTGAGTTAAGAAATGAGCTGCAAATAACTTAATCGGTTAGAAAGCTTGAGGTCAAAATGGAGGTAGTTGAAGTTGTCTTTCACTAAAAGACAAAAAAGGGCAATACAGACACACAGGGAAGGCCTTGTGAAGTGAAGTAGGCAGAGATTGGAGAGATAACTCTGCAAACCAAGGCGTATCAAGGATTGCCGGCAAGCACCAGAAGTTAGGTGAGAGGCAGGGAATTTCTCTCCGCCTACAGTAGGAATCCGTTTTTCTGACACATTTGTTTTGCACTTCTGGCCTCTTGAACTGTGGAAAGAATAGAATTCTGTTGTTTTAAGTGAGTATGTGGTACTTTGTTATAGCAGCCCTAGGAAATTGATACAGATTAGGTACTATTTCTAGGATTAATCCATATCTTCATGGTGCTTGTAGTTCTTACAAAGTATAGTCCCGTAATTTATTTCTCATGGTAAATTCTTGCTGGGTGTGATACTGTGATTTATAATAAGAATTACACATTTGTTTTTCTAGTTCCTGGCACAAAGCTCCTAAAACCTTTGAAATTCCTTGTGATGAAAGCTATAAAGGTGTTTTTGTCATGCTAATGAGGTGACTTTAGGAAAACATCTAAGGGTGAGGTCTGGTTGCCGGTGGAGCCAATCAAGTGATTAGAGGGTTGGACCCTTCTGTTCCACCACCTGACCCTCCACGGAGGGGTGAGGGACTAGAGATTGAGTTCAATCACCAACGGCCATGATGTATGTAATCAGTCACACCTTGTGATGAGGCCACCATAAAAACCCAGAAGGCCTGGGTTTGGAGAGCTTCTGGGTTGGTTGAATACATGGAGATTTGGAGAGAGTGGTGTATTCGGAGGAAGCATACCTTGCCTGCAGCATCTCTTCTGTCTGGTTCCTGAGTTACATCCTTTCATAGTAAACTGGTAATCTAGTAAGTAAAACATATTTCTGAGTTCTGTGAGCCACTCTTATAAATTTATTGAGCTTGAGGAGGGTGTTGTTAGAATTTCCAGTCAGTAGCCTCTTGGTAACTATCTGGACTTAAGAGGAGCTTCTGAAATTCGTGGTGGTGGGGTAGTCTTGGAGGACTGAACTCTTGTGGAATCTGATGGTACTGCAGGATAGAGTCACAACTGAATTAGATTGTAGGACACCCAGTTGGTGCCCAAGGATTTTTGGTAGTGTGTGAGGAAACCCCCGTACTCCCCACATTGGAAATTGGGTTAATGTAGAACCTATTAACCAGGGAACTTTTCTGGGCTTCAGGTAGGTTTTAACAACCCGTTTGGCTGTTTGCAGGTGCTCAGAGAGATGACCTGTTTACTGAAGTGGACTAGCGAGTCTGTGGCAGCCCTCTGGCTCCAGTTTGTTTGCTTTTCTCTAGTGCTGTGGTCCCCCTCAGCTGAAAAGTTCTGCGTCCACAAGAATGTATATGGAAATGCTCTCATAGGCCCAAGCTGAAGGCTGTTTGGGGGAAGGGCTAGCCTCACCAGCTGCACCTGGGTTACTATGGCTGAGGCTTGCTGGTGAGCCTCAGGATTCAGCTTTCTTGGACTCGAGGCCGCCTCCTATCTTTAGAAACACTTCGTACTGACCATTCCTCCACCCCTGGTAAATAGAAATCACTGTTCTTGAGGCCAAAGGTGGGATAGCCCTGGTGGAGTGAAAAAGTGTAGCAGGCCCAGGTTTGAGTCCCAGCTCTGCAGTTTATTAGCTGTGGAACCCCTGGGTAATGACCTCACTTCTCCAAGATTCAGGTTCTTCAGCTACAACATGGAGATAACAATCCCTACCAAGTAGAATTTTTGTGAGGATTGGGGATAGATGTGTAAAACCTCTGGCCCACAGCCGCTGCTCTATAAAAGCTGTTCCCATTATTTCCCCCTAATAGTTGCATTGGCTTTACTCCAGCGCTTACACAAGGTCTGGTTTCAGTCTTGGATTAATTAGCTCTGCGGCTTTCCTTAATCCCATGAGCTCCAGCATCTTGCACAAGACCCCCTGTATGTGGGAAGGCATCCAACAAGAGACATTTACCAAGGGGTTGTGCAAATCATTGTGTAAGAGTAGAAAGGACATGGGCATTGTTCTTAGTCAAACCTGATTCAAATCACCCCTCTCCCACTTCCTACGTGTGGGATTCAGGTCTTGCTCACTCACTGGTGAAGTGGGGAGAACAGAATGTGCCGGCAGCATTGCTGGGTCTTACACAAAAGGATGTGTAAAGTGTGTGATAAAGGGCCTATGCTGTGTAAAGGTCAGTTTTATCACCTCATTCTGTGAGGCTACCTTCTCACCTGTGACTAGGCAATCTTCCACTTCTGCAGACGCTGCCCTTATAGCCTCTTAGCTGCCGTCACAAAGAGATGGAACAAGAAGTCATTTTCAAAACAAGGTCACTGGAGAAGTGGTCAGCTGGAGAGCCTGAGAATCCCTCTTCAGCTAACTATATGTTAGGACTCCGAGCAGAGGTCAGCAGCTCTTCTGTCCCCACCATCCCCCCTCCAGTGTAAGGAAAGGTGCATTTTTAGGCTGCACTTTTAAATTTAATGTTTAAAACTACATAAAAATAGCATCTTGAGTCCAATGATGAAATTTAGAACCTTCAAAAATCTAAATAGGAAACTTTGTTATTTTTTAACTGCCAAATGTTGGCTTCTACTATATATTTACCTGGTGAGCTGGAATTCACAAAGTGGATTCCTAGCCTTAGCTTCTCACATCGATATTTTATCATATTTGTTGTTACTGATGTAATTGACCTATAGCATTACATAAGTTTTAGAGGTATAACATAATGATTTGGTATTTGTATACATTGTGAAATGATCACCACAATAAGCCTAGTTCACAGCTATCACCATACGTGGTTAACACACTTTTCTTGTAATGAGAATTATTTAAGAACTAGCAACTTTCACATATGCAGCACGGTGTTACTTTCAACTTCCAATATCCAGTGCAGTACTGGAGTCTCCATGCTGTGCAGTACATTCCTGGGATTTGTTTACTTTATAACTGGAAATTTGTTCCTTTTGACCACCTTCTCCGTTTTTCCCCACATCCATCTCAGCAGCCTAAAAATGTACCTTTTCCTACTTTGGAAGGGGGATGGTGGTAACAGGATTGCTAATTCCTGCTCTGAACTACCAGTATGTTCTCTAGTCTCTTCTGACTGCTTTCAGTTAGCATAATGCCCACAAGGTCTATGTCATTGTTGCAAATGGTGAGATTGCCTTTGTTTTTATGGCCAAATAATATTCTATTTTGTGTATGTATACATATATGCACATACACACACAATGATATATATTTATAATATATATTTAGAATAGTAATTACTATTACATTATATTATAAATTTGTATATTTATATTATATACTTATATATTTATAATAATTATATATAACAGTAATTATTACTGATTACTAGTTATATTAATTCGTAATTATACACTAATACTCTTTTTCACATATTCTTTATCCATTCATCGAAGGATGTTTTAGTTATTCCATGTCTTGACTATTCTAAGTAATGCTGCAGTGAACACAGGATAGTGCATATATCTCTCTTTTTTTTTTTAAAGGCTTTATTTCTAGGAGAGAGAGAGAGACAGCGTGAGCAGGGGAGGGTCAGAGAGAGAGGGAAGTCACAGACTGAAACAGGCTCCAGGCTCTGAGCTGGCAGTCAGCACAGAGCCCGACGCGGGCCTCGAACCCACGAACCGCGAGATCATGACCTAAGCGAAAGTCGGACGCTTAACCGACTAAGCCACCCAGGCGCCCCAGTGCATATATCTCTTTAATTCTTTTCATAAATACCCAGAAGCAGAATCTCTGGATCTTAGGAGAGTTCTATTTTTAAATTTTTTATTAAAAATATTTAAAAAGTTTATTTGTCTGAGAGAGCAGGGAAGAGGGATAGAGAGAGAATCCTGAGCAGGCTCCGCATTACCAATGCAGAGCCTGATGTGGGGCTCAAACCTATGAACCACGAGTTCATGACCTGAGCTGAAACCAAGAGTCTGAGGCTTAACTGACCAAGCCACCCAGGTGCCCCTATTTCTAATTTTTTGAGGCATACCCATTCAGTTTTCCATAGTAGTTGCACCAATTTATATTCCCACCAACAGTGCACAAGGGTCCCTTTTTTCCACCCCCATCATTACTGACACTCGTTATTTCTTGTCTTTTAGATAATAGCCATTGTGACTGGTATGAGGAAATACTTTATGGTTTTAATTTGCAATTCTCTGATGATTAGTGATGTTGAGCATCTTTTATGAGCCTGTTGGCTCTGTATGTTGTCTTTGGAAAAATGTTTATTCAGATCTTCCCACTTTTTAAATCAGTTTGTTTTATTGCTATTGAGTTCTTGTATGACTTCTTTATATATTTTGGATATTAACTCCTTATATATATGATTTACAAATATTTTCTCTCCTTCAGGTTGCCTTTTCACTTTCTTGATTTCCTTTGCTGTGTAGAAGCATTTTATTTATTTTTTTTTTTTTTTTATTTATTTGAGTTTGGTGTCAAATCCAAAAAACGATTAAGATCAACGTCAAGGCACTTATCTATATTTTCTTGTTTTATGGTATCAGGGCTTACATTCAAGTCTTTAATCATTTTGAACTAATTTTTGTGTGTGGTATAGAATGGTAATCTAGTTTCTTTCTTTTGCATGTCTGTCTAGTATTCCCAACACCGTTTATTAAAGAGATTGTCCTTTTCCCATTGTATATTTTTAGCTCCTTTGCTAAAAATATTTACCATATATGCATGTATTTATTTCTAGGCTCTCGATTCTGTTCCATTGATCTATT